>JARQOD010000006.1:91989973-92043642 GCA_033576555.1 Oophaga sylvatica
AAGGCCCCCTCTTTGCATTTCAGGAATTTAAGCAGAGTTCCCACTTCTGCTCCTGTTCTACGGCCCTATTTTCTCTGCCTTTTCGGGGAGGTTGATCCCTGAAATTGGGGCGGTGCCGTTTTTTGCCCCAAAAGATCCAGAACCCCTAAAAGTAACCCTTGTGTTTTTTCCTCGAAAATTTTCCCCTACTGAACGAAATTGAGTGGAAAGGGATTTGGCCATGAAGTGGGCTTTTAAAGAGTGGAGAATTGGCGGGGGAGCCAAACACGGGTGGGGCCTTAGGCCAAAAATCGGGTTTTCGGTTTTCGCCAACGACCAATCCTAAAAGGGCCCGGGGGGCCCTTGTTTTTCACCGTTTAATTTTGGGGTTTCCTTTCTTCCGGGGCACTAAGAATGTTAAGGCGGATGCTCTCTCGAGGGTTTCCCCTTGGGGGACTCTCCTGATTATTGCCCTTTGTTATTTTGAAAGGGGGTGTGTTTTTTCCGCCATCTCCCCCAATTGAGACTTCCTGGGGGGGGCGGAGGATAGGCCGAGCGCTGCCCTGTGGAAAAATTGTTTTCCCGGACCATAAAAAAGAGGGAGTCTGGATTATTTTTCCGGGTTGGCTGGGCTCCCGAATTTTTTTGGTACCAAGACTTGGTTAGTCGGCCCTTTTGGTGGCCTACCTTTCTCGTGATGTCGGGGAAAATTTGGCAGTCCTGCGGGATGCTCTCCCCCAACCTTCTCTCCTTGGTGGTTTGTTAAGCCATTCCCTGTGCCCAAGAGCCCGGACCCATATCTCTAGGTTTTCATTTCCCCCTCCTGTTCTCCGAGAAAGACCGCCATCTGGGTGATTTTGATTTTTTTTCCAAGATGATACTCTTGTCCCCTTGCAAATTTCCCTTCCTCCCTGAATTTGGCCTTGTTCCCTTTCGAGGGGGTTTCGTTTAAGGCTTCCTGAGAACTTTGTCTGACAAGAGTCCAGTTTTTTTCCAGATTTTTGGGGGACCTTTTTTTTGCCTTTGGCTGAGTTTGCTCTTAATAATAGGGCTAGCTCTGCCACTTTGATGTCTCCATTTTTCTGTAATTCTGGTTTTCACCCTCGATTTTCTTCGGGACAGACGGAGGCTTCTGTCTGTCCGGGTGTTGACTCTGTTGTGGAGCGTATGCAACAGATTTGGGACCAGGTAGTGGAGAGGTTGTCCCTCTCTCAAGAGAGGGCCCAGCGGTTTGCTAACCGGCATAGGACTGATGGTCCTCGGTTTAAAGTAGGGGACTTGGTCTGGTTGTCCTCAAAAAATATTCCTATGAGAGTAGCATCTCCTAAATTTAAGCCTAGGTTCATTGGACCTTATAAGATCATGGAGATTATTAATCCTGTTTCTTTTCGTTTGCTTCTTCCAGGGACATTTAAGATCCATAACGTGTTCCACAAGTCCTTGTTGAAGAGGTTTGTTGAGCCAGTGGTTCCTGCTGCTGTGCCTCCTGACCCTGTTTTGGTTGAGGGCAATCTGGAGTATGTGGTTGAGAAAATATTAGATTCTCGTTTTTCTAGACGGAAACTCCAGTATTTGGTTAAGTGGAGAGGTTATGGTCAGGAAGACAATTCTTGGTGTTTTGCTTCGGACATCCATGCTAGGAGACTCATCCGTGCGTATCATAGAACTCATCCTGACCGACCTGGTTGCTCAAATGAGGGTTCGGTGACCCCTCCTCAAGGGGGGGTACTGTTGTGAATGGGTTTGAGATGAGTTCTGAGCAGAGGCTCCCTCTGGTGGTTACAAGCGGTACTGGTCTGTTCAGTGAAGATTGTGAGGACTGGGAATCAGGTGTTACTGACTGGTCTTATATAAGGGAGTCACCTTCCCATCCGGGTTGCCGGTGATCAATTGTTCTTGTCTGAATCCTTGATTCCAGTTTCCCTTGTAGCCTGCTGTGACGTGTCTGCATCTCCTTCTAACAGATAAGACATTTTCTTCTTTTTGTTTCTGTGCTTGATTTTTGCATTTTGTCCTGCACTTCTGTGGGGGCCTTCAGGGTCCCCTCCGGGGGCTTTTGCCCTCTCAGTTTAGTTCAGCCACTGATGTTTGTACTTTTGCTTTTTCCAGTTTTTTCAGTGGCTGCTGTTTTGATTTTGTTACACCAGAGAGCTAATTTAGGTGGTAGAGGTCGTGTGATCTCAGGTGTTTTTGAAATTAGTAGAGTTGGTGCTTTCAGGGTTTTTTTGGGATTGCAGTAAGTACTAGAGTTGAGCGATACTTTCCGATATCCTAAAGTATCGGAATCGGAATGGTATCGCCGATATCACTAAAATATTGGCGATACCCGATACCGATACCGGAAGTCCCATGTAAGTCTATGGGAACAAAATATCGCAACTAAAAAAAACCTTTATTTCCTTGTAAACACTAAATATACACACATAGAATACATATATATATATATACATGTCATTGTGACATATATATATACATATATGTATAGTTTATACACTTCTACATAGTAAAATATACTCTGATTCAATTGCCGGGTAAAGCCGGCTTCAGTGAAAAGACAGAAGCACCCGACATGAAATGACACTTGGTGTACATAGGGTTAACCATGTCTTTTCATGTCGTTTGCTATCTGATTTGCACAAACAATTAAATCAGACTATGTGCAAAATTTCACACCTGTAGGGGTTAATTAAAGGTGTAAATTCGTTGTAAAAAAAACGGACTTTTTTGCTACGAATTTACACCTTTAATTAACCCCTACAGGTGTGAAATTTTGCACACATAGTCTGATTTAATTGTTTGTGCAAATTAGATAGCAAAGGACATGAAAAGACATGGTTAACCCTATGTACACCAAGTGTCATTTCATGTCGGGTCACCCGACATGAAATGACACTTGGTGTACATAGGGTTAACCATGTCTTTTCATGTCCTTTGCTATCTAATTTGCACAAACAATTAAATCAGACTATGTGTGCAAAATTTCACACCTGTAGGGGTTAATTAAAGGTGTAAATTCGTTGTAAAAAAACGGACTTTTTTGCTACGAATTTACACCTTTAATTAACCCCTACAGGTGTGAAATTTTGCACACATAGACTGATTTAATTGTTTGTGCAAATTAGATAGCAAAGGACATGAAAAGACATGGTTAACCCTATGTACACCAAGTGTCATTTCATGTCGGGTTCTGCATTTTCACAAAAGCCGGCAATTGAATTAGCGGCTATTATACTATGTAGAAGTGTATGAACTACAAATATAAATATATATATATATATACGTGTCACAAATTCAATGACATGTGTATATATATATATATATATATATATATATATATATATATATATATATATATATATATATATGAGGTGTAAAATTGCTGAAAAAAAATGCGTGGGCTCCCGCCCTATTTTCGCAACCAGACAGACAAAGCCAGTGAGTGGGGGCAGATAATAATAGCCCAGAGAGGGACCATTTTTTTTGGCCCCCCCCGGCTACTTAACATCTGCCCCCAGACACCCCAGAAAGGGCAAATCTCTAATTAGATTTGCCCTTTCTGGCACTTTGCCCGTCTATTCCCATTGCCCTGTAGCGGTGGCGAATGGGTTAATAAGGGGTTAAAATGACCTTGCAATTGAAAGGTCACTTTAAGCCAGGTTAATAATTGAGAGCTGTCAATTAGACAACTATCAATTATTAATCCTATTGTATGAAAGAAAAATCAAACACACACACTTTAATAAAAAAGAAGTTTAATGAAATAATCACACAGTTTTTGACCATATTTTATTTACCTGCTAAAACCATTTCCTGTAATAAAAATAAAATAATAAAGCAAAATTATTCTTACCAATCCGATGCACAGTCAGGTCCCACGGTGTAATCCTTCAGAAAGGGTTAATGTTTACTGCAGGGACCGCAGCTAATGCTGCAGCCTCACAGTAAACCCCAAATGAATGAGTTCCTCTCCTGCCTGACAGGAGAGTAAAGGCTGGGTGTCACATAACGATACACCAGCGATCCCGACAACGATATGCACTTATCAGGATCGCTGGTGTATCGCTACATGATCGCTGCTGAGCTGCCAAACAGGCAGCTCAGGCAGCGATCTGGGACAGCGACACTGCGGGTAACATCGCTTAAGGGCCCGTCTCACATAGCGATATCGCTACCGAGATTGCTGCTGAGTCACAAGTTTTGTGACGCAGCAGCAAGCTCACCAGCGATATCGCTGTGTGTGACATTCAGCGACGATCAGCCCCCCTGCCGGGTATCGCTGATCGTCGCAGAAATGTCAGGACCTTTTTTTGATCGCTGGTTTCCCTCTGACAGGCACGCATCGCTGCGTGTGACAGGCGGGAGACCAGCGATCCGCTGGTAACCAAGGTACACAGCGGGTTTCCAGGCACCGCGCAGCTCTTGGAAACCCGCTGTGTACCTTGGATACCAGCTCCCTGCATCAGGGCGCTGGTATCCAAGGTACACAGCGGGTTTCTAGGCACAGCCCCGCGCCTGGAAACCCGCTGTGTACCTTGGTTACCAGCGGATCGCTGGTCTCCCGCCTGTCACACGCAGCGATGCGTGCCTGTCAGCGGGAAACCAGCGATCAAAAAAAGGTCCTGACATTTCAGCGACGATCAGCGATACCCGGCAGGGGGGCTGATCGTCGCTGAATGTCACACACAGCGATATCGCTGGTGAGCTCGCTGCTGCGTCACAAAACTAGTGACTCAGCAGCGATCTCGGTAGCGATATCGCTATGTGAGACGGGCCCTTAAGTGGAAAGCTTAATTGATTGCTTTCCACTTTCACTTCAGGTCAGCCAGGGACACAATCAGTGACGTCAGAGGGAACTGATTAACAAAAATAGGGGTTCCCTTCGAAAAAAAAATGGCGTGGGGTCCCCCCTATTTTTGTTAACCAGCCAGATGAAGCAGACCGCTGAGGCCTGGATTTTCAGGCTGTTAAGGAGCCAAGATCCATGGACCTTGCCAGCCTGATATTACTAGGCCACAGCAGTCTGCATATCTTGGCTGATTAACAAAAATAGGGGATCCCCTCGAAAAAAATTGGCGTGGGGTCCCCCCTATTTTTGTTAACCAGCCAGATGAAGCAGACCGCTGAGGCCTGGATTTTCAGGCTGTTAAGGAGCCAAGATCCATGGACCTTGCCAGCATGATAATACCAGGCCACAGCAGTCTGCATATCTTGGCTGATTAACAAAAATAGGGGATCCCCTCGAAAAAAATTGGCGTGGGGTCCCCCCTATTTTTGTTAACCAGCCAGATGAAGCAGACCGCTGAGGCCTGGATTTTCAGGCTGTTAAGGAGCCAAGATCCATGGACCTTGCCAGCATGATAATACCAGGCCACAGCAGTCTGCATATCTTGGCTGATTAACAAAAATAGGGGATCCCCTCGAAAAAAATTGGCGTGGGGTCCCCCCTATTTTTGTTAACCAGCCAGATGAAGCAGACCGCTGAGGCCTGGTTTTTCAGGCTGGTAAGGATCCAATATCCATGGACCTTGCAAGCCTGATAATACCAGGCCACAGCAGTCTGCTTAGCTTGGCTGGTTAACAAAAATAGGG
Organism: Oophaga sylvatica; assembly: GCA_033576555.1. Lineage (NCBI taxonomy): Eukaryota > Metazoa > Chordata > Amphibia > Anura > Dendrobatidae > Oophaga > Oophaga sylvatica. Next base: position 91,995,542 of record JARQOD010000006.1, read on the forward strand.
GATCCCCTCGAAAAAAAAACGGCGTAGGGGTCCCCCTATTTTTGTTAACCAGCCAAGTAAAATGCAGACTGCTGCGGCCTGGTATTAAAAGACTGTCAAGGCCCATGGATTTTGGCCCTCAACAGCCTGATAATACCAGGCTACAGCAGCCCCACATTTGGCGCATCAAAAGATGTGCCAATTGTGGCACTTTACCCGGCTCTTCCCACTTGCCCTGTAGCGGTGGCAAGCGGGGTAATAAGGGGTTATTGTCACCGTTGATTGCACGGTGACAATAAGCCCGGTTAATAATGGAGAGGCGTCAATAAGACACCGATCCATTATTAATCCCAAAGTTATTAAATGTATAAAAAAAAGACACAGCAAGAAAAAAGTCTTTTAATGAAATAAAAGAGACAACACAGTTTTCATTACTTTTATTACTCTCTCATTCCTGCGACGCCATCGATCTCCTGTAAAAAAAAGAAAAAAAACAAACCAACAGTATACCACCTGTCCGACGCAGTCCATAACGATAGTCCCACGACGATCCAGCTCTGCTACATCGCAATGACAGGCAGAGCCTGTCATTGCAACGCAGCACAGCTGATTACCTGCTTCCCCGGCGGTGACGTCATCGGACTGACTGCTTTACGGCCGGGATTACCCAGCAGTCACTGCAGTTATCGCGAGAAACTGCATGTGACCGCCGGGGAAAGAAGATGGCGGCCATGAAGCAGTCCAGGACGTGACCGCCGGAGATCTTCTGCCAGGTAAGTGCCGCTGACTCCTGACAGACCCGACCGACGGACACTGACAGTGACAGTGACAATCCCGATTCCGGTATCCGATAAGACGAAAATATCGGAACTCGGAATCGGAATTCCGATACAGCTAATATCGGCCGATACCCGATATTTGCAGTATCGGAATGCTCAACCCTAGTAAGTACCCTTCCTATCCTTTTCTATTTAGTTAGTTTGGGCCCCAACGTTTGCTCATACTATTTTCTGTCTGTGTCAGTATTTCGTCTTGTCTAACCGCCATTACATGTTTGGGGGCTTTCTATTATCTTTGGGGTTCTGCTCCGGGGCAGATAGCTTTCCTATTTCTATCTTTAGGTGTAGTTAGTTTCTCAGGCTGTGACGAGGCGTCTAGGACCAACGTAGGAACGCTCCACGGCTGCCTCTAGTTGTGGTGGTTAGTCAGGGTACTGCAATCTCATAGATTCCAACTGCTCTGGTGTATTGTCTTTTTGCCTGCACTCCTCAGCTACCGAATCATAACAGGTAGGTCTAGTACCTATTATATATAGGTAGGATTAGCTTAACATTTTTCTTACCTGTGTGCCCATATTAATAGGTCATATACATCTCGTGGGTGACAGATTCCCTTTAAAGCATAAAAACACACATAGATAAGAATTAATATATCTTACAGGGTGACGACAGCTGTCCAGACCTGCATCCCACCACAAGAAACAGTCTAGAGTAATCTCTGGCTAATGTTATCATCCTCAGTGACAGTGAGGGGCCGTATACGCACCCTCTTCTGTTCTCAGGCTTTTTACTCATCTAGGAGTGCGACTCAAACTGTTGGGGTGCAGCTGTGGGACCCTATTTTCAGAGATGATGTCCTCCACCCAAGTCTCAAAAAGCTGAAAGGGTCTTCAGGAGAGGTGGGTAGTCGAGCTAGGCTATCAGACGGTCACCTCTGTAGCTGTAGTGTCATCCTTCCTATGGTTCCATTCAGGGGTGGACAGGGGCGGACATTTTATTGGTGCAACTTGTGCAACTGCACATGGGCCAAGAGGTAAGGGGACCCATTTCCACCTCTAAAGCAAATGAAATTGTGCGTTATGATGAGTTACTGGGCTGATTATTAGCATAAAGACAAAATATAACATTTATCCACAACAAGACCATTAATATGAGGCATACCGGTAGGTGTAGTACCTATTATATATAGGTAGGATTAGCTTAACATTTCTCTTACCTGTATGCCCATATTAATAGGTCATATACATCTCGGGGGTGACAGATTCCCTTTAAAGCATAAAAACGCACATAGATAAGAATTAATATATCTAACAGGGTGACGACAGCTGTCCAGACCTGCATCCCACCACAAGAAACAGTCCAGAGTAATCTCTGGAGAATATTATCATCCTCAGTGACAGTGAGAGGCCGTATACACACCCTCTTCTGTTCTCAGGCATTTTACTCATCTAGGAGTGCTACTCAAACTGTTGGGGTGCAGCTGTGGGACCCTATTTTCAGAGATGATGTCCTCCACCCAAGTCTCAAAAAGCTGAAAGGGTCTTCAGGAGAGGTGGGTAGTCGAGCTAGGCTATCAGACGGTCACCTCTGTAGCTGTAGTGTCATCCTTCCTATGATTCCACTCAGGGGTGGACAGGGGCGGACATTTTATTGGTGCAACTTGTGCAACTGCACACGGGCCAAGAGGTAAGGGGACCCATTTCCACCTCTAAAGCAGATGAAATTGTGCGTTATGATGAGTTATTGGCTGCAAAGGGTCCATATATTATTCATGCACAGTGTCCCTCTTCTGTCTGTGTCTTCCAGTGTCTCCAATGTATAATTAATTTCCTGCAATACAAGCTCAATATAATCAGTCCTACCACTACCACTATGGGCTTCTGAAAAGTTGAGAGTAAATTGTTTAACTCAACTCTGATAGGCCCCATCCAGAAAAAGGGATTCCATCCTTCCTTGGATATATCTCTAGCTTTTTGCTGCAGCTCCTTTACTTTATCCATGTTTCTCATTTGAATTACAGTATGTGCATCTTCAATCTAGGAGCAGCGTTCCTCACCTATAACAGCACAAGTGCCCCCTTCAATTGCTCATAGGCAGTCAAGAGCCATTCTCTTCTGAAGGGCTACCATCCTCATACAGTGACATCACAAGTAGAAGCTAAAGGGGGTGAAACCAACAACCAAAACATTTGGTGACATCACAAGTAGCAGCTTATGGGAGCAAAACTAACAACTAAAACATGACGTGAAATGACAAATAAGAACTAATGTGGGCGAAGCCAACAACCATAATATTCCGTGACATCATATGACGCATCTAATGGGGGCGGAATCAACAATCCCATCACTCTAAGACATCACAAGTAGCAGTTACTGTGGGCAGAGCCAACAACCACCACATTCCGTGACATCACAAATAGCAGCTAATGTGGGCGGAGCCAACAACTGCCCCATTCTGTGACATCATATGACGCATCTAATGGGGGCGGAGCCAACAATCCCATCGCTCTAAGAAATAACAAGGAACAGCTATTGTGGGCGGAGCCAACAACCATCACATTCCGCCACATCACAAGTAGCAGCTAATATGGGCGGAGCCAACAACCACCACATTCTGCGACATCACAAGTAGCAGCTAATGTGGCTGAGCCAACAACCACCACATTCCGTGACATCACAAGTAGCAGCTAATGTGGGCGGAGCCAACAACCACCACATTCCGCCACATCACAAGTAGCAGCTAATGTGGGCGGAGCCAACAACCACCACATTCTGCAACATCACAAGTAGCAGCTAATGTGGGCGGAGCCAACAGCCACCACATTCCACGACATCACAAGTAGCAGCTAATGTGGGCGGAGCCAACAACCACCACATTCTGCAACATCACAAGTAGCAGCTAATGTGGGCGGAGCCAACAGCCACCACATTCCACGACATCACAAGTAGCAGCTAATGTGGGCGGAGCCAACAACCACCACATTCCGCGACATCACAAATAGCAGCTAATGTGGGCGGAGCCAACAACTTCTCTTCCATTGAAGTGCATTGCACAATTTACTAGAGATCAAACACTAGTAAAATTGGGAATATTTGAATAGTTTCACTACATATGGAGCAAATATTATATACATTGGTGTTGGACAAGATTTCCCAATATTGGTTGGATTTATATTTTTGATCTGGACTGTATATTACTATATGTCTCAATAACATCCGACAATGACATAATTATCTTCATGGTACATGTGTTCCCTTTACAGGATATGACTTTAATCTCCCAGATTTGGATGATTCTATAACAATACATGGCCTAAAAATCGAGAAGTCGACATGTTCCCGTTATGGCTGAGGGGATTCTCTCAATTATAACTAATCTATGGACCTGATGAGCAAGAAAGTCAGAAACCATTAAAATGTGATGGATAATCGGTAAATCATTGTCATTTCTGTACTTGAAGATAAATCCCCTCACATCCTATATCTCCCTTTACTATTGGAGGAAATGCTGTAACATTTGGAGATCACCTAATCTGAGGGGTTCACTATTTATTGTGGAGCTGCTTGTATTATACAGAATAAAGACTCCTTAATGAATAAAAAATAAATGAGAAATAGATGATAGAAGAGAATGAAGGACACAAGAGATGACATAGAGCCGACTTACCGCTCTCTCCACCGTCTGCAACTGTCAAATGGAACGTTGGCTCTGCAGCTCCTTACAGAATTTGTGTAATGTCATAATGCAAGGGGGCGGAGCCAGAAATCACAACATTCCGTGACATAATCAGCAGGAGCAGCAGTTGTTATTTAGAGACCAGAGCAGGCCATACAACCAATTCATTACCATATGAATGAAATGGGCGCTAATTATCCACCTTATAAAATGACACAATGTCATTATTGCCATCGGGGTCGGACTGGGGTGTCTGGTGCCCACCCTACAGCAATATGCAAATATCTGTAAAACATTACCCCCGATATAGTGGAGCATCGCCACCATAACTGGGATGTACAATTACGGTAGTTTACATTAGATAGATATGATAGCAGGAAGCTGAAGAGGGGGAGAGGAAACAAGAGAGCGCTACCTGAGCGCAGTAAAAAACTTTAAAATAACCATGGGGATGCGTTTGTATGTGCTCACCTGTAGGGCTGGTGCAGACTAGGCACAACTCTAGGAATGATTTTCTTAGGAGTTGGATCCCAACTTCGTGGCTTGCTGCCCATCCGAATAGGGTGGAGAAGTGTTAGTCCCGCTCCATTCACTGCTCCAAATGGAAATATAGTGGAAAAAGCTTTTTTGGAGGCGCTTTCCTCTAGTGGCTGGAATTCCAAAAAGACATTGATTCTGGAGCAACCTGCAGGTGGTGTTCCAGACTAACAATATACAATTAAATTTATTCTAAAAACGACATAAATTTTTTTTAAAAAACACAATGCGTTTCTGCTCTGAATGAGCCGTCCTCAGGTGTATGAAGTGATATGGCATGTGGGGAGTTTTATATACAACCCCGTCAGATGTGGCTGTGCTTACAATCCTGAACCCTCTGGTCTTTCCTGTATTGTTTTAAACTAGTTATGGATATACACTGTGTGCAGAATTATTAGACGTCTTCTTGAGGGAGACAGGGCTCCTTTCCACCCTCTCACATATATATATATATATATACAGGATATACACTGTGTGCAGAATTATTAGGCAAGTTGTATTTGAGAGGATTCTTTTTATTGTTGAACAACTATGTTCTCAATCAACCCAAAAGACTCATAAATATCAAAGCTTAATATTTTTGGAAGTTGGAGTGTTTTTTTTTTTTTTTTTTTAGATTTGGCTATCTTAGGAGGAAATCTGTTTGTGCAGGTAACTATTACTGTGCAGAATTATTAGGCAACTTAATAAAAACCAAATATATACCCATCTCACTTTGGCACATTCGGCACCTCAGTACCACTTTGGCCACTTGGTAGCCACTTTGGCATATTCAGCACCTTAGTAGCCACTTTGGCTACTTGGTAGCCACTTTGGCACATTCGGCCCCTCGGTAGCCACTTTGGCCACTTGGTAGCCACTTTAGCCATGATGACACATGCTGCCACTTTGCCTCGGGGGTCACTTTGGCGCTCCGGGCCCCTCAGGGGCCACTTTGGCACAGTGGGCTTCTACAGCCACTTTGGCGTCCGTGGGGCTTTTCAGAAGCCATTGGCGCGCTGCGCCTTTAAGACCTTGAATCAGCGATCTGTCAGCTTCTATTAGCTGATACGGGTCATGTGTGGAAGCTGCATTTGCATAGCTGCCATCTTTGTAAGGTCACTGCACCTGCGCTGTGGTTTCAATCCATGTCAGTTGGGTGTCATGGAAATGTCGCCATTAATTCCTTTGGGAAAATTTTTGCTTAAAATGCGTTTTTTTTTTTTTTTAAAAAACTAAAAATCGGATCAACTCCAAAAATACAGAGCACACCTGTCCCCACCGAGGGCTTCGAAACGCCGCCTGAATTGATTCTCTGCACCGAGCGGTTCGGGCCGCATTAATTGCAGAAAACGCGGAGAAGAAGAAGAACTAGATGGGCATTTCCTGAAGGAAATACATGGTGTCGACTGTAAGAAAGTAAAGTTAGAATATGAATGTTGTGTGTAGCGATGGCGTAACCTGGGATGGGTTGTATATGAAGCCAATGGAGCAGCAAATCCACAGCATTAGGGCCGTTTCACAGAGGCGATTTTTTGGCATGAGAATTGCGGACAATTTTCTCGCTAAAAATCATGACCCATTGTTATCAATGGGCAAATTCACATGTGGCCATGTGATGTCATGTGGCCATGTGATGTCATGTGGCGATGTGATGTCATGTGGCCATGTGATGTCATGTGGCGATGTGATGTCATGTGGCCATGTGATGTCATGTGGCGATGTGATGTCATGTGACGATGTGATGTCATGTGGCGATGTGATGTCATGTGGCGATGTGATGTCATGTGGCGATGTGATGTCATGTGGCGATGTGATGTCATGTGGCCATGTGATGTCATGTGACGATGTGATGTCATGTGGCCATGTGATGTCATGTGGCCATGTGATGTCATGTGGCCATGTGAATACGGCCATTGAAAATAATAGGTTGTGATTTGTAGAGCTAAAATGTCCGGCAATATTCGCGCCAAAGAATCTCCTGTGTGAAACGACCTTATTGCCACAAAACCTGTAGCAAATCTGCTGGAATAAGCGCGGCATAGTTCCCCCCATGGAAACTAATAACATAGGTGAAATACTGTATTTTAGGGCTGCGGAAAGAAACAATGACAGGCCCTATTTTTTGTCTCCCAGCCCTTACATAACACTGTATGGCAAAATTTGCTGTGAGAAAAAAATGGCAGCGATTTGTTAACTGCTCCTCTCACACGTGTGAATACACCCTTAGGGGCAGATTATGGGGCAGATTTACCTCAGTGGAAATTCCTTCAGAAATTCTGCTTTATGTTATTCACCGAACACAGAAATTAGAAGGTGACTAGCAGATTAGACAGAGCAGCCTCACACAGTGACACTGCCTGACAGACTGCTCTAGTTCCCCGACAACCAATCAGAGGTCAGCTTTAATTTTACCTCAGCAGTTTCAAGTATGAAAGCTGACCTCTGGTTACTATGGACAACCAAAATGGTTTTACTCTGAGGCAATTTTCATTAATCAATCCACTAATATTTGTTATACAAATCAGGGAACCTTGTCACATACATTTCTTATAGCAGTGCAGTGGTCCCTATTTACTCAATAAAATTGTACAATTAGTGGACTAGTAAGTCCTTAAGGTCCCTGTGCGCTGTCTGGAGCCCTGTGTGCTGCCTGGGAACCCTGTGTGCTGCCTGGGGCCCCTGTGTGCTGCCTGGGGCCCGTGTGCGCTGCCTGGGGCCCCTGTGCGCTGCCTGGGGCCCTGTGCGCTGCCTGGGGCCCCGTGCGCTGCCTGGGGCCGCTGTGCTCTGCCTGGGGCACCGGTGCTCTGCTTGGGGCCCCGTGCGCTGTCTGTGGCCCCTGTACGCTGCCAGGGGCCCCTTGTGATGCCTGGGGCCCCTGTGTTCTGCCTGGGTCCCCGTGTGCTGCCTGGGGCCACTGTGCTCTGCCTGGGGCCCCGTGTGCTGCCTGGGGCCCAGTGCGCTGCCTGTGGCCCCTGTGCACTGCCAGGGGCCCCGTGCACTGCCTGTGGCCCCTGTACACTGCCAGGGTCCCCGTGCGCTGCCTGGGGCCCCTGTGCTCTGCCTGGGGCCCCGTGCACTGCCTGTGCCCCTGTGCGCTGCTTGTGGTCCCTGTTCACTGCCTGTGGACCCATGCACTGCCTGGGGCCCCGTGCACTGCCTGTGGCCCCTGTGCGCTGCCTGGGGCCCCTTGTGATGCCTGGGGCCCCTGTGCTCTGCCTAGGGCCCCTGTGCTCTGCCTGGGGCCCCAAGCGCTGCCTGGGGCCCAGTGTGCTGCCTGGGGCCCCTGTGCGCTGCCAGGAGCCCCGAGGGCTGCCTGGGGCCCCGGTGCTCTGCCTGGGGCCCCGTGTGCTGTCTGTGGCCCCTGTGTGCTGCCTGGGGCCCCGTGCGCTGCCTGTGGCCCCTGTGCGCTGCCTGTGGCCCCGTGTGCTGCCTGAGGCCCCTGTGCGCCGCCTGGGGCCCCGTGCGCTGCCTGGGGCCCCGTGTGCTGCCTGTGGCCCCTGTGCGCTGCCTGTGGCCCCGTGTGCTGCCTGGGGCCCTGTGCGCTGCCTGGGGCCCCGTGCGCTGCCTGGGGCCGCTGTGCTCTGCCTGGGGCACCGGTGCTCTGCTTGGGGCCCCGTGCGCTGTCTGTGGCCCCTGTACGCTGCCAGGGGCCCCTTGTGATGCCTGGGGCCCCTGTGTTCTGCCTGGGTCCCCGTGTGCTGCCTGGGGCCACTGTGCTCTGCCTGGGGCCCCGTGTGCTGCCTGGGGCCCAGTGCGCTGCCTGTGGCCCCTGTGCACTGCCAGGGGCCCCGTGCACTGCCTGTGGCCCCTGTACGCTGCCAGGGTCCCCGTGCGCTGCCTGGGGCCCCTGTGCTCTGCCTGGGGCCCCGTGCACTGCCTGTGCCCCTGTGCGCTGCTTGTGGTCCCTGTTCACTGCCTGTGGACCCATGCACTGCCTGGGGCCCCGTGCACTGCCTGTGGCCCCTGTGCGCTGCCTGGGGCCCCTTGTGATGCCTGGGGCCCCTGTGCTCTGCCTAGGGCCCCTGTGCTCTGCCTGGGGCCCCAAGCGCTGCCTGGGGCCCAGTGTGCTGCCTGGGGCCCCTGTGCGCTGCCAGGAGCCCCGAGGGCTGCCTGGGGCCCCGGTGCTCTGCCTGGGGCCCCGTGTGCTGTCTGTGGCCCCTGTGTGCTGCCTGGGGCCCCGTGCGCTGCCTGTGGCCCCTGTGCGCTGCCTGTGGCCCCGTGTGCTGCCTGAGGCCCCTGTGCGCCGCCTGGGGCCCCGTGCGCCGCCTGTGGCCACTGTGCGCCGCCTGTGGCCCCTGTGCTCTGCCTGGGGCCCTGTGTGGTGCCTGGGACCACTGTGCTCTGTATGGGCCCCTGTGCCCTGCCTGGGGCCACGTGTGCTGCCTGGGGCCCCTGTGTGCCGCCTGGGGCCCCGTGTGCTGCCTGGTGCCCCGTGCGCTGCCTGTGGCTCCTGTGCGCCGCCTGGGGCCCTGTGCGCTGCTTGGGGCCCCTGTGGGCTGCCTGGGGCCTTGTGTGCTGCCTGGGGCCCCTGTGGCGCTGCCTAGGGCCCCTGTGCGCTGCCTGGGGCCTTGTATGCTGCCTGGGGCCCCTGTGCGCTGCCTGTGGCCCCTGTGCTCTGGCTGGTGCCCCGTGTGCTGTCTGGGGCCCCGTGTGCTGCCTGGGGCCCCGTGTGCTGTCTGGGGCCCCGTGCGCTGCCTGTGGCCCCTGTGCGCTGCCTGGGGCCCCGTGCACTGCCTGTGGCTCCTGTGCGCTGCCTGGGGCCCCGTGCGCTGCCTGGGGCCATGTGCGCTGCCTGGGGCCCCTGTGCGCCGCCTGGGGCCCCTGTGCACCACCTGGGGCCCCTGTGCGCTGCCTGGGGCCTCGTATGCTGCCTGGGGCCCCGTGTGCTGCCTGTGGCCCAAGTGTGCTGCCAGGGCCCCGTGCTCTGCCTGGGTCCCCGTGTGCTGCCTGGGGCCCCTGTGCTCTGCCTGGGGCCCCGTGTGCTGCCTGTGGCCCCTGTGAGCTACCTGGGGCCCTGTGCACTGCCTGGGCCCCGTGGGCTGCCTGTGGCCCCTGTGCGCTGCCTGGGGCCCCGTGCTCTGCCTGTGGCCCCTGTACACCGCCTGGGGCCCCTGTGCGCTGCCTGGTGCCATGTGCGCTGCCTGGGGCCTCGTATGCTGCCTGGGGCCCCGTGTGCTGCCTGTGGCCCAAGTGTGCTGCCAGGGGCCCCGTGCTCTGCCTGGGTCCCCGTGTGCTGCCTGGGGCCCCTGTGCTCTGCCTGGGGCCCCGTGTGCTGCCTGTGGCCCCTGTGAGCTACCTGGGGCCCCTGTGCACTGCCTGGGGCCCTGTGGGCTGCCTGTGGCCCCTGTGCGCTGCCTGGGGCCCCATGCTCTGCCTGTGGCCCCTGTACACCGCCTGGGGCCCCTGTGCGCTGCCTGGTGCCATGTGCGCTGCCTGGGGCCCCTGTGCGCTGCCTGGGGCCCCGTGTGCTGCCTGGGCTACTGTGCGCCGCCTGGGGCCCCTGCGCTACCTGGGGCCCCTGTGCGTCGCTAGGGGCCCAGTGTGCTGCCTGGGGCCCCTGTGCGCTGCCTGTGGCTCCTGTGCGCTGCCTGGGGCCCCGTGCGCTGCCTGGGGCCATGTGCGCCGCCTGGGCCCCTGTGCGCCGCCTGGGCCCCTGTGCTCGCCTGGGCCCCTGTGCGCTGCCTGGGGCCTCGTATGCTGCCTGGGGCCCCGTGTGCTGCCTGTGGCCCAGTGTGCTGCCAGGGGCCCCGTGCTCTGCCTGGGTCCCCGTGTGCTGCCTGGGGCCCCTGTGCTCTGCCTGGGGCCCCGTGTGCTGCCTGTGGCCCCTGTGAGCTACCTGGGGCCCCTGTGCACTGCCTGGGGCCCCGTGGGCTGCCTGTGGCCCCTGTGCGCTGCCTGGGGCCCCGTGCTCTGCCTGTGGCCCCTGTACTCCGCCTGGGGCCCCTGTGCGCTGCCTGGTGCCATGTGCGCTGCCTGGGGCCCCTGTGCGCTGCCTGGGGTCCCGTGTGCTGCCTGAGGCTACTGTGCGCCGCCTGGGGCCCCGTGCGCTACCTGGGGCCCCTGTGCGTCGCTAGGGGCCCAGTGTGCTGCCTGGGGCCCCTGTGCACTGCCTGGGGCCTCGTGTGCTGCCTGGGGCCCCGTGCGCTACCTGGGGCCCTGTGCGCTGCCTGGTGCCATGTGCGCTGCCTGGGGCTCCTGTGCGCTGCCTGGGGCCCCGTGTGCTGCCTGAGGCTACTGTGCGCCGCCTGGGGCCCCGTGCGCTACCTGGGGCCCCTGTGCGTCGCTAGGGGCCCAGTGTGCTGCCTGGGGCCCCTGTGCACTGCCTGGTGCCATGTGCGCTGCCTGGGGCCCCTGTGCGCTGCCTGGGGCCCCGTGTGCTGCCTGAGGCTACTGTGCGCCGCCTGGGGCCCCGTGCGCTACCTGGGGCCCCTGTGCGTCGCTAGGGGCCCAGTGTGCTGCCTGGGGCCCCTGTGCACTGCCTGGGCCTCGTGTGCTGCCTGGGGCCCTGTGTGCTGCCTGTGGCCCCTATGCGCTGCCTGGGGCCCCGTGCGCTGCCTGTGGCCCCTGTGCTCTGCCTGGGGCCCCTGTGCTCTGCCTGGGGCCCTGTGTGCTGCCTGTGGCCCCTGTGTGCTGCCTGGCGCCCCGTGTGCTGCCTGGGGTCCCTGTGTGCTGCCTGGGGCCCTGTGTGCTACCTGTGGCCCCTGTGTGCTGCCTGGTGCCCCGTGTGCTGCCTGGGGCCCCGTGTGCTGCCTGGGGCCCCGTGCGCTGCCTGTGGCCCCTGTGCGCTGCCTGGGGCCCCGTGCGCTGCCTGTGGCTCCTGTGCGCTGCCTGGGGCCCCGTGCGCTGCCTGGGGCCATGTGCGCTGCCTGGGGCCCCTGTGCGCCGCCTGGGGCCCCTGTGTGCCGCCTGGGGCCCCTGTGCGCTGCCTGGGGCCTCGTATGCTGCCTGGGGCCCCGTGTGCTGCCTGTGGCCCAAGTGTGCTGCCAGGGGCCCCGTGCTCTGCCTGGGTCCCCGTGTGCTGCCTGGGGCCCCTGTGCTCTGCCTGGGGCCCCGTGTGCTGCCTGTGGCCCCTGTGAGCTACCTGGGGCCCATGTGCACTGCCTGGGGCCCCGTGGGCTGCCTGTGGCCCCTGTGCGCTGACTGGGGCCCCGTGCTCTGCCTGTGGCCCCTGTACACCGCCTGGGGCCCCTGTGCGCTGCCTGGGGCCCCTGTGCGCTGCCTGGGGCCCCGTGTGCTGCCTGAGGCTACTGTGCGCCGCCTGGGGCCCCGTGCGCTACCTGGGGCCCCTGTGCGTCGCTAGGGGCCCAGTGTGCTGCCTGGGGCCCCTGTGCTCTGCCTGGGGCCTCGTGTGCTGCCTGGGGCCCTGTGTGCTGCCTGTGGCCCCTGTGCGCTGCCTGTGGCCCCTGTGCTCTGCCTGGGGCCCCTGTGCTCTGCCTGGGGCCCTGTATGCTGCCTGTGGCCCCTGTGTGCTGCCTGGCGCCCCGTGTGCTGCCTGGGGTCCCTGTGCGCTGCCTGGGGCCCTTTGCGCTGCCTGGGGCCCGTGTGCTGCCTGTGGCCCCTGTGCTCTGCCTGGGGCCCTGTGCGCTGCCTGTGGCCCCGTGTGCTGCCTGGGGCCCTGCGCTGCACCTTTAAGACCTTGAATCAGCGATCTGTCAGCTTCTATTAGCTGATACGGGTCATGTGTGGAAGCTGCATTTGCATAGCTGCCATCTTTGTAAGATCACTGCACCTGCGCTGTGGCTTCAATCCATGTCAGTTGGGGGTCATTAATTCCTATGGGAAAATTTTGCATAAAATGCGATTTTTTTTTTTTTAAAAAACTAAAAATCGGATCGACTCCAAAAATACATAGCACACCTGTCCCACCGAGGGCTTCGAAACACCGCCTGAAGGGGGTCTATGATTCTATCATTCTATGAAAAGAAGAAGAAGAAGAAGAAGAAGAAGAAGAAGAAGAAAAATCGGATTACATTATGTTGCTTGAACCTAGAGGTTCAAGCACAATAATAAAAAATCTATGAAAATGAACAAGTGAAAGTCAGACATTGCTTTTCAACCATGCTTCCACAGAATTTAAAAAAAAATTAAACTCATGAAATAGGCCTGGACAGAAATGATGGTACCCCGGAAAATGTGACAAAAGGGACATGTTAAATCAAGGTGTGTGCACTAATTAGCATCACAGGTGTCTACAATCTTGGAATCAGTGAGTGGCCTGCATAGAGGCTAAGGCCGGAGTCACACTGGCGACAAAATCGGACGACTGCAATGCGATGAAATATCGCATTGCAGTCGGACCTATGTTAATCTATGGAGCAGCTCCCAGTATCAGATTTTTTGTGGTCCGTTTTAAACGTCCGTGTACAATCGCAGCATGCTGCGATTGTCACCGATTGTGAGTCGACAATCGCCAATGCAAGTCTATGGGAGCGATGAAAAATCTGATTACAAACGGACCACACTGTGTGACTTGCGATGAAATCGCATCGGTGTCCTTTAGAAAAGCCGGCAATTCATCCCCGGCTATACTGTAAAATCACACTGACAGCTTTAATAAAGAATAGAAAGAATAGATATATACACATAGAATACATATATATATATACATGTCATTGTGACATGTACATATACATATATTTATAGTTCCTAGACTTCTACATACTGTAATAGCCGCTAATTCAATTGCCGGGTTTTGTGAAATCACAGAAGCCGACATGAAATGATACATTGTTTCCACACATTTAACCATGTAATTTCATGTATTTTTATATATGTTTGAAACTTACAATTACATGAGTGTATTTGTGCAAAATTTCAGACATGTAGGGGTTAATTAAAGGTGTAATTTCGTTGAAAAAAAATGCGTGGGCTCCCGCTGTATTTTCTCCACCAGACAGACAAAGCAAAGCGAGTGGGGGCAGATAATAATAGCCCAGGGAGGGTGCATTTTTTTTGTGCCCCCCCTGGCTACTAACATCTGCCCCCAGACACCCCAGAAAGGGCAAATCTCTAATTAGATTCGCCCTTTCTGGCACTTTGCCCGTCTATTCCCATTGCCCTGTAGCGGTGGCGAATGGGTTAATCTCACCTTACTGTCACCTTGCAATTGAAAGGTGACCTTAAGGCAGGTTAATGATTGATAGCTGTCAATTAGACAACTATCAATTATTAATCCTATTGAAGTAAATAAAAAAACACACACACTTTAAGAATAAATAATTTTAATGAAATAAAAACACATTTTTTTGACCATATTTTATTTTACACTTAATCCGTGCGAAGCCATTGATCTCCTAAAATAAAGAAAAAGAAATAAAACAACATTATTCTTACCTATTCCGCTGATCTGTCACGTCCCACGCTGTAATCCTTCACAAAGGGTTAACTAGCTTTGAGCCAAGCAGTGCAAGTAATCCTGCATGCTCAGCTCAAAGCTCATGAATGAATAAGTTCCTCTTCTGGCGACAGGAGAGGATGTGTTTCATGAATGAAGCTTAATTGATTGTGTCCACTTTCCCTTTAGGTCAGGTCACTACAGTTAAATTGCCAATAAATCAATTAAGCTCCATTCATGAATCTATTCCTCTACTTTCGCTGGGAGAGGAACTTATTCATTCAGGGGAATACAGGTCTGAGACAGCATTATTAGCTCTCTGCGACCTGTAACCTGTTAACCCTTTCTGATGGATTACACCGTGGGACCTGACTGTACATCGGATTGGTAAGTATAATTTTGCTTTTTTATTTTATTTTTATTACAGGAAATGGTTTTAGCAGGAAAATAAAATATGGTCAAAAACTGTGTGATTATTTAATTAAACTTATTTTTTATTAAACTGTGTGTGTTTGATTTTTCTTTCATACAATAGGATTAATAATTGATAGTTGTCTAATTGACAGCTATCAATTATTAACCTGGCTTAAAGTGACCTTTCAATTGCAAGGTCATTTTAACCCCTTATTAACCCATTCGCCACCGCTACAGGGCAATGGGAATAGACGGGCAAAGTGCCAGAAAGGGCAAATCTAATTATAGATTTGCCCTTCTGGGGTGTCTGGGGGCAGATGTTAGTAGCCAGGGGGGGCACAAAAAAAATGTACCCTCCCTAGGCTATTATTATCTGCCCCCACTCGCTTGCTTTGTCTGTCTGGTGGAGAAAATACAGCGGGAGCCCACGCATTTTTTTTCAACGAATTTACACCTTTAATTAACCCCTACATGTCTGAAATTTAGCACACATATACTCATGTAATTGTATGTTTCAAACATATATAAAAATACATGAAATTACATGGTTAAATGTGTGGAAACAATGTATCATTTCATGTCGGCTTCTGTGATTTCACTGAAGCCGGCAATTGAATTAGCGGCTATAACAGTATGTAGAAGTGTAAGAATTATAAATATATGTATATATATATATGTCACAATGACATATATATATATGTGCTCTATGTGTATATATCTATTCTTTCTTTTGGCATTTAAATACTATTCTTTTGGATCCATTATATGTCAGTTTTGCAAGCCTGCGAGAAAATCTCGCAAGTCGGATGAAAATCGGATGTTACAAGCTACACACACATGCGATTAAATCGCATCTTTGAAGGAAAATCGGATGCCAGAAGGATGTGTGATGTTTTTATTTTGATCCGATTGTCGACCGTCTAAAACGGACCGATTTTTTGTGGTTGTGTGTGACGCCGGCCTTAGTGACATGGTGTGTATCATGAATCGCTTGCCAGGGCAGTGGGGATACTGGGTAACGGGCCGTAAGACCACTAGCAACTAGCTGTCACTATATCAGTGGTGGTAACCATGGATACCTAAGGTCCTGCAATGCCTGCACATGAGGAAAGAGACATAACGAATCAGAAAAACTATACTACATTTGTAATTGAACATATTTGCTAATATTATTTTTATTATTTTTATTATTACACCTACTATACTGTATATTGGGGTAGGTTCTTGGAGATGGGATACCCCTTTAAGACTACATTCACACATTTGTGTGACACGTCCGAGTGCAGTCTGATTTTTTTTCCCAGACAGTACAGTACTTTTAATCCATAGAATACAATGGATTTAGTCACAACTCCAATAAAATCATATATCCAAGATTGATATGTGTGTGACTCAACCATTCAGGTCTATGGGATTTATAAGACATGGAAGCAAATAAGGCTTCTGATTTGCTTTAGTTTTGCCTCTTTGCCTCACAGATTTTTCGCTTAATGATAAAGTTGAATAAAACCATATGACCTTCCAAGGGTTTTGTATCGGCAAGCACACCTACAATGAAAAAGTAACGGAACCAACTATCAGTCCGTTTCTGTCGGACGGCTGTGTGAGTCTAGTCTTATATGGATCCCCGTAAACTTTACTGGTAGAGTCTGATCCGCACCATGGATGAGAATAGGACAAGCTCCGAGTCTCACCGGAGACACATCGGTTTTTAAAACTGATGTATATATGAATCAATGAAAGTCTATGGGTCAGTGCGATGTCCAAGAAAAAAAGGGACAGCACAAGGAATTGTCACACAGATGTGTGAATGTAACCCTTATATTACACAGGTATTATCATGCACAGTAATGGGCACTTTGTATGACCTTTATCTTCTAAACATATTACATAACAGCCATATCGTACATCATTCAAGTTCTCCGGGGACCTGGCTGCACACCGATCCTGGGGTAATTACCGCTCTATAAGCTTTTCCTACCTCTATTTGCATTTGCTCTTTACCATACCTACTTATCCATATGGACTAGTATCTGTACTTTATCTTCAGGCTTGCTGTTGGTACCATTACTTATTGTATTATACCATTACAATACCAACACACATAAGCTGGCTCATCATTCTTATATTGTCCTATGTATTGCATTTACAGTATATATAGAGGTATTATTACTATTTAATGCATCACAAGCACTAGATCCGTGTTGTGCGCCGCTGCATTGGTTCAGCTGGTCAACTTTTACTTTTAATTCTTTTGTTATTTATTACCTAATAAACTTTCGTATTTTATGTTTACACATGGTCTTGTTTGCACATTTTTTCTTATCTGATCCATCATTCACGTTCAGCGCCCTAGCAGCTTCTCTATATGATTTAATAATACTGCGGAAAAAAACTGGAAAATCAACATGAGTACTTATGAGTCGCCCGCCAGGGCCTGTGGGATACTTGGCACCGAGCCCGTTCACTTCTATGGGGGATGTCACGGCGACACAGCTCGGTCCGTGACCCTGGGCGCTCACTGAAAAGAGGGATATTTACAGGGGATTAAAGTATTTGTAGGATGTTCGTGACGCCACCTGTGGTACCTGGTCAGGGTGACCAGCGCTGCTATACAGATCCACTGAAGGGTTGGTGTTGGGCAGCAAGGTGTTAAGCCTTCCACAGGCAAGGCTGGGGTCCTTCAGGGTAAACGGGGTGTAGGGGTGCAGGATGGAAGTTCAGCCGCAGGAGCAATAATGTGAACACACACACAAAAGTCTCTTTCTGTACCTTTACTGATGAAATTGCAGGCACGTCACAGGGTGCTGGTAGGGTGAAGGATGCACGTCCAGCTCTTCCCACTGAGTAGGTGTAGGGCCTCCTTACTTCTATAATGTGAGTCTCTGACCTGTATGAAACGAGGCCTAACTCTGTCTTCAACTTTACATGCCCGACTGACTTTGTGTAGGACCTTCTATTGGAAAGAACACAGTCTCTAATGGCTGCGCCGACCAGACTCCTGTCTTCTTGACCCAGTTACGTATCAACACTCATGGGCTCCTGGAACTTGAAGTTCTCCAGGATCTCCGGTATCTCCTACTGGTCTTGAAGAATCCAGCAAGCTTGGACCCGGTGTCCGGTTAATCAGAGTAGAGGTAAGCTATCAATGCTATTTACACCTCTGTTACTCTCTTCTTATCCACTCGCCTTTCGTCCTACTCGACCCTCACATAAGCACACTCTGGCCGTGGGTAGCTGCTTCTTCTCTTTCTTCACCGCTCTCAAAGTGTCGGCATGCTTGCTCACTGAACTGAAATCAGTTGACTCAGTTCTGACTAGACTGGAGTGGCTATCTTTCCACTTGTACTAGCCTCCACACGTTGAACTAAGCTTAGAGCTGCAGATTTCAGGTTCTTTCAACTGCTGTTCTCTCTCTCTCTCTCTCTCTTACTTCCAAGCTCTACCTGGAGCGGCTATCAGTCTTCTCCGTCTGTCCTGCACCTGGCTTTGCAAACTAACTGATCTGTGCTTGCTCCAAGAGCTAACTTTCTACTTGCTTCACTCAGGAGAACTAACAACTCTTCCCTCCTCACAAAAACTAACAACTCTCAGTGTCTTCACCATCCTTATATAGTCTGAAAAGGCTCCCTCTGGTGGCTCTAGGGATGGGTGAAGATGTGTGTATGCATATTGAGTCCTCTAGTAGTCATTACCTTCGGTGCATCCCTCTGGAAATGAGATTCCAAGCGCAGCTGGGCTCTACATCTATATATTTATTGCCATATCTTGAATGATGTACAATACGGCTAATATTTGTTATTTAGAAGATAAATATTTTACAAAGTGAAAGTTGCAGTGTGGATATTTTCAATTGTAGAAGTAAAATTGCAATTTATATCGCTTATACACCCTAATATCTTAAAAAGTAGCTGCTTTTTATTTTTGTTAACTACTGTATTTGATAGGAGCTGAAATGCCCTGCAAAATGGTGGGGGGGGGTTTCACTCAAAACACTTGTATGATGTGCTCTGTTCAGGATACCGGAGTGGTTTATGAGCCTATACAAAGAGAGGAGTACTGGCTCATATAGCTATTGAGCATTTACACAGCTCTCTGTATGTGTTCATGCAAGGGAAACTTTGCAATTTACTTGCTTTGAAAAATCCTCTCTGTTCTAAGAACTGAGTGAGTTTTAATTTTATTGTTTACTGCTTGTTGCCTTGGTTACCGACCTACCGCTGTGGTGGCCGAACATGCACAGTACTTACAGGTTCGTTCTATTGGAGCTTTGTAAGCACAGCTTTGAATCTAGTCAGATTGCTGAGGCGTCCTGTAAGCTCCGGATTAGTGACCCTCCAGTTCTGCAGTGGCAAAGCTACTTCATAAAGGAGAGCAGCACAATATCAGATGTTCTGCCAAACAATGATACATTGAGCTAGGCCAACTGATATTCTCACTTCTTCTCCATAGACGCATCTGAAAGTTCTTGCATGCTACATGTAAACATTAAAACTCATTGTACTTGCGTATATTTATTCTTTGTTAAGTCCTATTTTACAGTAATTTTTTTCTCTTAAAATATTCAGGATTGCCTAAATCATACTGATAATGATTTGACTCAAAATCCTCTCATTAGTTGTTGTAGGCCATAGTGTTAGACTTTTCAGAATTCTGTTACCTTCACATATAAATCGTTTTATGCAGATAATTTATGATGTTTAACTATTTAAATAACCATGTCATTTGCCTTTTCATTATTACAGCCTGCTGTGGTGAGTAACAGCAAAGCTTTATATTTATATTTGCATCATTATATTTTCACATGTGGACTTAAAGAGGTTGTCCACTAGTTTTTCATTGATGACCTATCCTTAAGATAGGTCATCAATATCTGATTGGCCGATCAGTTGTTATCAGTGGCGGAGGTCACCGGCCGAAAGTACTTACTTACAGAGCTGGTGATCTACTTGTAGTGGCCGCCCCAGGGTACTGCATATCCAATACAAATCAATAGGGGACAGATGTGCAGTAACAAGCCCCGTCCACTACAAGTAGACTGCCAGCTCCGCAATAAGTACATCAGGCCGGCAGCCGCCATCACCGATAATAGCTCATCAGCAGGGGTGATGGACCCCGGCCAATCAGACATTGATGACCTATCCTAAGGATAGGCTATCAATGTAAAAGTATTGCACAACCTCTTTAATTGCATAACATTCTGAATATTTCATTTGTACTGCAATAAATTAGCACATAAATTGAAATCATACCCAAATGTTAGTATTGTATATCTCACGCAATGCCACAATCGTTCGCTATGAAACCCTGACTTCAGTATTATAACCACATAAAAGGACAAGTCATGAGCAGAACGCTCATCAATAATACACAGATCCTTGCTCATGGTCTACCAGATATGTGGTTTTGGCATAATACTTTTTTAAAGAATTACAGACTCTAGTTATGTCAGGTCTCTGGTCCCTTCTAATTTTTTTCTTATTGGGTCACACAATAATGTTTAACAAAGTAATATGCGGTGAAAGATAATGTCATAAGGCATGGCAGGTGTATGGCCGGTCAATTGTGCAATTATTAGATATGCAGCTAATAGAATACATGACCTAATAATTGTTCCAATTTTCTGTGCTGTGTGTTGTGCTATTCTGCTGCTGTGTGTCTGATACTGTCATGGGTGTATCGCCACGAAGATCGTCGCGATTGCACATTCTGACTTCTCGCAGCTGAGTTGCTGTTTCTTTGTGTTTGGTAGTGACGGAGTTAATTTTACCTAGCTCTTGGCTAAGACTAGGTCCAGCCTCGCCCGGCTGCTTTTGATTATGCACTAATTAGCTTCCTTTATATACCTGCCAGTCTGCTTGTTAGATGCCGGTGAAAGCTTACATGCAGACCAGTAGTTTGGATCAGGTCATGAGAAGACTTAAGTTAAGAGTTCCTTTGTGGTTTCTCCTCTCCTCGATTATAGTTTATCTCCTAGACCTTTTGTGTTCCCTCTGTGTTTAAGTGTTGTATGCAAGACAGTGTTTACTTTGTCCCCTGTCTGTCTCGTTTGTCTGTACTGTTTGTTAAGCAGTAACCTGCCTATTCCCTGTGTGGTAATCAGGGTCCTTCTGAGGACTAGATTACAGTTGTCAGGGACTTATAGGAGACAGGGTTACGTTGGCGGCCTGGACCTCTGTACCATTAACAGTACCTCCAGGTTGAGGGACGAGTCAGGTCCCTAGTTTAGGGTCAGCATAGACCCCGGTCCACCTGCAGCCTGAGTACAGTATTATACGTCTTCAGGATTCACCCACAGTACAAAGGATATTATGTCAGGTAATACTATACTTTATATACATGTTGAGATTTCTTATTTATATGTTATATTGCATGTTGTCCCTCTTAGTATTGATTACTGACATCATATGTGTATCTGTGATACAGCGTGACAGATACATTCATACTATAACTAAATTTGGCAGTGCCAAACTGGGAATGACCTCCAGCCCTGGCATTTAAAAGCACACAGACCCATGCTCCACCTCCAACCACTTCCTCTGATGGAGGTCTCTAATAAAAATATTACCGTGCCAGGAGGAAATCAAGAATCACTACAAGACCAATATTACGAATAACACTATTGTAGAAGATGAAATAATACCGCTACGCCATAACTACATAATACCACCTCATAGTGACAGATTAATGCCAAAATGCTCATAAATATACAATAGGAAAGATGTGTATCTTCGTACCGTGTTAGCCAGTTATCCTCATTTGGATAAATATATAGACTCATTCAGACATTTGATAAAATCCACCATCATAGCCACCAACAGGAGACAAGCATCCAACATCAGTGCCCAGGAGAGAAAGGCCATACGGTCTCTGAAAACCAACAAGGAAATCATCATTAACCCCTTAGTGACAGAGCCATTTTGCAGCTTAATGACCGGGCCAATTTTTACAATTCTGACCACTGTCACTTTATGAGGTTATAACTCTGGAACGCTTTAACGAATCCAGTTGATTCTGAGACTGTTTTTTCGTGACATATTGTACTTCACGTTAGTGGTAAAATTACTTTGATATGACTTGTGTTTATTTATGAAAAAAACGGAAATATGGCGAAAATTTTGAAAATTTAGCAATTTTCAAACTTTAAATTTTTATGCTGTTAAATCAGAGAGATATGTCACACAAATTTCTTAATAAATAACATTTCCCACATGTCTACTTTACATCAGCACAATTTTGGGAACAAAATTTTCTTTTGTTACGAAGTTATAAGGGTTAAAAGTGGACCAGCGATTTCTCATTTTTACAACACCATTTTTTTTTAGGGACCACATCACATTTGAAGTCACTTTGAGGGGTCTATATGATAGAAAATACCGAAAAGTGACATCATTCTAAAAACTGCACCCCTCAAGGTGCTCAAAACCACATTCAAGAAGTTTATTAACCCTTCAGGTGCTTCACAGGAGCTGAAGCAATGTGGAAGGAAAAAATTGACATTTAACTTTTTTTGCAAAAGCTTTACTTCGGAACCAAGTTTTTTTATTTTTACAAGTGTTAAAAGAAAAAATGAACCACAAAATTTGTTGTGCAATTTCTTCTGAATACGCCGATACCCCATATGTGGGGGTAAACCACTTTTTGGGCGCATGGCAGAGGTCGCAAGGGAAGGAGCGCCGTTTGACTTTTTCAACTCAGAATTGGCTGGATGCCATGTCGCGTTTAGATAGCCCCTGATGTGCCTAAACAGTGGAAACACCCTACAAGTGACCCCATTTTGGAAACAAGACCCCTTAAGGAACTTATCTAGATGTGTGGTGAACACTTTGAACCTCCAAGTGCTTCACACAAGTTTATAACGTAGAGCCGTGAAAAAAAAAATCCTTTTTTTCCTCAAAAATGATCTTTTCACCCCAATTTTTATTTTCCCAAGGGTAACAAGACCGCAAAAGTTTTTGTGCAATTTGTCCTGAGCATGCTGATACCCCATATGTGGGGTAAACCACTTTTTGGGCGCACGGCAGAGGTCGCAAGGGAAGGAGCGCCGTTTGACTTTTTCAACGCAGAATTGGCTGGATGCCATGTCGCGTTTAGAGAGCCCCTGATATGCCTAAACAGTGGAAACCCCCAACAAGTGACCCTATTTTGGAAACTAGACCCCTTATGGAACTTATCTAGATGTGTGGTGAGCACTTTGAACCTCCAAGTGCTTCACACAAGTTTATAACGTAGAGCTGTGAAAATAAAAAATCATATTTTTTCCACAAAAATGATCTTTTCACCCCAATTTTTATTTTCCCAAGGGTAACAAGACCCCAAAAGTTTTTGTGCAATTTGTCCTGAGCATGCCGATACCCCATATGTTGGGGTAAACCACTGTTTGGGCGCACGGCAGGGCTCGGAAGGGAGGGAGCGCCATTTGACTTTTTGAACGCCACATCGTGTTTGGAGACCCCCTGATGTGCCTAAATAGTGGAAACCCCTCAATTCTAGCTCCAACCCTAACCCCAACATGCCCCTAACCCTAATCTTAACCCTAATCCCAACCCTAATTCCAACCCTAATTGTAACCCTAACCCTAATTGTAACCCTAACCCTAATTGTAACCCTAACCCTAATTTCAACCCTAACCCTAATTATAACCCTAAGGCTGGGTTCATATTGCATTTTACCAGCCCGTTCAACACATAGTGTTAACGGGCTGGTAACGGTATAGCATAACGCGATCGCGTTATGCTATACCCGCTAGCGCAGAGGAATCAGCAGATGATTCATCAGCGCTAGCGGTGACGGAGCCTAGACGCTGCAGCCCGCGTCTGAGGCTCCGTCACTGAATGACAGCACGTCGCAAACTCATGCCGCTTTACGGCATGCGTCGCGATGCGCCCTCAAATGGGGTGAATGGCAGCGCTAACGGACTGCGTTACACCGCGGTGTAACGCAGTATGAACCCAGCCTAACCCTAACCCTAATGCTAACCTAACCCTAATGCTACCCTAATTAACCTAACCCTAATTATAACCCTAATGGAAAAATGAAAATAAATAAGATTTCTATATTTTATTATATGTCCCTAACTAAGGGGGTGATAAAGGGGGGGTTTATGTACTGTTTTTTTTATTTTGATCACTGTGATGTTTATCACAGTGATCAAATTGTACATTCAGGAGAATGAATGAAAAAATTTTGAATCTGCCGCCAAGCAGATTCGGCGGGCGCACTGCGCATGCGCCCGCCATTTTTTTTTTTTACTGGATGAAGACGCTGGAGGATGGAGGACAGGGGGCGCTGTGGAGGACAAGGGAGGATCGGAGGACACAGGGGCCACAGTAAGGTACAGGGGGGGAGATCGGGGGTCCCGGGGACCCTATTTCTCTCCCCTCTGATGTGCGATCACATCAGAGGGGAGAGAAATTTAGAAGCAGGATCGCGGCTGTGTGTTTTCTTTTGCGATTGCCTTTATATGGCGATCGCAAAAGAGTAGTGACTGTGGGGGCCCCTATTATGTTCTCTGGGGTCTCGGCTACCCCAGGCAGCCGAGACCCCAGAGAAAATCGCCCAACCCCCCCGGCACCTCGCGGCGGGCGCATGCTCAGTTTCTCGGCATCGCAGCATGGCGGCGGCACCGGGGGAGACAGGAGGGCCCCTAGACCACCGGGGACCACAGTGGGTCCGATCACATCAGAGGAGAGAGAAATGAAAAGGCACAAAGAATTTTTTTTTTTTGTTGCGGTCGCCGTTATAGGGTTAATAACGGCGATCACAACATCGGTGTCGGTAAAAACCGACCCGATTCATGTTCTCTGGGGTCTCGGCTACCCCCGGTAGCCGAGACCCCGGAGAAAATCCGACTGTGGGGGGCGCTATTCACTTTTTCCACAGCGCCGTTAATTAACGGCGCTGTGGTTTAAGTACCCTTAATGACCGCTGTTAAAAGGCGTATCGGCGTCGTTAAGGGGTTAAACCTGCTGACAAGGGAGGTGCAATAGTCATGATGAATACATCAGACTATATGAAGGAAGCAAACAGACAACTGATGGACACACGCTACTACAGAAAATTGGAGTCGGATCCTACACTGGACTATTACAAGGAACTAAGCAAATTAGTATCTTGTCTGTCTGACAAATCCATAAGAGCTGATGATCTGATACCAGAAAGTCCAAGAATAGGGACATTCTACATGCTTCCCAAAATCCACAAAGCTGGGAATCCAGGGAGGCCGATTATTTCATGTGTGGACACCCTTACTGAGCAGGTATCTGGATGGGTAGAGGGTATTCTTAAACCCCTGGTAAAGGATACACCCAGCTACATTCAGGACACAACTGACCTGCTGAATAAACTAGCAGCAATAGGTCCTCTACCAGAAGGAACCATCCTGGCCACCATGGATGTGGAATCTTTGTACTCTAATATCTCACACCAGGATGGATTAAATGCCTGCAAAGTCTTCATGGAAAACACCGGGAATGATGCTGATTCCGTGGTGATACTCACAAAATTCATCCTCACCCACAATTACTTTGAATTTGACGACAAGATCTATCTTCAGGAGATTGGCATAGCTATGGGAAGTAAAATGGCTCCACAGTATGCAAATCTTTTCATGGCCAAGCTTGAAAGCGACTTTCTGTCCTCATGTCCCATCAGGCCTCTGGCCTACTACCGCTACATTGATGATATCTTAATCATCTGGACGGAGTCTGAACAACAGCTAAAGACGTTCCATGAACAGTTCAATCAATTTCATCCCACCATCAACTTAACACTCAACTGCTCCAGCACTGAAATTAACTTTTTAGACACCACCATTAAGCTAAAGAACAATGAAATAGAGACATCCCTGTATCAGAAGCCAATCGACCGTCCGACATACCTTAAATGGGACAGTTTCCATCCAAAACACATAAAAAACTCTATTGTCTACAGCCAAGCCATCAGATACAATCGTATATGTTCCAACCCCATAGATAGAGATAAACACCTTGGTCGCCTCAGAAAGACCTTTTTGAACCAGGGCTACCATCCAAGAACAATTGAAAACCAAATTACAAGAGCCACAAGAATATCAAGGAATCACCTGCTACAGTACAAAACTAAAGATGAAAATAACCGGGTGCCTCTAGTGGTCACCTACAATCCAAATCCGGAGGTGCTAAGGGGAGCTGCACGGAAATTACAACCTTTACTACAAAAAGATGCCCGATTACAATCCATATTTCCAGACCCCCCACTACTGTGTTTTAGGCAGCCCCCAAATCTAAGAAGCATCATTGTCAGAAGCTCCCTGTCCTCCCCAACAGCTGCAGGAACCTTTCCTTGCAACCAGAAAAAATTTAAAACCTGTGCATCTCTAATGACCACGGACAAGATAAAGATCCCCAACTCCCATCAGGACTACAAGATCCCAGGTACTTTCAGCTGCATCACATCTAATGTGGTGTACCTAATTATTTGTACGAAATGTCCAACTGGGGGTCTATAAGTGGGGGGAGACAGGGCAAAAACTAAGAACAAGGATGAATTCCCATCGCCACACAATAAGAGAAAAAAGAATGGATCTACCTGTGGCCCAACACTTTTGTAGCCCCGGTCATAGCATGATGGACATGAAATTACTTGTATTAAAATCTAACTTTAAATCTGAGAGATAGAAAGGTTTGGGAATATAAGCTCATGATGACCTTTGACACTCTCAGTGCTGGAATGAATATATCCCATGGATTTATGTCCTTGTACATCAATTAAGGAATCTGCTTCTCTGACCTGGGGGCATAAAAACACAATACCAGACCTCAATCAGAGGGCAATAAAACTTTCACACTCCTTATCTATGAACTGTTCCAATATTTATGTTCATCCCTCTCCCATAATGACAGTTCTGCTTCACATCACTTGTCTTACCTATTGCATTATTTCTGTGCTGTGTGGTGTATAAATATGTGATTCTTCAGTTTTTGTTTTAGTCTTTGCCTTATGAAGAGACCTGAGTAGTCTCGAAAGCTTGCAATTTGTTATCATCTTTTCAGTTAGCCATTAAAAGGTATCAACCACTGAGAACTCTCAATTCTAAATATTTTTCATAAATATACAAGTCAATTTTCAGAAGCAGTGCAGACTGCCGAATCCTAACAATATATAATGTACACACTATTAGGATTTACCTCTGTTGCCAATTCCAGCAGCTGTAATGTGACCACAAGTAGGCGATTTGCTATTCTAAGAAAGTCATTCCAGCACCTCAATAAAATAGAATTCTTCCTATGTTTGAAGCCGATTAAAACATGGTAAACCAGTCCATTTAGATTTCTTACACATTTTGAGCATGAATTGCTGCACGAGCATAAATACTGTACTGATACTCACTAGTGACGTTCTCGATGATCGTAGTCATTCATTTCTCCTTTTCTTTTCCATTCAGCCCAGACCAACAAGACCACTTCTTCCAAATGTAGCACAAAGACATCTTTGGCTTACTGCTTTTTCAGAGCCCTCCTCACATTCCCACACCCCTACATAAACCATATACAGTAGTTCTATAATCAGTGCCTTATGTAGTAATTGTAACAACCCTGCCGGCAACACTGCATGGCCTCCCATCCCCCACCTGCCTTACACACCAAATTACTCACTACTTCGGACCATGTTGTGAAATCTGTCTTCTGCCAGCTCCATGCTGTGTGCCTCATGCCTCCTGCCTGCTCTGTGCATGCTTCCTGGCTGTGTGCATAGTGGGGTGGCGCCAGCACTTCCTGGTTCTTATAGAGTCAGTGTGCACCTTCCTAAGGTGTCCCCAGCCAATGGCCAAGAGGCCTCTGGTATTTAAGGCATCCTCGCCCATAGGAGGATGCCTGTGCAACGCTTTCTCAGTTAGTGTCTTGCTGCTGAGCTGCCAGGTCCTGTCCTGTTTCTGTGCTCTGTGTTTCTTGTTCCGCCCTCCAGGAAGCTGCATATCCTGGTTCCTGTACCTTGACCTTTACCTGTTCTTGTCTGAACTGAGTCTTATACCTGTATCCATTTGTATCCTTGTCTTTAGCCTTCCCCGCCCTGCTGTGTTTATCCTTGTGTATACTCCTGCTTTGCTCAGCTCGCTACACTGCAACCAGCGACTCTGTTCTGCTCTCCACTCCGCAACCTTGCGGTTCTGCTCTGCACTTGCTCCACTTACCTGCGGTTCTGCGCTGCACTTGCTCCGCCTACCTGCGGTTCTGCTCTGCACTTGCTCCACCTACCTGCGGTTGTGCTCAGCACTTGATCCGACTACCTGCGGTTGTGCTCAGCACTTGCTTCGCCTACCTGCTGTTCTGATCTGCACTTGCTCCGCCTACCTGTGGTTCTGCTCTGCACTTGCACCGCCGACTTGCGATGCTGCCTTGCTCCGCTCCTTGCGGTTCTACTCCCGCTTGGCTCCCTGACGTTCCAGCTCTACCAGTCTGAATAGGTCCCTACCTGTTCCCATATATCTCTCATTCCAGTCTGGGTCTCTGTCCTTCTTGAACCAGCCCCAGGCTCTCCTGTCTGAACAGGTCCCTACCTGTCCCCTTGTTCCATTCATACCTGCCCATGTTCCTGTGCCTTCCAAGTCAGTTCCTGTCCCTTCTGTCTCAGCCGTGCCCGCCTGTCTGCCAGTGTCTCAGCCGTGCCCGCCTGTCTGCCAGTGTCTCGGCCTGCCCGCCTGTCTGCCAGTGTCTCGGCCATGCCCGCATGTCTGCCAAGAGTACCTGCTGTGCCTGCCATAGTACCAGTTATGCCCGTCGACTCTTGCCTGCACCTGTAATAGTGTTCTGTTCCCAGTGGGATCAGCAGCCACAGCCAGACACCACCCTGGAGTGGTACCTGGCAGCTACCTGCCGCACAATCCTGACCTCACAATCAGAGGCTCCAGTGAACACCAAGGTAGCTGCTTAGTCACGCCCCTTCCAGGGTAGTCTGGTGTGTGGCACAGTGAGGCCACACCCCCCATGCTCATGCCAACCAGTCAGGGTGCAAGTGTAACAGTACAGTCCCCCACAGATCCCTTTATATATTGAACAAGAAAGGAAGGAGCATAAACCTTGTCTCAAAAATTATCAAAATTCTTTATTACAACATTATAAAATGCCAACAATAAAGGCCCAAATAGACATAGAGGTGTGACGAGGATAAGCTGTCGGTAGGAAAGACAGCAACAGACAAATATATAGCCAGGGTATATCATACAGTTATGGGGCCAACATAATAATAATTCAATATAAACTGAAGTCAATCCAAAGATCTCTATCTATAAACCAGTGGCCACATATAAAGTCCATAGTGCATATCATACATCTTGCTTACACATATTGTATGGCAAAAGTCTGTGCGTCTCTCAAGAGCAGACCCCCCTGACGCGCGTTTCGCGGATGTGCTTTCTCAAAAAGGGTCCCCCAAAGCTCCTTCTATATAGTATTATGGCCCCACAGCTTCTTCTATATAGTATTATAGCCCTACAGCTCCGTATGTACAGTATAATGGCCCTGATAGATCTCTATGTCCAATAAAATAGCCCCTATACACAGTATGTGTTATGACTGCCAAAGCACATTCACACGGGTAACGTACAAACCAGAAAGACAAATACCTGAACCTGACAGGTCCCTCTTCAGACTAAGAAAAGCCCTTTCTGACCCTGGTCTGTCCCTGCCTGACTGTGGAGATTGGCACCCTAAGGTAATGCAATGGCGCCCCCCACTCAACAGCGGCTTACCCTGAATGCCCTTAGCAGCTCCTAGAATCGCTAGGGTAGAAGTTCCCTAAGAAAAAAAAGAAGGTTGAAAGTTAAACCGCACCTCAGATAGCCAAAGTCCTTCAGGACAATTATTAGGATGCACGTCACATCCAGGGCGTCCATCCTGGAAAAAAATCCATACCAAGAAGTAGAAAAGACAGCGCCTCAAACCTGTGGAGGTAGAATAAATGTGATTTCTTTTTTCACCGACGTTTGAGGCGCTGTCTTTTCTACTTTTTGGTAAGAAAAAAAAATCACACACAAAGCAACGGCAGTCAACACAAACTACTGCACAGTGAATGAATCCAACAAAGTCTATCACAAGCAGGAATCACCAGTATAAGGTATTAAAAGCTGCACCCGAAAGGTGATAAAACAGAGTAAATGAAAAAGAACTAAAACACCCAAAGAAAAAATGTATCTGCTGTGGCTCAGCGAAAAGAGATGTCGAACAAAGAATCAAGGGTTTGAATCGGATTGGTGCCAAAGTGATTAAAAATAGTAGTGTGGCTAAGTATGTTTGTAAAATATATCATATTTGCTAAAGGTGTTCTTCACTTTTTGGCTAAAAAGTAATTCAAGTAATAGTTGTATAAACTTACATTAGACAGTCCAAAAATACACTAGCTTTATCATATATCATAAGCCACTGTAATTTTACTACTGAAATGATAGGTCTGAGTACAAAAACTAGAAAATGTAGACCTGTTTTGTAGTAATTCAATATGTCATTACGCCTCAAATACACTTCCAGACTAATTAGCATGTAGCATTTGTAATACCAATAATAAAGGAATAACAAAGGAACGGCACAACGCTGGGTTCTACTAAATGATGCTTCAGCAATGTTGTCCCATGGGTAAAACATGTATTTACTAAAAGAGCTGACAGTCCTTTTTAATGGTAAGATAATTATAATAAAAAAAGAATGTAAACATTTTTCTTAACCTTATTGTCTTGGATCTATTACTGTCTTTGTACAGAATGTCCGTGTGGACCAGTCATGGTGCTCTTTATCCTGGATAGTTCTGAAAGTATGGGACTCACTAATTTTACTCTGCAGAAAGAATTTATCCTACGTGTGATCAACAAAATGACCAAACAAGGCAGGAAAACGGTACAGTGCACAGTGGTGTAATGCGCAGAAAGTGCTTTAAAAACAAAATGTAAAAATGCACCATAAATCTATGACTTATGTATTGTCTGCAAAAGGAAAATGCAGTAAAGATGCTACAAATAGGGAGTATTGCAACTGGAGTAAAAACTGCTCTTGGGACCACGAAAATAATTGGGTGAATTGGAATTTAAATTTTCAGTTTAATTTTAACCCCTCTCTGCCATTAGACGTACTATCTCGCCCATAAAACTCGTGACAATCTGAACATGAACGTGTTAGTACGTCCAAGCGATCAGCTGCGCTCCAGGGAGGAGCGCAGCTGATCGCCGCCGGGTGTCAGCTGATTATCACAGCTGACACCCGGCACTATGTGCCAGGAGCGGTCACGGACCGCTCCTGGCGCATTAACCACTGGCACACCGCGATCAGACATGATCGCGGTGTACCAGGGGCACAGGGGAGCATCGCGCAGGGAGGGGGCTCCCTGCGTGCTCCCCTGAGGCCCTCAGAACAGCGCGATGTGACCACGCTGTTCTGAAGGCCTCTTCCCTGCAGGACCCCAGATCCAAGATGGCCACCGGGTCCTGCAGGGAGGCGGCTTCCTCAGTGCCTGCTCAGAGCAGGCGCTGAGGAAGCGTCCTGCACTGCCTGTGAGATCGCTGGTCTCACAGAGTGCTGTGCACACTGTGAGACCAGCGATCTGATAAAATACAGTGATGTCCCACCCTGGGACAAAGTAAAAAAGTTTAAAAAAATCAAAATCACAAGTGTAAAAAAAAAAATTTCAAAATAAAGGAAAAAATAAAATTCCCCATCAAATTCATTTCTTCCTGTAAATAAAAAACAAAACAATAAAAGTACACATATTTGGTATCGCCGCATCCGTAACAACCCCTCCTATAAAACTGTCCCACTAGTTAACCCCTTTAGTGAACCCCTTAAAAAAAAAAACAAAGCAGAAAATCAATGCTTTATCATCATACCGCCGAACAAAAAGTGGAATAACACGCGATTAAAAAGACGGATATAAATAAACATGGTACTGCTGAAAATGTCATCTTGTCCCGCAAAAAACGAGCCACCATACAGCATCATCAGCGAAAAAATAAAAAAGTTATAGCTCGCAGAATAAAGCGATGCAAAAATAATTATTTTTTATATAAAATTGTTTTTATTGTATAAAAGCGCCAAAACCTAAAAAAAGATATAAATGAGGTATCGCCGTCATCGTACTGACCCGAAGAATAAAACTGCTTTATCAATTTTACCACACTCAGAACGGTATAAACGCCCCCCAAAAGAAATTCATGAATTGCTGATTTTTGTTCATTCTAACCTCCCAAAAATTGAAATAAAAAGCGATCAAAATATGTCACATGCTCAAAAATGGTACCAATAAAAACGTCAACTCGTACCACAAAAAATAAGACCTCACATGACTGTGGGCCAAAATATGCAAAAATTATAGCTCTCAAAATGTGGTGATGCAAAAACTATTTTTTGCAATAAAAAGCGTCTTTTAGCGTGACAGCTGCCAATCATAAAAACCCGCTATAAATAGTAAATCAAACCCCCCTTTATCACCCCCTTAGTTAGGGAAAAATAATAAAATTAAAAAAATGTATTTATTTCCATTTTCCCATTAGGGTTAGGGTTGCGCCTAAAGTTAGGGTTAGGGTTGTGCCTAAAGTTAGGATTAGTGTTAGGGTTGGGATTAGGGTTAGGGGTGTGTTAGGGTTAGGTTTGTGGTTAGGGTTATGGTTAGGGTTGGGACTAGGGTTAGGGGTGTGTTGGGGCTAGGGTTGGAGTTAGAATTTGTGGATTTTCCGCTGTTTAGGCACATCAGGGGCTCTCCAAATGTGACATGGCGTCTGATCTCAATTCCAGCCAATTCTGCGTTGAAAAAGTCAAACGGTGCTCCTTCACTTCTGAGCTCTGCCATGTGCCCAAACAGTAGTTTACCCCCACAAATGGGGTATCAGCGTACTCAGGACAAATTGCACAATAACTTTTGGGGTCCAATTTCTTCTGTTACCCTTGGGAAAATAAAAAATTGGGGGCGAAAATATCATTTTTGTAAAAAAAAATTGTTTTTTTTGTTTTTTTACGGCTGTACGTTATAAACTTCTGTGAAGCACTTGGGGCTTCATAGCGCTCACCACACATCTAGAAAAGTTCCTTGGGGGATCTATTTTCCAAAATGGGGTCACTTGTGGGGGGTTTCCACTGTTTAGGAACATCAGGGGCTCTCCAAATGCGACATGACGCCCGCAGACCATTCCATCAAAGTCTGCAATCCAAAACGTCACTACTTCCCTTCCGAGCCCCGACGTGTGCCCATACAGTAGTTTTCTCCCACATATTGGGTATCAGCGTACTCAGGACAAATTGGACAACAACTTTTGGGGTCCAATTTCTCCTGTTACCCTTGTGAAAATAAAATATTGGGGGTTAAAAAATCATTTTTGTAAAAAAAAAAGATTTTTTATTTTTACGGCTGTACGTTATAAACTTCTGTGAAGCACTTGCGGGGTTCAAAGTGCTCATCACACATCTAGATAAGTTCCTTGGGGGCTCTATTTTCCAAAATAGGGTCACTTGTGGGGTTTCCACTGCTTAGGCACATCAGGGGCTCTCCAAATGCGACATGACGCCCCCAGACCATTCCATCAAAGTCTGCAATCCAAAACGTCACTACTTCCCTTCCGAGCCCCGACGTGTGCCCATACAGTAGTTTTCTCCCACATATTGGGTATCAGCATACTCAGGCAAATTGGACAACAACTTTTGGGGTCCAGTTTCTCCTGTTACCCTTGGGAAAATAAAAAGTTGGGGACTAAAAGGTCATGTTTGTGGAAAAATATGTTTTTTTTATTTTCATGCTCGGGCGTTATAAACTTTAGTGAAGCACTTGGGGGTTCAAAGTTCTCACCACACATCTAGATAAGTTCCTTGAGGGTCTAGTTTCCAAAATGGAGTCATTTGTCGGTAGGTTTCCACTGTTTAGGCAGATCAGGAGCTCTCCAAACACGACATGGCGTCCAACAAATTCTGCGTTGAAAAGGTCAAACAGCGCTCCTTTCCTTCCAAGCTCTGCCATGCACCCAAACAGTGGTTTACCCCCACATCTGGGGTATCAGCGTACTCAGGACAAATTGCACAATAACTTTTGGAGTCTTGTTACCCTTGGGAAAATAAAAATTGAGGTGAAAAGATCATTTTTGTGGAAAAAATATGACTTTTTAATTTTACAGCTCTACGTTATAAACTTGTGTGAAGCACTTGGGGTTCAAATTGCTCACCACAGATCTAGATAAGTTCCTTAGGGGGTCTAGTTTCCAAAATGGGGTCACTTGTGGGGGGTTTCCACTGTTTAGGCACATCAGGGCCTCTCCAAATGCAACATGGCGTCCAATCTCAATTCCAGCCAATTTTGGTTGGAAAAAGTCAAATGGTGCGCCTTCCATTTCGAGCTCTGCTGTGCTCCCAAACAGTGGTTCCCCCCCCCACATATGGGGTATCAGCATACTTAGGACAAATTGGACAACAACTTTTGTGGTCCAATTTCTCCTGTTACCCTTGGGAAAATAAAAAATTGGTGACTAATAGATAATTTTTGTGGGAAAAAATAGGATTTTTTATTTTCATGCCCGGGCATTATTAACTTGTGTGAAGCACTTTGGGGTTCAAAGCGCTCACCACAGATCTAGATAAGTTCCTTAAGGGTTCTAGTTTCCAAAATGGGGTCACTTGTGGGGGGTTTCCACTGTTTAGGCTGATCTGGGGCACTGTAAACGGAACATGACCCCCATCAACGTCTGCATTCCAAAACATTATTACTTTCTTTTCAAGCCCTGCCGTGCGCCCAAACAGTTTCCCCCCCCCACATATGGGGTATCAGCGTACTCAGGACAAATTGGACAACAACTTTTGGGGTACAATTTCCTTGGGAAAAATCAAAAATTTGGGACTAAAAAATCATTTTTGTGGAAAATTGTTTGTTTTTTTTTCACACCCAGGCATTATAAACTTTTGTGAAACACTTGGGGGTTCAAAGTGCTCACAAGAGATCTAGCTAAGTTCCAAAATGGTGTCACTTGTGGGGGGTTTCCACTGTTTAGGTGCATCAGAGGCTCACCAAATGCGACATGGCGTCCAATCTCAATTCCAGCCAATTTTGGTTTGAAAAAGTCAAACGGCGCTCCTTCCCTTACGAGCTCTGCCGTGTGCCCAAACAGTGGTTTTCCCCCACATATGGGGTATTGGCGTACTCAGGAGAAATTGCACAACAACTTTATCTGTCCTTTTTCTCCTTTTACGATTGTGAAAATAAAAAAAAGTTTGTAAAAGATCATTTTTGTGACTAAAATGTTAAATATTCATTTTTTCCTTCCACGTTGCTTCAGCTCCTGTGCAGCACCTGAAGGGTTAATAAACTTCTTGAATGTGATTTTGAGTACCTTGAGGGGTGCAGTTTTTAGAATGGTGTCACTTTTGGGTATTTTCTGTCATATAGACCCCTCAAAGTGACTTCAAATGTGAGGTGGTCCCGAAAAAAAATGGCTTTGTAAATTTTGTTGTAAAAATGAGAAATCGCTGGTCAACTTTTAACCCTTATAATTTCCTACTCAAAAAAAATTTTGGTTCCAAAACTGTGCTGATGTAAAGTAGACATGTGGGAAATGTTATTTCTTAACTATTTTGTGTGACATATTTCTCTGTTTTAAGGAAATAAAAATTCAAAGTTTGAAAATTGCAAAATTTTCAAAATTTTCGCCATATTTGCATTTTTTCAATAATAAACGCAAGTTATATCAAAGAAATTTTACCACTATCGTGAAGTACAATGTCACGAGAAAACAATCTCAGAATCGCGAAGATCCGTTGAAGCGTTCCAGAGTTATAACCTCATAATGAGACAGTGGTCAGAATTGTAAAAATTGGCCCGTTCATTAACGTGCAAACCACCCTTGGGGGTGAAGGGGTTAACTACCAAAACAACAACCGTGCAGAAATACGGCAAAAAAATTATTTGACAATTGTCTATTAAAAACCATTTTGCAGTTCCTGTTTTGTTTTTTTGTTTTTTTTCAAAACTTTTTAAAATGTAGCATTTCCTAAAAACCTTGCCATAGTCTACTGGACCCTTATAGAGAAACCATTGTTTTCTGTTTTTTTTTTCCCCCACTCAGATCAATAGTACATACGAAAATAATAAACTTTGTAATATATTTTATTAGAAAATGAACTGATCATTCATTCTCAAAATTCTCAAGTCACTGGTGCAATCTATCTTCAGGGAACAGAGATTTTCCCATCAATGAGATAGGAGATGACAGTTAGTGCTTGTAAAGTTCTATGGAGAACTGTAACTGACATTTCAGGAAAACATGCAGCAGAATATCTGTGTCGGCCTCTAGCTCCTCCTTCCCCCTCACTATAGAATCTTACAAAGTACCAACTGTCAACTCCTGTCTCAGTGATGTGAAAGTCTTCACTGACGACAGATTTTACCCATAAATAGAGAGTGAAAAATCAATATAGGAAGTAATAATTTCTTTAATAAGATAAATAACAAAGTTGATGACTTTCATGTGTACTATTTTCTCATTCAGATATTGAAATAATTTTTGATTTTTTTTTTCGCGACACACTGGGTTTGA
Organism: Oophaga sylvatica; assembly: GCA_033576555.1. Lineage (NCBI taxonomy): Eukaryota > Metazoa > Chordata > Amphibia > Anura > Dendrobatidae > Oophaga > Oophaga sylvatica. The sequence continues at coordinate 92,031,771 of JARQOD010000006.1, forward strand.
TTTTTATTACATTTTATCCTCCTTTTTTTCTTTTTTTGCTGATAATTGCAAAGAAATATAGAAGTACATATCCATTTTTAACATTTCATTTATGACCACAAAGACCGTTAAAAATATTCTAATTAAAGCTCCCCTTTCTGAACAAATTATTTTTATATATTGTTAATATTTTTTCCAAGGGAGGCAAGGCTAGAAACAGCAATAGGGAGTGCGGTGTCTCTTTTTTATGTTTTGTTTTATTTTTGTGTTTTTTATTTATTTATTTGTTTCATTTATTTCACAGACTGTGGCCCCAGTAAGGTATTAAAAGACCTTTGGGAGCATTTTAAATATTAGTCCACTTTTTTAATTCTGATTTCCCATGTAACTAGGGCTGATATATGTTATTTGGTAGAATTTATTTTGGTACATGATTATTTCAATATAACATACTGTATGCGAAAATGTGAGAATAGTGACAATGTATTCTCACCTTGCAATTTTAACTAGTTCATTTTGATCCCCCTGAAGCACTATGTAACCTGCAATTAGACTTGCCAAACTATTCAGTGTCGTGTGTGGAAACTCTTAAAGGGAACCTGTCACCAGGTTTGGCCGATATGAGATACGGTCACCACCGTTCAAGGCTGATATACAGCATATAGAATGTTACATATCTATAATGTTACATATCTGCCCCCAACCTGAACTGAAAGATAAGAAAAATAACTTTTATTATAAACATCTATGGGGTGGTCCAGTCCGAGGGGTGTTGCTGGTCTTGGTCTGGTGCCGCCCATCTTCTTGCAATACCATCCTCTTTCTTGCTTTGTGTGGATGATTAGTCATCCAGACAGTCCCCTCGGCATCACGCTCCTGCACATACATACTTCTTTGTCCTGTTGAGGGCAAGAAGTACGTATGTGCAGGAGCGTGATGTCATCCACACAAAGCAAGAAGGAGGACGGCATCAGAAGAAGATGGGAGGTGACAGACCAAGACCAGCGACACCCACCGGACCGGACCGCCCCGGCGGATGAGTATAATAAAACTTATTTTTCAGTTCTTATAGGTCACATTGGGGGCTGATATACAGCATTATAGAATGCTGTGTATAAGCCCTGAAAGGTGGTGGCCGTATCTCATATGGGCCTATCCTGGTGACAGGTTCCCTTTAGGTTGTTTCTCTATCCATTCTTATGAGACCTTCTTTCAGTCTCAAAGGAATGAATATAGACAGTTTTGTATACTATTTTCTCAATAATAGTTAATGCGAAATGTATACAACTTATACAACATGAATGCATACTTTGGGGGGTTTATGTTCTCAACATATGGTTGGGCAGATTTTTTAAGGCTTTACAACTTTATGATGTGAAACAGAAGGAGCCTAGTGTCCATATTTTATAGCAGGATATTATTAGTAAATTCTCTTGTAAACCATTTTTTGTTCATTTATGTTCTTTAATTGAAGTGCGACATCTAGTGGTGAACTGTTACAATCACATATAAGAACACAATCAAGGTGTAATCAAGCCATTTTTCTCTATGATAATAGTAAATGTAATGTCTATAACATTATTTTTTATCTATTTGTTGCGCTTTTAATAGAGTAAAGAACCTGTTGCGAACCGTTTTGTTATCATTCAATATAGCCATGAAGGGAAACAAGAGCTTCTTTCTACAGATGACCCCAACATTAAAACACTCACCCAGGTTAAGAGGTAACAGTTCTCATTTACAATGTTACCAATTATTAAAATCATATGGATGTCTTTGAAGGCTTTTTTTACTTAGTTACTGTTGTTTCAACAAACATTTCCATACTTTTGTTAGCATAGTGACATAGTTAGCAAGGCCGAAAAAAGACATTTGTCCATCCAGTTCAGCCTATATTCTGTCAGAATAAATCCACAGATCTACGTCCTTCTGAAGAACCTATTAACTGTAAGATACAATATTGTTACGCTCCAGGAAGACATCCAGGCCTCTCTTGTGCCTCTCGACTGAGTTTGCCATATGTTAGGGGGTTTTAGGGCATAGACCATCTGGGGCATCATGTGCTACATTGTATTGTGCATTTATATTACATTTCATGTAAGACACAGGTTCACTTAAATGCACGTACTTGTACAGCCTTTATGTATGACATGACGTAGCAACCTGCAAATGAGGTTACAATGAAATCCTTCAAATCCAAGTTTGTCAGAAGAAAGGGTTTGTAACCATTATGTCATCTCCTAATCTATCTTCTAAGATGAAAGTCAATTTAAGAAAAAATATGTCCATATCCATTAATAGTGATCTGATAACAGCATGATGTAGGGGCAGAGAACTTGATTCCAGTAATTTGTCGCTTACTGTGTGTGGTGGCTCTAGAAGCAATGACTCCAGCAGTAGTCCACACCTTGTGAATCTCCCCCAAATTTTGAAAGGCCTTTTCTTAACACTTCTTTCAAGGCTGCGGTTATCCCGGTTGCTTCTGCACCTTTTTTTACCACACTTTTTCCTTCCACTCAACTTTCCATTAATATGCTTGGATACAGCACTTTGTGAACAGGCAGCTTCTTTAGCAATGACCTTTTGTGGCTTACCCTTCTTGTGGAGTGTGTCAATGACTGCCTTCTGGGCATCTGTCAAGTCAGCAGTCTTCCCCATGATTGTGGAGCCTACTGAAACAGACTAAGGGACCTTTATAAATGCTTAAGAAGCCTTTGCAGACGTTTTTTGTTAATTATCCTAATTCACTGAGATAATGACTTTTGGGGTTTCATTGGCTGTAAGCCATAATCATCAACATTAACAGAAATAAACACTTGACATAGATCACTCTGTAATGACTCTATATATGAGTTTCACTTTTTGTATTGACGAACTGAAATAAATTCACTTTTTGATGATATTCTAATTTTGTGAGAAGCACCCGGAGCCTGAGTGTGCTATCAAAATAAGAAGCAGCACTCACCTGTTAATCTTCTACATCTCTTTCTTACCGTAACACTGGTGGGTGTGGACTCACTTGCACCACAAACGGGTGTCCCCTGGAGGGTTTGACTAAGAGGCTACTTGGTCTTCACTATTGCGTCTGATGGTGAGGATAGGCTTGGGCCGCAGGATAGCCACTAGTTGCCACTCCAGGGCAGTGTCCGGACCAGCAGCAGCTAACCCACAGGTTACAGCAGGTATACAAGGAATAGGAGAGGCGAGATAGAAGGATAGTCATACGGTCTGGGGTCGGGGAAGGCAGTACAGGTACAGGATACGTAGCCGAGGTCAGGAATGAAGAGAACACACAGGACGAGAAGAAAAGCCAGATCAGTACCAGGAGGGATATACAACAAAACACCTTGACAGGAACTAGATGCTAACAGCAAACTGGAACCTATGCTCAGGCAAAGGTGTGGAGGGCAGTGTTGCATGAAACATCACATGCAGGTTGGTGATTGGCTGGGAATCCAACCCATGCAGGACACAGCAGAGTTAAATTCAGAGTCAAAGTTCTTCATTTCAAATACATCTGAGGGAACCATAGGGACAGGAACAACTGACAGAAGCAGAAGGGACCTAGGAGGCTTGTTTCTGGAGGACTTGTGTATGCCCACATGGCAAGACAGTTTGGATTCATGTCTCTCAGACAGACTTCTCCTCCTTCTAGCTGAAGAAGCAAAGGTCTTACCTGGAGGAAAGTCACTTTGAAGAATAGGAACCACTTCCTTAGCCCTAGCCAGGTAAGTGATGTCTTGTGGTTTCTCTTCCGAATCAGTCACCTCGAGGGTTCAAGACAAAACACAAGTTTTGAGCAGGAACAGAAGATACACCCGGCCATGTGGTGGATATGAAAGACCCAAAGGTACGGAAGGAGGAATCTTGGTCATGATTTTGGCAAGGCAGATGTTAGCACAATACGATCCCCATTTAAGCACCTGACCGGTGGACCAGTCAACAATCAGCGAATGTCGTCGCAACCATGGGAGACCTAGAAGAACCGAGTTTTCAGACTTAGGTAGCACGTAGAAAGAATTTTTTTCTGAATTCTGAGTTCCAATCTGCAGGGTGACCTGCAGCATGAAATAGCAAATAGGAGTTATCCTTCAATAGAGGCAATAGAGGACCAGATCTAGATGAATGAAGTTGCCCGCAGAGCCAGAATCCAGATGGGTAGCCGCGGAGAGGGTCTTCTCATGCCAGGACAGGTTAAATACGATCACAAGTTTTAGAGCGCAATCTCTCTTACCTAGGGTCACCTCTCTGACCAACCCTAGAAGCAGGGGTTCTCCGTGCTTCACTGAGCACTGACAAATATTATGGCCTTTGCCACCAAAGTACATGTGTGTAGCCCAGCTGCGCTTGGAGTCACATTTCCCAGGAGGATGCACCAAAGGTAAACCCACACGTACCTGATATTCATTCACAGCTTCACAAATCCCTGGAGCCACCAGAGGGAGCCCTTTTAGAGTATATATAAGGATGGTGAAGCCACAGCAGTTAGATCAGATTAGCTGGGAGAGTGAGACAGTCTAGTCACCTCAGAAAGATGTGAAGCTGTTAGTCCCCTTAGAGTGTGGAGAGTCAGCTCCTAGAAGTGTGCACAGATCAGTAGACGGAAGGTCCTGATAGCTGCTTCAGACAGAGCTCAGAAAGAAGGAAGGAAAGAGGACAGCAGTGATTGAGAGAACCAGAAGACTGCAGCTCTGAGCTTAGTTCAATGTATGGAGGCTAGTAAGAGTGGAGAAATATAGCCACTTCAGCCTGGTCAGAACTGAGTCAACTGGGTGTAGTTTCAGCGAGCAAGCATGCCGACACTTTGAGAGCGGTGAAGAGAGGGAAGAATCAGCTATCTGTTATGTTTCGGTAGCTGAGGAGTGCAGGTAAAAAAGGCAATACACCAGAGCAGTTGGAATCTATGAGATTGCAGTACCCTGACTAACCACCACAACTAGAGGCAGCCGTGGAGCGTTCCTACGTTGGTCCTAGACGCCTCGTCACAGCCTGAGAAACTAACTACACCTAAAGATAGAAAGAGGAAAGCTATCTGCCCCGGAGCAGATCCGCAAAGAACATAGAAAGCCCCCAAACATGTAATGGCGATTAGACAAGAAGAAATACTGACACAGACAGAAAATAGTATGAGCAAACGTTGGGGCCCAAACTACCTAAATAGAAAAGGATAGGAAGGGCACTTACTGCAATCCCAAAAAACCCTGAAAAGCACCAACTCTACTAATTTCAAAACACCTGAGATCACACAACCTCTACCACCTAAATTAGTTCTCTGGTGTAACAAAATCAAAACAGCAGCCACTGAAAAAACTGGAAAAAGCAAATGTACAAACATCAGTGGCTGAACTAAACTGAGAGGGCAAAAGCCCCCGGAGGGGACCCAGAAGGCCCCCACAGAAGTGCAGGACAAAATGCAAAAATCAAGCACAAAAACAAAAAGAAGAAAATGTCTTATCTGTTAGCAGGAGATGCAGACACGACACAGCAGGCTACAAAAAAACAGGAATCAAGGATTGAGACCAGAACAATTGATCACCGGCAACCCTGATGGGAAGGCGACTCCCTTATATAAGACCAGTCAGTAACACCTGATTCCCAATCCTCACAATCTTCACTGGACAGTCCAGTACCGCTTGTAACCACCAGAGGGAGCCTCAGCTCAGAACTCATTTCAAGTCCATTCACAACAGTACCCCCCCCTTGAGGAGGGGTCACCGAACCCTCACTTGAGCAACCAGGTCGGTCAGGATGAGTTCTATGATACGCACGGATGAGTCTCCTAGCATGGATGTCCGAAGCAAACACCCAAGAATTGTCTTCCTGACCATAACCTCTCCACTTAACCAAATACTGGAGTTTCGTCTAGAAAAACGAGAATTCAATATTTTCTCAACCACAAACTCCATATTGCCCTCAACCAGAACAGGGTCAGGAGGCAAAGCAGTAGGAACCACTGGCTCAACAAACCTCTTCAACAAGGACTTGTGGAACACGTTATGGATCTTAAATGTCCCTGGAAGAAGCAAACGAAAAGAAACAGGATTAAGAATCTCCATGATCTTATAACGTCCAATGAACCTAGGCTTAAATTTAGGAGATGCCACTCTCATAGGAATATTTTTTGAGGACAACCAGACCAAGTCCCCCACTTTAAACCGAGGACCATCAGTCCTATGCCGGTTAGCAAACCGCTGGGCCCTCTCCTGAGAGAGGGACAACCTCTCCACTACCTGGTCCCAAATCTGTTGCATACGCTCCACAACAGAGTCAACACCTGGACAGACAGAAGCCTCCGTCTGTCCCGAAGAAAATCAAGGGTGAAACCCAGAATTACAGAAAAATGGAGACATCAAAGTGGCAGAGCTAGCCCTATTATTAAGAGCAAACTCAGCCAAAGGCAAAAAAGAGACCCAGTCATTCTGATCAGCAGACACAAAGCATCTTAGATAAGTCTCCAATGTCTGGTTTGTTCTCTCAGTTTGACCATTGGTCTGAGGATGAAACGCCGAGGAGAAAGACAATTGAACACCAAGTTTAGAACAAAAGGTCCTCCAAAATCTGGAAACAAACTGGACTCCTCTGTCAGACACAATGTTCTCAGGAATGCCGTGTAAACGAACCACGTGCTGAAGGAACAAAGGCACCAATTCAGATGAGGAAGGCAACTTAGGTAATGGCACAAGATGTATCATCTTGGAAAACCTATCACAAATCACCCAGATGACGGTCATTCTCTGAGAAACAGGGAGGTCGGAAATGAAATCCATAGAGATATGGGTCCATGGTCTCTTGGGCACAGGCAATGGCATCAACAAACCACTAGAGCGAGAGCAAGGCTTGGAGCGAGAGCAAGTCCCGCAGGACTGCACAAATTCCCTGACATCACGAGACAAGGTAGGCCACCAAAAGGACCGACTAACCAAGTCTCTGGTACCAAAAATTCCGGGATGACCGGCCAACGCGGAACAATGAATCTCAGACATCACACTCTTTTTCCATTGGTCCGGGACAAACAATTTCCCAACAGGGCAGCGCTCGGGCCTATCCTCCTGACACCCCTCCAGAGCCAATCTCAAATTGGGCGACATGGCGGAAAGAACTACACCTTCTTTCAAAATAACAGAAGGATCAGATAACTCAGGAGAGTCCGCAAGGAAACTCCTCGAGAGGGCATCCGCCTTAACATTCTTAGTGCCAGGAAGAAAGGAAACCACAAAATTAAAACGTGTGAAAAACAAGGCCCACCTGGCCTGTCTAGGATTAAGTCGCTTGGCAGATTCCAGATAAACCAGATTCTTATGGTCCGTAAGGACCACCACCTGATGTTTGGCTCCCTCCAGCCAATGTCTCCACTCTTCAAAAGCCCACTTCATGGCCAATAACTCCCGATTACCTACGTCATAATTACGTTCAGTAGGAGAAAATTTTCGAGAGAAAAAGGCACAAGGGTTACTTTTAGAGGTCTCTGGATCTCTTTGGGACAAAACGGCACCTGCCACAATTTCAGAGGCATCAACCTCCACCTGAAATGGCAGAGAAACATCAGGCTGCCGTAGAACAGGAGCAGAAGTGAATCTCTGCTTAAGTTCCTGAAATGCAGAGACTGCCTCAGGAGGCCAATTCACCACATCAGAACCCTTTTTGGTCAAATCAGTTAATGGTTTAACAATAACCGAGAAATTACCAATAAATTTACGATAAAAATTGGCAAAACCCAAAAATCTTTGAAGAGCCTTTAATGAAGTAGGTTGGACCCAATCACAGATGGCCTGAACCTTGACCGGGTCCATTTCAATAACAGATGGGGACAAAATGAATCCCAAAAATGAGATCCTCTGTACGCCAAAAAGACACTTTGATCCCTTCACATACAGAGCATTCTCTCTCAAAATCTGGAATACAGTTCGAACATGTTTCACATGAGAGTCCCAGTCATTGGAAAAAATCAAGATATCATCCAAATAAACAATCAGAAATTTATCCACAAAATCCCTGAAAATGTCATTCATGAAGGACTGGAAGACAGAAGGAGCATTAGTGAGCCCAAAGGGCATCACAAGGTACTCAAAATGCCCCTCAGGGGTATTAAATGCCGTCTTCCATTCATCCCCGTGCTTAATGCGAATAAGGTTATATGCCCCCCTGAGGTCAAGCTTGGTAAACCAAGTAGCGTTTTTCACCCTGGAAAACAGGTCAGAAATCAAGGGTAACGGGTATTGATATTTCACAGTAATATTGTTCAAAAGACGATAATCAATACACTGCCTTAATGAACCATCCTTTTTGGCCACAAAGAAAAAACCGGCACCTAAGGGTGAAGAGGATGGTCTGATATGACCCTTCTCCAATGACTCCTTGATATAAGACCGCATAGCATCATGTTCAGGTACAGACAAGTTAAAAAGGCGACCTTTAGGGAATTTACTACCAGGCACTAATTCAATAGCGCAGTCATAGCTCCTATGCAGAGGCAAGGATGCAGATTTACTTTCGCTAAACACATCAGAAAAATCAATCAAAAAGTCAGGAACATCCTGAGCCTGGGGGGAGGCAGAAAAAACAGGAGTGTTGGTATTAACACATTGGCAGCCCCAACTGGTTACAGACACAGATTTCCAATCCAAAACAGGATTATGAGACTGTAACCAAGGGAAACCCAGCACGATAATGTCATGCAGATTATACAGAACCAAAAATTTGCAGCTCTCCTGATGATCAGGTTCAACCCTCATTATCACCTGAGTAGAGAACTGAGGTTTATTCTCAGCCAAAGGGGTAGAATCGATCCCCAGTAGGGGAATAGACTTCTGTAGGGGTATCAAGGGAAACCCACAACGTTTAGCAAAATCAAAATCCATCAGGTTAATAGCTGCTCCCGAATCAACGAAAGCCTGAGCAGAAAATGAGGACAGAGAGCATATCAGAGTAACAGTTAATAAAAACTTAGTCTGAACACTACCCAAGACAACTGAGCATGCAAAACGTCTTCCCCGCTTAGGGCAGACTGAAATAGCATGAGAGGCATCACCACAGTAGAAACACAACCCATTGCGCTTCCGAAACTCATGACGCTGTGCCCCAGAAACCACTCTATCACACTGCATGGATTCAGAAGCAGGTTCACAAGGCAACACTATTCCACGCATACTTCTCCGCTCACGCAAATGTCTGTCAATTTGAATCGCTAGTGACATAGAATCATTGAGACCAGAGGGGACAGGGAATCCCACCATAACATCCTTTACATTATCTGACAGACCCTTCCGAAAAAGGGCTGCCAAAGCGTCGTCATTCCATTTGGTCAGGACTGCCCACCTACGGAATCTCTGACAGTATAACTCAGCGTCATCAAGCCCCTGATTTAATGCCAACAAGGCTTTTTCAGCTTGATCAGTGACATTAGGCTCATCGTACAATAACCCCAAGGCCTGAAAAAATGCATCAACATCACTCAAAACAGGATCCCCAGGTGTCAGGGAAAAAGCCCAATCCTGAGGATCGCCGCGCAGGAGAGAGATGACAATTTGAACCTGCTGCGCTGCGTTCCCTGAGGATTTAGATTTTAAGGCAGAAAACAATTTACAATTATTTTTGAAATTCAGAAACTTGGCTCGATCCCCAAAAAACAAATCTGGCATGGGAATCCTAGGTTCCACCACAGGCAACCTAGCAAGATAGGTAGCAATACTCCGAACCTCAGTGGCAAGCTGATCCACACGGCCAGACAACTGTGCAAACTCCATTGAGAGAAAAAATCCTCCCCAGCACCCAGAGATACAGAGGGAAAAAAAAAAATGCAACAAACAGAAAAATATCTCTGACAACTCTGACAACCTTTTTTCTTTCACAATATTTTTCCCTTCTGTGAGTACCATACAATTTTTAATTTTTTGGGCCGGTGATACTGTTTTGTTTCGGTAGCTGAGTAGTGCAGGTAAAAAAGGCAATACACCAGAGCAATTGGAATCTATGAGATTGCAGTACCCTCACTAACCACCACAACTAGAGGCAGCCGTGGAGCGTTCCTACGTTGGTCCTAGACGCCTCGTCACAGCCTGAGAAACTAACTACACCTAAAGATAGAAAGAGGAAAGCTATCTGCCCCGGAGCAGATCCCCAAAGAACATAGAAAGCCCCCAAACATGTAATGGCGATTAGACAAGAAGAAATACTGACACAGACAGAAAATAGTATGAGCAAACGTTGGGGCCCAAACTACCTAAATAGAAAAGGATAGGAAGGGCACTTACTGCAATCCCAAAAAACCCTGAAAAGCACCAACTCTACTAATTTCAAAACACCTGAGATCACACGACCTCTACCACCTAAATTAGTTCTCTGGTGTAACAAAATCAAAACAGCAGCCACTGAAAAAAATGGAAAAAGCAAATGTACAAACATCAGTGGCTGAACTAAACTGAGAGGGCAAAAGCCCCCGGAGGGGACCCAGAAGGCCCCCACAAAAGTGCAGGACAAAATGCAAAAATCAAGCACAAAAACAAAAAGAAGAAAATGTCTTATCTGTTAGCAGGAGATGCAGACACGACACAGCAGGTTACAAAGGAAACAGGAATCAAGGATTGAGACCAGAACAATTGATCACCGGCAACCCTGATGGGAAGGCGACTCCCTTATATAAGACCAGTCAGTAACACCTGATTCCCAATCCTCACAATCTTCACTGGACAGTCCAGTACCGCTTGTAACCACCAGAGGGAGCCTCAGCTCAGAACTCATTTCAAGTCCATTCACAACAGCTATCTACTGCTAGTGTGCTTATGTTAAGGGTCGGAGTAGGACGAAAGGCGAGTGGAAGAGAAGAAGAGAGTAACGGAGGTTGAAACAGCATTGATAGCTTACCTCTACTCTGAACAACCGGACACCGGGTCCGAGCTTGCTAGCATCTACATGACTAGTAGGAGATACCGGAGACCCTGTTGGACTACAGGTCGCAGGGACCCAGGAGTGCTGATACGTAACCGGGGTCAGGAAGACGGGGGTCTAGCAGGACACTGCATACAGAGACACTGTTCTATCCAAGAGAAGGCTCCACCACAAAGTCAGACGGGCGTATAAGTGAAGACAGAGTTAGACTTCGTTTCATACAGGTCAGAAACTCACACTACAGGAGTAAGGAGGCCCTACACCTACTCAGTGGGAATACTGGACGTGCATCCTCCACCCTGCCAGCACCCCGGGACGTGCCTGCAACTATACCATCAGTAAAGGTACAGAAAGAGACTTTTGTGTGTGTGTCTGCATTATTGCTCCTGCGGCTGAAAGCCCCTTCTCCGTCCTGCACCCCTACATCGCCATCTACCCTGAGGGACCCAGTCTTGCCTGTGGAAGACTTAACACCTTGCTGCCCAGTAACAACCCCTCAGCGGAGCTACACAGCAGCGCCGGTTACACTGACCAGGTACCACAGGTGGCGTCACGAACATCTTACAAACACCTTTTAATCCCCTGTAAATACCCCCCCTTTTGGGTGAGCACCCAGGGCCACGGACCGAGCTGTGCTACCCGTGACATCCCCCATTGAAGTGAACGGGCTCGGTGCCGAGTACCCTACAGGCCCTGGCGGGCGACTCACATGCATACATTCTGATGATACCTTAGCTGTTGCTCTTGTACAGAGTTTGACTCGCTCTAACTGCATCTTTATAGCAGGAGGTGGAGCTTGTAGCAGCAAAGGGTGCGGAGAGTTTGAACCCGACCTGGGAGGTTCCCCGAAAAGAGAAGACACTTGACCTGTTCCAGAGTTTGCTTATGGAAACAGACATGAATTCTAGCAGTGAGGTGAATAAGAGCATCCAGGAAGTATGTTAGATCTCTGCTTGCCAATTCATCCTTAATTCAACTGGACTGACCCTGCCGAAAGGTTGCACCAGGG
>JARQOD010000006.1:92043742-92150432 GCA_033576555.1 Oophaga sylvatica
CGTGCTTTCGTGGGCGTGCGCTCACTCTGAGGCATGAAAGAAATGCCCGCCTACCCTAAGTGTTACTGCACTAACTGGACATGCCCATCAGCAAGGGAAAACCGCCTCCTGGTCCCAAATGAAGTGAAGAGGAGGAAAAGAAAACCCCGCCCCCTTGACAGAGAGCGGGACCCTCCTGATAAAGAAGATCTCCCCACCGCTGAGCCTCCCGTGCTGCAGGAAGATGTCTGCACCCTTCCTGACCCTGCTGCAGACGCCGAACTAGCAGAACTGGCCCGTCACCAGGCGGAAGCCGAGAACATGGAGCGGAGCTGGAAAGAGCTCATCCTCAGCCCAGACCAGCCGCTGGAGCTGCAGCGCTCGCTGGAGCGTCCCCTGCTGCCGAACCTGGAGCCGAGGAGAATCCCTGCACCGCTACTGACATCACAGCGGAGGTATCTGGCCCCGCGGAAGAATCAGCGGCAGGCCCTCTCCCCACGCAGCCTACAGGTGAGCCCGGCAGGCCGCCAGCGTCCCCAGAGGAGAACACGCCCTGCAGCCTAGAGGACCGGAGTGAACCGGCTCTGCAGGTTAACCGGCGACGATATCACTGCTGCAGCTGATGACACCCTGGTGGAACCCCTGAACCCCCACCAGCCCAGTGCACACCAGCCACATGGACACCAGTGGTGGAGTCGATGACCCTGGTGCTAGTCAATGGGCCTGTGGACAGGAATGGTCCTGTGCTTGCACCGCCACCAGGTGTCGCTACTACTAAGTAAATGATAACCCAGACAGGGTCTATTAACTGTAAATAGTTTTCTGTGTGATTTCATGCTTTGCTCAAAAGTAATTTCTGCACGTTTTTCTCTAATATTGCTTTTCTGAACTGGTGGCTATGAACACTGCTAGCCCAAAAACTGTCCTTGTATATAGTTAGCACTTTGGTGCCTCATCTTGGTTTCACTTAATTACCTCAGAAGTTTAAAACCCGTTTGGTGTGGCTGAAAGTGAGGTCTGCTACAGAGATCCAGAAAAGTCTTGCAGCCCACCCAGGACAACCGTTGGAGGTTTGGAGTGGGTCCTCCACAAGTATATGTTTACTTGAACTTTGAAGTAAATATTAAAAGTGTTTTCTTGCAACGTTTAACCTGAAGTGCCTCCCATAAAGGGATGATACGTTTGAAAATGTTTTACTGTTTTGCTAGCATTTATAAAAATTTTGTATGTTTCCATATAACATCTTTACTCTATTACAGCCCGGGAGTGCTGTGTTTAACCAGGGGGGAATGTGGCGCCCTGAGGGTCCAGTCACCACAGAGATGTTGCATCTCACCCAGAGGTGTGACACCTGACTCTCAAGTAAGGAGGAAGCACCCCATTGACTCCATCACCACATCCACACACATCATGCCAGTGCTGAGCAGCAGGCTGGTTAGGAAAGGGTGTAGAAGTGGGTGGGTGGAGCCTGCTGCAGCATTAGGTTGCAGCGTATTAGAAGAGAGTTTAAGTTTGTGTCAGGCAGCCAGTGTGGGTACTGGGCTGACCTGCAGCTCCTCTGAGTTCACCTCAGGGAGCCGTGCTAAAGAGAGCGAAAGGGTCCAGGGCAGAGACAGCAATTGAAGCTGTGCCCCCATCCTGAAGAAGGAAGGACCAGGCAAATATCGGGGAACGGTCCCTAGACTGGTGGGTCAGTTCATCGCTGTGACGCTTCCCACGGCTGCGGGGCGTTGGGACATGGCATAGCTTGCCTAACTAGCCAATGCTCCCACGCCGCCAGTCCACGACGACGTGAGGCATGCGTCTCAGATGGTAAGAGAATGTGGACCCACTGGACCACAGAGGGAGACCCGGGCCTGCCTGAAATTTTGAGTTTGCCCCTTTTCTTTAATGTCATTTTTAGATATAGTTTTTTCTGAGTGTTTATTATCTTTTTTTCGGCGTGTCATTTATGTTTTGAGTATGATATATTTTTCTTGATTTTAACATATATTCTTTTAAATTTTAGATTCCATATATATACTGTGAGACAGTGAGGGTATGTGTGATGAAGGGGGTGTACATTTCACCTAGGTACTTTGCTGACTGGTATAAAGGAAATGTATGGCTTTGTAAACCTAGTGGTAGAGAAAGGTCACTACACCTTACATTCATTACACACTTGCAGCTCAGGCCTGAAACTACTCAGGTGTTAATTAGGAGACCAGAAGTAGGTGTCTGTGAACACAGACAGAGAGCTCGCTTAGTCTGGACACAGGAGGGGTCCAGGCACAGAAGGTGTCTCCAGGAGTTTGAGCTATCTCAGTCTGGGTGCTCGATGTACCCCGGACACAGGAGTAGTCTCTGTGAGAATCCATGCGGATAGCTGCTGAATAGGAGGGGAGCTCTCTCAAGTCTGGACGTTGAAGGTGCCTTCAGACACAAGGAGGAGACTCTGTGAACCTACATGCTGGTAAATGCTGAACATATGTGTTGTTTTGGCCCGGCTGTTAGAGTCGGGACCCGGATAGATAGGGAAATCTATCTAAGTGTAGTAAGTGGCTAGACAAGCCCAGGTCTTCTGTTTATGATTTGTTTTATGTCTTGTTTGCTTGTGACTTTAAATAAAACTGGTTGCGGCCAGTTGCACCAGTACTGCTGTGAATGAACTGTTTCCGTGCCACTCTGTCTACCCAGACGGCGATCCCAGAGCTATATCCCCTGAAAAGCTTACAATTGGCGGAGAATGCTGGGGCAGCACAGTGGCTGATACAATTGGTGCTGGAATGTGCGTGCAGCACAGTGGCTTAGAGACAGCAATAAAGGAGAGAAGTCTGTTGAAGCAGCAGCAGAGAAAAAAAAAAAGTGTGTCAGCAAAAACGTCTGATTGGAGCAGTCTTAAAGAGACAGTAGCCCTAATAGAGTTTGCAAAAGAAAAAAAAAAAAGTGTGTCTGCACAGCAAAGCTGAACTTGTTGTGGAAAAGACTGTGGAGTGTGCAGCAGCAAAGGAGAAACGTCTGTTGGAGCAGTCTTAAAGAGACAGTGGCCCTAATAGAGTTTGCAGAGAAAAAAAAAAGTGTCTGCACAGCAAAGCTGAATTTTCTGTGGAAAATACTGTGGAGTGTGTATGTCTTGAGTGAAGACTGCCGTTGTTGAGACAGAGAAGTCTGACAGCATGGATGACAGCATGGAGGCGCTGTTTGAACAAATGGCGCAAGTTAATGTGCAACATAAGACTGCCGTGGTTGAGACAGATAAGTCCGGCAGTATGGAGGAGCTCGTTGAGTACCTGGTCCAGGCCCAGCGAAGCATGCAGCAGAGCATGGAGCAGCAGCGCCTGCAGCACCAGCAGCGCATGCAGCAGGCCCAGCAGCAATTCCTGCAGCAGCAGCAGGAGAATGACCGGTTGTTTTTTGAGCAGGTTGCAGCACTGCAGGGGACTTGCGGCGCATCGTCCCAAAGTGGTTTTGCAAAGTCACCTGCATTGTCCGCTGTAAAGAAGGCGGTAAGACGGTCCCTGAAAAAGATGACACCTCGTGATGATGTGGAGGTATATCTCACTAGGTTTGAGGGACTGGCAGAGAAGGAGAATCTGCCTCTATCTGAATGGGCCATGATGGTCGCACCCTATCTGATTGGAGAACCCCAAAGGGCCTATGCTGACCTGAGCTGAGCAGGACAGCCAAGACTATGCCAAGCTGAAAGCGGAGATTCTTACCTGGCTGGGTGTTACGGTGACAGCCCGTGCCAGGGGAGTTCATGACTGGAAATGCAGTTGGGAGTCTGCAGTCAGCAAACCTGATTATGGAGTTGAAAAAGTGATAGTGGACCGCTACACCCAAGCATGTCCTCCTGAGGTACAGCCAGAGGTCGGACAAGGAGACCACCAGGACGCCAATCGTCTGGTCAGCCTGATGGAGAGGGCCTTCGCCACCAAGGACTGCCTCCGTGACCAGCCCTCTGAGAGGTCGTCACTTCGGAGTTCCTGGACGCCGAACTCTCCCGGTAAGAGCGTTCCAGCTGTTGGGGTCGTGTGGGTGGGAGAGTGTGATGGACAGTGTTGGAGATGTCGTGAAATTGCAGCCAACTGTCCAATAGAGGGGGAGCCTATGTGTTGTGATGTTGGCGGATCCCTCTCTCCCTGTGCAGAGCCTGTGTGTGTGTCCACCTCAGCCGAAGAGACTGGACCACAGGGGTCCCCGGTGGTTGTAAATGACTGCCCAGCACAGGCCCTCTTGGACTCAGAGAGTCCAGTGACTTCCGTATGGGACAGCCTGATTGATAGGGACTTTATCCCTGATAAACACCTGAGTGTGGTGTGCGTCCATGGAGACACCAAAGTCTACCAGAGACTGCCGTGGACTTGATCCCCAAACGCGGGGAGGTTTCATGTGAAGTGGGGGTAGTGAAAAACCTGGTGCACCCCGTCATATTGGGTAATGACTTTCCCCGGTCTAAGGATCTCTGGGGGAAAAATGTTTCTGATGGACAGTGTGATGAAGCTCCTACTGAGGGTGCGCAGTCCCGAGGGGCGGAACACAATGCTAGTGGGCCGTTAAACTTATGTGATAATGATGATGATGATGATGATAATGATGATGATGATCATGATAATGATGATGACCATGATAATGATGCTGATGCTGATAATGATAATGATGATGATCATGATAGTGATGATGATACTGATCATAATCATGATAATGATATTGATAATAATGATGACTGTGATAGAGATGAAATTCCTTTGCAGGTGATGGTGGGAGACGAGGATGGTGGTTCTCGGGAACCGAGTGTCCCTGACTTACCTGTGTCCTGTGACAATTTTGAGAGTGAACAATGGCGAGACCCCACTCTTAAAATGGCACAGGAAAATATAATTGTTCTAAATGAGGTTTCCCAAGAGCCTGGCTCTGAGGAGAGGTTTCCTCATGTTGCCATAAACACTCACCTGTTGTATAGGGATACTGAAGTC
The DNA here is from genome assembly GCA_033576555.1 of Oophaga sylvatica. Classification (NCBI taxonomy): domain Eukaryota; kingdom Metazoa; phylum Chordata; class Amphibia; order Anura; family Dendrobatidae; genus Oophaga; species Oophaga sylvatica. The sequence goes on from JARQOD010000006.1 coordinate 92,048,677, forward strand.
CAGGGAGAGGTCGTGAGCCAGCTCCTAGTACCTGAGCTATATAGAAGTATAGTGCTGGGTTGTCACATAGTCACATACTTGAGGGACCAGATGGTGAAGTTAATGTTGTGGATGACATGTTAACTAAGGTTCCAGATCAGGATGTGAATGAGAATGAATTGTATAACCCTGAAAGTGAGCCGGATGTGGCTGAGAAAAAGGGGTCAGACAGGGATAGTGGTAGTGATAGTGAATCATCTGTTGACAATCAAGCAACCAGTGCAAATGAGGAAGGCATGGTAGCAGAGGAGGTTGAGAGTCCTGAGAGGAAGGCTGATGCTGACCTTGCAGCCGGACAGAAGATGGCATCTGAAGATGTTTTACAGTTGGCCGGTTCCCTGGCGAAGACTAGGGTGAAAGGAGGAGAGCTGAGCTTTAAAGGCAGGACTCTGAAACTGAACACAGCACAAGTGGATGCTGTTGAAAATGAGAAGTTATCAATGTATGGTATGGAGCTGCATCATGCCCAGGACTCTGAAGGTAATGCTGCAGAGGTGGAAAAAGCCATGGAAGTGGTGGTCACCAAGCCAGATGCCTCATCAGAAGCTGAGGTCTCAAGTGAAGCTGTGAGGAACAAGACTGAAGATATGGGGGCTGACTCTGCCCAGGAATCTGTTTCGGCCAGAGACAGTGGCGTGGATGGTGTACTGTCCGGATCAGTCGCCGCAACTCGCAAAGTTCGGGCTGGCATTGGTGAGCTCAGGCGCACTTTCATGGAGTCTGCATCTGAGCCACGTCCCAACGAATGGGAGAAGCGATGTGTCGGTCTGTTGCCGCTGCAGATACACGGGAGCCCGGATGGGATGCAGAGCGTGGTGGAAGAGAAGAGCCAGGCGGGTTCTGAGTATACAGATGCAGCTATCAAGGAGAACTTGAAAGTTGGAATAAATGGAGATATTGGATATCATAATGATGTGCCTGAAGAGGTAGAATGTAAGACTGACGGTAGGGCTTCTGAGCATGTTCTACCAGAAGAGCCTGAAGAAGGGGCCGAAGACATAAAGGACGTCCAACAGGTACCAGATGAATTGATTACTTCTCAGAAAAAACTCCAAACTGTGATGGAGTGTGATGAAAGCCATGAGCATCTTCGTGAGAAAGTCAATGAAGTAAAAGGAAGAATACAGGGAATCTCTTCGTTACAAGAGCAAATGCTGCTCAATAAGTCTAAGGCTCTATATAAGAATGCTGTTGTCACGGTAGAACATTACAATTCAGCTGGAGACTTAGCGGATGAATTATGTGTACTGCAAAAGAAAAACATTCTGCTCCTTCTACAGTCCCAATCATTTGAACAGTGTAGCTTAAAATGGTCAGAGACCATAGCAGAGGAGCTTAAAGTCTGTGAAATAGACTTTATGAGTCAACCGATATTTAAGAAGAAGAATCAGCAGAGGTGTTCTGACGTGCCTGGTCGTACTTCTCTGAGGAGGCACTATACCGAAACTGAGTCCGGCACTAAGGTCAAGATGAAACCATGCAGGAGACCCGAGGCCCGCAGAGAGCATAGGCCTGGGAGGGTACAGGGTAGTACGGATGCTTCAGATGAAGAGAAAGCTCATGTTGGCTATGGCTCAGGTGAAGATACAAATGAAAATACTGAAGATGAAGCTGATGAGGGCCATGACTGGTCCAGAGTTCACTGTCTCTTTTGGATTGTTAACCAGCCCTCCGGTCTGGATGACCAGCCCTCCGGTTTGGAGAAGAGGGGGGGGATATGTGAGACAGTGAGGGTATGTGTGATGAATGGGGTGTACATTTCACCTAGGTACTTTGCTGACTGGTATAAAGGAAATGTATGGCTTTGTAAACCTAGTGGTAGAGAAAGGTCACTACACCTTACATTCATTACACACTTGCAGCTCAGGCCTGAAACTACTCAGGTGTTAATTAGGAGACCAGAAGTAGGTGTCTGTGAACACAGACAGAGAGCTCGCTTAGTCTGGACACAGGAGGGGTCCAGGCACAGAAGGTGTCTCCAGGAGTTTGAGCTATCTCAGTCTGGGTGCTCGATGTACCCCGGACACAGGAGTAGTCTCTGTGAGAATCCATGCGGATAGCTGCTGAATAGGAGGGGAGCTCTCTCAAGTCTGGACGTTGAAGGTGCCTTCAGACACAAGGAGGAGACTCTGTGAACCTACATGCTGGTAAATGCTGAACATATGTGTTGTTTTGGCCCCGGCTGTTAGAGTCGGGACCCGGATAGATAGGGAAATCTTTCTAAGTGTAGTAAGTGGCTAGACAAGCCCAGGTCTTCTGTTTATGATTTGTTTTATGTCTTGTTTGCTTGTGACTTTAAATAAAACTGGTTGCGGCCAGTTGCACCAGTACTGCTGTGAATGAACTGTTTCCGTGCCACTCTGTCTACCCAGACGGCGATCCCAGAGCTATATCCCCTGAAAAGCTTACAATACATATGATGCTTTTTTGATGCTATATAACCATTACTTACCTTGAACAAGAATTGGAGCTGCGGTGGAACGTTGATTTGGAGGCTACACCAACAATCTGACGGAATAGAAGAAAGAAATGAAATGGGATGAAGTTTTGCTGTTTCTTTTTATAACACTATATGAATTCTTTATATTTATGCTTAACACTTTCATATTTCATATTTGTTTATTATTATATTATATATTATTATATTAGTTTATTAATATAATTATTTTATATTTTTATTCACTATGGATACACATATCCATTATATAATTTCTTATTTTTATACATTTGTTTAAGGTTTTCAGCTATTTATTTTCTTTTGTTCACATTCACTATGGATATATGCTTATTCATTTATTATATATTTTTTCAATTGAATTATTTTTGATATCTGGGCACTTATTAATAATATTGACACAGTGCACTTATTATGTAATTAGAGAAAGATGCAGGTATCACTTCTTCTTCTTATTTACATGGGTACTATACGTTGATGCAAGCGTTCTTCTTGTTGGCATATGTATTATACATTGGTTTTAAAAAAAACTTACATCGCTCCTATGTAGACAGCCTGGATCGTGTTGTCGGGGCAATGCGTTCACTGAACCGCCCACTCGTGTTCCCTGCTCTGACGCGTCGAGCTGAGGGACCGATGGGGCGTCACGTGACGTCGATTACTGATGACGCGGCCATGGTTTGTCGGCAGGGTGCGACTGTAACCATAGCGCACACCGCGTTACTATGGAGACTTATGTACGCTTCCTGCCCACGCTGGATGGGAGGATGACTGGATGTCACATGATGCTGACACATAGTGACGCGGTCTGCGTCTGTAGAGCGATCCCGCAGCTGTTACTTAGACTAATTATACTCCTATATAAACCACACTCAGAGGCAGCTATAGTAGCACGTCCCCTCTGGAAGAAGCGACTAGCGAAACGCGCGTCAGGGGTGCTGCAGCCTATTTAGAGGTATGGGAATACTTTGCCAGCCATGAAATTGTTTTTTTGTGAGCACTACTTAATATCTGTTTTATAGGTCCAAATGTTAAGTGGGTCAGACATCTAGCATAGACACTATTTTGCCAAACACAATGCACAAGGCACTTTCTTTAGCTACACAATGTTTATAAGCCACTTGGCTATATGCATATGAGCTGGACATGTATTCATAGGTAACGGGGTGTTACTTAGGGAGGAGATTCTTATGCTGCACTATATAGCAGGTAGATATATCGCATCTGAGCAGCCTCTTTTCTCCCTGCATTATTTACCAAAGCGCCCCCCTGTGATTATTGGCATAGATACCCTTATTAGGCCTGATTTACACATTTCTGTTGCATTTGTGGTCCCCATTTTTGTATATGTATGTACATTTTACATTTATTTTAAATGATTGTTTAATAAAAATTACTTTTTTATATTGAAAAACCTCTTTTTCTTGTTTGAAGTATATTTGTGGAGGTATAATTTTTGTAGGCTTCTTTATATATATGAATACACCATTACCATATGGCATGACCAGTATTTTTGTCTGTTTTTAATGTTTTTAATCATTGTTGTGTGCTTTTGTGCATGTTTTTGTGTGCCTTCAATAAAATGTGATATTTTTTTATATATTTTTTTGGTAGTGTTCCCATTTTCTAGACATGTTGCTTTTCTCTATTTTTTATTGTCTTTCCTAAACATGCCCTTGGAGAACCCCTTTCTTTGAGACCATTTAGTGGTGCCCTCCTATTCATTCATTTTGTTTCCCATTTTTAAACACAGAGACAGCCGATGCACCTAATTTTACCACAAAAAACTGGGGGAAAACTTATTGACTCAAGTATAAGCCGGGTATGCATTGTCCCCTCATCCCTATCCTGGTCTGCATGGCTCCTCATTCCTATCCTGGTCTGCATGGCTCCTCATCCCTATCCTGGTCTGCATGGCTTCTCATCTCTATCCAGGTCTGCATGGCTCCTCATCCCTATCCAGGTGTGCATGGCTCCTCAACCCTATCCAGGTCTGCGTGGCTTCTCATCCCCATCCTTGTATGCATGATTTCTCATTCCTATCCTGGTATGCATGGTCTCCTCATCCCTGTCCTGGTATGCATGGTCTCCTCATCCCTATCCTGGTATGCATGGCTCCTCCTCCCCATCCTGGTATGCATGGCTCCTCATCCCCATCCTGGTATGCATGGCCCCCATCATAAAACATAAAAAAAATATACCATCCTACTTACCTTCCTGCGCTCCCTCAAAGCGTCTTGTTCCGGTGCAAGCAGCTGATTTATGCTTGTAAGCAGCGCATGGCAGGGATGTCATGCGCTGCTTACAAGCAGAGCACAGCTGCCAGAATACTCGCTGCTCCCCACACCGGGATTATGTGCGTGGAGGGCAATGAGTATTAATTGCACGCGCAGTGTCAGCTGTGCCTTATTCGTAAGAAAGATGAATATTCCCTTCTCTCTACTCCCATGGAGTGGTATACTATTAAATAGTATACCGGTAATTGAGAAAGGCATAAGACAGTACCAATATCAGAGTTCCTATTATCCAAAATCAGAAATAGTAATGCATTAATAGCTATGAAAGAAATGGTCTTGTCATGCTCAAAACAATAATCCTTATGAAAGTAAAGGGTAACTTGACCGGTAGCAAGATGTCACAGGTGTCCGCTCGGCGTCCCTTCACCACAACGCTCGTTTCGTCGCCAGCTTGTTCCGGGGGCGCCTTCCTTAGTTACCGGTAGTGTTGAGCATTCCGATACCGCAAGTATCGGGTATCGGCCGATATTAGCGTTATCGGAATTCCGATACTTAATTCCAATACTTTTTCAATATCGTATACCGGAATCGGAAGTTCCCATAATTCTTTGAGAGGCAATGTGATGTTAGTCAGCCAATGATGAATCTTATGAAGTGTGGGCACATCCTGTAATGCTGCGGTCATCTTAACTAATGGCATGGCTGTGATTGGCTGCTGAAATGATGTCAGAATGCACTATAAAAGGCGCCGCAGCCATTTTAGCGTCACTGTGCTGTGAACTCAGTTAGGGACAGAACGCTACTCTGCTCACTCTGAGGGACAGTTAGATATTGCGATTTTGTGTACTACTGTGCTTGAGGCAGGCTAGTTTACCAACAGGTCCTGCCCACATCCTTCTTCCTAGTGAGGATTCAACATCATCAGCCGGCGTTCCTGATCTGGCCACGGAGGCCAGAGATCACCGGCTTTCATCAACGGATGTAAGTTTCGTCTGCGGGCCATAGGAGGCTGAAGTCGGACTTTCTACTGCAAGTGACCCATCGGGGTTGTCAGCAGGCCAGAGGAGGCTGAAATTGGACTTTCTATTGCAAGTGACCCATCGGGGTTGTCAGGTAAAACCTGTGCAAACAGGACTATTTTCTCCACAGTGCACCACTAATACTCATTCATCTGAGCTGTCACCGGCCGGGACAGTGTCAATTTCTTCTGACCTTTCTGCATAAAAGGTTTTTTAGGATTTCTGCAGCGTTTTTCTGCTCCATCGTTAAAAGAGGACCTCTTTTACTTTTTCAGGGATTGTCCATATTAATACCCATATGAATAAATACCTTATGCGTATTATGACTATTTAGTCCTTTGGTTTGGGGTTTACTACATAATAGACTACAGGCTTTTCTCATCACCTTTTTCTCACGGGTCTTAGTGCAATATTTATTTATTACTGTATTATTACATCTGCATCTCAAACTGTTCTACAGAGTGCGTCTGAATTTATGTATTGTTTTCCATTTGACACATGCATATTCCTATTTTTCTACAGATCCTTTTGTGTCTTGTAGTTTTTATGTGCGCAAACTATTTTTATTTTCAATTATAGAGGACCATGTTATTGACTTTGCATTGACGTGTAAAAGATTTATGTTGTGCCACTGGCTATATGTATTCTAAAGGTGTACCCAGTCTCAACAGATCATTAGTCTGATTGTTCTTTGATTCTCCTAAATGTGAATTTGTCGGATTTGGTGTCAAACTTGACTTTGTCCCTATTTTTGTTTTGCCATGTGACCCAATGATTATACAAATCTATATAGGGTTTGGCATCATCAAAAGTAACAGAATATTAGCATGCATGCATATTTAGGATATAAAAGAGAAGTATCTTGTTGTGCCAGAGTGTTCCTAACTCCTGAATGGATATAAAACAATATGGTCTACGGATCAGGTAAAATCGAGGGTCCGCATGTCTATATTTTATACAATTTGAGTGGGCAAGGGTGGGATTTAGAGATTAGCCCATTCATGAAAGTTTTGGGAGCTGAGAACCTTCAGGAGTTGTTAACCATGCTTTGAGGTCGATTGAATGCCATGTCACTCAGGCAGCCAATCACTGCTGTCAAGCGCAATGGAAAGCAACACACGGTTGGTCCTGTGGCCAGCAGCACAGGAGGGGTAAGGGTAAAACATGAATATATTAGATTATGTTTTACTATTTGGAGCAAGTTTGAAGTTTTCTTTAAGGATTGGAAAACCACCTTCAGTTAGGAATCGGATCAATCAAACAGGGCACAATATGGAATAATGTGCGTTGTTATACACAGTAACTTACAAACGTGGTTCTCTCTGGCATCTATGTACATGGGCAAGTATTACTCTAATTTGGGTCTAATGTGTAGTTTATTGGGTGCAATATAGGCTCATTGTAGGACTGCAAACACACAATTTGGTTCTTTGCAGGTAGAATATGGTACTTTATGCAAAGTATATGGCTGTGTGCAGGCACAGAATCGCACTGTCCTATGAAAACAAACTATGGGACTATTGTGGCATGGTATGGCGGTCTCTGGCCACTGTTTAGCATAATATAGTACTATATGGACATTGGACAACAACAACTTTTTAATGTGCTGGTATTGTTGTGGTTACAATTAAAGAAATATTCTCAATTTGTCTCTGGAGCAGGTCAGAGCTATGTTGCTCTTTACTTCTTTGTTTCTGATAGGATAGGCTGAGTTATAGTATTAGTAGAACTATAAAGTTCTGTTGTAACACATTCAGCTATTAGTGATTTGTTTTATAATGTACACTGCTATCACTGTATTTACGGTACATATAGAGATAATGGCACTTGAACAAGCACATAGCTCAGGATAGTCAGAGCTGTGATTAGGAGAACTGCTCTTGGAGAAGCTAGTGCTATAGATTGGTGATTTTGCAAGTAGAGATGGGCGAACCCGAACAGTAAAGTTCGGCATCCAGACCGAACACCTATGACCTATGACCCGACATGAAATGACACTTGGTGTACATAGGGTTAACCATGTCTTTTCATGTCCTTTGCTATCTAATTTGCACAAACAATTAAATCAGACTATGTGTGCAAAATTTCACACCTGTAGGGGTTAATTAAAGGTGTAAATTCGTAGCAAAAAAGTCTGTTTTTTTTACAACGAATTTACACCTTTAATTAACCCCTACAGGTGTGAAATTTTGCACACATAGACTGATTTAATTGTTTGTGCAAATCAGATAGCAAACGACATGAAAAGACATGGTTAACCCTATGTACACCAAGTGTCATTTCATGTCGGGTGCTTCTGTCTTTTCACTGAAGCCGGCTTTACCGGGCAATTGAATCAGAGGATATTTTACTATGTAGAAGTGTATAAACTATACATATATGTATATATATATGTCACAATGACATGTATTATATATATATATATATGTATTCTATGTGTGTATATTTAGTGTTTACAAGGAAAGAATGGGGTTTTTTTTAGTTGCGATATTTTGTTCCCATAGACTTACATGGGACTTCCGGTATCGGTATCGGGTATCGCCGATATTTTAGTGATATCGGCGATACCATTCCGATTCCGATACTTTAGGATATCGGAAAGTATCGCTCAACTCTAGTTACCGGTATACTATTTAAGGGGAGACTCTATGGGGATATAGTTCACATGTAGTCTTACTTTGTTAACTATTTGGATTCTTAAGAGCTATTCACATGGAAATGTAGTTCCATATATTTGAATATATACATTCTTGTGTGTTACATAAACTGGGCCTTTTTGGGCATATGAAACAATGTTGAAAATGAAAAAAAAAAACAATCAGATGGCAATATATTAACCAAATGGTATATGGTATGCCAGCCCAGCAAGTGATTATCATGTGCAGAAAAGGAGATAAAGATCTGAGTACTTACAAAGTGCATGTGCATGAAGCCTCTGATAGCGTGTTCCCACCTGACAGCGCCGTTTCGCTATCCCGCTTCTTCTATGGGGGTATTGTCATGGAAATATATATGTATTCCATATATTCAAAGTATATTCACATATATGTATTCACAGTTCACAGTTAGATAGATCTCACTTGCTAAAAAACCCTGTGCTCACATATTTCTAGGCCAGTTATAATCAGTCGTTTTAAAGAAATCTGGCCTTCATAAAGGCCTTCGTAAAGGAACAAATGCATGAAGTACAAAAAGTCCTATTAGATATCTGTTGTTTACATTATAGTTATGCAAGACAACTAGGTCACAAGAATATAAACAATAATTCTGCAACTTCAGCTCTTTTAATCATGATTATCATAATTATATCATATTTACACTAGAACAGCCAATAATCTAGCAGCTTTTAATTGTATGTTAATTGACTAACCAGCCCCTTTTTGTAAACGTATAAAACCTTGAATGAATAATAAATGTATGTCTTTGACGAACTGTTATACTGACACTTGCGTTGTGGACAGTCCTCATTTCGTTCTGAGCGCTCAAAAAGACATTATATAGAGATTTGGAGAAGCAAGCAGCAAACACGGAAGGATATTTTTATCCTAATTAAATTTCCATATCAGTTGGCGCCTGCACGCGGGGCATTGGACGAAACGCACGAGGACCCGGCCGACCGGAGAGACGGGGGTGTTGGCCCTGGCCTTGGCACACGGGACGGAGACTGCAGCTCCATCAGTAAGGTAAGAAAACTTTGTCATCTTACCTGAATGTTCCCTGTGCCTAGTCCTAGCCTACACTTCCAGCCGGTCGGACGTGGTCATCACCGCATTCCCAGGTTGTGTAAAAAGTCCATACCCTTATCCAAAAGCCCTGGGATATAAGCCGAGTTGTTTGCTGCTGTGCTGTATATGTTTCATGTTTTATGTGAACCGGGAGAAAGTTGGAACGGTGACTGTGTTTTTGCTTGCTGATCTCTGGGGGCTGTATAGCAAAAGACAATTGCTGCATAAGTTCCCGCAGTAAACTTTCACGCACCGGGAGGCCATCCCAGTCAAATCAGACGTGGAGGGCGGGAGCTTTGTTTTGGATAAGTCCACGCAGATATTCATAGAATCATAGAATCATAGAATCATAGAATGGTAGAGTTGGAAGGGACCTCCTGGGTCATCTGGTCCAACCCCCTGCTCAAAGCAGGATTCTCTAAATCATCCCAGACAGATGTCTATCCAGCCTCTGTTTGAAGACTTCCATTGAAGGAGAACTCACCACCTCTTGTGGCAGCCTGTTCCACTCATTGATCACCCTAACTGTCAAAAAGTTTTTTCTAATATCTAATCTGTGTCCCTCCCATTCAGTTTCATCCCATTGCTTCTAGTCTTTCCTTGCGCAAATGAGAATAAAGATGATCCTTCTACAATGTGACAGCCCTTGAGATATTTGTAGACAGCTATTAAGTCTCCTCTCAGTCTTCTTTTTTGCAAGCTAAACATTCCCAAATCCTGCAACCTTTCCTCATAGGACATGGTTTGCAGACCGGTCACCATTCTGGTGGCTCTTCTCTGAACTTGCTCCAGTTTGTTGATGTCTTTTTTAAAATGTGGTGCCCAAAACTGGACACAGTATTCCAGATGAGGTCTGACCAAAGAGGAGTAGAGGGCAATAATGACCTCACGTGATCTAGACTGTATGCTTCTGTTGATACATCCTAGAATTGCATTTGCCTTTTTTGCTGCTGCATCACACTGTTGACTCATGTTAAGTCTGTGATCAATTAGTATACCCAAGTCTTTTTCACATGTGCTGTTACTTAGCCCTATTCCTCCCATTTTGTATATGCTTTTTTCATTTTTATTGCCCAGATGTAGTACTTTGCATTTTTCCCTGTTAAAATCCATTCTGTTAGTTGCTGCCCACTGCTCCAGTTTATGTATATCTTTTTGAATCCTCTCTCTCTCTTCTCTAGTATTAGCTACCCCTCCTAGCTTTGTGTCATCAGCAAATTTGATCAATTTACCCTCAATTCCTTCATCTAAATCATTGATAAAGATGTTGAACAATACAGGGCCCAAAACAGAGCCTTGTGGTACCCCACTTGAGACATTCTTCCAACTGGATGTGCAGCCATTTACAACCACTCTTTGGGTCCGATCACTAAGCCAGTTATGAATCCACCTAACAGTTGCCTTGTCCATTCCATACTTAGTCATTTTTTCAATAAGGATTGTGTGAGATACTTTGTCAAATGCTTTGCTGAAGTCAAGATATACTATATCTACAGCATTTCCCTGATCCACCCAGTCAGTGATTCTGTCATAGAAGGAAATTAAGTTAGTCTGACATGACTTATTAGTTACAAACCCATGCTGACTCTGTTTAATCACTTCATTCTTATCCAGGTACTTGCATACATGTTCTTTAATAATTTGTTCAAAGATCTTTCCTGGTATAGAAGTCAGACTCACCGGTCTGTAGTTCCCTGGGTCCACCTTCTTCCCCTTTTTGAAGATAGGAACAACATTTGCTCTTCTCCAGTCTTCTGGGACTTCTCCTGTTCTCCAAGAATTTTCAAAGATTATGGACAGTGGTTCAAGAATTTCTTCTGCTATCTCCTTCAGTACCCTGGGGTGTAATTCATCTGGACCTGGAGACTTGAATTCATTTAGGTTAGCTAAGTGTTTCCTCACTGTCTTTCTGTTTATAGATATCCTGGATTCTTCTATTCCTTTAATAGGACAGTGAAGATCAGTTGATGTTACATTTCCTTTCTGAGAGAAAACAGATGCAAAATAGGAATTTAAAAGTTCAGCCTTCTCAACATCCTGACTTACCATTTCATCATTTTCATCCTGTAAAAATCCTATAGCATCTTTGACTTTTCTTTTACTTTTGACGTATCCCCAAAATCCTTTTTTGTTGCTTTTGACGTCACTTGCAAGCCTTAATTCATTGTCAGCTTTAGATAATCTGATTTGTGCCCTGCAGGTTCTGCAGACAGCATTATATTCTTCTTTAGATATGCCTCCCTCTTTCCATTTGATAAACATTTCTTTCTTCCTTTTTAGCATGTGTTTAAGTTCTATGTTCATCCATCCTGGTTTCCTTAAATGCTTCCCATTCTTCCCTCTTTTCGGAATTGTTAACGATTGTGCTTTGAGAATCTCATTTTTCAAGATTTTCCATCCTTCCTGGACATTTTTGTCCTTAAGGATATCCAGCCATTGGATCCCTCCAATTCTCTTTCTGAGTTCCTTAAAATCTGCCTTTCTGAAATCTAACCTTGACGTCTGAGTCTTCACAGGTCTTCCTCCTCTTGTTATCCAAAATTCTAAAATAGAATGGTCACTACCTCCTAGGGTCCCAGCCACTCTTACCTCCTCCACCATTTCCTCCCTGTTTATGAGGATTAGATCCAAGGTAGCAGATCCCCTTGTTTTCTCCATTACCTTTTGGAAGATAAAGTTGTCAGCAAGAGAGGATAAGAATTTCCTGGACCTGTTAGTTTTGCCTGAGAGAGATTCCCAACAAATGTCTGGATAGTTGAAATCTCCCATGACCACTATGTCATATTTTTTGGAGAACTTGGCCATTTGATGCATAAAGAGTTCATCCATATCTTCAGCTTGCACAGGCGGCCTGTAGTAAATGCCTACAATGGTGTCCTTTCCATTGTTCTGTCCTTGTATTCTTACCCAAACAGTTTCCACAGAACTCCCAGTCTCTGAAGCTTCAATCTCTGTGCAGATATACGCTTTTCTAACATACAATGCAACACCTCCTCCTCGTTTATCTTCCAATTCTTCACACATTGGAGGGAAGTTATCCCAAAAAATCCAGTTGTGGAAGCGAGGGCTTTGTTCGGTTAAGTTTCTGCAGTAAACTTTCACGCACTGGGAGGCCATCCCAGTCAAATCAGACGTGAAGGGCAGGAGCTTTGTTTGGATAAGTTCTCACAATAATCGTCCACGCACCGGGAGGCCATCCCAGTCAAATCAGACGTGGATAGTGAGAATTTTGATGAAGGCTATTGCAGATTACTGTGACCGGCGCACCAGCCAGGACGTACGGTACAGAGCGATAGAACCTTGAGCCTCACCGCGCTCAGTGCAATTGGTGAGTTATCAGTTACCAGAGCAGCTTGTATGTGTCACAGATCATCAAAAGAGGGATTCGTATTCTCCCGGGTGTCTGTCTCACTGTCTGTATCAGGTACTGTCGCTTTAAATCACATCTCCGTGCGCTCTGTCAGTATCTCATTCAGAGCAGTGTGCTGGCTGCAGCAGCGAGAAAACCCCTTTGACCCCCCCTCCTTTGCTAATCACGTTATCAGGCATTCTGTTTCTTGGCTTTGATTTTTATTTTTTTAAGCTAGGTTTTTTTGGCTACAGGTTTTAACGTGAGAATTATCAGGCATTCAGACTGAACTATATTCATTTTTTGCTATTCTGAGGAAAAATTTTTTTTTTTTTTTTTTTGATACGTGATTTCAGTGCCTATAGAGACAGCAAGCAGAGATATAAGGAAGGGAGGGGGGAAGCAGCCAGCTGACATTCCAGAGATTTTTAATTAGCTGTTTTAGTAACAAGGGTTGTTTTTCAGAGTTTTATGATTAATACGGTTTTTCTTTTCTCCCCTTTTTGGTGAATTTATTTTTTTTGTTTTCTTTTTCTAGAGTTTTTTACTAAATCTAACTTTTTGGTTTTTAAAATTTTTCTTTTAAGTACATTTTTAAATGATTTTGGAGAGATTTTTTTCTCTAAGCAATTTATTTTAGAGCTTTATTTCTCCAGCCATTTTTTTTTTCTACAAGCTTGCTTTAGAACAAGGTCACATAGATAAGGAGAATTACAGGCTGAGGGAGAGAGCAGACACAAACTACGCAGTGGTCTGAGTAGCCCCTCCCGTCGGGCATTCGGCGAGAACAAACAGAACCAGAGTGCAGAAGTTTTCAGATTTTTAAATCACCTTTGTTGAATAGGTTTTTGGAATAGACACAGTACGTAAGAATCGAAGGGCTAGGCATGTGAATAGAATGTCAGAGTACGTGAGAAGCAAATAGACAGGCAGCCTTTACGCTGCATAATGAAATGTTTTTTCTTGTTTTTTGTTATTTGAAAGGTAACGGGAAAGTTTATTAATAGATTACCATCTGCTATAAAAGAGCAGCGGTGCATCGTGTAAAAGATACAGCAAGTTAATTTGAACGGACCAGGAAGTGATTTTTTTTTTTTATGTGAATAAGTTTGAAAAGGTGTTAAATCATCTGTGAGAAAAAGATCACTGACATGTCACAAGAGCAGAATTCAGAGTCACACACATCACATGTCCATCATGTGGAGACACGGGACAGGTGTAGGCTGCTCTCATTGAGTAAGGAGCCTTGTACAGGGAAAAACGCTCCCCGCCTCTCTCCACAGGGAAAAGGCATTTTTGTTTCAACCATCCCCTCTCAAGAGTCACAGGGGGGACACCCTCTCCTTTTTCTTCTCTCAGTCCCTTTCTCTTTCTTCTTCAGACTTTTCTCCTCTTTCCTCGCTGCCATCCCTCTCATTCCTTCTTTTCCCTCCATCACATCTCTGACACATCCATTTTCTTCATCTTCCTCTCTTCTATCTCTTCCTCTCCAACTCTCAAATCTTGTTCTTCATCTTCTTCTACTTCTCCCCTCCATCTTTCTTCTCTCTCTCTCCTCCATCTTTCTCTCTTTTCCCCCTTTCACTCTTCTCTCCCTCCCCTCCTCTTTCTCTCGCTCCTCCCTCACACCTCCCTTCTCTTCCTCTTTTTTCTACTTCGTCATCAACTGGGTCAACGCCCAATCCAAGCAATGTGGTGTACCTGTATTCAGTGTATCCAGAACAGGGCACCTTGTCTATCCCAAGCACAGTACAAACATTGCCAGTCATTATATCAGGAGAAGAAAGTGCAGATCTCCCTACACAAAACGCTACATGTAGCCCCAGACACAACAGTCCACAGCTAGGGCTTCACAGGGGGGTGGTATAGCTACAGGGCTGCTAGCATGGAACCATGACACTGATCCACCGCAGCCTCAGCAAGGAAGTGGGAAATCCCCATGCAGCAAGACAACTTTAAAGCCCAAATCTCACCCAGTGTATGCACCAAGTACACCATGTCACTTCTTATCTGATGAAGATGAAGATGCAACGTCACACATGCTGCCCAATACTAGGGAAGAAAACACACAAGCACCAATAGAGCAGGGACAGGTAGAGGCACCATCCTATGAGCCCTTCATCCCAAGCCAGGTGATCAGTATGCTGCCAGACCCAGGGATACACCCCATGCCATTTTGCCAAAAAATGCAGCAGATCCAGCGAACGTATGCAGCAGCCTGGACTGATCTCTGGACCGTAATGGAAATAAAAGCAGGTGATGCATTCTGGCCAATTATGAGAGAACACTTCAAGCTTCCAACAGAGTTAGATTCGTATGCCTGGGAGACAGGACCAAAGCTAATTGAGCAACTCAGAGAATGGGCCAAAAGCAGACTGACAGGACAAACTCTCAGCCTACATGTCACGAGTCAAGACAAGACAGAGTCTGTGGAGAAGTTCCATGACAGAGTAATGCAAGTGTTTCAAGATTTGGGCCTCATTACCCATGATCAGACACACAGACGGATGTTGGCACAGGCTTTTGTGCATGGACTGAGAGAACCAATCAGGAAACCACTGGTAGCAGCCAGGCCTGAGTACACGTCAATAGCAATGGATACCCTGCTCACAGTAGCAAAAAGGATTGAGTCCCGCCGGGACAGAAGGAATGTCAAGTGTTACAACTGTGGCAAGCTTGGCCATTACCGGAACCGCTGCAGAGAACCCCTACGACCCACCACTTTGTCTAGAGAAGCAAGCCAAGGAGAAAACAAAGAAAGCAGTGAAGAACCCCGTGCATAGGACAAGAGCACACCAAGTCCACAGGGAACCCCACCAGTGGGACCAATATCCTGAGAGTGGATGGCGTAGTCAGATCTTTTCTTGTGGAACTCCGCAACCTCACCTACCTATCAGAATCTTCTGCTTCCTGCATGGGAATTGATGGTCAAGTCAGATATTTCCAGATTATGAAGCCCCTGAGCATGTGGACTCAGCCAGAACACTCCATCATGTCCCAGTTTGTTGTGTAAAAAACCTGCACCCTCAACCTATTGGGAGTGGACCTACTGCAGAAGCTGAAAGCGACCAGAGTGTTCCAGGAAGATGGGACCATGACACTTTCTTCACCCCTGACCCAAGAAGAAACAGGAACCTCAAACAACCACACTGCAGACCTATCACAGGAGGTGCTGGACATAGTACCAGAAAAGCCACTCCATCACCCAGAGTCAAGATGTCTCTGACCAACTGAAGGTCTAAGTGAACTCGCCTAAGAAGACGGCCTGAGAACTTTGACATTGGCCAGGATATTCAACTCAAGAAGGACTCTACTCGCTTCATGGAATGGCAACACCTCATCCAGCTCTAACGCCAGAGGTTCATCTTTTGCAAGCACCAGGAGGTGCCCCCTGCAATCAACCAGTTCACCCAGGCCCTAGACCGGAAAAAGGCCACTCAGCTCTTCAAACTTGTGCACAAATACTGACCTGAGACCGAGCTGGAGAAAAAGAAACTACTGATGGCCCGTGCTGAGAAAAAAGCAGCCGTTTAAGGAGACGTCCCAACAAGAAGACCCCCTGTGACCAGAACAGGTGCTAACACAGTAACTGTCTTGGTGGAGAACAAGAAAGCCAGCTGGTCGTCATCTCTCATGATGTGGATCCTAGTAGACGGCTTGTTTTCCCGCCAGCTCTGCACCAGCAGATGGGAGTCCCCTGCCACATACTGAAGGACAAGGCCAAACTGGGCTGCCTCGCCCATCAGAATCAATCCCAGCTTTCCACAGTGAAGAAAAAGATTGTAAACCCCACTGAGTTCAGAATGGTGCAAGGCCTGGAGGCCGCGAAAGAGGCTACGGTATTTGAAACCCCAACAGTGCTGAACCATCACACTCTGCTCTCAAGAGTCCCAGTCACCGCAACGGTATTCACGGTGATCAACCTGGCCAGTACCTTCTTCAGTGTTTCCCCTCCACCTGGAGGCCTGCTTTCACGCACCAGTGCAGTGCATATGGACAGTGTTGTCTCAAGGTGCTCAAAACAAGCCCTTCAAGTTTCACCAAGACAATGTCCTCCATCCTCGTCAACTGGATTGCAGAATATGCAAGAGTCACTCTTCTACAACACGTGGATGACTTTCTCTTTTGTGTGGTTGACATCGACACCTGCACAGTCTATTCCTTGTCTCTCCTACTCTACCTGGAAGAACAGCAACGCAAGGTCTGGAAGAACAAAGTCCAGTGATGCCAGAAGCAAGTTACATCCCTGGGAAACTGTATTGCCCACCAGACGAAACACATGTCAAAAGACTGGAAGACCACTGTGGAGAAGATGGCTCCCCCAACAACTCCAAGAATGCTGCAGGACTTCCCTGGTCTAGTGTCATATTGCAGAATCTGGATCCCTGATGCCTCAGTCCTAATGCAGCCTCTGTGCGCTTGCATCAACGCAACCCCGCTCCTTCTATCAGACGCAGCCTTCAACCCATTCAGGAGATTGGAAGAACTCCATAGTCTCAGCGCCAATACCAGGCCTACCTGACTATGAAAAGTCTTTCCGTCTACCTGATGGAAGAAAGAAGGTCATGCTACTGGAGTCCTGGCACGGATTCACGGGGGAAAACAGAGACTTTTAGGCTGCCTCTCAGCCCGCTTGGATCCAGTTGCAAGAAGAGCACCCTCCTGCCTGATGGCAGTATCCACAGCACACACCCTCCTGGACAAGGTTGCTGACATCACTCTTGGACAGCCACTGGAAACTCTCACTCCACATGACATCTTGGCAATCTTCAATCAAGATCAACCAACAGTAATCTCTCCACCGCCAGGCATCTTTGTGGCGCCTCTATTGCCTTTGTCTCATAATGTCACAGTCTCCAGACCTACAGTCCTCAGCCCGGCCACTCTACTCCCACTCCCAAGGGGGGATACTTGGATGGCTCCAGAAGAAGCTTCAACACAGGAAGTGCAGTGACCAGCAATCAAGAAATCTTGTGGTCCAGAAGTCTGTCACCTAGCCTGTCAGCCCAGGAAGCAGAATTGATAGCGCTGACGAAGGCCTGCCAGATGGCAGAAGGCAAGACTGCAAACATCTACACGGACTACAGGTACTCGCATGGCATAGCACACGACTTTAGACCCATCTGGGCTACAAGGGACTTCATCACAGCAAACGGGACAACCGTGAAGCATCATGGAGCCTTCAGGGACCTACTGGGTATACTCCAACTTCCAAAATGGTGGCAATTTGAAAAATCAAAGTGCATGGAAAACTGAGAACAGAAGAGGCGTGAGGCAATAACATGGCGGACATGGCAGCCAAAGAAGCAGCCAAAGGAAGACAACATGGAGAAGTGGGAGAGGTCTTAGAGCCGGACGGCTACTACATGACGACTGAAGACAAGAAACCTGACAAAGAGACGTCCTGGGATCTGCTCAAGAAGTTACAAGACCAAGCTTCAAAAGGAGAAGAAGAGCTGAATGCGAAAAAAAAAGCAACACGTGAAGAAGGAAGGCTATCAATAATAGACTTCAAACTCTGCCCACCACAAAGTATGCACCCTATGGTGGTCCAATGGGTACATGGACCCACATCCACATATCAAAGACACAGATGAATGATCTGATTGGTGCTTACTGTTTCGCTTCAGGGATCTCCACCCTAACAGCCAAATTCACCAGCAGCTGTCTGACCTGTGGCAAATGCAAGCCTGGACGTATGGAAGAAAGACCCCCTCACCTCATCTGGAAAGACCACTCTACCAGCTTCAAAGGATCCAGATAGACCACATCCAGATATCGCCAAGTGAAGGATTCAAATACGCCATTGTGGTCAAAAGAAGTATTTTCAAGATGAACAGAAGCCTTCCAAGTCAGCAAAGACTACTGCAATGAAGCTACTTTCGGAAAATAGTGTGCAGATACGGGGTTCCAGAAATGATAGAAAGTGATCAGGGACCCGCATTCACAGCAAATCTGACACACAAGACCCGATTAGCAGTAGGGTCAGATTTAGGCCTACACACTCCTTACCACCCCCAGAGCAGCAGGAAGGTAGAAAAACTGAACGAAACACTTAAGAATAGAATGCTGAAAAATTGCCCAAGAGACACGCAAACCATGGCATGACACACTCCCTAATGCACTGTTTAGCGTAAGGCACACTCCCAGAGACCCAGAAAAGCTGTTTCGTGCCTGCATCTTCTGCTAACAGATAAGAAATTTTCTTCTTTTAGTTTTTTGGTGCCTGCATTTTGTCCTGCACTTCTGTGGGGGTCTAACGGGTCCCCTTCGGGGGGCTTGTGCTCCTCTCAGTTTAGTTCAGCCACTGTTTGTTCATTTGCCTTTTCCAGTTTTTTTTCAGTGGTTGCTGTTTAGTTTTTGTTACACCAGAGAACTAATTTAGGTGGTAGAGGTCGTGTGATCTCAGGTGTTTTTGTAATTAGTAGAGTTGGTACTTTTCAGGGTTTTTTGGGGTTGCAGTAAGTGTCCTTCCTATCCTTTTCTATTTAGGAAGTTTGGGCCCCAACGTTTGCTCATACTATTTTCTGTCTGTGTCTGTATTTCCTCTTGTCTAACCGCCATTACATGTTTGGGGGCTTCCTATGTTCTTTGGGGATCTGCTCCGGGGCAGATAGCTTTCCTTTTTCTATCTTTAGGTGTAGTTAGCTTCTCAGGCTGTGACGAGGCGTCTAGGACCAACGTAGGAACGCTCCACGGCTGCCTTTAGTTGTGGTGGTTAGTCAGGGTACTGCAATCCCATAGATTCCAACCTCTCTGGTGTATTGCTTTTTTTTTTTTTTTTGCCTGCTCTCCTCAGCTACCAAATCATAACACTTATGTAATTGAATTGGTCAAAAACTAATGTCCATTCTCGAGTTTTTCTCCTCACTGCCAGATTTGATGATCCTGTCCAAGAGCCCCAGATGACATCAACCTCTGTGTAACTAGAGGGAAAGCCTGTTTGAATCCACGTATCGCATTGCAAGGAAGCTCCCGTACCAGGAGAGACACCTAAGCCATGAAGGATGTCGTGGATGCTCTGACTGACCAGACAGATGACCAGATGACCTACCTGATGAGTTCAAGGCCAGAGACCAAGTTAAAGCAGGATTTGAGTCACTATAAACAAAAATGTTGATTGGATAAATTACATCTATTATAACCAGCAGAGATTTGTTAACTTCACCATAGATGCTGTAAAAGGTTTGGCAGCACAGTTAGGCCCCACTTCCATTATGGCATTCCAGAATAGAATGGCTTTGGATATGATTCTAGCTGAGAAAGGAGGTGTTTGCAAAATGATCAAAGACACCTGTTGCACCTACATCCCATACAACACTGGCCCAAATGGTAAAGTCACAATGGCAATACAGAAACTTACTGAGTTATCAGAGGAACTGAAACAGAACTCAGGTGTCACTAACCCATGGGATCGATACTTTGGGTGGATGAGTGGGTGGCAGAAAATGTTGGCACAGGTTGGGACAGCCATTATGGGGGTTCTCATTTTTGCATTAATTACTGGTTGCTGTGTAATTCCTTGTATCCGCAGGATAATGGAAAAAACTGTTCAGGAGACAACCAATTTGATGCCACTCACCATCTTGGACCTCGCACCAGTCCGGATAGAACTGCCTGGCTTGACCAGATCTCCGAACTACCTCCAGACTGAGAATACACATCCTTGATGAAACATCCTATCAAATAAAGAGACTATGATTGCAAACACATAAACCCCGACAGGGACAGTCCTCCTGACCGCCCATTTGCGAAAGGTCTATACTCGGTGGGGGAGACATGCGCTAGGGGTGTCTCAACTCACAGGCAGAACAAAAGAGTTGCAGCGCTTGGGCCAGGAGCAGGTTTTTTTTAGGGCAAGTGGTATCTAAGGGGGGACTGTCATGGAAATATATATGTATTCCATATATTCAAAGTATATTCACATATATGTATTCACAGTTCACAGTTAGATAGATCTCACTTGCTAAAAAACCCTGTGCTCACATATTTCTAGGCCAGTTGTAATCAGTCGTTTTAAAGAAATCTGGCCTTCATAAAGGCCTTCGTAAAGGAACAAATGCATGAAGTACAAAAAGTCCTATTAGATATCTGTTGTTTACATTATAGTTATGCAAGACAACTAGGTCACAAGAATATAAACAATAATTCTGCAACTTCAGCTCTTTTAATCATGATTATCATAATTATCATATTTACACTAGAACAGCCAATAATCTAGCAGTTTTTAATTGTATGTTAATTGACTAACCAGCCCCTTTTTGTAAACGTATAAAACCTTGAATGAATAATAAATGTATGTCTTTGACGAACTGTTATACTGACACTTGCGTTGTGGACAGTCCTCATTTCGTTCTGAGCGCTCAAAAAGACATTATATAGAGATTTGGAGAAGCAAGCAGCAAAACACGGAAGGATATTTTTATCCTAATTAAATTTCCATATCAGTATTAGTCAGAATCTTTTTTTCATTTTCAACATTGTTTCATATTTGTATCTGATGCACATGTCACTTTATTGATACCTTGATTTTTACTGCTTTTGCACATAATAACTGTTTTTTTGTTTTTACACATACAGTAACATCCACTTGGATATAAGAGTATATTTCATTCTGATACTTAGTCGGGTTCTGATATTGCAACATGTGCATCTTTTTTGGAGAGTTATTTATGATTATGTAACACTGTGATCGGCATAAGGACTCACATTCTATTGTATTATGCATTAATTCATTATTTGTGCGGTTCCTGAATCTTATTAACATATGCTTGTTTTTTATTGAGCCATTATCAGTGATCTTTTTTTCTCTGGTGCATATTTCATTGTCACTCTTGATACATACTTTTGTGCCTCAGTTTTTCATGTGTGCTCCCTTTTTGTTTCCATTGATTGAATTTTTTGGCATTTTTAATGTACTTCAATAAAGATTTTTTTAAATGTATTTTTACATTATATAGTCTGTCCTCAGTTTATTCATTTCTGGGGTTGTGTATTGCGATTTATCCTCTGACGTTTGCAAGTCATATGCTTCATGAGACTGTGTTAAACTCATATTATTTGTCATGTGGTAACCTATGGTAACAAGTTCCTCTTTTTCTTGATCCAGCACCTTTTCTTATGTACTACTGTTTTAAAAATGTATATTAATCAAATATTACTTTTAATATGTAAGTACCTTGTTCACCATGGTATCAAATTATTTTGGTGACAAACCTTTGTTAATTACTATTTATTATGAGGGTACCGTAACACAAAAATTTTATGGGTAAGAATATTTTTGGACATTTATGTGTTATAACCACTTCTGTGATATGTAATATTTTGTATCTGCATCATATGGTGTCACGGGTTTACCATGACAGAGAGGGGCCAGAAGATCACGGTGTCTGATTCCACATAATTCTCCACTGATTACAAGCACTTCATCATCATATTAAATGGTGCAGGTTTCTGCTAGCAGTGCAGGGGTTAAATCTGTTCAGTTGAGACTCTCTGAAGCATTCCTGCTTTAATGATCTCAGCTGTTCAGTGTTGGCCTCTATATATACTCACCTCTGTCAATCAGAATTGCAAGTGTTAGTTTGATCCTGCCTGGTGTGGAATTGGAGGTGTTTGTTCAGGAGGCAGTTGGAATGTTCTAAAGACTGTTGCTTGATGTTTTGTCAGTGTGCATATCCTCATCCTCTCCTGTTTGGTTGCGCTTTCTTTTACTTGCAGGTGATCCACTCTGTTGTTTGCGACTGTGTATTTGTATGATTGGAATTTTAATTTATCTCTGTAGGTCTTTCCTTGTTAGTCTGGTTTGTCTATTCCTATATACAACTACTCCCCACTTCAATGTGTAGAGCTGGCTTCCCTGCATGTTTCTCCCTTCCCCTGGCAGGGACGCCGACTCACTCACTACCTTGCATTTATCTCCACTCCACTCTTCCTTGAGTAACAGCTGTAGCCATACATGAGCCAGAAGAGGGCAGAGATAGATGGAAAGCAAGTGGGTGGAAAGGGTCACTGAACTTCTCGGCCATGCTAAGGGTGATATTGACATGCTGCCATCTGTAGAGACGTGCCCCAAGTCAGTCTCTGCGGATGAGCCGAAGGCATCTGTGCACGTATAGTGGGAATGGGATTTCTTGAAATCCCATCCACTATGCTGTAACAGCTGGACGCTACAGGTTGGATGCTGCACAAGTACGCAGCGTCCAACCCGCAGCGTCTACTGATAGTCTGCACATACCCTTAGGATAAATGGCCAAATGTTTAAAATATGTTTGACATAAAACATTTTTTCAGATGACATATTCCCTTTACATTAACTTCAAACTACCTTTCTAAAAACATGAAATCTCTAAGTATGCCATGGCATAGAGAATGTTGTCGCCATATACATTGTTAGATATACCAGGTACTGCACAGAGTTCTTCACAACAGGATCTCAGCTTAGTTGTTAGGAATTCGTCATATATCCCATTGCAATCAGCAAAATGTACTGACTTATTTTCTCCGCACTATTACTGATAATAACTAGGGGACATATTAAGCAAAAGTGGTTATCTAATTTTAAAAAATCTCTTGAAAAACATTAAAGAGCATGAGCACATGTGGGCATCTGCCCTTCTTCAACTCAGCCATGCTCAGAGGCCAAATTCTTATATTTTGTTCATTCTACTTAATCCAATTTATGATAAGAAGGAATCCCCTTTAACTCCTTCACTCCCTGAGCTTTTTTCGATTTTTCGTTTTTTCGCTCCCCCTCTTTACAGAGCCATAACTTTTTTATTTTTCCGTCAATAAGGCCATGTGAGGGCTTATTTTTTGCGGGATGAGCTGTGATTTTGAACGACATCATTGGTTTTACCATGTCATGTACTCGAAAACGGGAAAAAAATTCCAAGTGCGGTGAAATTGCAAAAAAAGTGCAATCCCACACTTGTTTTTTGCTTGGCTTTTTTGCTAGGCTCACTAAATGCAAAAACTGACCTGCCACTATGATCATTATGAGTTCATAGACACCAAACATGTCCAGGTTCTCTTTTATCTAAGTGGTGAAAAATAATTCCACAATTTGCTAAAATAAAAAAATAAAAAATTGCGCATTTTCCGAGACCCGTAGCGTCTCCATTTTTCGTGATCTGGGGTCGGGTGAGGGCTTATTTTTTGCGCACCGAGCTGACGTTTTAAATGATACAACAATTGTGCAAATATGTTCTTTTGATCGCCCGTTATTGCGTTTTAATGCAAAGTCGCGGCGACCAAAAAACGTAATTCTGGCGTTTTAATTTTTTTCTCGCTACACACGTGTAGTGATCGGGTTAATCCTTTTTTTATTGATAGATCGGGCGATTCTGAACGCAGCGATATCTAATATGTGTATGTTTGATTTTTCTTTTATGGTATTATTTTGATTGGGGTGAAAGGGGGGTGATTTGAACTTTTAGGTTTTTTTATTTTTTTTAATTTTTCAACACTTTTTTTTACTTTTGGCATGCTTCAATAGCCTCAAAAAAAATCCCAGTCTAAAATTTTAAATTTTAATATTTTTTTTTTAGGGTTTTCCTGGACTACGGGGTGCAGATGGTCCTAAGTTACATACTTCAATATGCCAGATTTTTATGTGTGTGTATTCAAGAAATCAATGACATAGAGACAATATGAAGAATACCGTACTGAGAAAAAAAGTAATAAACTGAAACATAATTAGCTGCCAGAATTCCCTTAAACTAACTTCCATTACATAACATTGTTATCAACATGTTGTACAGTTGCCATTGCTTTGTTTTCACCCAACATGCCGAGATCAAAAACCTTTACTTTTGCCTCATCTGTCTAGAGTGCATCTGTGGCGCCGTGAGGGTCCAGTCGCCACAGAGATGTTGCATCTCACCCAGAGGTGTGACACCTGACTCTCAGGTAAGGAGGAAGCACCCCATTGACTCCATCACCGCATCCACACACATCATGCCAGTGCTGAGCATCAGGCTGGTTAGGAAAGGATGTAGAAGTGGGTGGGTGGAGCCTGCTGCAGCATTAGGTTGCAGCGTTAGAAGAGAGTTTCAGTTTGTGTCAGGCAGCCAGTGTGTGGTACTGGGCTGACCTGCAGCTCCTCTGAGTTCACCTCAGGGAGCCGTGCTGAAGAGAGCGAAAGGGTCCAGGGCAGAGACAGCAATTGAAGCTGTGCCCCCATCCTGAAGAAGGAAGGACCAGGCAAATATCGGAGAACGGTCCCTAGACTGGTGGGTCAGTTCATCGCCACTAGTAACACCGAGTATAGTGGGACTTTTCAAGGGCCACTAGCTACCATATTCCCATCGGGGAGGAAGCCTAGGGATCAAGTACGTTCAGGCATCCGACGGTGTCTCGGTCTCCGTGAAGAGGAGATCAGCGTCCCGGGACATCGGGTCGTACCTGTAAACTGAAAGGATCCAGTACTACCTCGTCCGAAGGCTCTGTGGTAGGGAGGTGCAGAGAAGGAGTAAGGAGCGTAGCACTAAGAAGCAGGAAAGAAACATAAAGGGAGTCTTTGGGAGTGTGACCAATCTACCTGAGGGTTGCTGGATTACTCACTGGAAGGACACAGTGCCCGGCTGGAATCTGTGTGTACAACAGACTGTGAGTAAACCTTTGAAACTGCACAAGAACTGTTTCCTGCATTATTACTCCGTCGCACACTCCACTCTGCTACATCTCTCCTGCACCATTGCTTTACCTTACATCTACCTGCCCTGAAAGGATACAGTCTTACCTGTAGAAGACTTATCATCTAGCTGCACAACACCATCCCTTCCAGAGGACCTGCACAGCAGCGCTGGTCACACTGACCAGGTACTACAGGTGGCGTCACGACAAACTATACGAACACTAATCACCTGTAAATATCCCATTTATAGTGAGCGCCCAGGGCCACGGACCGAGCTGCAGCTACCGTGACAATCCCCATAGAAATCAACGGGCTCGGTGCCGAGTACCCCACGGCCCTGTCGGGCGGCTCATTTTTGGCGTCCCCGAACAGGATTCTGAAGCTCGCTATAGCGAGTCCTGTGTGCCTGAATTGGTCTGTTTTGTGCTAAAGACTGTATTTGCCATCTTTGTGACTTTGCCGCCATTTACCGCCATTTTGCCGCCATATTCGCGCCCTGAGGCGCTGGTGAAGAAGGAGAGCGTGCTTTCGTGGGCGTGCGCTCACTCTGAGGCATGAAAGAAATGCCCGCGTACCCTAAGTGTTACTGCACTAACCGGACATGCCCATCAGCAAGGGAAATCCGCCTCCTGGTCCCAAATGAAGTGAAGAGGAGGAAAAGAAAACCCCGCCCCCTTGACAGAGAGCGGGACCCTCCTGATAAAGAAGATCTCCCCACCGCTGAGCCTCCCGTGCTGCAGGAAGATGTCTGCACCCTTCCTGACCCTGCTGCAGACGCCGAACTAGCAGAACTGGCCCGTCACCAGGCGGAAGCCGTGAACATGGAGCGGAGCTGGAAAGAGCTCATCCTCAGCCCAGACCAGCCGCTGGAGCTGCAGCGCTCGCTGGAGCGTCCCCCTGCTGCCGAACCTGGAGCCGAGGAGAATCCCTGCACCGCTACTGACATCACAGCGGAGGTATCTGGCCCCGCAGAAGAATCAGCGGCAGGCCCTCTCCCCACGCAGCCTACAGGTGAGCCCGGCAGGCCGCCAGCGTCCCCAGAGGAGAACACGCCCTGCAGCCTAGAGGACCGGAGTGAACCGGCTCTGCAGGTTAACCGGCGACGATATCACTGCTGCAGCTGATGACACCCTGGTGGAACCCCTGACACCCCCACCAGCCCAGTGCACACCAGCCACATGGACACCAGTGGTGGAGTCGATGACCCTGGTGCTAGTCAATGGGCCTGTGGACAGGAATGGTCCTGTGCTTGCACCGCCACCAGGTGTCGCTACTACTAAGTAAATGATAACCCAGACAGGGTCTATTAACTGTAAATAGTTTTCTGTGTGATTTCATGCTTTGCTCAAAAGTAATTTCTGCACGTTTTTCTAATATTGCTTTTCTGAACTGGTGGCTATGAACACTGCTAGCCCAAAAACTGTCCTTGTATATAGTTAGCACTTTGGTGCCTCATCTTGGTTTCACTTAATTACCTCAGAAGTTTAAAACCCGTTTGGTGTGGCTGAAAGTGAGGTCTGCTACAGAGATCCAGAAAAGTCTTGCAGCCCACCCAGGACAACCGTTGGAGGTTTGGAGTGGGTCCTCCACAAGTATATGTTTACTTGAACTTTGAAGTAAATATTAAAAGTGTTTTCTTGCAACGTTTAACCTGAAGTGCCTCCCATAAAGGGATGATACGTTTGAAAATGTTTTACTGTTTTGCTAGCATTTATAAAAATTTTGTATGTTTCCATATAACATCTTTACTCTATTACAGCCCGGGAGTGCTGTGTTTAACCAGGGGGGAATGTGGCGCCCTGAGGGTCCAGTCACCACAGAGAGGTTGCATCTCACCCAGAGGTGTGACACCTGACTCTCAAGTAAAGAGGAAGCACCCCATTGACTCCATCACCGCATCCACACACATCATGCCAGTGCTGAGCATCAGGCTGGTTAGGAAAGGGTGTAGAAGTGGGTGGGTGGAGCCTGCTGCAGCATTAGGTTGCAGCGTATTAGAAGAGAGTTTAAGTTTGTGTCAGGCAGCCAGTGTGGGTACTGGGCTGACCTGCAACTCCTCTGAGTGCACCTCAGGGAGCCGTGCTAAAGAGAGCGAAAGGGTCCAGGGCAGAGACAGCAATTGAAGCTGTGCCCCCATCCTGAAGAAGGAAGGACCAGGCAAATATCGGGGAACGGTCCCTAGACTGGTGGGTCAGCTCATCGCTGTGACGCTTCCCACGGCTGCGGGGCGTTGGGACATGGCATAGCTTGCCTAACTAGCCAATGCTCCCACGCCGCCAGTCCACGACGACGTGAGGCATGCGTCCCAGATGGTAAGAGAATGTGGACCCACTGGACCACGGAGGGAGACCCGGGCCTGCCCGGATCAGGGAAGGGCAGCGACCGGGATCCGTGGCAGCTGAGCATGTGGGCAAGGTGGCGACCTGCAGGACTAGACAACACCGCACAACTTCAGGTAAGAAGAAACATAAAGTTTACTTAAAGAAACACAGTACATAAACAGAACATATGACCGGGCTCCCGATTCCGCACATCAGAGAAGGTACACGACTCAGGATCACAGACGAGTGCTGGAGGACATCACGGGTAGATGCAGTCCAGGGTTATCTGGCACGGGCATACTTGGGCGGCCTCTCTCTCAGGCCTCAGGCGTAGCACAGGCTCAGCAGGAGAACATCAGACACCGACCTCAGACAGACTTCAGATGATGGCGGGGTCATCACGGGTTGATGCAGTCCAGGATCATCTGGCACGGGCATACTAGTATGGCCTCACTCTCAGGCCTCAGGCGTAGCACAGGCTCAGCAGGAGAACATCAGACACCGGCCCAGGACGAACATCAGACGATGGCGGGGTCATCACGGGTTGATGAAGTCCAGGGTCATCTGGCACGGCATACTAGGACGGCCTCTCTCTCAGGCCTCAGGCGTAGCACAGGCTCAGTAGGAGAACATCAGACACTGACCCAGGACAGACGTCATCACAGGGTAGACCAAGGAGAACCGGCAGGACATCGGAACATCAGGAACACGGACTGGATCACAGGGACACAGGAACACGGACAGGAACATCAGGAACAAGGATTGGGTCTCAGGGAGTTAGGAACACGGACAGGAACACGGATTGGATCTCAGGGAGTCAGGAACACGGACTGGAACATCAGGAACACGGACTGGATCTCCAGGAGTCAGGAACACAGACAGGAACACGGATTGGATCTCAGGGATCGGACTCCAGACATCTGGCACAGATCAGCAGGCTCCGGACATCTGGCAACGATCGGCAGGATCCGGACATCAGGCAGGAAGGATAAGATCCGGACATCTGGAAGTGGTCATCGGACATCGGATATCAGGCCGTGGTCATCAGGGAGGACACGGTCCTCGGACTCCGGACATCTAGTATCGATCTGAAAAGGAACCCCAGCGGTCTGGTGCAAGCCCCGCCAGGCTCAACGGGAGCTGGCCGGGAATTGCACAGAAGCTGAGCACAGAGTAACAGAAGCTCAGCACACACCGGACTCCTCCTTCCAAGATGGACTCAGGTTATATAGCAAGGATTCACAGTCACTGGCACAGGGTTCAGGACACAGCAGGATTTCAGGAACATAACACAGAGGACACAGTTCAGACAGTCAGGTACAGGATGCAATCCAGGTTCAGGGATTCAGGTAATTAGACACAGCAGGAACAGGCCTGGATATACAGCCTCCAGGAAGGGCGATCTGGGTAATCAGCCCCCCAGCATAGGCAGAAACACAAGACACAGTTCAGACATTCAGGTACCGGGTTAGATCCAGGATCAGGGATTCAGGAAACAGGATACAACAGGAACAGGCCTGGATATGCAGCCTCCAGGAACGGCGATCTGGGTACTAAGCCCCAGGCAGAAACACAAGACAGGACAAGGGGAATCAGCTCTCCAGAGCTGATCCAACTCAGAGCAGGAGCTGAACACACAACCACATACGGCTAGGTTCAGGAATTCAATGTGGATTCAATGTGAAGCTCTGGCAACGCCCCTCAGGGCTGGGGAACTTTATATATGAGCTGCTTCACAGCAATAGGCTGGAGCAGTAATTCTAGTACACACCCAATCCTCATAAAAGCAGGACGGGTGTGGGCCGCGCCCCCTATGCAGAGCCAGACAACTCATCACAGAGGAACACCTGACCGTGGCTGCTGCCACACACGTAGTAAGTCATGCACCACTGCAGAGGACTTTGCAACCTATGGATGGTCTCTACAGCAAGTCAGGGACCGCACATGCGGGTGGTCATGCAATGCAGCGGAGACACTCACGCAAGTACGGCTACGCAGCAGAGCTGGGAACTGAGCAGCATCCATACAGGTAACAGACAACAGTATCCCAGCTGGTTAGGGGAAAGGAGCAAAAGGGTTAAAGCAAAGACATGCAGAGTAACGCTGGAAAACAAAGTACAGACAATACCAGCGTTACAATCGCCACTAGTAACACCGAGTATAGTGGGACTTTTCAAGGGCCACTAGCTACCATATTCCCATCCGGGAGGAAGCCTAGGGATCAAGTACGTTCAGGCATCCGACGGTGTCTCGGTCTCCGTGAAGAGGAGATCAGCGTCCCGGGACATCGGGTCGTACCTGTAAACTGAAAGGATCCAATTCTACCTCGTCCGAGGGCTCTGTGGTAGGGAGGTACAGAGAAGGAGTAAGGAGCGTAGCACTAAGAAGCCGGAAAGGAACATAAAGGGAGTCTTTGGGAGTGTGACCAATCTACCTGAGGGTTGCTGGATTACTCACTGGAAGGACACAGTGCCCGGCTGGAATCTGTGTGTACAACAGACTGAGTAAACCTTTGAAACTGCACAAGAACTGTTTCCTGCATTATTACTCCGTCGCACACTCCACTCTGCTACATCTCTCCTGCACCATTGCTTTACCTTACATCTACCTGCCCTGGAAGGATACAGTCTTACCTGTAGAAGACTTATCATCTAGCTGCAGAACACCATCCCTTCCAGAGGACCTGCACAGCAGCGCTGGTCACCCTGACCAGGTACTACAGGTGGCGTCACGACAAACTATACGAACACTAATCCCCTGTAAATATCCCATTTATAGTGAAGAGGAAGATGAGCGACACCAGACCCCACAATGCAAACGAGCTGAATGCCACGCCGCATTGATGCAGTAATTGATGCGAAAGGAGATAATGACTTTTGGGTTTTCATTGGCTGTAAGCCATAATCATCAACATTAACAGAAATAAACACTTGAAATAGATCACTCTGTTAGTAATGACTCTATATAATATATGAGTTTCACTTTTTGTATTGAAGAACTTAAATTAATTAACTTTTTGATGATGTTCTGATTTTGTGAGATGCACCTGTATGTTTCACTCTGAACAAATGCAGCATTTCAGAGAATACATAATTGGAAATGGTGGCTAGGCATCACGCAACTAGGATTACTAGTCCAAGAGGTAGGTCTCTGAATGCTTTTCCTCAACCCTCTCCCAAATGGTAGGTTTCTGTTGGCTTCTCCTCGACCCTCTCCCAAGATGTAGGTTTCTGTCGGCTTCTCCCCAACCTGCTCCCCATGACTGACAGGTCTCTCTTGATGTGTGTGTATAAAGAAAGACCTGTCAGTCAAGGGGAAAAGCCGTAGCAACCTATGTCTTGGACTAGTCATCCTAGTCACATGGTCCCCAGATGCTATATCAATGTTTTCTCTGAAGTGCTGCAGCATTTTTAAATGGAATATACATGGCAGAGTCGGTGTCTGATTCATGCTGCCTGTGGTTTTGGGATACATGAATCAGCTGATAGGTTGCCTTTAAATAAGAGACAAATGCAAATAGTCCAAAAATTTTAATAAAAACTTCTTCTCTGGTATTTCAGAAGCATTTTTTAAAATTCAGAAAACTTAATAAATACACAGATGACTGCCTGGATGACCTTTTACAATATTTTATTTTGAACTGTGCATATCAATAAAAAGGGCTGAAAAGCTGATTCAATCTTTTTTCTTTTCCAATCTTTTCAGTTATGGACTTTTGAAGTTAAGTAAAGCCCACGAGGAATGCACAAACAGGCATTTTCAGGGAGACTTGATGTGTCTCACTTGATCTTGCTGAGATCTTCTCACTACCAGTGCTTCCTGTTATTAAAGCATCAGGAGGGAAGGAGATCTGCTGAGTGGAAGCGCCAGAGGTGTGAAGATCAGCGTGAGAGCAGCGTATGTCACAACGCTCAACAGATACCTGGAAAGAAGACGATTGAGCGTATGTCCAGCCACCGCATGTTGGAGGTACTAAGAGTGGTATGTGACACAATGATCTTCTCTGGTCCGGAGCTCCTTCTGCTGCTCTCCTCCTCTCCCAGAGCTGTAATGACAGGAACCGATAGAAGTGAAGAGTTCCCAACGTGGTCAAATGAGACACATAAAGTCTCATCAGACCATACCAAAAATGACTTATTTAACTTTACCCTTTTTTTGCCCCTTTATGATGCTAAGAAAACACCCAGTTGCATAGAAGATGGATAGTGGAGTGCCAGGCCACCAGGTAACACCAATAAATCAAATATCACCAGGCAATGGAACAATAATAATATAATTTCTTTATTCAAAAAATACAATATTGCACAGAAAATGGTAAAAAAAATCAATAATGAATGCTAAAAAACAAGGAGTATTTGTTTTTTAGTTTTCATTATTGATTTTTTTACCATTTTCTGTGTAATATTTTATTTTTTGAATAAAGAATTTATATTATTATTATTCCATTGCCTGGTGATATTTGATTTATTGGTGTTACCTGGTGGCCTGGCACTCCCCTATCCATCTTCTATGCACCTGGGTGTTTTCTTGTTTTATCCGGATGGTCTGCCAACCATTTTCTGGGGTTTGTTGTATCATCACATTTTTTAAAATTAATTGAATATAAGTTTATTATTTATATACTTTTTATTTCATTCAACAATCTTTGTTTTAATTCCCTTTATGATGCTGTCTTCTTATGATTGGGCATCGTCATAGAGGAAAAAAGTAGACGCACCAAAGAATAAGAATCTACCACCTATTTGGCGAGAAAACAACTTACACATTGGGAGCCTTAACCTTCAAAAGCTAATATCGCCACAATGCAGTGAATAAAAAGTGTTAATCAGCCCGTCTCCCCCAATTTAGTGATATATAGAGTTTAAATAGTAAAATATTGTCATCGGTGCTCCTTAAATGAAGATGAATAAATGATAGATAGATGATTTGTTTCCTATTTTTAGGGAATAAAAGGCTTTATTGGAATGAAAGGAGAACAAGGATTAGCTGGAGATGATGGAGGTGATGTAAGTTCATTTATACACAATGTTTAGATCCAGTTGCAATTTTAGGAATAACTTTACCAAACCTGCTCTGTGAGAACGTAATCTTTCATATGTACAATAAGTCGCACCTGCTGCATGAAATTTTAATAATGATAAACAGTGGATGGCAAACATCACCTCGAATTAAAAAGGTTTTCCACCACTTCAATATTCGTGACCTATCCCCAAGATAAGTCATCATTATTAGAACAGATTACGTCTGACACTGGGCAAGCCCACCTATCAGCTGTTATTATTTGTATAGGAGCTGATCTATAGCAACCAGCAGGGGCCACTAAAAAGTGTAACGGAGCTGTGGTGTTCGGCTCCATATACTGTCTATATCCAGCTGCTGCCGCGTAATACATATAAACTGAAACTTAAAAATCCCAGCTTAGTAATGCAGGTGCTGTGTGTCAGGCAACCACTATTCTTAAATTGTTGTGAAAAAAACCTTTAAGGATATTTTTAACAGAAAGTCTGGACTTGTGCTGTGACAATATTGACTTTTTTGCTTCATTTGTCACAGATAAAGTAATGCAACATGCTTGAAATCTGAGCAGTTTTGTCTGCACCCCCACACAATGTTTTACTTTTTACAGAACTACCAATCTGGAAAAGAAGGGGAAAGAGGACATAAGGGGTATCCTGGGCCACAAGGAGAACAAGTATTTGCTATAGTTTTTGTATTTAACAAATTATTTCCTTTATAAACATATGATTTGCATGAAAATGTAGGAAACTAAAATTACATTAAAATGCATTTTATCTGCAATACAATGTGAATGAGGCAATTTCAACATGAAAACATTTACAGAAGCACTCCTCCCATCAAAATGTTTATCCTCTTAATATATTGCAGTCATCATATTATATAGCACTGTGTACTTACAATTGCGCATTTTGCCTTTCTGCACAGTTAATTATTCTCTTTTCCATTAGGTCTATGACATCATGTGATTAATAACTGACAAGCTGAATCCTTCTAAGCTTTGTGTAGAAACGGGAGGTCTCTTTTATCTGCATAAGTTATTGTTGCAAAAGTCCATGTAAGGAGAGAAGAGTGGAGCAGCTGGGTCAGAAGTTGAAGAAGGGGATGATTCATGCAAGGAAAAGAGACTTCCTGTTTCTACATAAGTGCACAGTGCTATATAATGTAATGATTGCAATATAGTAAGAGGATAAAAATGGGATTGCTTCTTAAATTGCTGTATAAATCATCCAGTATATTATAAAATAACAACAATTAAAGAGATGGAAAAAGAACAATTAAAAGACTAAGAAATGGAAATTGTGACAGTAAAAGTTTCAGATAGGAAAGTGATCTTTAACCCCTTCAGCCCTCAGCATGTTTTCGCCTTCCTGATCAGGCCAAATTTTACAATTCTGCCCAGTGACACTTTATGAGATAATTATGGATGGGCAAACCCGCAACTGTAATGTTCGGGGTTCGTCTCAGACCCCTAATTTCCGGTGCTAAATGCCAAACACGGACTTTTACCAAAAGTTACTGTTCGGAGTTCGAAATGCTTAATAAAGCTTGTTGAAATGCCACAGCACAAGCTTTTAGGCTGTGGGCACTTCAACAGTCTTCACAGTCATGACAAGGATTGACTAGTGTAGGGACAGCTGTTGTGAATAAGCTGGATGCAGCTTCTGAGCTGGGGCTCCCTCCGGTGGTTGCTGAGGGTAATGAATTGATTACTGAATGGCCTTCAGCTGGCGCTGAATGGTAGGATATAAGTGGCCTTAGTTCCCAGCAGCCTTGCCGGTTATCAATTGTTCTTCTGGTCTTGCTTGAAGCACTGCTAGGTTCCTGCTCTCCTTCAGATAAGTGTTTGCTGTTTTTTTTTCCTCTGTTTGATTTTCATTGCTGGTTTGCTGCTTGCAGTGGACCGCAGTCTGTCCCCTTTTGGGGGTCTGGTGCTGCAATTGTGCTCCGTTTTTGTCTGCACTTTTGCTTTGCTCCTTTGTTACTTTTTATTTGCTGAATTGCGTTTGTTACACCAGAGATCTGATTTAGGTGGATGAGATTGTGTGATCTCAGGTTTTTTGGCAATCAGAAGTGCTGGTATTTTTTAGGGTTTTTGTTAGATTGCAGTCAGAATTCTTTCCTGTACTTTTCTGTCTAGACAGATTGGGCCCCAGGGTTTGCTCATTCTATCTTCTGTCTGTGTCCGTGCTTTCTTCTTGTCTAACCGCCATTACATGTTTGGGGGCTTCCTATTTTCTTTTGGGATCTGCTCCGGGGCAGATAGCTTTCATCTTTCTGCCTTTAGGTGTAGTTATCTCTCAGGCTGTGACGAGGCGTCTAGGATCAACGTAGGAACGCTCCACGGCTACCTCTAGTTGTGTGGTTAGTTCAGGTTACTGCAATCCAATAGGTTCCAGCCTCTCTCGTGTATTACCGTTTTTGCTATTTCTCCTCAGTTACCGAAACATAACAGACAGCTCAAGGGATGAACAGTGTAAAATAAATGAATAATTTAAAAATGATGTGGGGTCCCCCATATTTTTCATAACCAGCCAAGGGAAAGCAGACAGCAGTGAGCTGGTCAGCTGGTCTTATTATGATAGGAAAGGGCCAATATCCAGCCCTTTAGTATCAACCCCCAGCTGTCTGCTTTGCTTTGCTGGTTATTAAAATTGGGAAGACCTAAAAAAAAGCAGACAGCTGAGGGCTGATATTAACAGGCTGGGAAGGTCTATGGATATTGGCCCCTTCCCAGACTAATAAGACCAACCCTCAATCACCCCAGTGATTCTGTGACTGTTTTTTCGTGACATGTTATACTTCATGTGAGTGGTAAATTTACATCTGCATCATTTTTAAACCTAATATTTTTTGTTAGAAGGGATAAAAGTTAATCAGTAATTTTTAATTTTTCCAACAAAATTTACAAAACCAATTTTTTAACCCCTTAACCCCAATGGTGGTTTGCACGTTAATGACCGCGCCAATTTTTACAATTCTGACCACTGTCTCTTCACGAGGCTATAACTCTGGAACGCTTCAACGGATCTTCACGATTCTGAGAGTGTTTTCTCGTGACATATTGTACTTTATGATAGTGGTAAAATTTCTTTCGATATGATTTGCGGTTACTTATGAAAAAAATGGAAATATGGCGAAAATTTTGAAAATTTTGCAATTTTCAAACTTTGAATTTTTATTCCCTTAAAACAGAGAAATATGTCACACAAAATAGTTACTAAATAACATTTCCCACATATCTACTTTACATCAGCACAATTATAAAACCAAATTTTTTTTGTTACGAAGCTATAAGGGTTAGAAGTTGACCAGCGATTTCTCATTTTTACAACAAATTGTACAAAACCATTTTTTTAGGGACCACCTCACATTTGAAGTCACTTTGAGGGGTCTATATGGCAGAAAATACCCAAAAGTGACACCATTCTAAAAATTGCACCCCTCAAGGTACTCAAAGCCACATTCAAGAAGTTTATTAACCCTTCAGGTGCTTCACAGGAGCTGAAGCAACTTGGAAGGAAAAAATGAACATTTAACTTTTTAGTCACAGAAATGAACTTTTACAAACAATTTTTTTATTTTAACAAGGGTAAAAGGAGAAAATGGACAGAAAAAGTTGTTGTGCAATTTCTCCTGAGTACGCCGATACCCCATATGTGATGGAAAACCATTGTCTGGGCGCACTGCAGGGCTTGGAAGGGAAGGAGCGCCGTTTGACTTTTTCAAACCAAAATTGGCGGGAATTGAGATTGGGCACTATGTCGCGTTTGGAGAGCCCCTGATGTGCCTAAACAGTGGAAGCCCCCACATGTGACACCATTTTGGAAACTAGACCCCCTAAGGAATATATCTAGATCTGTTGTGAGCACTTTGAACCCCCAAGTGTTTTGCTAAAGTTTATAATGCCTGGGTGTGAAAAAAAAAAATTTCCACAAAAATTATTTTTTAGTCCCCAATTTTTGATTTTTCCCAAGGAAATTGGACCCCAAAAGTTGTTGTCCAATTTGTCCTGAGTACGCTGATACCCCATATGTGGGGGAGAAATACTGTTTGAGTGCACGGCAGGGCTCGGAAAGGAAGTAATGACATTTTGGAATGCAGACTTTGATGGGTGTCATGTTCAGTTTGCAGAGTCCCTGATGTGCCTAAACAGTGGAAACCCCCACAAGTGACCCCATTTTGGAAACTAGACCCCCTAAGGAACTTATATAGATCTGTGGTGAGCACTTTGAACCCCCAAGTGCTTCACACAAGTTTATAATGCTCGAGCATGAAAATAAAAAATCCTATTTTTTCCCACAAAATGATCTTTTAGTCACCAATTTTTATTTTCCCAAGGGTAAGGGGAGAAATTGGACCCCAAAAGTTGTTGTCCAATTTGTCCTGAGTATGCTGATACCCTATATGTGGGAGCAAACTACTGTGTGGGCGCACGTCTGGGCTCGGAATAGAAGTAGTGACGTTTAGTAATGCAGACTTTGATGGAATGGTCTGCGGGAGTCATGTCGCGTTTGGAGAGCCCCTGATGTGCTTAAACAGTGGAAACCCCCCACAAGTGACCCCATTTTGTAAACTAGACCCCCAAAGGAATTTATCTAGATGTGTGGTGAGCGCTTTGAATCCCCAAGTGCTTCACAGAACTTTATAACGCCCAGATGTGAAAATAAAAAAATCATATTTTTTCTAAAAACATGATCTTTTAGTCCCCAGTTTTTTATGTTTCCAAGGGTAACACGAGAAATTGGACCCAAAAAGTTGTTTTCCAATTTGTCCTGAGTACGCTGATACCCTATATGTGGGAGAAAATTACTATATGGGCACACGTCAGGGCTCGGAAGTGAAGTAGTGACGTTTTGCATTGCAGACTTTGATGAAATGGTCTGCGTGTGTCATGTCGCGTTTAGTGTTGAGCGATATTGCTCGATATCTAAAAATATCGTATCGAAATTGTATCGCCGATAGCACTAAATATCGTCGATATCCGATTTCGATAGCGGAAGTCCCATGTAAGTCTATGGGAACAAAATATCGAAATTAAAAAAAACCTTTATTTCCTTGTAAACACTAAATATACACACATAGAATACATATATATATATATATACACATGTCATTGTGACATATATATATACATATATTTATAGTTTATACACTTCAACATAGTAAAATCGACTCTAATTGTAAGGTTCTGTGTACATGTTCCTGAAACTCAGTTTGTTCGTCAGCCATTTTACTTTCTGTCTTGCTGCAGCTATCTTGCCCTCAGTCAAAATGGAGTTTCCAGCTTGCATGTTCCCGCCCTGATTCTCTCCTTTTGCTTCTTAAGCAGCCACAGCTGAGCAATCAGTGCTTCAGAATCTAGCCTGCAGTGAACCTGTGACCTGACTCCTAAAGCCTTGGACCTTGTACTCCAGCTATTCCTACTGAGGAACTCTGAAGCACTTGTGGACTCTGAACCCTGCTCTTTGAAAGACCCACGTTTGCATGGACTTACGGTAACAGAGAAGAAGATTCTGAACCTGTTGTGGAGAGTGATTGCTGAGCTTAGATTACTCTGGCCTGCTGTGTCTCCTGCTTCTGTGTCTGCAAACTGTGTGACTATTTTTGCCAACTTGTATGAAGTAATACAAGACTTTCTATATCAAACCTGTGTCTCATGTATTTTCATCGCACCCAAGCACAAGACGCTATATGAACTGTACCACATACATTACACTAATTCAATTGCCGGGTAGAGACGTGACATACCTCATAGAAGTCGACGGGCTCGGTGCCGAGTACCCCAAAAACCTCTGGCTCTGTGCGACTCAACTTGGGCGTCACGAACAGGATTCTGTAGCTCGCTATAAGCGAGTCCTGTGTGCCTGAATTGCACTGGTTTTGTGCTTGAGAATTGCTAAAATCATCAGAGAATGTATTTGCCATTTTTCCGCCATATCTGCGTCACGACGAGGCACTGGTGAAGAAGAAGGGCGTGCTCTTCGTGGGTGTCACTCACTCAGTGGCGTGAAAACGATGGCCGCCCACTGTAAATGGTACTGCAATGTAAGATCGTGCCCCACAGCTCTTCAGTTCCGCCTCCTCATCCTCCTCAGTGTGCGGAAACTAACACGAAGGTCCCGCCTCACTACAAAAGAGGGGCCCTCTCCAGATGCTAATGACACATGTGACTTGGCAGAGATGGCTAATGGACACGACGAGCAGAAGTGGGAAGGGATGGAGCAGTCAGAGCTCTCCCCCCACGGAAGCGACCCGATCGCCACAGAATCACCGTTGGGCACCCGGCCTGTAAACCCTCCTACGCTGCAAGAAGCGGAGGATACCCTAAGAGGCCTGGCCCGGCACCGGGAGGAGGTCGCCAAGATGGAAGCGAGCTGGCGTGCCCTAAAAATAAACTTGGAGCGGCGCCAATCCCTCTTACCTGAAGTGTCTGTACCGGAAGGTGAGGCACCCGTTCTAGTAGAGGAGTCCTTGCAATGTGATCCGGTTGACGTTGTCGCAGTGGAGGCACCCGTTCCTGCAAAAACCGCAGCACCGTCAGCAGCACCCCAGATCCCGCTGTCTGCCCCCGTCGCTGAGACAGAAGAAGCGACACCCGTCCTCATGGAGGAGGCCGCGCAGGCACCAGAGCACTACCTGCCTGTACCGGAGCCCCGACTGTCATCTGATTTAGAGCCGTCTGCTTCCTCCGCAGGGGAGCGCCGCCAGGACTGGGGGGCGACAGGAGAGCTGCCGCAAACCGGACACTGTAAGCTGCAGTGGAGTGGTGGAGACATGGAGCAGCTGGTGGAGGAGAATTTCAACCGGCGTCAGGAGGAAGAGTGGAGACGTTGGGAGAGAGAAGCAGAGCGACAAAGGGAGCAGTGAGAATCCCTAAAACTTCGCCAACGTCACCTGGAGAAGGACCGGGCAGATAAGGACCGGATGAGAAAGGATAAAGGAACCCTGAGTGAGGGTGCAGTACGGAACTTTAAATTGAAAGCTGGTTGGGGCTTCATCAAGGAGCCTGCACTTTATTTAGAAGTCTTTGTGACCCGGTGGGACGTGGAGGCTCACCTCCCAGAAGGACACCCGGGGAGGGACCTGTTGCCAGGAGACTTGGTGACTTACACCCGACACTGGGGTTACAATGGGTGGTACGCCCTAAATGTTACCAGGTGCGACCCCTACTCCCCAGTGTGTGAGGAACCTGTGAGACCCTCGAAGCCTTCAGCCTCCCACATCCAGGCCTCTGCAAAAGTGCCCACCCCACGCCGTAAATCTCCCCAGCCTCCCTCAGTGGTCTCCTCAGCAGACCCACCCATGGACATGATATCGATACGTGGCCCGTACCCGGCGCCTGTTAGGCCCCCTGGGGTTCGTACAGTCCGGGACATAGGGTTCCAGACCCAGAGGGAGATGAAAGAGGTGGCCACACAGACCCAGATAGCGGGTCACGACGTCACTGTACAGGCCACACGACGTCATCAGGTCCTGGTGGTCCTTGGTGCCTCGGATGTTTGGCAATCTCAAGAAGAGTACCAGGTGGTACCTGGAAGAGGCCAGCCAAAGAAGTCTAAATAACCCGGACAGGGTCCCTGTATGTAAATAGTTAAATTGTTTATGTACCCGGACGGGTGAATGTTCCTAAAAAAGTTTTTTAATTTAATTTAAAAAAAAAAACACAGTTTTCATTTCTTTTATTACTGTCTCATCCTGCAACGCCATCGATCTCCTGTAAAAAAATGAAAAAAAAAAGTATACCAGCTGACCGACGCAGTCCATAGTAACGAGTGTCCCACGACGATCCAGCTCTGCTACATCAGAATGACAGGCAGAGCCTGTCATCCCGGCGCAGCACAGCTGATTACCTGCTTCCCCGGCGGTGACGTCATCGGACTGACTGCTTTACGGCCGGGATTACCCTGCAGTCACTGCAGTTATCGCGAAAAACTGCATGTGACCGCCAGGGAGAAGATAATGGCGGCCATCAAGCAGTCCAGGACGTGACCGCCGGAGATCTTCTGCCAGGTAAGTGCCGCTGACTCCTGACAGACCCGACCGACGGACACTCACAGTGACAGTGACAAATCCGATTCCGGTATTCGATAAGACGAAAATATCGAAACGAATTATCGAAAGGCCGATAGAGCTAATATCGGCCGATAGCCGATATTTGCATTATCGTATCGCTCAACACTAGTCGCGTTTGGAGAGCCCCTGATGTGCCTAAACAGTGGAACTCCCCCACAAGTGACCCCATTTTGGAAATTAGACCCCAAAGGAACTTATTTAGATGTGTGGTGAGAACTTTAACCCGACAAGTGCTTCACAGAAGTTTATAACGTAGAGCCATAAAAATAATCATATTTTTTTCCACAAAAAAATTTTCGCACCCAATTTTTTATTTTCCCAAGGGTTACAGAAGAAATTGGACTCCAAGAGTTATTGTGCAATTTGTCCTGAATATGCTGATACCCCATATGTGGAGGTAAACTACTGTTTGAGCGCTTGGCAGTGCTCAGAAGGGAAGGAGCACCGTTTGACTTTTTCAACGCCGAATTGGCTGGAATTTGAGATCAGACGCCATGTCACATTTGAAGAGCCCCTGATGTGCCTAAACAGTGGAAACCCCCAATTCTAACTCCAACTCTAACCCCAACACACCCCTAACACTAATCTCAACCCTAATCATAACCCTAACCACAAACCTAACCCTAACACACCTGTAACCCTAGACCTAACCCTAACCCTAACTTTAGCCCCAACCCTAACCCTAACCCTAATGGGAAAATGGAAATAAATACATTTTTTTATTTTATTATTTTTCCCTAACTAAGGGGGTAAAGGGGGGTTTTAATTACTATTTATAGCGAGTTTTTATGATTGTCAGCTGTCACACGCTAAAAGACGCTTTTCATTGCAAAAAGTAGTTTTTGCATCATCACATTTTGAGAGCTATAATTTTCTATATTTTGGCCCACAGAGTCATGTGAGGTCTTATTTTTTGCGGGATGAGGTGACGTTTTTATTGGTACCATTTTTGGGCACATGACATTTTTTGATCGCTCTTTATTACAATTTTTGAGAGGCAGAATGAACAAAAACCAGCAATTCAGGAGTTTCTTTTGGGGAGGGGCATTTATAGCGTTCCTCATGTGGTAAAATTGATAATGCAGTTTTATTCTTCGGGTCAGTATGATTACAGTGATACCTCATTTATATCATTTTTTATGTTTTGCCGCTTATATACAATTAAAACGATTATATATAAAAAATAATTATTTTTGCATCGCTTTATTCTGCGAGCTATAACTTTTTTATTGTTTCACTGATGATGCTGTATGGAGGCTTTTTTTTGCGGGACAAGATGGCGTTTTCAGCGGTACCATGTTTGTTTATATCCGTCTTTTTGATCGCGTGTTATTCCACTTTTTGTTTGGCGGTATGATAATAAATCATTGTTTTTTAGCCTTGTTTTTTTTTTTTAAGGGGTTTACTAAAAGGGTTAACTAGTGGGACAGTTTTATAGTACAGGTCTTTGCGGACACGGCGATACTAAATATGTGTACTTTTATTGTTGTTTTTTTAAAAATGTTTATTTTTATATTTTTTTACATTTTTACTTTGTCCCAAGATGGGACATCACTGTGTAGGGTTAGATCGTTGGTGTGACAGTGTGCACAGCACTCTGTCACACCAGCGATCGCACAGGCACTGCTGAAGGCTTCCTCAGCGCCTGCTCTCAGCAGGTGCTGAGGAAGCCGCCTCCCTGCAGGACCCGGCGGCCATCTTGGATCCGGGTTCCTGCAGTGAGGAGAGTCCCTCGGAACAGCGCGACACATCGCGCTGTTCTGAGGGTCTCAGGGGAGCACGCAGGGAGCCCCCTCCCTGTGCGATGCTCCCCTGTGCCCCCGATAGACCGCGATCATGTTTGATCATGGTGTGCCAGGGGTTAATGTGCCGGGAGTGGTCCATGACCGCTCCTGGCACATAGTGCCAGGTGTCAGCTGTGATAATCAGCTGACACCCGGCGGCGATCAGCTGCGCTCCCCTACTATTCCGTCCCTGGGAATTAAGTACCAGGTCACATGGACGGAATAGTACGTCCCATGGGATTAAGGGGTTAAGGGACCACATTATATTTGAAGTGACTTTGAGGGCCTATGTGACAGAAAATATCAAAAGTGACGTTATTTTAAAAACTGCTCCTTTCAAAGTGCTCCAAACCACATTCAATAAGTTTATATACCCTTTAGGTGCTTCACATGAATTAAAGCAATGTGCAAGGTATAAATGAAAAATTAAATTTTTCCCACAAAAATGTTGCTTTAGCCTCAAATTAATCATCCTTCAGTGCAACAGAAAAAAAAATTGACTATACAATTTGTTGTGCAGTTTCTCCTGAGTATGCTGATATGTGTCTGAAATCTACTGTTTTGGTGCATGGCAGGGCTCAGAAAAAGAGGAGTACCATTTGAGTTTTGGAGAGCAAAATTCACTAGAATAGATAACAGACACCATGTTGTGTTTGCAGAGCCTGAAGGTTGGAAACTCCCCACAAGTGACCTCATTTTGGACACTACTCCTCTCAAGGAACTTATGTAGAGGTACAGGGCTGTCACTAGGAATTTCGGGGCCCCATACTGGCAAAATTTTCGGGGCCCCCTTGAGACTCCTGCCCAGGCTCCACCCCAGCTCCGCCTCCACCCCTCGAACTGTCCACAGTCCCTCTGCTCTCTCTTG
Organism: Oophaga sylvatica; assembly: GCA_033576555.1. Classification (NCBI taxonomy): domain Eukaryota; kingdom Metazoa; phylum Chordata; class Amphibia; order Anura; family Dendrobatidae; genus Oophaga; species Oophaga sylvatica. The sequence continues at coordinate 92,092,203 of JARQOD010000006.1, forward strand.
GAAAAACTCCACTTCTCACCAATCACACATTAACAGTTCCCATTACCAGATCACACATATAGCCGACAGCATTTGTTTTGGCCAAAAGATTTTTTAAGCCGCCATCACAACACAGTAGACACTTTTGGCCGGGCCCTACTCTACTGTAACCTATTAAATATTTGTCAAAATATACAATACAATTTAGGTATATTTTTATTTATTTTTCAATTTTTAAAATGACCAATAATATCACATACAAGGAACAAATGCTACCGCACGATGGCCAGACACTATTACCACCACATAGTGACCTATAATACGACATACAAGGAACAAATACCACCACACCATGACCAGACCACATATTACCACCACAGTGACCGAATAATATCACATACAAGGAACAAGTACCACCACACCATGACCAGACCACATATTACCACCACAGTGACTGAATAATATCACATACAACGAACAAATACCACTGCACGATGGCCAAATTACATATTACCACCACATAGTGACCTATAATACCACATATAAGGAACAAATACCGCCACACCATGTCCAGACCCCATATTACCACCACAGTGACTGAATAATATCACATACAAGGAACAAATACCGCAACACCATGTCCAGACCACATATTACCACCACATAGTGACTGAATACTGCAATACTGATCAGTAACAAAAAAAACACAATACTATCACCACAAGTGCCATTATACACAGGAGATCTGTACTTAGTATGCAGTGTCTGTGCACAGGTAATACAGTGATCACCAGTGACATCATACACAGGAGCCCTGTATATACTATATAGTGTATAGTGTCAGTGTACAGGTAGCACACTAACTCACCAGTGACGTCTCTAGGTGAAGTTTCTTCATCTTTGCTTTTCATCTTTCATCCAGCACAGACCGCAGTCACTTCTTCCAGCTAGGGCTTGTCTCTGCAGGAAATAACACAGTTATCTAGAGCACGGCTTGCAGAACACATTACCGTATATACTCATGTATAAGCTGACCCGTGTATAAGCCGACCCCCCCTAATTTTGCCACAAAAAACTGGGAAAACGTATTGACTCGCGTATAAGCCGAGGGTGAAAAATGATTATGCCCCCATATGATGCTCCACAGATTATGCCCCATATGCTGCAAAGATTATGCCCAATATGTTCCACAGATTATGCCCCCATATGCTCCAGATTATGCCCCCATATGTTCCACAGATTATGCCCCCATATGCTGCACAATTATGCCCCCATATGTTCCACAGATTATGCCTCCATATGCTGCACAATTATGCCCCCGTATGATCCACAGATTATGCCCCCATATGCTCCAGATTATGCCCCATATGTTCCACAGATTATGCCCCCATATGCTGCACAATTATGCCCCCGTATGATCCACAGATTATGCCCCCATATGCTCCAGATTATGCCCCCATATGTTCCACAGATTATGCCCCCATATGCTCCAGATTATGCCCCCATATGTTCCACAGATTATGCCCCCATATGCTGCACAATTATGCCCCATATGCTCCATAGTATAGGCCTCATATGCTGCTGCAAAAAAAAAAAATTACATACTCACCTCTCGTCGCTGGGGGCCAGGTGCCGGTGTCCTGAGCAGGCGGTGACACCGGTGCGCTATGGAGGATCGCTCGCTCAGGACCCCAGCACCTGAGATATTTACCTGTCCTCTCTGCACCGCTGCACACTGCGTCCTCTTCCGGGTCCTCAGCAGTGAATGATCAGGCAGGGGACGCGATGCGCACTAACAACGTCATCGCGCCCTCTGCCTGATCATTCACAGCCAGAGGAGTCAGACGAGGGAGCAGCGCGCAGTGGTGGAACGGGACAGGTGAATATCGCTATACTCACCCCTCCGCCTGCGCGTCTCTGCAGCCTCTCCTCTTCTCCCGGCGCTCTCTTCAGCGCTTCCTTCCTACAGCGGTCACGTGGTACCGCTGCAGGAAGGAGTCGGAGATCGTGGGAGAAGCAGGGGGGCTGCAGAGACCGCGCCGGCGGAGGGGTGAGTATGATCTGACACCCCCGCCGACCCCTGTATATGACCCGCGTATAAGCCGAGAGGGAGACTTTCACCCTAAAAAATGGGCTGAAAATCTCGGCTTATACACGAGTATATACGTACTTATTTTTTTCCCAACTTCTACATTACACCACATGAAGAAAATAAGGCGACATAATGTTGCTCTGCACAGTAAGAGGACCACCCCCCATTTAAAACAGTATACTCAAAAAATAAAATAAATACATCACTGCAGTAATAATATCCCTTAATTAGCCCCTATGGTAATAACATCCCCCATCCTGGCCCCCGTGTGTCTCATTCCTGGCTCCAGCCATATGTTCTCCCATCCTGCCCCCATGAGTATCCATTCTGCCCCCATATGATTTCCCCATCTGACTCCATCGCATCCATCTTGCCCCATGATCCTGCACAATCTGTCTTCAATCCTGCCCCCTCTGTCTGCAATCATGCCCCCGTGTCTGCAATCATGCCCCCGTGTCTGCAATCATGCCCCCGTGTCTGCAATCATGCCCCTTTTTGCTGCAATCATGCCCCATGTGTCTGCAATCATGCCCCATCATCTCCAATCCTGCCCATCTGTCTCCAATCATGCCCACATAGTATATAGCAGGGCCCACATAGTATATAGCAGGGCCCACAGTATATAGCTGGGCCCACATACTATATAGCTGGGTCCACATAGTATACAGCAGGGCCCACATAGTATATAGCAGGGCCCACAGTATATAGCAGGGCCCACATAGTATATAGCAGGGCCCACAGTATATAGCTGGGCCCACATAGTATATAGCTGGGCCCACATAGTATACAGCAGGGCCCACATAGTATACAGCAGGGCCCAAATAGTATATAGCTGGGCCCACATTGCACAGCAGGGCCCGCATAGTATACAGCAGAGCCCACATAGTATACAGCAGGGCCCAAATAGTATATAGCTGGGCCCACATTGCACAGCAGGGCCCGCATAGTATACAGCAGGGCCCAAATAGTATATAGCTGGGCCCACATTGCACAGCAGGGCCCAAATAGTATATAGGTGGGCCCACATTGCACAGCAGGGCCCAAATAGTATATAGCTGGGCCCACATTGCACAACCCTCATCTCTCCTCCCCCACCCCCCAGGAATGGCCCCACAGTTCAGTAAGCACTGACATATTTATAAAAAAAAAAAAAAAACACTCCTCACCTTCTCCTGGTGCCCGCACTACTCCCGGCTCCTATCTCTTGCTCTGCCTGGTACACAGTGAGTGCGCGATGATGTCATCGCGCACCAGCTGTGTCAGAGACAGAGCGGGGAATGATGGGAGAGGGAGCGTCAGCTGGCGCTCTCTCCTCCATCATTGCTTTGAACTGTACCGGCAGACGCCGGTATAGTTCAAAGCAGCGGGGCGGGGGGAGTCGACGCTGGGGGCAGTGGGGGACCCGTGCCTCACAGGGGGGCCCGGCAGGCGCCGGGTTATGCTTTATTACCAACGAGGTGGAGCCTCAAAATGTTGGGGGCCGGACTGCCAGAGTGCTCGGGCAGCGGGTCCCCCTAATCACCGGGCCCCATACACTCGTAAGGGTTGTCATGCCCTGATGGCGGCCCTGTAGAGGTATGATGAGCACCTTGAAACCACAAGAACTTCACAGAATTTTATAACGTTGAACCGTGAAAATTAAAAAAAAAATTACAGCAAAAATGTTGCTTTAGCCCAAAATTTTTCATTTTCACAAGGGTAACAGGAGAAAATCGACCATATAATGTGTTGTGCAATATCTCCTGAGTACAGTGTTAACCCATATGTGGTGGAAAACTACTATTTGGGCATATGGAAGGGCTTAGAAGGGAAAGAGCACCATCTGACTTTAGGAGCGGAATATTCACTGGAATAGATAGCGGACACCATGTCGCATTTGCAGAGCTCCTGATGTGAAAAAACAGTGGAAACTGCCCACAAGTGAGCCCAATTTGGAAACTACACCCATCAAGAAACTGATCTAGAGGTGTGGAGAGCACCTTGTACCCACAAGTGCTTCACAGAATTTTACAATGTTGAGCTGTGAAAATGAAAAAAATAAATTTTCCCTCAAAAATATTGATTTAGCCCTAAACTTTAATTTTCCCAAGGGTAACAGGAGAAAATGGACTGTACAATTTGTTGTGCAATTTTTCCTGAGCACACTATACCACCTACATGGTTAAAAACTATTGTTTGAGCACACAGCATGGCTCATAAGGGAAGGAGAACAATTGAATTCTGGTACGCAATTTTGACTAGCATAGATTGCTGATGCTATGTCACATTTGAAGAGCCCCTGACATGCCAAAACACCAGAAAATCCCACAAGTTATCCCATTTTGAAAACTACACCCCTTGAGGAATTCATATAGGGGTTTAGTGAGCATTTTTAACCCCCAGTTGATTCACAGAATTGTATAACATTGGGCTGAGTAAATGGAAAATTACCATTTCTTCCGCTATAATTTTAATTTAAACCCAAGATTTTAATTTTCAAAAGTTATAATAGGATAATATGAATGGTACAGTTTGTTACACAATTGTGAGTACGCCAATATCCCATATGTGGTCGTAAACTACTTCTGAGGCACAGCGTAAAGCTCAGAAGGGAAGAAGTGCCATATTGGAGTTCAGATTTTGCTGGAATGATTTCAGAGTGTCATGTCACATTGGCAAAGCCCCAGAGGTGCAAGAACAACAGAACTCCCCCATAGTGTAGTGCAGATTTGCTGTTAGGTTTGTGGGTGCCATGACCCACTGGAAGAGCCCCTGAGGTGCCAGAACAACAGATCGCCCTCATAAGTGACCCCATTTAACAAACTACATCTCACAATGAATTCATCTAAGGGTGCACTGATCATATTGACATCATAGGTGTGTCACAGAATTTTATACCATTAGGCAGTGACTTAAAAATAGTTACATTTTTACCACAAAAATGTTGTTTTAGCCCCTGAATTTTCTTTTTCACACATGAACATGAGTAACACTGGCACAAAAAATTCTATTCAAATCTTTGGGATGCAGAATGAACAAAAAACAGCAATTCAGAAGCTGGCTTTTTTTTTTGGGGGGGGGGTTTAATGCCATTGTAAAAGCAATAAAGCAGTTTTATTCTCCAGGTCAGTATGATTACAGCTTTGCTTCATTTTATTTTTTTATGTTTTGCCACTTTTACACAATAAAAATATTTTTTTACAAAAAAGAATAGTTTTCGCAATTTTCAGAGCTATAGGTTTTTTATTTCTCCACTGATGGAGTTATGTGACGGCTTGTTTTTTGCGGGACAAGATGGCGTTTTCAGGTATACCATTTTTATTTACATTTGACTTTCTATTCGCATTTTATTTCACTTTTTGTTTGGCAGTATGATGAAAAAGCATTGTTTTTAGCACATTTTTAAGTTGTTTTTTTAACTAGTTTGACAGTTTTATACATCAGGGCATTCTGAACGTGGCAATACCAAATATATATGTACTTCTTTTTTTTTACATAAATCTATGTATTCATTGGTATAATGTTTTCCATTTTCTTTTCTTTATTTTGTGATTTAAAAAAATATATATATTTATAATTTATTTAACTTTTTTGTACTTGTTTACTTGTATGGGACTTTAACTGTTATGACTCTAACCACTGGTATAATACATGAGGCAATCCAAAAAATAAGGAAAAAAGCAGCACACTCCGTTTACCGTATCAGAAAAAACCTAATCCTTTATTTAAGAAAAGTTTACATGGACGAGGTTTGTGAGGGCAGGATAAGTGCAGGCATGCAGATAAAAGAACAGGATTAAGGTCGTTTCGCGTTTGACACCCTGCCAAGCTGCAATCACTATTGATTGTGGCATTTAGAAAGTTAAAGAGGTGGGAGCAGTGTGAGCACTGCTCCTGGCTGTGACAGCAGAGTCTATCACTAAAGTTGAGCTCCTGGCCGTGATCGTTCGGGTATTGCTCCTGTGCCCGCACCATCACCAGGACGTATTGGTATGTCCTGTGTTGGGAAGGCACTTCAAAAAGAGACGTACCAGTACATCCAATGTCAGTAAGGGGTTAAAAATAGGTTCACATCAACAAAATAAAGTCTATACATGCTGCCTTATACGTTTATTAGGATCTATAGGATCTACTAAATGGCATTTTAAAGGAAAATTGACTAGAATGTAAAAATAAAAAAGACAGTACGGACTCTAAAAATTGACAGATAAAGCTCATAAATAGTGTTGAGCGATATTGCTCGATATCTAAAAATATTGTATCGAAATTGTATCGCCGATAGCACTAAATATCGTCGATATCCGATTTCGATACCGGAAGTCCCATGTAAGTCTATGGGAACAAAATATCGAAATTAAAAAAAACCATTCTTGTTGGTTAATTGTACATGAAGGAAAACAACAAAGACTAATGTAGAATGTATTGGGGGAGGTTGAGGAGACAATAAAGGCATACATGTTTAACCCAATGCATTGGAATAGCATTCATATATTTTTTTTTGGAAATACGTTTGGATTGACTAACAAATTGACAATGTTGTTAACCTTTTTTCTATTTTGGCAAATATGTATGTTTAACAACTTCCATGCTCTTCACCTTTTTAACTTTTGCCAGTGCCACACTTTCTCCTTCATAATCTTCAGCAGCAGCATCATCTTTCTCATCAAATTATTCTTCATCTTCACCTTCTTAATTTTCTTCTTAAACTTCTTGCTATTCATGTTTTTGTTTACATTACTCATATTGTTATTATTAAACTAATTAATCTTCTTCATATTCAAATTCTTCATCTTCTTCCTCTTCATCTTCTTCATCATATTCTTATTTGTGACAGAGATTCCTGTACTTGTAATCTGTAAAAGTATGAATTGTTCATCCTTCCGTTCTTGCTGTCACAAAAGATTTAAATTACAACAGTATTTGACTTTGTCCGTGTTCAGTTTAGCCTGCAGCAGCAGCAGGCATTTTCCAGGGGCACCACGAGGAGGAACGGACTCACCCCCATACACTGCTTAGTCTTCTTCTGCTTAGAATTTAGAGCATATATTTTGCTCTTCATTTTGGTCTTATACTTCATGTTCTTCTGCTTTTTGATCTTCTGCTTATTGTTCTTCTGTCTCTTGTTCTGTATCTTGTAGTTTGTCTTAACCTTCTTTGTCCTGTTGGTGATCTTCTTCTTGGTAATCTTTTATTTTTTCTTTGTGATGGTGTTCAGGCTGGTTGGCTTCATGCTCATCGTCCTTGTTGTCGTCATCTTCTTCTGGGTGGTCTTTAATGTCGTCTAATTTCCGAGAAACAGCTGACGTTACTGGAACCCTGACGGGTATCAGATGGAGCAAGAGACAATGGAAGTTACAAGGACCAGCTGACTGTGCTGGACCCCGGACGGGTAGCAGAAGGAAAAGAGGCAATGTCACAACCGAGTACCAGCTGACGTTACTGTGACACGGTTACTAAGCAGGAGGTACCTGTGCTCCAAAGCACTACCAAGGACCAGCAGACGTTGCTGGAACTCGGATACGGAGATGGAGGCACCTAGGCCAAAGGCACTGGGGAGAACCACTTGACGGTACTGGACCCCGGACGGGTAGAAGAACGCACCCATGAAAATGTAAGTTGACAGGACGCAAGCCGTCCGCAGTTACAGAATCACACAGTCCTACAGTGGGTGCTTATCCTATTGTCACAATGGAAACCGCCTTTATTTACATATCCCACAGCACACATAGGAATCACCTAAACTGCAGGCACCATAGAGTCGGCTAACCCGAATGCAACACGACAGCACAACTTATTGGAGGATAATTGACGTTCACACTGCCAGGAAACAGCTGTCGTGCTGTAACCAGGCTGGCCAGGAGTCAGTACCCCTGCCAATTACTTACGAGCAACAAATGGCGGTGTTGTAGCCCAGGGAGTAGAGTTCAGGTGGTAGAAAGATGAACATAACCGGAGACATGGAAAACGTTGCCAAACAGTTATTTAATCTGAAAACGGACAGGCAAATTCAGGTGAGATCCATGCCTTGTTCATTTTCAGAAAAGTAAGCCGGTCTACATTCTCTGAGGATAGTCGCATGCGACGGTCTGTTACTACACCACCTGCAGCACTAAAGACACGCTCAGATAATACACTGGCAGCAGGGCAAGCCAGCACCTCCAATGCATACTGGCTAAGCTCTGGCCATGTATCCAACTTAGAGACCCAAAATTTGAAAGGGGAAGAGGCATCTGGGAGTACACTTAGAGGGAAAGCCAAGTAGTCTGTCACCATCTTACGGAAACGTTTCTTCCTGGTGACTGGAGCCGTCTCGGATGGTGTAGACCTTGCTGGCGCTGTCACAAAACTTTGCCACATTTGTAACATACAGTTCTTGCCCTGTGCAGAGGCGCTGCTTCTGCTCCCTCTTGTTGTAGAGGTGTCTACACTGCCTCGACGCACAGAGCTGCTTTGTAAAGCAGTAGCAGCAGCAGCATCTCTCTCGGCTGGAATGTACAACAGTATAGATTGCACCAGTGTGTCTTGGTACTCCTGCATTTTACGGTCCCGGTTCACCGGTGTGATGAGGGTTTGTAAGTTGTCCCGGTAGCGAGGGTCTAGGAGGGTGTACACCCAATAATCTGACGTGCTGAGAATGTGGGCGATGCGGCGGTCGTTTCTTAGGCACTGAAGCATGAAATAAACCATGTGCTGCAGACTCCCAAATGGCCAACAAAGGCTGTCCTCTGGAAGAGGCGTCATCTCTGTCTCCTCTGCATCACCCCACCCTCGCTCTACATACTGACTACAGCGTTGTGTACCTTCCTCTGTAGGGATTTCTTCCTCCTCCATTGACTCCTCCTCCTCCTCATCCTCCTCACAAAGTGAGCCCTGCCCAGCCCTTTGTGAGGAACCACGTTGCGCTGACTGTCCTGAAGGTAATTGAATTTGTGACTCCTCATCCTCCACCTGTTTCAAAACCTCTTCCTTTAGTGCTTTCAGTGATTTCTGAAGCAGGCAGATAAGGGGGACAGTCATGCTGACTAGTGCATCATCTGCACTCGCCATCCGCGTTGAGACATCAAACGCACGCAAAACGTCGCAGATGTCCTTCATAGAGGCCCACTCAGTAGTGGTGAAGTGTGAACGGCGCAAATTGCGAGTTGATTGCGCCTGTTGCAGCTGATACTCCATTACTGCTGGCTGCTGCTCACACAACCGCTCCAACATATGTAACGTGGAATTCCACCTGGTGGGTACGTCACATATGATGCGATGTTCAGGAAGGCAAAATCTGACTTGCAGAGCTGCAATGCGCGATCTGGCCATGCTGGAACGTCGCAAGTGAGCGCACTCTAGGCGGACCTTGTGCAGCAGTGCATCAAGATCCGGATAGTCCCTCAAAAATCTCTGCACGACCAAGTTGAGCACATGTGCCAGACATGGTATGTGAGTGAGGTTGCCAAGGCCCAGAGCTGCCACCAGATTTCGGCCATTGTCACACACTACCAAGCCTGGCTGCAGATTAGCTGACAAAAACCACACGTCGCTCTCCTGCTTGATGGCATCCCAGAGCTCCTGCGCTGTGTGGCTTCGATTCCCCATGGGAATTAATTTCAGGACGGCCTGTTGACGTTTGGCCACGGCTGTGCTCATATCGGTCGCAACAGGTAAGCGTTCACGGGTCCATGTGGAGGTATACCGTGACGGCTCGTGCAGCGATGATTCTGAGGAACTGGAGTAGGAGGAGGAATCAATGTGCACAGACTGGATTCCTGCAATCCTTGGAGTTGGCAGAACACGTACAGCGCCACTGGCAAGATCTGTACCCGGCTCCACAACATTGACCCAATGGGCAGTGAGGGAAAGGTATCGTCCCTGGCCATGGGTACTGGTCCACGCATCGGTGGTCAGGTGGACCCTGCTACTGACGGCGTTTAGTAGCGCATGTTTAATGTTTCCCTCGACATGTTTTTGCAGAGCAGGGACAGCTTGCCTGCTGAAATAAAATCGGCTTGGCACTTTATATTGTGGGACTGCCAATGCCATAAAGTTCCTGAAACTGTCAGTCTCCACCAGCCTGAATGACAGCATTTCAAGGGACAGGAGTTTTGCAAGGCCAGCATTCAGAGCCTGTGCTCGTGGATGGTTTGCCGAGTATGGCCGTCTTTTATCCCATGCCTGTGTTACCGATGGCTGTTTTTTGTACTGGGAGTGTGACGATGACTGTGAAGTTGCTGCAGTGGGTGGAATAACAGTTTGTCTATGGACAACAGTGACCGAGGTTCTTCCATGGAGATCCTGTGAGGAAGCCAAAACAGGTGTGTGAGAGCTGGAGGTAGAGGCTCGAACATGACGTAAAGATGTAGGTGCTGCTGTAGGTTGGCCTACATCTCCAGTGTGTCTTTGGAACTCAGCTACGTGCTTTGTCCGTACATGTGTCCACATATTTGTGGTATTCAGGTTCCTGATATTTTTACCTCTTTTAACTTTTTGCTTACACAGCTTGCATTGAACATAGCAAATATTATCTACAAGTCTGTCAAAAAAGGACCACGCAGTGCAAGTCATGGGAGCGCCAATTTTGACATTTCTAAGAGAACTGCCCCCAACAGGTGCCAAACTGGAGGCTACAGGCAAGCGAGTCTGCAGCCTACCTCTCCCTCCTCTTTGTACCGTTGGGACAATCTCTTCCTCAGAGCTGCTCCCACCACCTTGCTGTTGCTCACGCCATGTTGGGTCTCGGACTTCATCATCTCCACTACCCTCTTCCAACACCTGCTGCTGTTGGATGGTCTGGGCAGCACCATGCTCCACAAAACCTGGCACCTGAGTCTCATCATCATCATAAGATGCGTTCTGCGGTGTGCTGTCCATCGGCACTGGCTCACCCGCCTCTTCAGATTGAGAGAGACACAGCTGTTGCGCATCACTGCATACTCCCCTTCTTCAAATTGCAGAATGCTGCTTGCCTGTGCCCGTGTTTGCGAGCCAACAGATTCTGAGAACAGAAGCAGAGACTCAGCTGGCTCCTGTACAGAACTCTCTGACTGCCTTGGCAATTTGACAGGCGGTGAACAGACAGATGGTTGCTCAACAGTGTTGTGTTCCTGAGAGGAGGTGGAAGGAATTGAAGTCGATGCATTGGCTGCCATGCAACCAACAACGGCTTCAATTTGTTCTTCCCGCAGCAGGGGGCACGCCGAGCTCCTACCAAAGTGCGCATAAAGGAACGCTCACGGGGATAAATGGTGGATGCTGTGTCACTGAGGGCGGCAGCAGACACAGAATCCCCACGTCCTCTCCCTGCTGAAACTCCACGGCCACGACCACGTGCCTTACTCACTGACTTCTTCATCTTGGTAGATTGATAAAGAAAGTCAGAAAAGTTATAACTTAAGGCCTAAGTGTGGTTATTACGCAGAGACTGAAGTGAACACTGAAACACAACTGTTCACAAATCACAATCTGTGAAAGGCTACTCCTTTGTCTACTTCTATAGTGTTTGCAACCAATGTATTGGATACGGATGGAAGCGCGTCACACTAATAGTTAAATTGCATGGAGCAGCAAGAATTACACTGAAGGAAAAAAAAAAGAGTCTGTGAGTGACAGGTGCAGATGCCTACAGACAGCGTTGCATGCAGAGCAAACTGCAGCGTCACCTGCACTCACACACACCTTGCAGAGCTGTTAAAACACTGCAGGCAAAAGGAAGCTTTACACAGCGGTTGGTGCTAGCCTGCCTACAGCACAGTACACTAAATCGCAATCTCTAACTGTCCCTCAGAGTCAGCACAGCAGCGTTCTGTCCCTTACTGAATTCACAGCACAGTGACGCTAAAATGGCGGCGGCGCCTTTTATACACTGAAGAAAAAAAAAAAAAGAGTCTGTGAGTGACACGTGCAGATGCCTACAGACAGCGTTGCATGCAGAGCAAACTGCAGCGTCACCTGCACTCACACACACACCTTGCACAGAGCTGTTAAAACAACACTGCAAGGCAAAAGGAAGCTTTACACAGCGGTTGGTGCTAGCCTGCCTACAGCACAGTACACTAAATCGCAATCTCTAACTGTCCCTCAGAGTCAGCACAGCAGCGTTCTGTCCCTTACTGAATTCACAGCACAGTGACGCTAAAATGGCGGCGGCGCCTTTTATAGTGCATTCTGACATCATTTCAGCAGCCAATCACAGCCATGCCATTAGTTAACATGACCGCAGCATTACAGGATGTGCCCACACTTCTTAGGATTCCTTATTGGCTGAATAAAATCACATTGCCTCGCAAATAATTATGGGAACTTCCGATTCCGGTATTCGATAATACGAAAATATCGAAACGAATTATCGAAAGGCCGATAGAGCTAATATCGGCCGATAGCCGATATTTGCATTATCGTATCGCTCAACACTACTCATAAACCTATGCAACAAGTTTCCTACTTCTTTTAGCATCCCATCCACATTCCAATACAAAGTTAAAATCTTTTATTAGAATTCCAAACTGTAAATAATCAATTGATACACTGTGTGCAGAATTATTAGGCAAGTGAATATTTTGATCATCATTTTATGCAGATTTAAGTTGTATAATCTTGAATGCTTATTAGATGAAGTTGATCAAGGGATGTGTATTTGTGTAATGTTGGAGTGTGAGACCTAAGGACATAACACCCTTTATCACGGTGTGCAGAATTATTAGGCAGCTTGTATTTCTCAAGCAAAATGAGTCCAGAAAGATTTAATGAATTGAAAAGTTAAAAACTGTTTCAAGTCTTACAGAGGGATGCAGCTAAGATAGCGGGACATGATCACAGAACTATCACAAGTTTTAATGCAAATAGTTAACAAGGTCACAAAAAACCTGTTGAGTAAAAAAGACGCACATTAACTGACAAAGATTTGAGAAGAACAAACGAGAACTGTTCAAAACCCATTATCCTCCAGTGCGGTCATCTATAATATAACGCTGTAAGCGTCACTCTGTCTGAAGCCTTTATAGACTGCGCAAGCGCTACGCGCCTGCGCAGTCTAGCTTCAGACAGAAGAAGGCATCCAGAGTTACAGGGAGATTGTATGGCACCGGAGATCACGGTACACGTAGACACTGCATGCGTACCGCTATCTCCGACACCATACTTACCTGACTGGGAGGAGCATTGCCGCGGCGCTTCTCTTCTTGCCGGAGAACGGGGCAGGAGTGCGCGTCAGAATTGCGCATGCGCATAGCGCTATCCGGCGCCATTTTACTGAAGACACATTTGCAGTGTGTCTTCAGCAATATGGCGCCGGACAGTGCGTTATGGGCATGCGCGTACTCCTGCGCCACACTCCTCTCCAGGCCTCCGGCAGAACGGGTCAGCTCAGGAGCACAGGGAAGAAAGGTGAGTATAAATGTTTTTTTTTTGCATGTGTGCAGTTTAATAGGGGTGAGGGCGACCATACATATCAGGATAGGGGGGTGAGAGGTAGCATGCATACCAGGATAGGGGGTGAGGGGACCATGCATATCAGGATTGGTGGGTGAGGGGACCATGCATATCAGGATTGGGGGGTGAGGGGACCATGCATATCAGGATTGGAGGGTGAGGGGACCATGCATATCAGGATTGGGGGTGAGGGGACCATGCATACCAGGATGGGAGTGGGAGGACCATGCATACCAGGATAGGGGGGTGAGGGGACCATGCATACCAGGATTGGGGGGTGAGGGCACATGCATGCCAGGATTGGGGGGGTGAGGGCACCATGCATAACAGGATTGGGGGTGAGGACACCATGCATACCAGGATTGGGAGGAGAGGGGACCATGCATTCCAGGATTGAGGGATGGGGGACCATGCATACCAGGATTGGGGGGAGGGGACCATGCATACCAGGATTGGGGGGTGAGGGGACCATGCATACCAGAATTGGGGATTGAGGGGACCATGCATACTATGATAGGCATCAGGGGTATCATGCATACCAGAATTGGGGGGTGACGGGACCATACATACCAGGATAGGGATGAGGGGGTACCATGTATACCAGGATAGGGATGAGAGGGTGTACCAATTGCATGCATACCAGGATGAGGTGGGTGTCCCAGGTGGGGTGAGGCATATACCAGGATGAGGGGCACATGGGATGGGGCCATACATACAGGATAGGGATGAGGGACCATACATACCAGGATAAGGATGAGGGGTCCATGCATACCAAGATAGGGATGAGGGGCATACCATAGAGGTGGGATCAAGTGGTAACCACATACAAAAATGCTTCCACCAGGATAGGGATGAGGGGACCATGCATATCAAGATTGAGGGATGAGGGGACCATGCATACCAGATTAGGGAGTGAGGGGACAGCATACAGAGGGATGAGGGACCATGCATAAAATCTAAGGATAGGGGGTGAGGGGACCATGCATATCAGGATTGGGGATGAGGGGACCATGCATATCAGGATTGGGGATGATGAGACATGCATATCAGGATTGGGGGTGAGTGACCATGCATATCAGGATTGGGGGTGAGGGGACCATAGCATATCAGGATTGGGGTGAGGGACTAAAATGAGTACCATGCATACTCAGGATTGGGGATGATGGACCATGCATACCGGGAATTGGGGGTGAAGTGACCATGCATATCGGATTGGGGATGAGGGACCATCATATCAGGATTGGGGATGAGGGGACCATAATTACTGATCAGGATGGGATGAGGGGACCATGCATACAAGGATGTAAGGGGTGCCATGTATACCTGGATTGGGGATGAGGGGACCATGCATACCAGGATTGGGGGATGAGGAGGTACCATACATTCTACGATAGGGATGAGGGGGGACCATGCATACTAGGATTGTAGGGGTGAGGGGACTATGCATATCAGGATTGGGGGGTGAGGGACCATGCATATCAGGATTGGGGGGGTGAGGGGACTATGCATAGTAGGATTGGGGGTGAGGGGACCATGCATATCAGGATTGGGGGTGAGGGGACTATGCATATCAGGATTGGGGGGTGAGGGGACCATGCATATCAGGATTGAGGGGTGAGGCGATCATGCATATCAGGATTGGGGAGGTGAGGGGACCATGCATACCAGGATTGGGGGTGAGGGGACCATGCATATCAGGATTGGGGGTGAGGGGACCATAAATGGGTACCATGCATACCAGGATTGGGGATAAGGGGACCATGCATACCAGAATTGGGAGGTAAGGGGTGCCATGTATACCAGGATTGGGGATGAGGGGACCATGCATACCAGGATTGGGGGATGAGGGGGTACCATACATCCTACGATAGGGATGAGGGGGGACCATGCATACTAGGATTGCGGGGGTGAGGGACTATGCATACCAGGATTGGGGGGTGAGGGGACCATGCATTCGAGGGGTGAGGGGACCATGTAATACCAGGATTGGGGGGAGGGGACCATGCATACCAAAATTGGGGGGTGAGGGGACCATGCATTCCAGGATTGGGGGGTGAGGGGACCATGCATACCAGGATTGAGGGTGAGGGGACCATGCATTCAGGGATACCAGGATTGGGGAATGAGGGGACCATGCATACCAGTTTTGGGGGGTGAGGGGACCATGCATACCATAATAGGCATCAGGGGCTACCATGCATACCAGAATTGGGGGGTGAGGGGACCATAAATACCAGGATAAGGATGAGGGGGTACCATGCATACCAGGATAGGGATGAGAGGGTACCATGCATACCAGGATTGGGGGTGAGGGGACCATGCATACCAGGATGAGGAATGGGGTGCCATGCATACCAGGATTGGGGTGAGGGGACCATGCATTCAGGGATACCAGGATTGGGGGGTGAGGGGACCATGCATACCAGTATTTGGGGGTGAGGGGACCATGCATACCATAATAGGCATCAGGGGCTACCATGCATACCAGAATTGGGGGGCAAGGGGACCATAAATACCAGGATAGGGATGAGGAGGGTACCATGCATATCAGGATTGGGGGTGAGGGGACTATGCATATCAGGATTGGGGGTGAGGTGACCATGCATATCAGGATTGAGGGGTGAGGGGACCATGCATATCAGGATTGGGGGATGAGGGGACCATGCATATCAGGATTGGGGTGAGGGGACTGTGCATATCAGGATTGGGGTGAGGGGACCATACATGGGTACCATGCATACCAGGATTGGGGATGAGTGGACCATGCATACCAGAATTGAGAGGTAAGGGATGCCATGTATACCAGGATTGGGGATGGGTGGACCATGCATACCAGGATTGGGGGATGAGGGGGTACCATACATCCTACGATAGGGATGAGGGGGACTATGCATACTAGGATTGCGGGGGTGAGGGAACTATGCATACCAGGATTGGGGGGTGAGGGGACCATGCATTCCAGGATTGAGGGGTGAGGGGACCATGCATACCAGGATTGGGGGGAGGCAACCATGCATACCAGGATTGGGGGGTGAGGGGACCATGCATACCAGGATTGGGGGGTGAGGGGACCATGCATTCCAGGATTGAGGGGTGAGGGGACCATGCATACCAGGATTGGGGGAGGAAACCATGCATACCAGGATTGGGGGGTGAGGGGACCATGCATACCAGGATTGGGGGGAGGGGACCATGCTTTCAGGGATACCAGGATTGGGGGGTGAGGGACCATGCATACCAGGATTGGGGGGTGAGGGGACCATGCATACCATAATACGTATCAGGGGCTACCATGCATACCAGAATTGGGGGGCGAAGGGACCATAAATACCAGGATAAGGATGAGGGGGTACCATGCATACCAGGATAGGGATGAGAGGGTACCATTCATACCAGGATTGGGGGTGAGGGTACTATGCATACCAGGATGAGGAATGGGGTGCCATGCATACCAGGAATGGCGGGTGAGGGGACCATACATACCAGAATAAGGATGAGGGGGCCATGCATACCATTATAGGGATGATGGGGCCATGCATAGCAGGATAGGGATGAGGGGTACCATACATACCAGGATAAGGATGAGGGGTACCATGCATACCAGGATAGGGATGAGGGGTGCCATGCATACCAGGCTAGGAGGGGGGCAGCACATACCAAGATGGGAGACCACATACCAATAAAAAATGCTTGCCACCAGGATAGGGGGTGAGGGGACCATGCATATCAGGATTGGAGGGTGAGGGGACCATGCATATCAGGATTGCATAGGAGAGCGGATGCACATACCAGGATGGGAGACCATATACCAATAAAAATGTTCACCACCCGGGCGTAGAACGGGTTCATAGCTAGTATTCCAGAACAGCAATCTCCTGTACTGTCTCTGAGAAAAGAGACAGAGGAGCATAAAATGCTCAAGTGTTGTGACATTTTAGACAAGTAAGATGGGAAAAAGCCATTTCAGCAGATAGAAATATTTTTATATCTCATGCAGGCTATGATGGAGAAAACAGCACATGTACATTTAGACAACCATTCCCTTCCACCTTACAGTAGATGACAAACAGTGCCATTACTTAACAGTATTGCCCCTCAGCATTCAGACTCCTCTCTGACCGAACATTTCAGCATATTCCATGTGTATTTTACAAATGTAAAGTGCAGAAAAAAATCTCACTAGTGACGATCGTTATGAGAATGTCTACATGAATACATTTTAAAGAATAGAGAAACTCTAGTATGGAATTTTGCACAATAAAAATAATAATGTAGGTCAAATATCCACAAATATTTTATCTATTTATATAATTGCCTTGTAATGTTTTCATTTCCTGTTCTGTCCAGATGTCACCGTATCCCAGAATTCCAAGATGAGGAAGTTCACCGACCGCCATATTGGGACACCCAAGTAATGGGTGTCTCAATATGGAAACTGCTGCTAGTACCAACCTGTTGCGCGATACCACCAGCGGAACATTGTCACACCACACACACACACTCTATATGTCGTATGCACCACATACACACACACTCACACACACTCAGACTCACACACTCACACTCATGCTCAAACTCACTCTCACACTCACGCACACACTCACACTCACGCAGCCTCTTGCACGGTACCAACAGTGGAACATCATCGCACTGCACCTGAGCGAATTCCATGCAGGCGCAGTGAGTAATTCTGCTGATCCCGGCGGCAGGTGCGCGACGTGTCTACAGGCAGAGGAAGTCGGTCACATTAAAGGGGTTTTCCTACGAACGAAAGTTCATTTTAAAAATTGTCTCTGTCTGACCGTGTACGGAGCACACCATATCTCCTGGGCAGGGGAGGAAGCAAAAGACAATACTGACATTACAGCAGGGGATCACAGTGGATTCATTTTGTGAGGTAAAATATTTCACTGACTGTTTTTAAACAATATTTTACCTCACAAAATGTATCCTCTGCGGTCTCCTGCTGTAATGTCAGTATTGTCTTTTGCCTCCTCCAGGGGACCGTGACTATATCAATACCCAACAGCAGGCAGATATCAGGGAGAGACTCGCTTACTGTGAGTGCTAAAGTTGCGGCTGCATGGACGCGGTAATCAACCGCATGTCAGGAGCGCTGTGAGACGGAGAGTGCAGGCATTAAGAAGCAGTGCAGGCGAGGAGTCCGGACCGGAAGTCGTGCGGCGTGCATTCCAGCATGACGTATTTGCGTTTCATTAACCGGACCAGTATGGAGAACGAGTGATAGTATATCACAAAATAACTGGTGCAAATCCCTGTGATCTCTACGAGCATAGCTATGCCTGTGTGAGTCCAAAAGAGGAAAGTGGGTTAACTATCTGAGTGCTCAGACACAGGGGTGGGAGATACGTAGTAACAAAATCGTTGGCACAAAGGGAGAATGTGGTGCTCAGGTAGGACCCCAATCCGTGACGTATTCAATATAAACCTTGGCACACACAAGTTGTCTCATGAAAAAAGTGGAATTTTTAATCAAAACAGTACATACAGTAAACGTTTCGATCTTACTTGACCTTCCTCAATGTACTAAAAAAAAAAAAAATTTTGCAAAGTTGTAGTATTTCTTAAAGACTGAAATGGACAAAAAACAGAAGTATATACAGCGATTCTCATAACTAGTCAATTTGGAAACAATTCATAAAGAATTCATATGGAAATAGACAGTATAGTGTATCATATAATCTTCAGAAACATCCTGACGAAGCCACGGCAGTGGCAACACGCGTTGGGCTTTGCCCTCCCTGAACCCCTCTCTTTCCTCCCCCACAGGCTTGGTAATACTCTGGTCATTTTTCTATGGGTATCTCTCCAGCTTACCAGGTCACAGACCTTATGGGCGCTCTATCTTTTGCATGTTGATATACTATGTGTTTATAGGATTATTTTTATAGGTATCGACCCCTTTTGGGTTTATTTTGTTATTGGTGCCATCTACTTTGTCATCTAACACCTATATTGTTGTTGTCATATTTATATCATCATTTTGGTGTAAGAGCAGCCCTTATTATTGTTATGTGGCCCTATTTTCAGCCATTTATATGGGGATTGGTTAGTAGAGTTGAGCGATACTTTCCGATATCCAAAAGTATCGGAATCGGAATGGTATCGCCGATACCATTAAAATATCGGCGATACCGATACGATACCGGAAATCCAATGTAAGTCTATGGGAACAAAATATCGTAACTAAAAAAACCCCATTCTTTCCTTGTAAACACTAAATATACACACATAGAATACATATATATATATATATATATATATACATGTCATTGTGACATATATATATACATATATGTATAGTTTATACACTTCTACATAGTAAAATAGCCTCTGATTCAATTGCCGGGTAAAGCCGGCTTCTGTGAAAAGACAGAAGCACCCGACATGAAATGACACTTGGTGTACATAGGGTTAACCATGTCTTTTCATGTCGTTTGCTATCTGATTTGCACAAACAATTACATCAGTCTATGTGTGCAAAATTTCACACCTGTAGGGGTTAATTAAAGTTGTAAATTCGTTGTAAAAAAAACGGACTTTTTTGCTACGAATTTACACCTTTAATTAACCCCTACAGGTGTGAAATTTTGCACACATAGACTGATGTAATTGTTTGTGCAAATCAGATAGCAAAGGACATGGTTAACCCTATGTACACCAAGTGTCATTTCATGTCGGGTTCTGCATTTTCACAAAAGCCGGCAATTGAATTAGCGGCTATTATACTATGTAGAAGTGTATGAACTATAAATATAAATATATATATATGTGTCACAAATTCAATGACATGTATATATATATATGAGGTGTAAAACTGCTGAAAAAAATGCGTGGGCTCCCGCCCTATTTTCGCAACCAGACAGACAAAGCCAGTGAGTGGGGGCAGATAATAATAGCCCAGAGAGGGACCATTATTTTTGGCCCCGCCCCTGGCTACTAACATCTGCCCCCAGACACCCCAGGAAAGACAAATCTATAATTAGATTCGCCC
The DNA here is from genome assembly GCA_033576555.1 of Oophaga sylvatica. Lineage (NCBI taxonomy): Eukaryota > Metazoa > Chordata > Amphibia > Anura > Dendrobatidae > Oophaga > Oophaga sylvatica. The sequence continues at coordinate 92,112,680 of JARQOD010000006.1, forward strand.
TTTCTGGCACTTTGCCCGTCTATTCCCATTGCCCTGTAGCGGTGGCGAATGGGTTAATATGGGGTTAAAGCCACCTTGCTATTGAAAGGTGACCTTAAGCCAGGTTAATAATTGAGAGCTGTCAATTAGACAACTATCAATTATTAATCCTATTGCATGAAATAAAAATAAAACACACACACTTTAATTAAAAATCATTTTAATGAAATAAAGACACATGTTTTTGACCATCTTTTATTTTACTGCAAAAACCATTTCCTGTAATAAAAATAAAATAAAAAAGCAAAATTATTCTTACCTATCCCATGCACAGTCAGGTCCCACGGTGTAATCCTTCAGAAAGGGTTAATGTTTACTGCAGGGACCGCAGCTAATACTGCAGCCTCACAGTAAACCCCCAAATGAATGAGTTCCTCTCCTGGCTGACAGGAGAGTAAAGGCTGGGTCTCACATAACGATACACCAGCGATCCCGACAACGATATGCACTTGTCAGGATCGCTGGTGTATCGCTACATGATCGCTGCTGAGCTGCCAAACAGCAGCGATCTGGGACAGCGACACTGCGGGTAACATCGCTTAAGGGCCCGTCTCACATAGCGATATCGCTACCGAGATCGCTGCTGAGTCACTAGTTTTGTGACGCAGCAGCGAGCTCACCAGCGATATCGCTGTGTGTGACATTCAGCGACGATCAGCCCCCTTGCCGGGTATCGCTGATCGTCGCTGAAATGTCAGGACCTTTTTTTGATCGCTGGTTTCCCGCTGACAGGCACGCATCGCTGCGTGTGACAGGCGGGAGACCAGCGATCCGCTGGTAACCAAGGTACACAGCGGGTTTCCAGGCGCGGGGCTGTGCCTAGAAACCCGCTGTGTACCTTGGATACCAGCGCCCTGATGCAGGGGAGCTGGTATCCAAGGTACACAGCGGGTTTCCAGGCACCGCGCAGCGCTTGGAAACCCGCTGTGTACCTTGGATACCAGCTCCCTGCATCAGGGCGCTGGTATCCAAGGTACACTGCGGGTAACTAAGCGATGTTACCCGCAGTGTCGCTGTCCCAGATCGCTGCCTGAGCTGCCTGTTTGGCAGCTCAGCAGCGATCATGTAGCGATACACCAGCGATCCTGACAAGTGCATATCGTTGTCGGGATCGCTGGTGTATCGTTATGTGAGACCCAGCCTTTAGTTACCCGCAGTGTACGTTGGATACCAGCGCCCTGATGCAGGGAGCTGGTAACCAAGGTACACAGCGGGTTTCCAAGCGCTGCGCGGTGCCCCTATTTTTGTTAACCAGCCAGATGAAGCAGACCGCTGAGGCCTGGTTTTTCAGGCTGGTAAGGATCCAATATCCATGGACCTTGCCAGCCTGATAATACCAGGCCACAGCAGTCTGCTTAGCTTGGCTGGTTAACAAAAATAGGGGATCCCCTCGAAAAAAAAACGGCGTAGGGGTCCCCCTATTTTTGTTAACCAGCCAAGTAAAATGCAGACTGCTGCGGCCTGGTATTAAAAGACTGTCAAGGCCCATGGATTTTGGCCCTCAACAGCCTGATAATACCAGGCTACAGCAGCCCCACATTTGGCGCATCAAAAGATGTGCCAATTGTGGCACTTTACCCGGCTCTTCCCACTTGCCCTGTAGCGGTGGCAAGCGGGTAATAAGGGGTTAATGTCACCGTTGATTGCACGGTGACAATAAGCCCGGTTAATAATGGAGAGGCGTCAATAAGACACCGATCCATTATTAATCCCAAAGTTATTAAATGTTTAAAAAAAAGACACAGCAAGAAAAAAGTATTTTAATGAAATAAAAGAGACAACACAGTTTTCATTTCTTTTATTACTCTATCATTCCTGCGACGCCATCGATCTCCTGTAAAAAAATGTAAAAAAAAAACCAACAGTATACCACCTGTCCGACGCAGTCCATAGTAACGACTGTCCCACGACGATCCAGCTCTGCTACATCGGAATGACAGGCAGAGCCTGTCATCGCGACGCAGCACAGCTGATTACCTGCTTCCCCGGCGGTGACGTCATCGGACTGCTTTACGGCCGCGATTACCCAGCAGTCACTGCAGTTATCGCGAGAAACTGCATGTGACCGCCAGGGAGAAGAGGATGGCGGCCATTAAGCAGTCCGGGATGTGACCGCCGGAGATCTTCTGCCGGGTAAGTGCCGCTGACTCCTGACAGACCCGACCGACGGACACTGACAGTGACAGTGACATTCCGATTCCAGCATCCGATATGACGAAAATATCGGTACTCGGAATCGGAATTCCGATACAGCCAATATCGGCCGATACCCGATATTTGCAGTATCGGAATGCTCAACACTATTGGTTAGGCTTACATGCATACATATATACCTTGTGCAACACGTTTTTCATATTTATATTATTGCATATGTATTTTCTATATTTACACAGCCACATGGGTTTCAGGGAGCCATGTACCCCTATTTGGGGACTGTTTGCTCATTTTTAATTGTTTTTAATTGTTCAGTGTGTTGTATTGTATTGTAGTTTTCAATAAAATTGATTTTTGTTTTATATATTGGAGTTCCCTGGTGCACAGTATGTTCTTTTTCTTTTCTTTTGTTGTATTCAATATAAACCTTGGCACACACAAGTTGTCTCATGAAAAAAGTGGAATTTTTAATCAAAACAGTACATACAGTAAACGTTTCGGTCTTACTTGACCTTCCTCAATGTACTAAAAAACAAAATAAATTTTGCAAAGTTGTAGTATTTCTTAAAGACTGAAATGGACAAAAAACAGAAGTATATACAGCGATTCTCATAACTATTAGTCAATTTGGAAACAATTCATAAAGAATTCATATGGAAATAGACAGTATAGTGTATCATATGAGCTTCAGAAACATCCATATATAGCAACATATGAATATATTGTTGGAGGTATACATTAACCCCATAACCGTACAAAGATTAAATGGTTAAGATTGCACATACCAGTGTGAAGATACTTTGAGCCTAGAGGAAATAGGGTAAACCTAAGGAAGATATGGTGGAATTCGTGTCATAGGTGTCTATAGGTTAGCATGAGGTAAGTATAAGGTAAGTATAGTGCCAGACTTATATACATACCACAATGAAAGGTACAATGGCTTCAGACCATGTGTCTGGAAAATGCAGAGTAATATCCTGCATCAGGGACCGTGACTATATCAATACCCAACAGCAGGCAGGTATCAGGGAGAGACTCGCTTACTGTGAGTGCTAAAGTTGCGGCTGCATGGACGCAGTAATCAACCGCATGTCAGGAGCGCTGTGAGACGGAGAGTGCAGGCATTAAGAAGCAGTGCAGGCGAGGAGTCCGGACCGGAAGTCCGGGACCGGAAGTCGTGCGGCGTGCATTCCAGCATGACGTATTTGCGTTCCATTAACTGGAACCAGTATGGAGAACGAGTGATAGTATATCACAAAATAACTGGTGCAAATCCCTGTGATCTCTAGAGCATAGCTATGCCTGTGTGAGTCCAAAAGAGGAAAGTGGGTTAACTATCTGAGTGCTGGGTAGTTTTTGGACGAGTGAGTGGATAACGGAAGAATAGTGTCCACATATGGTCCGTGATCAGAGGAAGAAGTGATAAATAAATCATTGTGGTTGATTCTGCAATAAAGAAATAGATAATCAGTATCATATGAAATAATGCATAGACAGACATGTTTGCAAAACCTTGTTATGTCAAAAAACCTATTATGACAGAAATGACTGTACATCGTATACTCTATTTAACCCTTTGGGTGATAATGTGTTCAACTCATGGATCCAAAAGGCTTCTCTTCTCTTTAATAGATTAATGCGGTCGCCCCCCCTGCGTGGCAACTGTACCTGTTCTATGACTTAGTATTTTAACTGTGCTATGTTGTGGCCAGCTGTCAGAAAATGATGAGGGATTGGATGGAGTGAGTTCTTACATCTGATTGTCGATTTATGTTTTGATACGCGATCTCTTATTGCTTGCGTCGTCTCCCCCACATAAAGTAGGCCACACGGACATTTAATTAGGTAGATAACAAAACTTGTGTTGCAGGTAAAATACCCCTTAATGTCATATCTTTTGCCTGTGTGGGGATGGTGAAAAAAGCTGCCTTTCAAGATGTTATTGCACTGCATGCATTGCAAACAGGGAAACGTGCCAAATTTATGATTTAAAAGAAAACGTTGTTGTTTGGGTGGGCAACCAGGACCAATATCGGCCCTGACTAGATAGTCACGTAGATTTCGTGGTCTGCGGAAACGAGGTAAGAACGGTTGATTGAACGCTCTTATATCTGGGTGCGCGGTGCTCAAAATGTGCCAGTGGCGACGTATGCTAGTGTGTAGACGGTATGCTAAAGGATGATAATCATGTACGAAGGGAATTCGATCCCTTGCGCCTGCTTTAGGGTGGGGGGATGCGGTGGAGGCATTAAGTGTATGTTCTGGATAGCCCCTCTCCCGAAATTTGGAACACATTTCCTTGATGCGTTGTTGCTGAATGGTTGTGTTTGAGACTATCCTCTGAACTCTTTTTAGTTGGGACTTAGGAATGGAGTTTTTTCATTTTGGTTGGATGGAAACTCTCATAATAAAGGAGACTGTTACGGTCTGTGGGTTTTGTGTAAATATCTGAAGATAGTTTGCCGTCAGTCTCCTTTATGACTAGAACATCCGAAAAATTTACACGATTGACATCATATGTCATCGTGAACTCCAGTCCCGGCCATGATGTACAAAGGAAGGAGAAAAAGATGTTCAGGGTGTCAGGTGGTCCGTTCCAAATACAGAAGATATCGTCTATTTACCTCTTCCACACCACAGCATGTGTGCGGAAGAGGTCATTACCATAAATCATACTTTCCTCAAAATGTGCTACATAACAATTAGCGTACGGAGGTGCTGTATTGGAACCCATTGCGGTTCCCTTAAACTGCAAATTATAGGTGTCGCCAAAAAGAAAATAATTTTTAGTTAGAATAATGGTGAGCAACTCGCAACACATATCAACCTGATCTGGATTATATTCAGAGAACACCAGTAGTCTACGTACTGATCGTATACCCTCAGTGTGTGGTATTGATGTGTATAGATCTTTGATGTCGAAGGTCACAAGTAAGGCCTCTTTTGGAATATAGTGAAGGCTGTGGATTAGATCGAGAAACTCTCCTGTATCCAGTATAAAGGAGGTGGTATGTTTAATTAGAGGTGTCAGAATTTTTTTGAGATATTTTGAAATTGGTGAAAAAATCGATTCAGTGGAGGCCACTATGGGCCTCCCTGGTGGATTCTCTAAATTCTGTGCACCTTAGGTAGTATGTACAGTCATGGCCAAAAGTTTTGAGAATGACACAAATATTATATTTTCACATGATCTGCTACCCTCTGGTTTTTATGTGTGTTTGACAGATGTTTTTATCACAGACAGAAATATAATAATTGCAAACATATGAGTAACAAAAGCTTATATTGACAGTTAGAATGAGTTAAAGCAGCAAGTCAATATTTGCAGTGTTGACCCTTCTTCTTCAGGACCTCTGCAATTCTCCCTGGCATGCTCTCAATCAACTTCTGGACCAAATCCTGACTGATAGCAGTCCATTCTTGCACAATCAATGCTTTCATTTTGTCAGAATTTTTAGGTTTTTGTTTGTCCACCAGTCTCTTGATGATTGACCACAAGTTCTCAATGGGATTAAGATCTGGGGAGTTTCCAGGCCATGGACCCAAAATCTCTATGTTTTGTTCCCTGAGCCATTTAGTTATCACCTTTGCTTTATGGCAAGGTGCTCCATCATGCTGGAAAAGGCATTGTTGATCGCCAAACTGCTCTTGGAGGGTTGGGAGAAGTTGCTCTTGGAGGACATTCTGGTACCATTCTTTATTCATGGCTGTGTTTTAGGCAAGACTGTGAGAGAGCCGATTCCCTTGGCTGAGAAGCAACCCCACACATGAATGGTTTCAGGATGCTTAACAGTTGGCATGAGACAGGACTGGTGGTAGCGCTCACCTTGTCTTCTCCGAATGAGGCATTTTCCTGATGTCCCAAACAATTGAAAAAGGGATTCATCAGAGAAAATAACTTTACCCCAGTCCTTCAGAAATCCACTGCCTGTACCTTTTGCAGAATATCAGTCTGTCCATGATGTTTTTTCTGGAGAGAAGTGGCTTCTTTGCTGCCCTCCTTGAGACCAGGCCTTGCTCCAAGAGTCTCCGCCTCACAGTGCGTGCAGATGCACTCACACCTGCCTGCTGCCATTCCTGAGCAAGCTCTGCACTGCTGGTAGCCCGATCCCGCAGCTGAAACACTTTTAAGAGACAGTCCTGGAGCTTGCTGGTCTTTCTTGGGCGCCCTGGAGCCTTTTTGCAAACAATGGAACCTCTCTCCTTGAAGTTCTTGATGATGCGATAGATTGTTGACTGAGGTGCAATCTTTCTAGCTGCGATACTCTTCCCTGTTAGGCCATTTTTGTGCATTGCAATGATGACTGCACGTGTTTCTTTACAGATAACCATGGTTAACAGAAGAGAAACAATGATGCCAAGCACCAGCCTCCTTTTAAAGTGTCCAGTGGTGTCATTCTTACTTAATCATGACAGATTAATCTCCAGCCATGTCCTCATCAACACCCACACCTGTGTTAATGGAGCAATCACTGAAAAGAGGTTAGCTGGTCCTTTTAAGGCAGGGCTGCAATGATGTTGAAATGTGTTTTGGGGGATAAAGTTCATTTTCCAGCCAAATATTGACTTTGAAAGTAATTGCTGTTAAACTGATCACTCTTTATAACATTCTGGAGTATATGCAAATTGCCATTAGAAAAAGTGAAGCAGTAGACTTTGTAAAAATTAATTTTTGTGTCATTCTCAAAACTTTTGGCCATGACTGTAAAATACTGGAGTGACCGGAAAAACTTTTTTAAGGTAATCACAACTTTTGTTGTCCAAAGTCCCTTTAATAGTGTATTTTTTAAGTATCTCCTGTTGTGAATATGCTGGAGGCGGCTTCTGAGCTGGGGCTCCCTCCGGTGGTTGCTGAGGGTAATGAACTGATTAATGAATGGCCTTCAGCTGGAGCTGAATGGTAGGATTTAAGTGGCCTGATTTCCCAGCAGCCTTGCCGGTTATCAATTGTTCTTCTGTTCTGGCTTGAAGCACTGCTAGTTTCCTGCTCTCCTTCAGATAAGTGTTTGCTGTTTTTTTTTCTCTGTTTGATTTTCTCTGCTGGTTTGCTGCCTGCAGTGGACTGCAGCCTGTCCCCTTTTGGGGGTCTGGCGCTGCTATTGTGCTCCGTTTGTGTCTGCACTTTTGCTTTGCTCTTTTGTTACTTTTGTTAATTCTTTCCTGTACTTCTCTGTCTAGACAGATTGGGCCCCAGCGTTTGCTCATTCTATTTTCTGTCTGTGTCCGTGCTTTCTTCTTGTCTAACCGCCATTACATGTTTGGGGGCTTCCTATTTTCTTTGGGGATCTGCTCCGGGGCAGATAGCTTTCATCTTTCTGCCAGTAGGTGTAGTTATCTCTCAGGCTGTGACGAGGCGTCTAGGATCAACGTAGGAACGCTCCACAGCTACCTCTAGTTGTGTGGTTAGTTCAGGTTACTGCAATCCAATAGGTTCCAGCCTCTCTCGTGTATTACCGCTTTTGCTATTTTTTGCCATTTCTCCTCAGTTACCGAAATATAACAATCTCCTGTATATGGGAGTTGACTTCTCTAGTCGGATCATGTTCTAGTTTCTGGTAGACTGTGCTGTCATTCAATTGTCGGTGGATTTCACTCAAATACATGGATTTATCCAATACCACAATTGCTCCCCCCTTGTCTGCTGGTTTTATTATGATGTTTTTATCTTCCTGTAGATTTTTAAGGGCCTGCTGATCAAGTGGTGTCATATTAGATGGAAAGAATACCCTCTTCTTATTGATATCCTCTCTTAATTTTTGGAATGTGGTATTGATAAATGAGATAAATGTCTCCAAGGTATGGGAGCACAGAGGGGGTCTGAAAGTGCTTTTTTTCTTCAAGCCCAGACTACTGGCTGTGAGTGATGTCATCAGAGTCTCAATGCCTGAATCAGGATTCTCATTTTTATGGAGAAGTGTAACTTGAATCAGAGGGATCTAAAAACATGTTGTAAGTCCATGTCTAAATTGAATGTGTTATACCTATAGCTAGGACAAAATGACAGGCCCTTTTGTAGTAATTGGTATTCAGCTATACCTAAGCTTTTAGACGAGATGTTAATCACCAGGGGATCGTTACCTGGGAGCGGGTTACGCGGTTGAAGTCTCTGCGGAAGTCTCTTTCCTCGGCGGGTCCTCTTCTTCTTGTGGCCCGCCTCCTTTGGCCTAAAAACCGATTTGGTGGAATGGTCTCTCTTGGTCTGATCCTGAAGTTGAGATGTCTGTGGATGATCTGCAATAGGGACGTGAAAAGTTTCCAGATGTGGATGATACTTGCCATTTATAGACTATAGTTCGTAGTCCTCAGTGTCCCTTGCGAACTTGTTTCTTTTTCTTGTTTCCATGTCCCGTCGATGTTGATCAATGATACAGTTAATCTTGGTTTTGAGGTTGTTTAACTCCTTGGTGGTAGTAGAAGTTGTTAGTTGTCCTTCAATGTTGGTGATCTCCTCTTTGCTCTTGGTAATTACTCGGTGCAGATGCTCTAGCGTTAAGGTCATAAAGTCGAAAGAACACTTGTTAATGATTTGTTCAAACCGTGTACAAAATTCTTGCGAATCACTAAATAAAGTAGGGCGTAAAGGTACGCGTAACCCTCTAGGTATCCTCTGTACCTTGAGGTATTCCGTGAGGGTTGCACAGTGTAGTTCAAAATTCGTGCAGCGCCTTAATTCTTTCCAGGTCACGTCCCCTTGTCTCTTTGGGGGGACCCGCAGGAAATCACTAAGAGTGTGGATTGTGCTATGATATTGGATGTTTCATCCGCATTATATGAGAAAGTAAGAGATGTCATTGCCCAAAATTAGAAAAGGGAGTGTGCTCAAATGTAAGGGTTAATGCTTAGTAACAAAATCGTTGGCACAACTCAAAGGGAGAATGTGGTGCTCAGGTAGGACCCCAATCCGTGACGTATTCAATATAAACCTTGGCACACACAAGTGGTCTCATGAAAAAAGTGGAATTTTATGAGAATCGCTGTATATACTTCTGTTTTTTGTCCATTTCAGCCTTTAAGAAATACTACAACTTTGCAAAATTTATTTTGTTTTTTAGTACATTGAGGAAGGTCAAGTAAGACCGAAACGTTTACTGTATGTAATGTTTTGATTAAAAATTCCACTTTTTTCATGAGACCACTTGTGTGTGCCAAGGTTTATATTGAATACAGGGGTGGGAGAGACAGAGCACAGGGGGAGACAGCTCAAACGGGACAGCACATGAGGGGAGAACACAGCATAGGAAGGAGAGAGACAGCAGACAAGGGGGATAGCACATGGGGTAGACAGGTCAAAGAAGAGAGCACACACGGGAGATGTCAACACATGGGGAAAGAGAGAGTGGATAGGTGGGTGAGCACATAGGGGGGAGAGATTCTCAACGCTGCAAAGCCTGCCCCCATCGTGACACTACCCCTTCCCGATGCGATAGTAATTAGACTGTATAAGAAACTGAATCTGTATAACATACAAAACTTATAGTGTTCTAATCCAAGTAGATTTATTCTTCACTTGTAAACACAAATCTCAGAATAGGAATGTGATGAAATAAACCTTTTCTACTATACATAAAATTCTTACTGGGAACCTGGCAGCTCCTCTGCACTAAGTAATCTGCCACTATAACCGTAAATAAGCCTGGTCTTAAAACAAAGGCTGTGATTCATGAAGGTCTTTTTGCCAGAATACTGTTTTTTAAAATATATCCAAATGTTGCAAATTTTTTTGCACAACATTAAGTTGCATAAAAAAATTTCAGCTTTCAGTTTTTCACAATAGCTTTGGCCAGCTCTGCCAAAGTAGACAGAGCTCTGGGAGAACGGGGTATGTCAAATCCCGTCCAATCAAAAGTTGTTGCGTAACTTACGCCAGAAATATTTGTCCAGTCATTAACTGGAGTAACATTTCTGGTGAGATGCTCGGACACGCACTCCAGTGATACAATGTACTTCATTCATTAAAAAAGCACTCCCATCAAAGTTTTTACCCTCGTAATACATTGCAGTCATCATGTTATATAGCACTGTGTACTTACAATTGCTCATGTTGTCCTTTTACCCACCTATTTGTTCCCTTTTCCATTAAGTCTATGTAGAAACAGGAAGTCTCTTTTCCCTGCAGAAATCATTCCCCTCCTCAACTCCTGACCCATATGCTCCCTCCTCCCCCTGCCATGGACATTTACAGTGACTGATGACTCATACAGGGAAAATTGACCTCCTGTATCTACATAGAGCTTAGAAGCATTTACTGTAGATAGTCAGTTTTGAATCACGTGAAGTCATAGACCTAATGGAAAAAAGAAGAACTAGCTGGGTAGAAAGACAAAATGAGCAATTGAAAGTAGACAGTGCTATATAATATGATGACTGCAAAAATGACTGCAAGCGTCACTACTCTGTCCTCCTTCTCCTGGACCTGTCTTCTGCCTTCAACACTGTGGACCATTCCCTCCTGTTACAGATTCTCTCATCTCTTGGCATCACAGGCTTGGCCCTATCCTGGATCTTATCATATCTAACAAACCGAACATTCAGTGTCTCCCTCTCCCACACCAACTCCTCACCTCGCCCCTGTCTGTCGGTGTTCCCCAAGGCTCAGTTCTAGGACCCCTACTCTTCTCCATCTACACCCTCGGCCTGGGACAGCTCATAGAATCCCATGGTTTTCAGTATCATCTCTACGCCGACGACACGCAGATCTACCTATCTGGACCTGACCTCACCTCCTTATTGACCAAAATCCCACAATGTCTGTCTGCTATTTCTGCTTTCTTCTCTGCTCGCTTTCTAAAACTGAACATGGACAAAACAGAATTCATCATCTTTACCCCATCTCACTCTACCCCCCACCAGACCTGTCCATCAACGTCAATGGCTGCTCACTTTCCCCAGTCCCGCACGCTCGGTGCCTCGGAGTGATCCTCGACTCTGCCCTCTCTTTCAAGCCACATGTCCAAACCCTTGCCTCCTCCTGCCATCTCAAACTCAAAAATATTTCCCGGATCCGTGCATTCCTTGACCATGAAACTACAAAAACACTAGTGCATGCCCTCATTATTTCCCGCCTCGACTACTGCAACCTCCTACTCTCTGGCCTTCCCTCTAGCACTCTGGCACCACTCCAATCCATCCTGCACTCTGCTGCCCGACTAATACACCTGTCTCCCCGTTATTCCCCAGCCTTTCCTCTCTGCCAAGCCCTTCATTGGCTTCCTATCGTCCAGAGGCCCCTGTTCAAAACCCTAACCATGACCTACAAAGCCATCCACAATCTGTCTCCTCCATACATCTGTGACATGGTCTCCCAGTACATACCCACACGCAACCTTCGATCCTCTCAAGATCTCCTCCTCTACTCCCCTCTTATCTCTTCTTCCCACAACCGCATACAAAGCTTCTCCCGTGCCTCTCCCATACTCTGGAACTCTCTACCCCAACACATCAGACTCGCACCTACCATGGAAACCTTCAAAAAGAACCTGAAGACCCACCTCTTCTGACAAGCCAACAACCTGCAGTGATCATCAGTCTACTGAACCACCGCACGACTAGCTCTACCCTCTCCTAGTGTATCCTCACCCATCTCTGTAGACTGTGAGCCCTTGCGGGCAGGGTCCTCTCTCCTTCTGTACTTGTGTGTGCCTTGTATTGCTCATGTTTACTGTACTAGTCTATACTTGCCCCTCTTCATATGTAAAGCGCCATGGAATAAATGGCGCTATAAAAATCTATAATAATAATTAAAAAGATTTTGAAGGAAGGAAGAGGGCTTCTTTAAGTTACGTGCACCATTTAATGAATTATGCTCATCTTGCTTTTGCACATCCATAATTAAGACTGGCGTATGAAAAGCATGGCTTAATAAATAAGGCCAAAAGTCTTTTATGTGTCATAGAAACTTCTCTCTTTAAAGATAAGTTTAAAATAAGACTGATTATATGCAAATAAGGCAGGACTAGTCTGGGTGAGTGTTGATTCTACCAGACCAGTCTGGCCTCCGACCCTGTAATCATGTCCAAGAGCGTGTAATTGACATCCTGTAGATATTGTTCTCATTGGCCTGTCACAAATGTACAAATCTTCAACATGCACAAGATTTTCTTCCTGCCTGCGAACGTGTAGTGAAGCCAGGTACGCGTAGTGGACAACCCCTTTAACCTCTCAACAACCGATCATGATCCTTTTAACAGCAGCCAATAAAAGACCTTATTCCTCAGAGCCGTTTTTTCAAGGCACCAAAGAAAAAGTGAACAGTGCCACCCAGCGGGCACAAATCCCGTGGGTGACAGCTGACACCCTGTGCCATCGACCCCAACCGGTTTTGGAACCGATGGGAGCTGATTAACCTCTGAAATACTGCTGTCAATCATGACAACGGCTTCTAAGTGGTGAAAAGAACTCCTTTGACAGGATTGACCCACGCAATCATCAATTTTTTTAGAGTGCAGACATCGGCTGATGAATACTCTCATCAGCCGCCGCCTGCTCTCGCTGTTATTAGCCGGAGCAGGCGTAGGCTGATGGAAATAGTTCCATCAGCTGATGCCTGTAACAGGAGGGAAACTTTTTACTTTCAATCACAGTTGCGGGCTCACGCTGTCATTTGACAGTGTGGGAACAGCAGGTCTCTGACTGGCGGTTACTGTGGAACCCAAAGAGTAACACGGACGTCTTGGTGAAATCGGTGTTTGGGGTCCGTGCCCAAACAGTAGGTGTGCATTACAGACCGCGAACTTTACTGTTCGGGTTCGCCCATCTGTATTCTCTCTATAGATCAGTGTTCCCCAACTCCAGTCCTCAAGATCCACCAACAGGTCATGTTTTCAGGATATCTTTAGTATTGCACAGGTGATAATTTCATCAACTGCTCAAGCATTAATTCCATCACCTGTGCAATGCTAACGAAATCCTGAAAGGACTGGAGTTGAGAAACACTGCTACAGATAATGAAGAGAGCAGAGGCCAGGCATGCACAATTCAGGATGAAACTGCAGACACCTGTTCACCGAATCTCTGGGGACAGTGATTGGATCCTATGGATTGGAGATAACTTGATTATTTGGTGAATAACCTTTTAAAGAGTCTGGTTGATTTTTCCTATTCTTTACAATTGCAGCATCATACATGAACCAAAAACAAATATGTTCACACATACATACACACACACAAACACATATATAGAGTACATACATACATACATACATACATGCACATATATATATACATACACTCATATACACATAGATACACACAAATGCATAAACACACATACATATACACATTTAGATAGACAAACACATACACACACATGCATAAACACATACATACACACACATACACAGGCATGTATAAACACACATGCATAAACATATACATACACACAGATACACACACATACATAAACACATACATACACACACAGACACACACATGCATTAACACATACATGCATGCATAAACACATACATACAGTAACACATACTGTAAGATGGCCGCTGGACGGGTCCTTGAGGGGAGATATGTGTCATAGCGGTTATTAGCTGCGGTGATGTGAGCTCGGAAGAATGCTCCAGCACATATAGTGCTAAAAGAGTTCTTTGGCCATTCCAGAGCCGGGTTTTATGAGCAGTCATAAGAGATGGGTGGGAATGACTGCTCACATACCCCAACCCCAGGGGCGTGGTTTAGCAAATAAAATGGAGACCAAGTGTCCCATTCATTGTCTGGACCTGGAGATGTGTGGATCTCTTGTGTGTTGGTCTGTGCTGAGACCTAAAGAATCAGACACTATCCAAAGCAGGTGGACCCGCTGTATGGTATGGACTTTTTACTTTGTGTTTTCACCTTGTGCCAGAAAAGGCTGTTATTTTGTTTGCTATCTTGAGCAGTTTATAAGCTTTGAATAAACTTGCCTGGACGTTTCAGCAATACCGCTTCCTGTGCCTACCTCAACAGCAACATATGCACATACATTGGAGGAGGTCTGCCACATACTTCATAGATCAGCTGGAAAGGGCTGCGGAAGCCACTGTGGCAGATGGGGACACAGCAGAGAGGACTTATACTAGCTCCCTGCTGCCGTGCTGTGAGATCTCCTCCACAGACCTCTATTCTATTGTAACAACCTGCAGGTACGGAGGATGTCGCCACGGATCTGAGGCAGACCAAGAGTTAAAGGTTTATTTACAGGGATATTCACTCCACGCAGGGAGGAGCAACAGGGAAATAATTGCAAACAAGTAAATAGTAATATGGAATTTAAGGAAATAAATGAAGGCAGGAATAAACTTATCAGTCTGAAGAACGCTTGATTGAAGGGTCTAATTCTCCAACGTTGGCACCATCAACAGCGGCATATGCAGTCTCTCAGGTCTCTGTCCGTGATGAAGAAATGTCCTCCGTGGGAAAACAACAGGATGACGGGTAGTGAAAGGGAGTACTGCTCTCACCACTCTAAGTCAAAAGTTTACGCTCAGGACGAATCACCGCAGGAACGATGCTGCGCTTCTCAGTCAGTCCAGCTACTCTTCTCAGGGGCTCAGGCCTGTCACTGCGTACGCTGGGCCTGAGCACACTAGCGACTGTCTCTGACCTGTCAGGGGAGTCTCCTCCAGTCACGGAGGCTGGCGGGTCCACGTCCACACAAAGAGCGCTCACAGAGTACTGCCTGTCTGTCTCAGTCCTCAGTCGGAGGGCCCTCACGCTTAGGGGATGCGGCGCAGCTGGCGGCTCTCCTGCGCGCTGAACTTTCCCGCCCTGACTCTGCCCGGCTTTCCGCGAGCAGCCCCTTTTAACAGGTCACCAACCCCTGCTGTCACATAGAAAGGTCGGTCCAGGTCCGATAACCTTCCCCCCAGGAAACACTGCTGCCTGGCCAGACACAGAGCAGGAGAGGTAACCCCATTTAGGTTCTCCCTTCTCTTCACCCCCTTACACTATGACAAGATGCTGTTTGTAATGTAACAGTGGAGAATGCAGAATACACATTGTAAGTCCTGCTTTTCCTCCACTATTATCCCCAGTGTGCTGTGTGGCCTGGTGTAACAGGCCAGATTAACCCCCCACCCAGAATATACCCAGGGTTTAAGTGGACTAGGCCAGATTTTACCCCGGGTAGATTCTGGCCTAGGCCAAGCTATACCCCGGGATATAAATTAGCCTAGGCCCGATTATGCCCCTCTGGACCAGAATATACCCCGGGTATATTATGGCCTAGGCCAAACTATAACCTGCGGTTTAAATTAGCCTAGACCAGATTATACCCCTCCGGGTCAGAATATACCCCATCTGCTGTAGATCAGATTTTTCAGGCTTTTGAGAACCATTGAGTGATATACTCAATAATGGGGCCCCAGGCAGCACACGGGGTCCCAGGCAGCACACGTGGTCCCAGGTAGCACACGGGGCCAGAGGCAGCACACAGGGGGCAGAGACAGTGAACGGGGTCCCAGGCAGCACATGGGGGGAAGAGACAGCGAATGGGGTCCCAGGCAGCACACGGGGCCCCCAGGCAGCACATGGGGCCCCAGGAAGCACACGGGGACCCAGGAAGTGCAAGGAGCCCCTGGCAGCACAAAGGGGAGCAGAGACAGCATGCAAGGGGGGTAGAGACAGCGTGCAAGAGGGGAAGAGACCGCGCAGGGCTCCTGTGTGATGTCTGGGGCCCCAGTGCAATGTGTGATGTCTGGGGCCCCTGTGTGATGTCTGGGGCCCCTGTGTGATGTCTGGGGCCCCGTTCTTGAGTATATCACTCAATCCTGTGCCATGTCTCAGGCCCCTGTGCCATGTCTGGGGCCCCTTGCGCTGTCTCAGGCCCCATGCGCTGTCCACCCTGTACGCCGCCTGGGGCCTCTGTGCACTGTCTGGGGCCCCTGTGTACTGCCTGTGGCCCTGTGCACTGACTGGGGCCCCATTATTAAGTATATCACTCAATGGTTCTCAAAAGCGTGAAAAATCTGATCTACTATACAAGGGGTATATTCTGGCCCAGAGGGGTATAAACTGGCCTAGGCCACTTTAACCCCAGGTATATTCTGGGCGGTGGGGTTAATCTGGCCTGTTACACCAGGCACCCTAACTCCACAAACGAACACTCACCATTGGGACATGACATGCAGGAAGTCACAGGCAGCAGCCAGTGAGCGCTCGCACCAGTCTGCTGGGAAAGTGTTCATTGGCCAGCATCATAGCACCCTCTCCCTGACTCTTGGTATCAGAAAGATTGTGGGTGGGAGAGAGGTGGGCCTGGTGTCAAGCAGCACTGGGTCCTTTAAGTGAGTGGCCCCAAAGCAGCTGCATGGGCTGCTGCAGCGGCGATATGTCCGCCCCTGAACAAATCGGTCTTAACACTTTTCCCAGTGAATCGTGCAAAAAATAAAAATAAAAGCAATAACTGAATTGCTGGGTTTTATTCATTCTTTGTCTAAAAAAATCGCAATAAAAAGTGATCAAAAAGCGTTATGTACCCCAAAATGGTACCAAAAAAATTTCTGCTCTATTTGTCAAAAATTAAAAAAGTTACAGCTCTCAGAATATGGCGACACAATTTTTTTTTTATAAAAAGCCTTTGTAAAATGTGAAAAAAAAAAAATAAATCACTTATCACTGTAATCGTACCAACCCGAAGCAGACTTATCATGTATACCGCATTCCCCAAAATCTGAGTAAGGCTCAGTTCACATTTATCCTGCACTGTCTGCTGAGCTCTTATATCAGGGTTTCTGATGTAATTCAGATGAAGCTCATGACAGAACCACTCACTTATGAGGCACATAGAGTCACTTTGGACGTATGGCCTCTGTTTCAGTGGCGTCCCATCATTTTAGATGTCTTTTTAGAACACAAGTGTAGTCAACCAATATTCTGTGAACACCTAAAAAGATGGATACCACCGGAACAGATGGCAAACGGAGTCCAGAGTATCTCCATCTGTCTCATGATAGTGAGTAATTCCCCAGGGTTTCATCTGAATTACATTTTTGTGAGATTTACACGGAAACCCTGAGGTAAGTGCTCAGCGTAGAGCACAATAATGTGATATCAGCCTTACACTGAAAGACTCTGGAAAAGCGACATGGCTCCAGTGAAATCTGCACTCCGAAATCCAAATGCCCCACTGTAACTTAACCGCAGTAAGTGACATGAGCCCAATTAACAATTTATGGGGATCATGTCGCCAGCAGCACAAGCTGGGCACAATGTATGGAGGTGCCACAATATATGTGGCACAATGTATGAGCACTAAACTGGCATATTTGCGATTCTCCAGGAAAAATACCTGGCTTGGATGTTACAAAATAGTCACTGCAACCGTAGATGAATTCATTGAGAGGTGCAATTTCTACAATGGGGTCACTTTGGGGGTTTTCTGCTGTTCTGGCACCTTTGGGGCTCCGCAAATGTCGCCCGCAAACTATTCTAGCAAATCTGTGCGACAAAATCCAAATAGCACTCCTTCCTTTTCAGCCCTGATGTGTAGTGAAACTGTATTTTCTGATGACATATAAGGCATTACCACATTCATGAGAAATTGCACAATGAATTGAGGGGGTCTGTTTCATCAAAAACCCAAATTTGCAGAGATTTCTCGCCACATGTAGGATATCAGCGCACTCAAAGAAAATGGGAAAACAATCGTATGGTCCATTTTCTTGTGCTATTTCTTGTAAAAGTGAAAAAATTGGGATTAAAGAAGCATTTCAGAGGAAAAATGAAGAAAAAAGTTTATTCCACTTTGCTTTAATTTCTGTGAAGCACCTAAAGGGTTAAAGGAAATTACTGACAGGAGTTTTGAAGCATTTGAGGGGTGCTGTTTTAAAATGGTGTCACTTTTGAGAGTTTCCAATATGTAGCCTATGTAAATCTAAACAGGTCTCTAAAGAAACAGGTTTTCTAAAGTTATTGAAAAAATGAGAAACTCTTCTAACATCCTAACAAAATAAAAATTATGCTTGAAAAATGATGCATATTTAAAGAAGACACATTGGAAATGTTATTTATGGATTATTTTGTGTAGCATGACTAGCTAATTTAAAGATATGTAAATTTAAAGTTTGAAAATTGCTAATTTTTCAAAATTTTCCCCAAAATTCTGAAATTTTTACAATTAAACGCAAATCATATACACCTAAATTCGCCACTAACATAAAGCACAAGCTCAAGGATAAAATATAACTTTTAATAACTAAGGTTAAAAAACCCAAAAAAAAAACAATTGTAAACAAGTGGTGCATAAAAACCACACAGCAAGAAGCAAAAACAATAATTCCTCAATGTTCACTCGTTCTTAGAGGAAAGAAACAAGCCTCGTACCAATCCCCTATACGGGGTAGTGACTCGTCAGTCACAGAGAATTTCCACAAAAAATTGGGTGAAAAATGTATAACTAATATCTCATTTACAGATTGTTGAAAGCTGTCTAAGACAGTGTTACCATGATAGAGTGCCAACCAAGTAACATTATAATCGGCTATCACATCTTTTGCATACCATGCATCTAAGGGTCAAATATGCTACTTGCAAACTAAATGACAGTAAGCAGAGAAATAAAAATAATTTACAAATAAAAATTAGTATCTACTAGTCATATTGCTCTTAAGTCTAAAGGGGGAACACAGCTATACCGCCATCAAAGCCACTGCAGTATTTGGACCACAACAATAAAAGCAGTAAATATAGACCAAAAAACCATTACCTTAAATAAGGGGTCAGAAATAGTACTTAAGTATCATTCCTCAATTGGTGGTATATGAGCATATTTATTTATGAGCTTGGAGCTCTTATAGGGGAACTTTAGCCTCACTGAGATTAGTCACACAGTGCAGGTGGGGGTATTCAGCTGATTCCTTTAGGGAGATAATTTGAGCACATTTTTTGAGCACATTTAAGGCCTCTTTCACACATCCGTTGTGCGCCTGACGGCATTTTTTTGTCCAACCGCATCCGGCGAAATGTAATGCCGGATGCGGGTTTTTTTGCATTGACTTTCATTAGCGCCGGATGGCGCCTGATGTCAGTGAGTTGTATCCGTTTTTGTCCGGATCCGGCGGAAATGTACATTCCGGCGGCCGGACAAAACGGAGCATGTAACGTTTTTTTTTTTTGCCGGAGCCGCCTGATGTGCCTGAAGCGGCGCATCAGGCGGCCGGAAACAATAGAATTCAATGGAACCGGATCAGACTTTTGTGCAATCCGGCAAAAGTCTGTTCCGGATTCTGGAAATTAAGCTCTACTACTACTGCTACTACTACTACTACATTTTCCAGTGTCTCCGGCATCAGAAACCCTCTTTTTCTGGGTTCAAAAGTTGAGGTCGGATCCAGCAAAAAAACAGATCCATTGCATCAGTTTTTTTGTTTCAGCGCCAGATCCGTCCCTTCAGGCATGCCTGATACAAAAAGACGGATGTGTGAAAGAGGCCTAAGTGGTAGTATTTCTTTGCACATATTTGTTGCACATTTTTTACTTATCTTTATATATATATATAAGTAGTATTCCTTTGCACATAATTGTTGTACTTTTTGTAACTTATCTTTATATAAATATCATAACACCCCACTGTGTTTATTTTATATTTTAGTGTTGTGAAATTTTGCACATGATTTTTATTTTTATTACATATTAGTTCACTACACAGTGCCCATTATTATTTTTTGTATTTTGCACAGGGATTTAGAGTATTATCTCTTAAAAGGATTTTTTGCTGATTTTTATCTATAGTGTATTTTTTGGACCATTTATGTAAAATTATTATTGTGTGTTTTTTATGTACTGGGTTATAACCACTATTAATAAAGGTTTTTTACTTTACTTTATCTATTTTCGTTATTTATTTAATTTTTAATTTTTAATCTTGGGATAAAAAATGTTTTTATTTTTTTTATTTTGCAAACTAAATGGTATATGCCCATGCAATGGTGCCAAATTTGTGGATTCAGAAAGATTTACTTATCTCAAACCTATGATTGTCTTATCCAGCAAGTGCCCCAATCCTGAGGTCAATTTCTGAGTATAAGACCTAATAGATATCTAAATAATACAGAGGCTTGTAAAGTAATATGAAGGCATGCATATAAATTTATGACATCATTACTATATGGTCAGAAAACGGAACCCTGCTACCCCACTATTCAGTGAGCATTCCCAAATAGACCTCTTATGATGTCCTAAATATCATTTGTGGCCACCTATATCTGGGAGATATAGGACTGGCCACAAGAACATTGGGATACCCGTGTCATATAGTCACTCCGTCTGAATGATGCAGAGGGCGGAATGGTTTTTTGGACTGGGTGAGATTGTTCCATTATATTATTAAGGTGGCCACAAATGATATTTAGGACATCATAAGAGGTCTATTTGGGAATGCTCACTGAATAGTGGGGTAGCAGGGTTCCGTTTTCTGACCATATAGTAATGATGTCATAAATTTATATGCATGCCTTCACATTACTTTACAAGCCTCTGTATTATTTAGATATCTATTAGGTCTTATACTCAGAAATTGACCTCAGGATTGGGGCACTTGCTGGATAAGACAATCATAGGTTTGAGATAAGTAAATCTTTCTGAATCCACAAATTTGGCACCATTGCATGGGTATATACCATTTAGTTTGCAAGTAGCATATTTGACCCTTAGATGCATGGTATGCAAAAGATGTGATAGCCGATTATAATGTTACTTGGTTGGCACGCTATCATGGTAACACTGTCTTAGACACCTAGATTCTTGAGCTTTCAACAATCTGTAAATGAGATATTAGTTATACATTTTTCACTCAATTTTTTGTGGGAATTCTCTGTGACTGACGAGTCACTACCCCGTATAGGGGATTGGTACGAGGCTTGTTTCTTTCCTCTAAGAACGAGTGAACATTGAGGAATTATTGTTTTTGCTTCTTGCTGTGTGGTTTTTATGCACCACTTGTTTACAATTGTGTTTTTTTGGGATTTTTTAACCTTAGTTATTAAAAGTTATATTTTATCCTTGAGCTTATACTTTATTGCACATTATCTGGATATCATTTATTGTTTATTTCTTATAACATAAAGCACAACGTGTCACAAAAAACAGTCACAGAATCACTGATACGTTGCAGCATTACAGTAATTACCACATAAAGTGACACTATTCAGATTTTAAAAAATTTAGCCTGGTCATTATCGTCAAAATTGACTCCATCACTTTGATAAAAATATTGATTTAATGCATTTAAAGGCCTTGTGCTATCCCTTATACAAAATCTGAACACCACAGACCATTAGGACTCCCTTTGTTAACCAGAATGGAGTGGTGCTACTATATTATATTACCATAGCTACTACTGTCTTATAGCAATCTATGAGGCCATAAATTTCATATAAAAGGTATATGGAAGTGTGTTCCTTCGGATTTTGTATTAGGCTATGATATAACAGGACAAATACACAGTGGATTCTCTGTGGACTTGCTTGGATTTTCTGTGGACTTGCTTCTGGAAAAAATGTGATTTCCCATGCTTCATAGAATTGCAGGATTTGGTTTTAGGAGACACCCTTTTTATATGGCCCTACACAGGTACCTTAAAGTGGCATATGCTGCTTGTGGCCAAGTAGTACGGAGGTCCTGGGCCTTTGCTGCCATAAAGTCTCAGTGCTGTGGCCTACAGTGAAGAGGTTTAAGATTTGGACTGACCTTCATTTAGTATTTTCAATCCACAGACATATACTCAGCACATAATTTACTGTGTGGTTGGGAGCAGATGTCAAAGCCTGCAGAAATGATCTAGAGATGCTACTGAAATATATAAATACATTGTTAATCTGTTTATTCCATGTAGCTCCAAACAACGCCATATATTTATGTCTTGGATAAATTGTTAACATGAAACTTATGTGTTGCAGGGTCCCCCCAGCATGCCAGGACTCCCAGGACCAAATGTATGTGTCTATCAGCAAACTATCAACTGGATATATTTGTGGTTACACAATGTTTGGACTTGTAGTGTATATTAGCTCAATGTTACAGTTACTAATGGTTCAGAAAGACTAAACCTAGCCATCGAGTATTAACAGGTACCTAGTGTAAAAGATGTGAAAATCAGAAACCATATTATACTTGACAAAGCCGAGATGCAGATTTGTGGCAGGGAGAATCATACACATCAGACTAAAGTTGGTCAAGCCTGCCAATTTCGGCAGGACTGGCCAAACTTCTGATGTACCTGGGTCTTCCGATTTTTGCCCATATTGTCTGATAAAAGGATGGGCACGTTAAGAATTTACAAACGATCACAAATATCACAGCTTTTGGTGATAATTGTATATCTTCTTAGTGACAATAAGCTATCAGCCTGAAAATAGTTGGAATAAAGCACAAGTAATTGAGTATTTCCCCCCAATAGCTTTTTTCAGTGTTGTGGGTTTTTATCGTACACATTAAATTAACAATTACAATTAATAAGGATGATTCAAGCCTGCCTCCATCTTAATAGGATATTAGGAGTACCAGTAATCAAAAAATAAGTTTTACAAATTGTTGATGAGTCCGGTGTATTCAAGAGAGAAGCGCTCTACCGGCCTGTCGCCGACCAGTGATAGACGGCTTATGGGTATGCAGAAACACAACACCAGCCAGCAATCACTTTTGGAAAAAGCAAGGAGAGGTAGTTCGAGTACTCTCCTCATAAATACATCAGAGGCATGAATTATGGGCCCAATTCATCAAGATCGGCGTTGTTCCCTACAGTCTTGATGCGGAGATGTGGTGGAGTCAGAGGCTTTTCATGAATCAGTCGCATTGGATGAGTGGAATACACCTCAGTCTACACCTCACCATAAATCCTACTCGAGTCAGCACTGGTGGATGATTTGTGGTGTAGCAAATGCCCCCCTCATGAATTTGGTGAGTAGTAGTGGCTACACCACCGCCCTGCCACTTTCTCGAAAATGGGCGAAAATGGAGTGAGAATACTAAAAGTAGCAAATACTGATATTGATGGTTTACTGGCGTAAAAAGCATTATATTGTCACAAAATGTTGGCGCAATTCGAGGTTGTGCTTAAACTTTGAGACTAGTGATAAGCGAGCGTACTCGGATAAGGAGTCATCCAAGCGCGCTCGGGTGCTAATAGAGCATCTTTGGTGTGCTCTAATACTATGTTAGAATCGCCGTGGCTGCATGTCTCTGGTGTTCACCAATCGCAACACATTCAGGGATTGCCTGTTTGTTAGACAATCCCGGCATGTGGTGTAAAAGCTGTGATGAATTTGCCTAATAGGAGAAATAACCTATCCGCATTGTATCATAGTATAATGTGTATCATTCACATGACCAGGACAGTTTTATGCATTGGAGGTAACTAGAGATGAGAAAATTTGTTTGGATTTTGTCCCCGAATCTGATTTTGACATATTCATGCCATATTCAAACTCTTTTTGGGACGAATATATGTCTTATGTTCGGTTCCGAACATATTCGGTAATTTCTACTCCCATTGACTCTAATGACGTTCGGCTGTGTTCGACGAATATTGCAAAAACAATATTCGCTGCTGATCGTATTTGGAACCGAATCTGAACAAATTTGCTCATTTCTAGAGGTAACAAATGAATCTTACTATTGAATGACGGCAGAGATCTTGAAAATGTTGAGGAATCGGTAAAGAAAACGTATTTGAAAATTGTATATATTTTCATGGTGCAGTAAATAAGCTTTATTTAGTTGAAACCATAATACCACTCACGAGCCTCCAGTGTATTACATCCTGCACAGTATGCATTTTATTATAGTGGACTGTGTTCTTCAGATCAGCAGCTGTATCCCAACCTAACCTGTACATTATACCAAATGTGGTATATTTTAGCTGGTCTTTGCTATAGGCTTTTGACCAACCAGATTAAGCATAGCAATTGTTTTTGCAAAAAATTGTTTGTACGTTTTGTTTTGTTTTTAGGAGTGTGAAATACTTGACATCATCCAAAGAATGAGCTGTAAGTAATCCCATATTACTCCGTCTTTAAAAACAGAAAGTTACAGTACACCTCCATGCTTTACCGTTGGTGTATTGCCACCTGAAACGGAATTTGAGAAACAGATTTCATGCAGCACTCGAGTTTAGAAGCTTTAGTGTATACAGTTACACTCTGGTCACATCTGCATTATAGCTTCAGTTGAGAACAATACTTTTCCAGTTACATACAACCTAAATAACCCCATTGCATTGATTTATGGGGTCAACAGAGCTGCTGTGTGGTTTGTGCTGTTTTCAGATTATAGTGATGTTTGGCTAGAAGTGTGATTACAGTGAACCTGTCAGCAGTTTTGGCCGATACGAGTTACGGCCACCACCTTTCAGGGCTGATATACAGCATTCTATAGAACTGTATATCTGCCCCGACCCGACTTGTAAGAGAAGAAAAATAAATTTTATTATACTCACCTGCGGGGCGATCCAGTCTGAGGGGTGTCACTCTTCTCAGTCCGGCGCCTCCCATCTGCTTGCGATGCCGCCCTCCTGCTTGGTTTGTGTGGATGACGCGTCGCTGCATCATCCACACAGGCTCCACGGCATCACGTTCCTGCGCAGGTGTACTTATCTTACCTTTTGAGGGCAGAGCAAAGTACTACAGTGCGCAGGTGCCTGAAAAGATCAAAGGCTCTTGGCACCTGCGCATTGCAGGACCTTGCTCTGCCCTCAACAGGACAGATAAGTACGCATGCGCAGGAGCGCGGTGCCAAGGGGACTGTGTAGATGATGCAGCGACGCGTCATCCACACGAAGCAAGCAGGAGGGCGGCAATCATAAGATGGGAGGTGCCGGACCAAGAAGAGTGACACCCCTCAGACCGGACCACCCCGCAGGTGAGTATAATAAGTTATTTTTCTTCTCTTACAGGTCGGGTCGGGGGCAGATATACAGCCTTATCGAATGCTGTAGATAAGCCCTGAAAGGCGGTGGACGTATCTCTTATAGACCAAACCTGGTGACAGGTTCCCTTTAAAAGGAATCTGTCAGCAGGTTCTTGCTATGGAATCTGAGAGCTCCATTATGTAGGGGCAGAGAGCTTGATTCCAGCAATGTGTCACTAACTGGACTGCTTGGTATAATTTTCAAAGAATCCCTGTTTTCTCTACTGTAGATGTAGCAGAGGTGAGAATGCTGAGCTTTGTATGACCCAGCCCAAACCTGATTATCAGCTTCCTGTGCACCCTGTGTATTGTCAGCAAGCTGCCGAGAACTGTTGGGGAGGTTACACAGATTAGCTAGACTAGTCTGCATGTGAGATGTAGTCAAGCAGTGGTAATCTTCTGCTGATAAAACACTGATTGTATTGAAACTACAGCACACAGCCTAACAAGTGACATCATTTAAAATCAATAAACAGTTGACGTGAAATTTGCTCGAGATATAGCAGAGCAGAATTTGTCATGTAGAGATAGTCGTAAACCTCATATCAAAAATGTGTTCAAACTTTTTTTAGATGTACCTTGGGGATTATCTGTGTCTAGTGGGCTCTCTGATTAACCGGTTCAAGACCAGGCGACTTGCCCTCATTCCTGACCAGGCACATTTTAGGGTTTTTTTGTGCATGTGATTAAAAGCTATAAAAATTGTTCTCAGTCTGATAGTAAAGTAATGTTTGTCAATTTTAAAGTCACCATTTTTATGTCACTGTCATATTCTCTTTTTTTTCTGATATCGGGCAATATCAATGGAAAAATAAAGGAAATAAGTGTCTGTTTTTCCCATTTTTATCTAATTTTTATGACCACGTGAGACCACTAAAACACATTTAATGTGTTCCCCACAAGCTTATCTTTTCTGTGGGGTCTGGGCTAGTAAAAACAATTTGGATTGTCATTCTTATTTAATTATTTATTTTCCAGTTATTTTTTTTATTTGTTTTTCATTTATTTTACACATTGTGACGCCCATAATGACATAATAGACCATTGGGGGGTCATTTACATAATGAAATATTTTTATTTTCATCTGATTTCCCTTATAACTTGGACTGATATATTAGCCCCAGTTACAAGGGAAATGCAGCCTCCTGGATGTCTTCACATGACCGCTGCATATGGAGAAGGAAGCACA
The DNA here is from genome assembly GCA_033576555.1 of Oophaga sylvatica. NCBI lineage: Eukaryota > Metazoa > Chordata > Amphibia > Anura > Dendrobatidae > Oophaga > Oophaga sylvatica. The sequence continues at coordinate 92,138,949 of JARQOD010000006.1, forward strand.
GTGAACTAGTTTGCCATTGTTTAGACAGCGATAGAGAAGGCACTGATGGCAATAAACCATCTCTGCGCTCTTCTTGGGGACTCCCATATCCCACACAGATTTCTGCTTCAGCAGCTAATCATGTCAGCTGCGCTCCTACACAGTGACAATTTAGAAGATTATTGCAGAGTAGAAACGGACCACCTAGATGTTTACAGTGTATGGGCGGTCCGGAAGCAGTTAATTCTACATTCACATATCCGTGTGAGTCTTATCATCTGAGAGAAATGAGCCAATTTATTCTCATGTGTCCTCCTAGTTGCTTCATTTTTTTCTCATTAATTTTTTTGTCATTGAAGCAGGTTTATTATCTGATCTTATTTCATCCATTGACTCTTAATTATGTATCAGTTTAAAGAACTGAAGAAACTAGGATGGAACTCTAAAGTATAAAGTCTGTCTTCACTGTGTCTTTCAGTTAAAGGGGCATTCCCATCTCCAAGATCCTATCCCAATATGTACTAGGAGTAACAGTAATATTAGCAAATACCTCCAATTAGAAATGTAGTATACACACGTAGTCAAAAGTGTTGGTACCAATCGTTTATTGACAGAAAAACCCACAATGGTGACAGAAATAACTTGAATCTGACAAAAGTAGTAATAAACTAGATGGGCAGTTCCTGAAGGAAATACATGGTGCTTGAACAGCGCTGCCAGCTTTACAGCAGTGTATCAGGTGTCGACTGTAGGAAAGTAAAGTTAGAATATGAATGTTGTGTGTAGCGATGGCGTAACCTGGGATGGGTTGTATATGAAGCCAATAGGGCAGCAAATTAACAGCATTAGGGCCGTTTCACAGGGGCGATTTTTTGGCATGAGAATTGCGGACAATTTTTTTGCTAAAAATCATGACCCATTGTTATCAATGGGCAAATTCACATGTGGCCATGTGATGTCATGTGGCGATGTGATGTCATGTGGCGATGTGATGTCATGTGGCGATGTGATGTCATGTGGCCATGTGATGTCATGTGGCCATGTGATGTCATGTGACGATGTGATGTTCATGTGGCCATGTGATGTCATGTGGCCATGTGATGTCATGTGACCATGTGATGTCATGTGACCATGTGAATACGGCCATTGAAGATAATAGGTTGTGATTTGTAGAGCTAAAATGTCCGGCAATATTCGCGCCAAAGAATCTCCTGTGTGAAACGACCTTATTGCCACAAAACCTGTAGCAAATCTGCTGGAATAAGCGCGGCATAGTTCCCCCCCATGGAAATTAATACATAGGTGAAATACTGTATTTTAGGGCTGCGGTAAAGAAACAATGACAGGCCCTATTTTTTGGCTCCCAGCCCTTACATAACACTGTATGGCAAAATTTGCTGTGAGAAAAAAATGGCAGCGATTTGTTAACTGCTCCTCTCACACGTGTGAATACACCCTTAGGGGCAGATTATGGGGCAGATTTACCTCAGTGGAAATTCCTTCAGAAATTCTGCTTTATGTTATTCACCGAACACAGAAATTAGAAGGTGACTAGCAGATTAGACAGAGCCGGCCTCACACAGTGACACTGCCTGACAGACTGCTCTAGTTCCCCGACAACCAATCAGAGTATGAAAGCTGATCTCTGGTTACTATGGACAACCAAAATGGTTTTACTCTGAGGCAATTTTCATTAATCAATCCACTAACATTTGTTATAGAAATTAGGGAACCTTGTCATATACATTTCTTATAGCAGTGCAGTGGTCCCTATTTACTCAATAAAATTGTACAATTAATAGACTAGCAAGTCCTTAAGGTCCCTGTGCGCTGCTTGGGGCCCTGTGCTCTGCCTGGGGCCCTGTGCTCTGCCTGGTTCTCGTGTGCTGCCTGGGCCCCTGTGTGCTGCCTGTGGCCCCTGTGTGCTGCCTGGGGTCCCTGTGCACTGCCTGAGGCCACGTGTGCTGCCTTGGGGTCCCTGTGCTCTGCCTGGGGCCCAGTCTGCTGCCTGGGGCTCTGTGCGCCACCTGGGGTCCCCGTGTGATGCCTGGGGCCATTGTGCTCTGCCTGGGGCCCGGTGCGCTGCCTAGGGCCCCTGTGCTCTGTCTGGTGCCCTGTGCGCTACCTGGGGCCCCATGTGCTGCCTGTGGCCCCTGTGTGCTGACTGGGGCCCTGGGTGCAGCCTGGGACCCCTGTGCTTTGCCTGGGGCCCTGTGCACTGCCTGGTGCCCTGTGTGCTGCCTGGGGCCCTGTGCACTGCCTGTGGCCACTGTGCACCGCCTGGGGCCCTGTGCACTGCCTGTAGCTCCTGTGTGCTGCCTGGGGCCCCGTGCGCTGCCTGGGGCCCCTGTGCACTGTCTGGGGCCCCGTGTGCTGCCTGGGGCCCCTGTGCTCTGCCTGGGGCCTTGTGTGCTGCCTGGGGCCCCGTGCACTACCTGTGGCCCCTGTGCGCTGCCTGTGGCCCCTGTGCGCTGACTGGGGCCCCTGTGCGCTGACTGGGGCCCTTGTGCTCTGCCTGGGCCCCTGTGCTCTGCCTGGGGCCCCGTGCGCTGCTTGGGGCTCGTGCTCTGCCTGGGGCCCTGTGCTCTGCCTGGGCCCCTGTGCTCTGCCTGGGGCCCCGTGCGCTGCTTGGGGCTCGTGCGCTGCCTGGGGCCCCTGTGCGGTGCCTGGGGCCCCGTGCGCTGTCTGTGGCCCTGTGTGCTGCCAGTGGCCACTATGCGCTGCCTGGGGCCCAGTGCGGTGTCTGTGGCCACTATGCACCGCCTGTGGCCCCTGTGCGCTGCCTGGGGATCCGTGTGCTGCCTGGGGCCCGTGTGCTGCCTGTGGCCCCTGTGCACTGCCTGGGGCCCCGTGTGCTGCCTGTGGCCCCTGTGCGCTGCCTACTGTGGCCCCTGTGCTGCCTGGGGCCCCTGTGCACTGCCTGGGGCCCCTTATGCTCTGCCTGAGGCCCCATGTGCTACCTGAGGCCCCAGTGCTCTGCCTGGGGCCCCGTGTGCCGCCTGTGGCCCCTGTGCGCCGCCTGGGGCCTCGTGTGCCGCCTGGGGCCCCTGTGCTCTGCCTGGGGCCCCATGTAGTTCCTGGGGCCCCTGTGCTCTACCTGGGCCCCGTGTGCTGCCTGGGGCCCCGTGTGCTGCCTGGGGCCCCTATGCTCTGCCTGGGGCCCCGTATGCTGCCTGGGGCCCCTGTGCTCTGCCTGGGTCCTCTTGCGCTGCCTGGGGCCCCGTGCGCCTGGGGCCTCTGTGCGCTGCCTGGGGCCCCTGTGTGCCGCCTGGGGCCCCTGTGCGCTGCCTGGGGCCCCGTGCGCTGCCTGTGGCCCCCATTCCCCGCCTGTGGCTCCTGTGCTCTGCCTGTGGCCACTGTGCGCTGCATGGGGCCCGTGCGTGACCTGTGGCCCCTGTGTGCTGCCTGGGGCCCCGTGCACTGCCTGGGGCCCCTGTGCACTGCCTGGGGCCTCGTATGCTGCCTGTGGCCCCTGTGCTCTGCCTGGGGCCCATGTGCTGCCTGTAGCCCCAGGGTGCTGCCTGGGGCCCAGTGTACTGCCTGGGGCCCAGTGTACTGCCTGGGGCCCCTGTGCTCTGCCTGGGGCCCCAAGTGTTGCCTGGGGCCCCGTGTGCTGACTGTGGCCCTTGTGTGCTGCCTGGGGCCCCTGTGCGCTGCCTGGGGCCCCATGTGGTTCCTGGGGCCCCTGTGTTCTACCTGGGGCCCCATGCTCTGCCTGGGGCCTCGTGTGCTGCCTGGGGCCCCTGTGCTCTGCCTGGGGCCCCGTGTGCTGCCTGGGGCCCCTGTGCTCTGCCTGGGGCCCCGTGCGCTGCCTGTAGCCCCCTGTGCGCTGCCTGGGGCCTCTGTGCGTTACCTGTGGCCCCCTGTGCTGCCTGGGGCCCCATATGCTGCCTGGGGCCCCAGTTCGCTGCCTGTGGCTCCTGTGTGCTGCCTGGGGCCCCGTGTGCTCTGCCTGGGGCCCCATGTGCTACCTGGGGCCCCTGTGCTCTGCCTGGGGCCCCGTTTGCCGCCTGTGGCCCCTGTGCGCCGCCTGGGTCCTCGTGCGCCGCCTGGGGCCACTGTGCTGTGCCGCCTGGGGCCCCTGTGTGCTGCCTGGGGCCCCTGTGCGCTGCCTGGGACCACGTGCGCTGCCTGTGGCCCCCATGCTTTGCCTGTGGCTCGTGTGCTCTGCCTGTGGCCCCTGTGCGCTGCATGGGGCCCGTGCGTGACCTGTGGCCCCTGTGCGCCGCCTGGGGCCCTGTGCACTGCCTGGGGCCTCGTATGCTGCCTGGGGCCCGTGTTCTCTGCCTGGGGCCCTTGTGTGCTGCCTGTGGCCCCTGGGTGTTGCCTGGGGCCCAGTGTACTGCCTGGGGCCCCTGTGCTCTGCCTGGGGCCCCGTGTGCTGACTGTGGCCCCTGTATGCTGCTTGGGGTGCCGGGTGATGCCTGGGGCCCCTGTGCTCTGTCAGGGGCCCCGTGTGCTGCCTGTGGCCCCTGTGCACTGCCACGGGCCACGTGTTCTGCCTGGGGCCCCTGTGCTCTGCCTGGTGCCCCATGCGCTGCCTGGGGCCCCGTGTGCTGCCTGTGGCACCTTGTGCTGCCTGGGGCCCCGTATGCTGCCTGGGGCCCCTGTGCGCGCCTGTGGCCCCTGTATGCTGCCTGGGCCCCGTGTGCTTTGCCTGGGGCCCCGTGTGCTCTGCCTGGGGCCCCTGTGCTCTGCCTGGGGCCCCGTGTGCTTCCTGTGGACCCTGTGCGCTGCCACGGGCCATGTGTTCTGCCAGGGGCCCCTGTGCTCTGCCTGGTGCCCCATGCGCTGCCTGGGCCCCGTGTGCTGCCTGTGGCACCTTGTGCTGCCTGGGGCTCCTGTGCGCTGCCTGTAGCACCTTGTGCTGCCTGTGGCCCCTGTGCGCTGCCACGGGCCACGTGTTCTGCCTGGGGCCCCTGTGCTCTGCCTGGGCCTCTTGCGCTGCCTGGGGCCCGTATCTGCCTGGGGCCCCTGTGCGCTGCCTGGGGCCCCTGTGTGCTGCCTGGTGCCCCTGTGCGCTGCCTGGGGCCCTGTGCGCTGCCTGTGCTCCCATGCCCCCTCCTGTGGCTCCTTTGTGCTGCCTGGGGCCCCGTGCGCTGCCTGGAGTGCTCCCTGTGCTCTGCCTGGGGCCCCTGTGCTCTGCCTGGGGCCCTGTGTGCTGCCTGTGGCCCCTGTGCGCTGCATGGGCCCGTGCGTGACCTGTGGCCCTGTGCGCCGCCTGGGGCCCCCGCTGCCTGGGGTCCCATGTGCTGCTTGGGGCCCTGTGTGCTGCTTAGGGCCCCTGTGCTCTGCCTGGGGCCCCGTGTGCTGCCTGTGGCCCCTGTGGGCTGCCTTGGGCCCCATGCACTGCCTGTGGCCCCTGTGCGCTGCCTGGGGCCCGTGCGCTGCCTGTGGCCCCGTGTTCCGCCTGGGCCCCGTGCGCCGCCTGTGGCCCCTGTGCGCCCGCCTGGGGCCCCTGTGCCGCCTGGGCCCCATGCCTGCCTGGGCCCCGTTGCTGCCTTGGCACCTGGCTGCCTGGGGCCCCGTATGCTGCCTGGGGCCCCTTGTGCGTGCCTGTGCGGCCCCGTTGCGTGCCTGGGCCCCTGTGGGGCCCGGCGCTGTGGCCCCTGTGCGCTGCATCGAGGGCCCCGTGCGTGCCTGTGGCCCCTGTGCTCGCCTGGGGCCCCGTGCTGCTGGGCCCCTGTGCGCTGGCCTTGGGGGCCCGTGCCTGGGTCTTTCTTGGGGCCCCGTGTGCCGCCTGGGGCCCCTGTGCGCTGCCTGGGGCCCTGTGCGCTGCCTGTGGCCCCCATTCCCCGCCTGTGGCTCCTGTGCTCTGCCTGTGGCCACTGTGCGCTGCATGGGGCCCGTGCGTGACCTGTGGCCCCTGTGTGCTGCCTGGGGCCTCGTGCACTGCCTGGGGCCCCTGTGCGCTGCCTGGGGCCTCGTATGCTGCCTGGGGCCCCTGTGCTCTGCCTGGGGCCCATGTGCTGCCTGTAGCCCCAGGGTGCTGCCTGGGGCCCAGTGTACTGCCTGGGGCCCAGTGTACTGCCTGGGGCCCCTGTGCTCTGCCTGGGGCCCCAAGTTGCCTGGGGCCCCTGTGTTCTACCTGGGGCCCCATGCTCTGCCTGGGGCCCCGGTGCTCTGCCTGGGGCCCCATGTGCTGCCTGGGGCCCCTGTGCTCTGCCTGGGGCCCCGTGCGCTGCCTGTAGCCCCCTGTGCGCTGCCTGGGCCTCTGTGCGTTTACCTGTGGCCCCCTGTGCTGCCTGGGGCCCCATATGCTGCCTGGGGCCCCAGTTCGCTGCCTGTGGCCCCTGTGTGCTGCCTGGGGCCCCGTGTGCTCTGCTTGGGGCCCCATGTGCTACCTGGGGCCCCTGTCTCTGCCTGGGGCCCCGTTTGCCACCTGTGGCCCCTGTGCGCCGCCTGGGTCCTCGTGCGCCCGCTGGGGCCGCTGTGCTGTGCCGCCTGGGGCCCCTGTGTGCTGCCTGGGGCCCCTGTGCGCTGTCTGGGACCACGTGCGCTGCCTGTGGCCCCCATGCTCTGCCTGTGGCTCCTGTGCTCTGCCTGGGCCCCTGTGCGCTGCATGGGGCCCGTGCGTGACCTGTGGCCCCTGTGCGCCGCCTGGGGCCCTGTGCACTGCCTGGGGCCTCGTATGCTGCCTGGGGCCCGTGTTCTCTGCCTGGGGCCCGTGTGCTGCCTGTGGCCCCTGGGTGCTGCCTGGGGCCCAGTGTACTGCCTGGGGCCCCTGTGCTCTGCCTGGGGCCCCGTGTGCTGACTGTGGCCCCTGTATGCTGCTTGGGGTGCCGGGTGATGCCTGGGGCCCCTGTGCTCTGTCAGGGGCCCCGTGTGCTGCCTGTGGCCCCTGTGCACTGCCACGGGCCACGTGTTCTGCCTGGGGCCCCTGTGCTCTGCCTGGTGCCCCATGCGCTGCCTGGGGCCCCGTGTGCTGCCTGTGGCACCTTGTGCTGCCTGGGGCTCCTGTGCGCTGCCTGTGGCACCTTGTGCTGCCTGGGGCCCCGTATGCTGCCTGGGGCCCCTGTGCTCTGCCTGGGGCCCCGTGTGCTGCCTGTGGCCCCTGTGCGCTGCATGGGGCCCGTGCGTGACCTGTGGCCCCTGTGCGCCGCCTGGGGCCCCGCTGCCTGGGGTCCCATGTGCTGCTTGGGGCCCTGTGTGCTGCTTAGGGCCCCTGTGCTCTGCCTGGGGCCCCGTGTGCTGCCTGTGGCCCTGTGGGCTGCCTTGTGCCCCATGCACTGCCTGTGTCCCCTGTGCGCTGCCTGGGGCACCGTGCGCTGCCTGTGGCCCCGTGTTCCGCCTGGGGCCCCGTGCGCCGCCTGTGGCCACTGTGCGCCACCTGGGGCCCCTGTGCTCTGCCTGGTGTCCCATGCGCTGCCTGGGGCCCCGTGTGCTGCCTGTGGCACCTTGTGCTGCCTGGGGCCCCGTATGCTGCCTGGGGCCCCTGTGCTCTGCCTGTGGCCCCTGTGCGCTGCATGGGGCCCGTGCGTGACCTGTGGCCCCTGTGCGCCGCCTGGGGCCCGCTGCCTGGGGCCCCATGTGCTGCTTGGGGCCCTGTATGCTGCTTAGGGCCCCTGTGCTCTGCCTGGGGCCCCGTGTGCTGCCTGTGGCCCCTGTGGGCTGCCTTGGGCCCCATGCACTGCCTGTGGCCCCTGTGCGCTGCCTGGGGCACCGTGCGCTGCCTGTGGCCCCGTGTGCCGCCTGGGGCCCCGTGCGCCGCCTGTGGCCCCTGTGCGCCGCCTGGGGCCCCTGTGCTCTGCCTGGTGCCCCATGCGCTGCCTGGGGCCCCTGTGCTCTGCCTGGTGCCCCATGCGCTGCCTGGGGCCCCGTGTGCTGCCTGTGGCACCTTGTGCTGCCTGGGGCCCCGTATGCTGCCTGGGGCCCCTGTGCTCTGCCTGGGGCCCCGTGTGCTGCCTGTGGCCCCTGTGGGCTGCCTTGGGCCCCATGCACTGCCTGTGGCCCCTGTGCGCTGTCTGGGGCACCGTGCGCTGCCTGTGACCCCGTGTGCCGCCTGTGGCCCCTGTGCGCCGCCTGGGGCCCCGTGCGCCGCCTGGGGCCCCGTGTGCTGCCTGTGGCACCTTGCGCTGCCTGGGGCCCCGTGTGCCGCCTGTGGCCCCTGTGCGCCGCCTGGGGCCCCGTGCACCGCCTGGGGCCCCATGCGCTGCCTGTGGCCCCTGTGTGCTGCCTGGGGCCTCGTGTGCTGCTTAGGGCCCCTGTGCTCTGCCTGGGGCCCCGTGTGCTGCCTCTGGCCCCTGTGGGCTGCCTTGGGCCCCGTGTACTGCCTGTGGCCCCGTGTGCCGCCTGGGGCCCCTGTGCTCTGCCTGGGGCCCGTGCGCTGCCTGGGGCCTCGTGCTCTGCCTGGGGCCCCGTGCTCCGCCTGGGGCCCCTGTGCGCTGCCTGGGGCCCCATGTGCTGCTTGGGACCCGTGTGCTGCTTGGGGCCCTGTGTGCTGCTTAGGGCCCCTGTGCTCTGCATGGGGCCCCGTGTGCTGCCTGTGGCCCCTGTTGGCTGCCTTGGGCCCCGTGCACTGCCTGTGGCCCCTGTGCGCTGCCTGTGGCCCCGTGCGCTGCCTGTGGCCCCGTGTGCACCTGGGGTCCCGTGCGCCGCCTTTGGCCCCTGTGCGCCGCCTGGGGCCCCGTGCGCCGCCTAGGGCCCCTGTGCTCTGCCTGGGGCCCCGGCGCTGCCTTGGGCCCCGGGGCCGCCTGGGGCCCCTGTGCTCTGCCTGGGGCCCCGTGCACTACCTGTGGCCCCTTGCGCTGCCTGCGGCCCCGTTTTGCTGCCTGGGGCCCCTGTTCGCTGCCTGGGGCCCGCCTATGCTGCCTGGGGCCCCTGTGCTCTCCTGGTGCCATGTGCGCTGCCTGGGGCCCCGATGAGAGAGGAGAGAGAGAGGAGGAGAGAGGATGAGAGAGAGGAGAGGAGAGGAGAGAGGACCTTGGCTCCGGATCAGTTTTCTGCGGATTTGTCAAAATCTGGTCCGGCCCCCATAGGTTTGCATTGTTTCCGGCCGCCTGAGTGCCGATTCAGGCACTGTCAGGTGCTCCGGAAAAAAAAAATAAGTTACAAAAACCGTCTTGTCCGGCCGCCGGGATGTACAATTCCGACGGATCGGCCAAAAACGGATGCAACGCAGTGACTCAGGCGCGATCCGGCGCTAATGTAAGTCAATGCTAAAAAAACGCATCCGGTACCGATCCCTTTTTTTAGAAACACGCCGGATCGCGTGATTCAAAAAGCCTGATGTGTGAAAGGGGGCCTTAATCAATCCACTAACATTTGTTATAGAAATTAGGGAACCTTGTCACATACATTTCTTATAGCAGTGCAGTGGTCCCTATTTATCAATAAAATTGTACAATTAATAGACTGCAAGTCCTTAAGGTCCCTGTGCTCTGCCTGGGGCCCTGTGCGCTGCCTGGGGCCCCTGTGCTATGCCTGGTGCCGTGTGCTGCCTGGGGCCCCGTGTGCTGCATAAGACCCCTATGCTCAGCCTGGGGCCCTGTGTGCGCCTGGGGCCCCTGTACTCTGCCTGGTGCCTGTGCGCTGCCTGGGGCCCCGTGCACTGCCTGGGGCCCCTAGGCTCTGCCTGGGGCCCCGTGCGCTACCTGGGGCCCATGCGCTGCCTGGGGCCCTGTGCTCCTCCTGGTGCCCTGTGCTCCGCCTGGGGCCCCTGTGCTCTGCTGTGAACCCCGTGTGCTGCCTGGGGCCCCGTATGCTGCCCGGGGCCCTGTGCACTGCCTAGGGCCCCGTGTGCTGTCTGAGGCCCCTGTGTTCTGCCTGGGGCCCCGTTTGGTGCCTGGGGCCTGTGCTCTGCCTGGTGCCCTGTGCGCTGCCCGGGGCCCCGTGCGCTGCCTGGGGCCCCTGTGCTCCTCCTGGTGCCCTGTGCTCCGCCTGGGGCCCCTGTCTCTGCCTGTGGCCCCGTGTGCTGCCTGGGGCCCCTGTGCTCCTCCTGGTGCCCTGTGCTCCCGCCTGGGGCCCCTGTGCTCTGCCTGTGGCCCGTATGCTGCCTGGGGCCCTGTGCACTGCCTAGGGCCCCGTGTGCTGTCTGAGGCCCCTGTGCTCTGCCTGGGGCCCCGTTTGCTGCCTGGGGCCCCTGTGCTCTGCCTGGGGCCCCAAGCGCTGCCTGGGGCCCCAAGCGCTGCCTGGGGCCCTGTGCTCTACCTGGTGCCATGTGTGCTGCTGGGGCCCCTGTGCTCTGCCTGGTGCCCTGTGCACTGCCTGGGGCCCGTGCACTGCCTGGGGCCCCTGTGCTCTGCCTGATGCCCTGTGCGCTGCCTGGTGCCCCGTGCGCTGCCTGTGGCCCCTGTTCACTGCCTGGGGGCCCCAAGTGCTGCCTGGGGCCCGTGGGCCATCTGTGGCCCCTGTGCTCTGTCTGGGGCCCATGTGCTGTCTGGGGGCCCCGGTGCTGTCTGGGGCCCTGTGTGCTTCCTGGGGCCCCGTATGCTGCTGGGGCCCCTGTGCACTGCCTGGGGCCCTGTGCGCTACCTGGGGCCCCGTGTGCTGTCTGAGGCCCCTGTACTCTGCCTGGGGCCCCGTGGTGCTGCCTGGGGCCCTGTGTGCTGCTGGGGCCCCTGTGCTCTGCCTGGTGCCCTGTGTGCTGCCTGGGGCCCCGTGTGCTGCCTGGGGCCCCTGTGCTCTGCCATTAAAGTCCTTTATTAGAAGATAACATCAAATGACCGGTCATTTACATTCCTTTGTTCAATGGGTCATCTGGTTAAACATTTAAGTTTCAATTACTTCTGCTTACCTCCCTGAAAGTAAGGATATATGTATTATATATTAAGCTGATTGAAACCAATCAATAAATTTGTATTGATTAATTGGAATGTTGAAACAATAAAAATAACTCTTACTATACTATCCTTTTCACCTTCCCAGGTGTCCACAGAACATGTGGGTGATTCTCCTATCTGGCTGACCATTTATGCAAGATATAGATTGTTCTCTGAAGGATAGGCAGAGGCCTGAGGTGACAGGTTGATCAGAAGTTCTTATTCCACTCCAAAAATAAAACTCTCCTCCCCAGGAATAGATATCTCTCCCCATATAACTGGGGTAGGATGGGAAGAGAAAATTCAGAGTCTGCGGCCTTCATTTTTTTTACAAGCAGAGCAAAAACTTGCCCCATTTTTACGGACTTTTCCTGTTATTTTGGACTGTTGGCAGCTTATATCGGGGATGTGGAGGAAGCCTTTTTGCCTATAGATCACATGGCATCTAGTAGAGAAGAACTTGTGTGGAGGGTTGAGAATTCAGTGTGTTTGCACATAAAAGTGCCATGGTCATGCTTGGGCCCCAAATGGTTAGTTTTTGGCTGTCCTGAAAGCTTATATAGGTAGATAGGGCTGACTGTGTGTAAATTTAGGTACCATAGGTTCTGGAGACACAGATGATTTTGGTGAGCGCTGCACTCGAGCTCTCCACAATCATATTACCAAGGGAAATGTGTTTACTGCAGGCGTGTAAGTGACCTTCTACAGCTGTCAGTTATAGAGGGGGGTCCTGTTTTTTGATAAT
>JARQOD010000006.1:92150532-92206965 GCA_033576555.1 Oophaga sylvatica
CCCTCCTTCTTCACCAGCGCCTCAGGGCGCGAATATGGCGGCAAAATGGCGGTAAATGGCGGCAAAGTCACAAAGATGGCAAATACAGTCTTTAGCACAAAACAGACCAATTCAGGCACACAGGACTTGCTTATAGCGAGCTTCAGAATCCTGTTCGGGGACGCCAAAAATGAGCCGCCCGCCAGGGCCGTGGGGTACTCGGCACCGAGCCCGTTGATTTCTATGGGGATTGTCACGGTAGCTGCAGCTCGGTCCGTGGCCCTGGGCGCTCACTATAAATGGGATATTTACAGGGGATTAGTGTTCGTATAGTTTGTCATGACGCCACCTGTAGTACCTGGTCAGGGTGACCAGCGCTGCTGTGCAGGTCCTCTGGAAGGGATGGTGTTGTGCAGCTAGATGATAAGTCTTCTACAGGTAAGACTGTATCCTTTCAGGGCAGGTAGATGTAAGGTAAAGCAATGGTGCAGGAGAGATGTAGCAGAGTGGAGTGTGCGACGGAGTAATAATGCAGGAAACAGTTCTTGTGCAGTTTCAAAGGTTTACTCAGTCTGTTGTACACACAGATTCCAGCCGGGCACTGTGTCCTTCCAGTGAGTAATCCAGCAACCCTCAGGTAGATTGGTCACACTCCCAAAGACTCCCTTTATGTTCCTTTCCGGCTTCTTAGTGCTACGCTCCTTACTCCTTCTCTGCACCTCCCTACCACAGAGCCCTTGGACGAGGTAGTATTGGATCCTTTCAGTTTACAGGTACGACCCGATGTCCCGGGACGCTGATCTCCTCTTCACGGAGACCGAGACACCGTCGGATGCCTGAACGTATTTGATCCCTAGGCTTCCTCCCCGATGGGAATATGGTAGCTAGTGGCCCTTGAAAAGTCCCACTATACTCGGTGTTACTAGTGGCGATGAACTGACCCACCAGTCTAGGGACCGTTCTCCGATATTTGCCTGGTCCTTCCTTCTTCAGGATGGGGGCACAGCTTCAATTGCTGTCTCTGCCCTGGACCCTTTCGCTCTCTTCAGCACGGCTCCCTGAGGTGAACTCAGAGGAGCTGCAGGTCAGCCCAGTACACACACTGGCTGCCTGACACAAACTGAAACTCTCTTCTAACGCTGCAACCTAATGCTGCAGCAGGCTCCACCCACCCACTTCTACATCCTTTCCTAACCAGCCTGATGCTCAGCACTGGCATGATGTGTGTGGATGCGGTGATGGAGTCAATGGGGTGCTTCCTCCTTACCTGAGAGTCAGGTGTCACACCTCTGGGTGAGATGCAACATCTCTGTGGCGACTGGACCCTCAGGGCGCCACAGATGCACTCTAGACAGATGAGGCAAAAGTAAAGGTTTTTGATCTCGGCATGTTGGGTGAAAACAAAGCAATGGCAACTGTACAACATGTTGATAACAATGTTATGTAATGGAAGTTAGTTTAAGGGAATTCTGGCAGCTAATTATGTTTCAGTTTATTACTTTTTTTCTCAGTACGGTATTCTTCATATTGTCTCTATGTCATTGATTTCTTGAATACACACACATAAAAATCTGGCATATTGAAGTATGTAACTTAGGACCATCTGCACCCCGTAGTCCAGGAAAACCCTAAAAAAACATATTAAAATTTAAAATTTTAGACTGGGATTTTTGCCAAGCAAAATAACATTGTGCTGAGAAAAAGCCACCCTTAACCCCTTCCGTATCGATGATGGGATAGTACGTCATCGGTAAGGATCCATGCTTTGAGGTGGACTCCGTTGGTGAGCCCACCTCAAAGCCGCGACATGTCAGCTGTTCTAAACAGCTGACATGTGCCCGCAATAGGCACGAGTGGAATCGCCATCCGCCCGAGCCTATTAACTAGTTAAATCCCGGGGCCGGAAATGAGCGCATCGCCGACCCCCATCACGTGATCGGGGGTCGCGACGCGTTGCCTTGACAACCAGAGGTCTCATAGAGACCTCTATGGTTGTTGCCGGCACATTGCTGTGAGCGCCGCCCGGTGGACGGCGCTCAAAGCAATGCAGTAAATCTGCTACATATGGGCGATCTGCTCATCGCCCATACGTAGCAGAGCCGATCGAGTTGTGCATGCTTCTAGCCTCCCACGGAGGCTATTAAAGCATGCCAAAAGTAAAAAAAAGTGTTGAAAAATTAAAAAAAATAAAAAAAAACCTAAAAGTTCAAATCACCCCCCTTTCACCCCAATCAAAATAATACCATAAAGAAAAATCAAACATACACATATTAGATATCGCTGCGTTCAGAATCGCCCGATCTATCAATAAAAAAAGGATTAACCCGATCACTACACGGTGTAGCGAGAAAAAAATTAAAACGCCAGAATTACGTTTTTTGGTCGCCGCGACTTTGCATTAAAACGCAATAACGGGCGATCAAAAGAACATATTTGCACAATTGTTGTATCATTTAAAACGTCAGCTCGGTGCGCAAAAAATAAGCCCTCACCCGACCACAGATCATGAAAAATGGAGACGCTACGGGTCTCGGAAAATGGCGCAATTTTTTATTTTTTTATTTTAGCAAATTGTGGAATTTTTTTTCACCACTTAGATAAAAGAGAACCTGGACATGTTTGGTGTCTATGAACTCATAATGATCATAGTGGCAGGTCAGTTTTTGCATTTAGTGAACCTAGCAAAAAAGCCAAGCAAAAAACAAGTGTGGGATTGCACTTTTTTTGCAATTTCACCGCACTTGGAATTTTTTTCCCGTTTTCGAGTACACGACATGGTAAAACCAATGATGTCGTTCAAAATCACAGCTCATCCCGCAAAAAAATAAGCCCTCACATGGCCTTATTGACGGAAAAATAAAAAAGTTATGGCTCTGTAAAGAGGGGGAGCGAAAAACGAAAAATCGAAAAAAGCTCAGGGAGTGAAGGAGTTAAAGGGGATTCCTTCTTATCATAAATTGGATTAAGTAGAATGAACAAAATATAAGAATTTGGCCTCTGAGCATGGCTGAGTTGAAGAAGGGCAGATGCCCACATGTGCTCATGCTCTTTAATGTTTTTCAAGAGATTTTTTAAAATTAGATAACCACTTTTGCTTAATATGTCCCCTAGTTATTATCAGTAATAGTGCAGAGAAAATAAGTCAGTACATTTTGCTGATTGCAATGGGATATATGACGAATTCCTAACAACTAAGCTGAGATCCTGTTGTGAAGAACTCTGTGCAGTACCTGGTATATCTAACAATGTATATGGCGACAACATTCTCTATGCCATGGCATACTTAGAGATTTCATGTTTTTAGAAAGGTAGTTTGAAGTTAATGTAAAGGGAATGTGTCATCTGAAAAAATGTTTTATGTCAAACATATTTTAAACATTTGGCCATTTATCCTAAGGGTATGTGCAGACTATCAGTAGACGCTGCGGGTTGGACGCTGCGTACTTGTGCAGCATCCAACCTGTAGCGTCCAGCTGTTACAGCATAGTGGATGGGATTTCAAGAAATCCCATTCCCACTATACGTGCACAGATGCCTTCGGCTCATCCGCAGAGACTGACTTGGGGCACGTCTCTACAGATGGCAGCATGTCAATATCACCCTTAGCATGGCCGAGAAGTTCAGTGACCCTTTCCACCCACTTGCTTTCCATCTATCTCTGCCCTCTTCTGGCTCATGTATGGCTACAGCTGTTACTCAAGGAAGAGTGGAGTGGAGATAAATGCAAGGTAGAAAGATGCACTGAACTGCTCAGCCATGCCAAGGTGCTCCAAGCACTTCATTGCAAGTAGTAATGAAGAACATTTTTAAGAATGCAGCAATGGATCTGGATGCTAAATTTGACTTTACACCTTGCTCAGGCACCTCCATTCAGGTGCAGATGCCTTAAATAAGTGTTTCCCAGCCACCGGCTGGGGACACTTTAAGATGGCGTGCACTGTCCCTTTAAGAAGAAGGGAGAACACATGCGTACTAAGCATAGTGCCGGGGGATCTGCAAGCCAAAGGATAAGGAAATGCGGGACGGGGGCCGCGGCAGTGAGTGAGTCGGCGTCCCTGCCAGGGGAAGGGAGAAACATGCAGGGAAGCCAGCTCTACACATTGAAGTGGGGAGTAGTTGTATATAGGAATAGACAAACCAGACTAACAAGGAAAGACCTACAGAGATAAATTAAAATTCCAATCATACAAATACACAGTCGCAAACAACAGAGTGGATCACCTGCAAGTAAAAGAAAGCGCAACCAAACAGGAGAGGATGAGGATATGCACACTGACAAAACATCAAGCAACAGTCTTTAGAACATTCCAACTGCCTCCTGAACAAACACCTCCAATTCCACACCAGGCAGGATCAAACTAACACTTGCAATTCTGATTGACAGAGGTGAGTATATATAGAGGCCAACACTGAACAGCTGAGATCATTAAAGCAGGAATGCTTCAGAGAGTCTCAACTGAACAGATTTAACCCCTGCACTGCTAGCAGAAACCTGCACCATTTAATATGATGATGAAGTGCTTGTAATCAGTGGAGAATTATGTGGAATCAGACACCGTGATCTTCTGGCCCCTCTCTGTCATGGTAAACCCGTGACACCATATGATGCAGATACAAAATATTACATATCACAGAAGTGGTTATAACACATAAATGTCCAAAAATATTCTTACCCATAAAATTTTTGTGTTACGGTACCCTCATAATAAATAGTAATTAACAAAGGTTTGTCACCAAAATAATTTGATACCATGGTGAACAAGGTACTTACATATTAAAAGTAATATTTGATTAATATACATTTTTAAAACAGTAGTACATAAGAAAAGGTGCTGGATCAAGAAAAAGAGGAACTTGTTACCATAGGTTACCACATGACAAATAATATGAGTTTAACACAGTCTCATGAAGCATATGACTTGCAAACGTCAGAGGATAAATCGCAATACACAACCCCAGAAATGAATAAACTGAGGACAGACTATATAATGTAAAAATACATTTAAAAAAATCTTTATTGAAGTACATTAAAAATGCCAAAAAATTCAATCAATGGAAACAAAAAGGGAGCACACATGAAAAACTGAGGCACAAAAGTATGTATCAAGAGTGACAATGAAATATGCACCAGAGAAAAAAAGATCACTAATAATGGCTCAATAAAAAACAAGCATATGTTAATAAGATTCAGGAACCGCACAAATAATGAATTAATGCATAATACAATAGAATGTGAGTCCTTATGCCGATCACAGTGTTACATAATCATAAATAACTCTCCAAAAAAGATGCACATGTTGCAATATCAGAACCCGACTAAGTATCAGAATGAAATATACTCTTATATCCAAGTGGATGTTACTGTATGTGTAAAAACAAAAAAACAGTTATTATGTGCAAAAGCAGTAAAAATCAAGGTATCAATAAAGTGACATGTGCATCAGATACAAATATGAAACAATGTTGAAAATGAAAAAAAGATTCTGACTAATACCCCCATAGAAGAAGCGGTATAGCGAAACGGCGCTGTCAGGTGGGAACACGCTATCAGAGACTTCATGCACATGCACTTTGTAAGTACTCAGATCTTTAGCTCCTTTTCTGCACATGATAATCACTTGCTGGGCTGGCATACCATATACCATTTGGTTAATATATTGCCATCTGATTGTTTTTTTTTTTCATTTTCAACATTGTTTCATATGCCCAAAAAGGCCCAGTTTATGTAACACACAAGAATGTATATATTCAAATATATGGAACTACATTTCCATGTGAATAGCTCTTAAGAATCCAAATAGTTAACAAAGTAAGACTACATGTGAACTATATCCCCATAGAGTCTCCCCTTAAATAGTATACCGGTAACTAAGGAAGGCGCCCCCGGAACAAGCTGGCGACGAAACGAGCGTTGTGGTGAAGGGACGCCGAGCGGACACCTGTGACATCTTGCTACCGGTCAAGTTACCCTTTACTTTCATAAGGATTATTGTTTTGGGCATGACAAGACCATTTCTTTCATAGCTATTAATGCATTACTATTTCTGATTTTGGATAATAGGAACTCTGATATTGGTACTGTCTTATGCCTTTCTCAATTACTGGTATACTATTTAATTGTATACCACTCCATGGGAGTAGAGAGAAGGGAATATTCATCTTTCTTACGAATAAGGCACAGCTGACACTGCGCGTGCAATTAATACTCATTGCCCTCCACGCACATAATCCCGGTGTGGGGAGCAGCGAGTATTCTGGCAGCTGTGCTCTGCTTGTAAGCAGCGCATGACATCCCTGCCATGCGCTGCTTACAAGCATAAATCAGCTGCTTGCACCGGAACAAGACGCTTTGAGGGAGCGCAGGAAGGTAAGTAGGATGGTATATTTTTTTTATGTTTTATGATGGGGGCCATGCATACAAGGATAGGGATGAGAAGCCATGCATACCAGGATGGGGATGAGGAGCCATGCATACCAGGATGGGGAGGAGGAGCCATGCATACCAGGATAGGGATGAGGAGACCATGCATACCAGGACAGGGATGAGGAGACCATGCATACCAGGATAGGAATGAGAAATCATGCATACAAGGATGGGGATGAGAAGCCACGCAGACCTGGATAGGGTTGAGGAGCCATGCACACCTGGATAGGGATGAGGAGCCATGCAGACCTGGATAGAGATGAGAAGCCATGCAGACCAGGATAGGGATGAGGAGCCATGCAGACCAGGATAGGAATGAGGAGCCATGCAGACCAGGATAGGGATGAGGGGACAATGCATACCCGGCTTATACTTGAGTCAATAAGTTTTCCCAGTTTTTTGTGGTAAAATTAGGTGCATCGGCTGTCTCTGTGTTTAAAAATGGGAAACAAAATGAATGAATAGGAGGGCACCACTAAATGGTCTCAAAGAAAGGGGGTTCTCCAAGGGCATGTTTAGGAAAGACAATGAAAAATAGAGAAAAGCAACATGTCTAGAAAATGGGAACACTACCAAAAAAAATATAAAAAAAAAATCACATTTTATTGAAGGCACACAAAAACATGCACAAAAGCACACAACAATGATTAAAAACATTAAAAACAGACAAAAATACTGGTCATGCCATATGGTAATGGTGTATTCATATATATAAAGAAGCCTACAAAAATTATACCTCCACAAATATACTTCAAACAAGAAAAAGAGGTTTTTCAATATAAAAAAGTAATTTTTATTAAACAATCATTTAAAATAAATGTAAAATGTACATACATATACAAAAATGGGGACCACAAATGCAACAGAAATGTGTAAATCAGGCCTAATAAGGGTATCTATGCCAATAATCACAGGGGGGCGCTTTGGTAAATAATGCAGGGAGAAAAGAGGCTGCTCAGATGCGATATATCTACCTGCTATATAGTGCAGCATAAGAATCTCCTCCCTAAGTAACACCCCGTTACCTATGAATACATGTCCAGCTCATATGCATATAGCCAAGTGGCTTATAAACATTGTGTAGCTAAAGAAAGTGCCTTGTGCATTGTGTTTGGCAAAATAGTGTCTATGCTAGATGTCTGACCCACTTAACATTTGGACCTATAAAACAGATATTAAGTAGTGCTCACAAAAAAACAATTTCATGGCTGGCAAAGTATTCCCATACCTCTAAATAGGCTGCAGCACCCCTGACGCGCGTTTCGCTAGTCGCTTCTTCCAGAGGGGACGTGCTACTATAGCTGCCTCTGAGTGTGGTTTATATAGGAGTATAATTAGTCTAAGTAACAGCTGCGGGATCGCTCTACAGACGCAGACCGCGTCACTATGTGTCAGCATCATGTGACATCCAGTCATCCTCCATCCAGCGTGGGCAGGAAGCGTACATAAGTCTCCATAGTAACGCGGTGTGCGCTATGGTTACAGTCGCACCCTGCCGACAAACCATGGCCGTGTCATCAGTAATCGACGTCACGTGACGCCCCATCGGTCCCTCAGCTCGACGCGTCAGAGCAGGGAACACGAGTGGGCGGTTCAGTGAACGCATTGCCCCGACAACACGATCCAGGCTGTCTACATAGGAGCGATGTAAGCTTTTTTTAAAACCAATGTATAATACATATGCCAACAAGAAGAACGCTTGCATCAACGTATAGTACCCATGTAAATAAGAAGAAGAAGTGATACCTGCATCTTTCTCTAATTACATAATAAGTGCACTGTGTCAATATTATTAATAAGTGCCCAGATATTGTCAAGGTAAAATATAATTTTATACTTTTATACTTTCATATTCATAGTATGTATATGTATTTTATAAACACAAAGTTTTCCTTAAAAGAATAATAAGATAATGTTAGTATCTGCTGGTGTTTGTCTCCATCTTGTGTCCTATCACTGTATTACACTCTACTGAAATACCCCCTCCTTTGGAGAATTGAGGACATACATGATACCCGAGAACAATAGAATCTTTCTTCAAGAAACGAAACTGAGGATGACAACACGATCAAGGAGGACTTAGAAGAAGATCTAAGGACCAATTAGGATGACCAGATGCTGAATGTGTACATATATAGACATGATTCAGCTTATCTCTTTTTCCTCAATCCCGCCTTTACTCCACCCCAATATTCTGTGTATGAAATCTCATGTACGTGAATAAAGAGTTCAGTGCTTACTGGAGATGGCCGCCTAATAGCACCATTTTCTTTAGGGCACGTTCTGAAGTCTGAACCAGCGTAACGCCTGATTCATTCTCGGTCGACCCGTGCTCCTAGTCTAATCTGGGGTGACTGGAGGATGAGTGGTTTATCATTTTGATTCCGACAATTGGCGCCTAATAACGTGGGGCCGTGGATTGCCGCCCGTCCGGACCCGTCCCGAGGACTTTGCGGTGTTGCCCGCGGTGACTGAAGCGAGGACTGCAGCCTCCGTTGAACACGGTAAGTTGGGATCATATATTTTATATGCGTCCCACTTGCCTGTGTGTCAGTCATTGTGGGCTTAAGCTGTATTGTCTTTTTGGGTCTGGATGGGTGACTGGTTGAGTGGTGAGACCAAGGGCAATCCCACGCCACGAACCAGCAAGTGTGACCGAGTGACGTTGCATTGCCTGCACGTGCTTGAGTCAAAACAACCACGTTCCTCCTCCTCCGGTCACTGTACCTTTATGTAGATAATTGCCTCCCGTGACTGTTAGAATAAAGTTGGGACAAATTTTAGATTCTTGAAGTGTTGAGTGGGGTAGAAGACGCACATGATAGTCTAATCAGTGACGAATGGAGCCGGGACTCTTCGTCTGAGAAGTGACAAATGGAGCAGGGGCTCTTTGTCCAACACGGGGAGTCTCATTAGGAGAAGCCCCAGTGTCAGTGCATGGAGCGGGGACTCTGTACTGTGTAGAGTGTTACGGTGGACTGTGCTGTAAAGTTATCACCCACAGTTAGGGAAGGGACAAATTGAGCAGGGACTTTTTGTCTTGTCAACACATGGAGCGGGGACTCTGTATTGACGGGTGGTGACCTGCAAGTGGCACCGGTGGTCTGAGTCGCGACAGATCATTTCACTCTGTTAAATCATGATGCGTCTGTTTAAATCTGAAAAACTCCATAAGTTAGAGGGTGGTGCTTTGGGAGTGGTTGAATTGATGGAATCACGTGGAGGCAAGAAGGCTGTTAAGAAAGTGAGCTTACCGAGTATGAGCAGATTTCAGCCTTCAGTGTAGAAGGATTATGTAGCATAGAAGAAAGGAAAGTTGGGTGATAAGGGACTTCTGCATCAAGCCCAAGCACATTTAAGAGTAGTAAATGATTTGAAAGTTGAGGGTTGGAAAGAGGTAGATGGAATAAGGAGGTTCGGAAAGTGCTGAGCCTTTGTTCGGATATGTAAAATGCTCTGCATATGATCTTGTTGATGTAACTAAAATGGCCGCTCCAAGCCCTCGGCCACCGCCCTATAATGGTGCCGATCTCAGAACAAAGGGAGGTTGGACCTGTCATGTGTGTGGTGAACAGAATCCGCCCTGGGCGGAGACCTGCCGTGTTTGTGGGGCGGGTCGCTCCTGGTGTAATGCCCAGCCCATCGCCCCTCCCACACCCAGTGGCCATCTTAATACACCCGGAAATGGCCAACACCCCATCTCCTCCGGCGGCCATCTTGAGACACCCAAGCACACCCAGTCAGGCCTATATCCCTTGCTGATACCAACCAGGGCCTACTACCAGCCCCCGCCCGCACCTGTGCAGGCCACAGCTCCCAATATGGCACCAGATGCAACACCATTGTTCCCTTTCACACATCCCAACCCGGCCATTGCTGCAATGCATGAATCTTCAGTTTTTCAAACAATGATCAGAAGCCGCCGCCATGATATTACGGGATCCAATGAAGGGGAGGAGGATCAGGAGATAGAAGAGGGGTGGGTCCCTCAACAGCTACCATTATCCCCAGCAGCACCAGTATCTTCTCTTCCCTCCTCCATTCCCCCACCACCATTGTTAACCCTGGTCCTAGGGCTTATTCCACCCCCTACTCCAGAGATAAAGCACCTTCCTCTCCTTCACAAATCCTTAGAGAGGACAGTCGCTCTGTAAGATTCACGGAAACCCCGGTCAGGCCCCCAGCTCCCGGTGTATTTGAAAACTGGTATCCCTGCCATTCACAGCATTACACAGACCACAATGGAAATCCACTGACATTGTCCGTAGGGTACGGTGATATCCTGACACATCAGGTTGGTGCTATAGTTAGTCCTGCCAACTCCAACTGCTCGAACAAAGGGGGCTTGGCTCTGCTGATAGCCCAAGCCGGTGGTCCCATTGTTACTGCGGAATGCATGGCTCATATACACACTCATGGTCCCTTGTCACCTGGACAAACTCTGACTACTCATGCAGGGGACCTTCCCGCTGATATCATCATCCATGCAGTAGGTCCAGTTCATGATCCCCTAAACCCAAATGAGTCACGGGCCACCCTTCGGGCCACCATACATTCAATACTCCATCATGCTGGTATGCTAAAAACAGAAGACATTAGGCACCAGGAATTATTTGAAACCAATGATAAAGTAGTAAATTTGTGATTGCTTTGTCTAAAGAGTTAACTAACACCCACTCTGCAGTGTCTGCTTCTCTCCCAGAATATACAGGTGACACGGTGCATAATTTCTCGCCTGATGACCTTATATATATAAAAATTTATGGGAAGAGACTGTCTCCAGCCCAGATTTGAGGGTCCCTACACTGTGATCCTGTCCACCCCTACTGCCCGAAGCTCGAGGGCAAGAGCACCTGGATTCACGCCTCCCATTGCAAGAAGGACAAGATTAATCAGCAGTCATGAAGTTTCTGATCTACATATCCTTTTGAGCTATATCCTGATCTCCAGTAGTGCCAGTATGCCCACCTTCTGGGTTAATACTACAACCCCTGTGGTTGTCTTTAAGTTCGATTTCTATCAAATATTTAACTGTGATAGGAATGATTTCAAGGGATCAACGCACCAGACTCAGGGGAAAAGGGATATTTTATCTCAGTGTCACCCGCCCAGGGAATAAAAAACTGTCATGATTGGCAGATGAAGCTAGATACAATAGATTGATAAATGAGATATACAAGTATTATATTTGTAGGAACGGATCTAAGAATGCAGGAGTCAGTGACAGCAAGCAAAGGTATAAGGGAGGAAGTGCTGGTAGCAGCGAGATGGTATTTTGCTGTACACCAAGGTCATTCTACAGATAAGGAAGCTGAAGGCTGAGGGAGAGCACACTAACAGACTGCGCAGTGACCCGACTTGCCCCTCCCGTCGGGCATTCAGCGTGGAGACGCAGAGCAGGAGTGCAACGGTTTTCAGATTTTGTTGAGTGGGTTTTTGGAGTGGACACAGTGCGTGGGAATGGAGGGTCAGAGTGTGTGAGAGGCAGGTGGACAGGCGGAGAGGGGAGGTTGCACTAGAGGACAGAGTTCAGGAAGGAGCCAGGGGATTGTTTCTGGACTCTAGGGAAAACTTGGGTGGAGGTGGGTTTTGTCGGGGAAGGCAAGACTGGTGAGAGGGTTCTAGCAAGGTTTATATGAATGGCATAAAAGAAAAAGAAAAGGAAAAGGTGACAAGGAAAGACTGAGGGTGGGTGGACCGGATTGGAGATCGGTTGGAGCGGAGGATCTAGCCAGAATAGCACAGGGGGCACAACATGATTTAGTGCAGGCAAAAAGAGGTAGCTTGCACATGAACCCCCTTGTCTCCTAACCCCCCCCCCACTCCTAATTGCACAGTACAGGTGAACCTACCAGGGGGACATGAGGTTGAGTTCCAAGTGGACACGGGGGCAGACAATTCAGTAATTACAGAAGAGGACTGGCCATTTGGGAAAAGTGATTTCTCCCACCATGTTATAGCGACTCCTTATAACTCTCCATCTATCCTGCTCCCCGTCACTAAAAAGATTCCCCTGCAAATTCAAGGAACCACTGTGCACACACGGTTGGTGATATCACCACGGGGTCAATGTGATCTTTTAGGATGTGATGTGTTGTTACAATTGCAAGCACGTATTGAGTATTATCCGGTTGGAACTGTCACTATGACACCAGGACTGAAGCAGAGCACTCTTTGTAAAATCATGTCGCTAGACGTTGCTAGTACACAGAGGAAAGAGAAGATTTTCAGGAAATATATTCCAATGTTATTCCTGGACCCCACTGTCATGATGTACTCTTTAGGATAAGGACAGGGGATTTTACGAAACAACATGTTGGGGTCATAGTAGATGCTGCAAATAATCAACTCCACTATGTTGGAGGACTGGCCGCAACAATTTCACAGAAAGGAGGACCCATGATACAGGACGAATCTAATTCATATATACAAACGTGTGGTCAGGTAGAAATAGGACAGGTCCCAGCAACCAGAGCAGGACAGTTGCCGTGTCAATATGCAATATATGCAATGAAATCACGATATACTTCTACTAATATGCCTAGGTCCCAACAATTACTTACTGAAGCTGTCCAGAATGTAATCCTGTATGTTTTCCCTGTCCACTCCGAACAATCATTTTGCAAGCAGGCAGCTGCAGGTCCAAGGACAGTTCTTATCAGTGCCCACATAGCAAACTCCAGCCCCCCTTCAACTTAACCCTGTGTACGGGTTGGTACAAAAATTATGGGCAGTTAATGCAGCTACTGATCTGGAAACTCCAGTGGTGTCTAATATATATATAT
Source organism: Oophaga sylvatica (assembly GCA_033576555.1). NCBI lineage: Eukaryota > Metazoa > Chordata > Amphibia > Anura > Dendrobatidae > Oophaga > Oophaga sylvatica. Next base: position 92,163,721 of record JARQOD010000006.1, read on the forward strand.
ATACACTTTTGTTCCAGATATCTCAGGATGCTGCTTAATTACAGTTATTGATTTTGCCAATGTTATTTTTATAATATGTTGATGATTTACTGATTTGTGTTCCTCCAGGAAACAGTGTCGTATTGCAACAATATTACTCATGTTGTTTTTGTACCAAGCAGGTTGTAAAGCGTTGAAGGATAAACTGCAATTTTGTAAATCTTCAGTTATCTTTTTGGGACATTGCATTACACCGGGGGAACGATATCTGACCAGCGCTCGCAAAGAAGCTGTACAGAACTTTCCTATTCCTGTTAATGTTGCCGCTCTTAGGATATTTCTTGGACTGATTTCTACTGCAGGCAGTGGATACATGCTGTATCAATCCTCATGCAGCCTCTCTATGACTGTACCACCATTGTGCTTTTTAAACTAACTCCTGAAGGTATAGACGGTTTTTATTTTTCCCTCAAAAACAGGATTGTGGCAGCTCCAGCGCTAGGAACCCCCAACTATGAACTACCATTCATCCTGTATCTTTATGAACAGCGGGGACACGCGGCAGGAGTATTGACTCAGTTACATGGTGACAATCAAAGGCCAGTGGCCTGTTTCAGTGGAAGACTAGATGCAGTGGCTAGAGTGCTCCGTCCTGTGTATGGGCGGTACATGCTGTAGGACTATTGCTCCACAAATCATCAGATATCGTTCTTGATTATCCACTGACAGCACTTACACCTCATGATGTATACACCATACTGAACCAGGTGCAACCGGCACACCTTTCAGCTGCACGTCACCTTCGATTGCAATGTGCACTTTTAATGCCTCCAAATGTTTCTTTGCAGAGATGTACCACACTTAATCCTGCCACATTGTTACCTCTCTCGGATCTAGGGGGGAGGTCAGGTATTGTACGGTATTGTACAAAGAAGATCCAAGAGAGGAGATTCCTTATGATTATGTTCAGCTTATGGCACAGGAAACAGCAGGTCTACCCACAGTGTTTGAAACTGAAAGACATAATGTTGACTTTAAATCTTTTGTAGAACTCGCTATCAAGATGACTCAGGTGCCTTCCACACCAGGTATGCCATCGTCTCCCTGAATGCAGTAATCAAAGCAGAACCAATGCTCCTACATCAGTCAGCCCAGGAGGCTGAACTTAAGGCTCTGACCGAGGCCTGTAAGATAGCTGAAGGTAGAATTGTTAACACCTACACAGATTCTAGATAAGCATTCGGTATAGCTCATGATTTGGGTCCAATTTGGAAGTCTAGAGGATTCCTGATGGCAGCAGGACATCCCATTAAAAATGCTGACGCAGTCCAGCAGTTAATTGATGCATTACAATTACCAAAAGAAGTAGTTGTCAAAAGTTAAAGCACATACCAGATGCACTGATCAGGTGAGTAAAGGAAACGCAATGGCCGATGCAGCAGTAAAAACAGCAGCCAGTAGACCACTCCAAGGGGTAACGATGCACCAGGTAAGCGCTCCCAAAAATCCCTTTGTGTCGGAGGATGCCTTAGCCCAGATGCAGGCTCAGGTGCGCCAGGAGGAAGTAGAAAAGTGGGAAAAAGAAGGTGCATGTCTGAATGCAGCAACTGGGGTATGGGGAAGAGGGATGCGCCGATGCCTTCTAAGAGCGTTGTACCCTGTGGTCGCCCAGATGTTACATGGGCCAACCCACCAGTCCAAAACTGCTGTGATGAGCGTGATGCAGAAGCATTGGGCGGCACCAGGCTTTTCCACCTGTATAGAAGGTTTGATCCAGGGATGCATGGTATGTGCTACACATAATCAGGGAAGGGTAGTCAAGACACCACCACAACATGCCCCTCGGCCCTTCTATTCTTTCCAGAGACTGCAGATTGATTATATTCAGTTGCCAAAATCAGGTTCATGGGAGTACGTGTTGGTGTGTTTTTGATTTATTCTCAGGTTGGCCGGAGGCTTTCCCGATTGCCAAGGCTACGGCTGCGGCAATCGCAAAGAAGCTGCTTGCGGAGGTGGTGTGCAGGTATGGAGTACCAGAGGTGATCGAAAGTGACAGAGGTACACATTTCACAGGTGAAATAATGAATGAAGTCTTGACAGCGCTGGGAATTCAACAAGTTTTCCACACCCCATATTACCACAAAGCGGTGTAAAAGTAAAAGGACTAAATAGGATATTGAAGTTAAAAATCTAAAAGGCCATGGCTGAAACAGGGAAATCTTGGCCTGAATGTTTACCATTAGCCCTATACTCAGTAAGGTACACTCCAAGTAGGAAAACTGGACTTTCTCCGTATAAAGTACTATTTGGCAAAGTGCTTAGTTTAGGATGTTTCTTTTCCCAAGCATTGGAAATAAGTAACCATGTATTAAGCTCATATGTAAGGGATTTGTATAAAAGACTCAAGAAAGTATATGATAATGTTTTCAGTTCTCTTCCAGATCCGAACCAGGATCCTGGGAGTCACAGCCTGCAGCCCGGAGACTAGGTAGTCATTAAAAGACACGTGAGAAAGAGTCTGGATCCGAGAATATAGCTCCACTGATATCCAGAAAAAGAAGGAGTCTGGGTCAGCTGCACACCGGTTATGCTGAGGATCCCAAAGTTTATATGGATCCCATAGGTGTTCCTAGGGGGGTCCCAGACGAATACAAAGCTCAGAATCAGATCCTGGCGGGTTTCCGTTCTCTCATCCCAACTGTGCAGATCAATTACAATGTAGATTGGATAAACTATATATACTACACTGAGCAAAGATTTATCAATTTTAGTCAAGATGCTTTCCAGGGTATAGTTGAGAAACTGGGCCCAAAACAAAAGACTGACTCTTCAAAATAGACTGGCCATTGACATGATTCTAGTTGAAAAAGATGAAGTCTGTGGGATGATAGGGGAAAAATGTTGTACTTATATTCCTCAGAATTCTGGAGTCAATGGTAAAACTATAGTGGCCCTTACAGAGATTAAAAATCTGGCTGAGGAAATAAAAGCCAATGCAGAAGTAAATACCTCTTTCTTCTTAAGATGGCTTGGAGGACTTAAAGAATTTCTCCAACAAGCCTGCTTAGTGGTAACAGGGCTTTTGGTGCTAGGATTGATAATTCTATGTTGTGTGATATCTATGTATAGGAAAGCTGTGACCAATGCAGCCGCCTCCTCAGGTACTTTCCTTCATCAGGAAGTTGTGTCCCTGCTATATGATGACACTGATAAGGGTGATATGGAGAAATATACTCCGCAGGATAAACCTGATAAAACCCCCTATAACAAAATACAAATGGAAATAAGAGATTTAGTTTAGGGATAGTGGGAGAACTCCATGTGCAGGTTTGGTAGGGACTTGGTTGTTTGGGGGCAGTCCATAAGGGGCTAGCTTCTAAAATGACCAAGCGAAGAAATCCACTACCCCTGTCCCCACACATGGACAGTCTCGAAGGCCGCATAAATTAAGGGAAAAACTTAGTGTTTAGGGGGGATTGTCAAGGTAAAATATAATTTTATACTTTTATACTTTCATATTCATAGTATGTATATGTATTTTATAAACACAAAGTTTTCCTTAAAAGAATAATAAGATAATGTTAGTATCTGCTGGTGTTTGTCTCCATCTTGTGTCCTATCACTGTATTACACTCTACTGAAATACCCCCTCCTTTGGAGAATTGAGGACATACATGATACCCGAGAACAATAGAATCTTTCTTCAAGAAACGAAACTGAGGATGACAACACGATCAAGGAGGACTTAGAAGAAGATCTAAGGACCAATTAGGATGACCAGATGCTGAATGTGTACATATATAGACATGATTCAGCTTATCTCTTTTTCCTCAATCCCGCCTTTACTCCACCCCAATATTCTGTGTATGAAATCTCATGTACGTGAATAAAGAGTTCAGTGCTTACTGGAGATGGCCGCCTAATAGCACCATTTTCTTTAGGGCACGTTCTGAAGTCTGAACCAGCGTAACGCCTGATTCATTCTCGGTCGACCGTGCTCCTAGTCTAATCTGGGGTGACTGGAGGATGAGTGGTTTATCATTTTGATTCCGACAATATCAAAATAATTCAATTGAAAAAATATATAATAAATGAATAAGCATATATCCATAGTGAATGTGAACAAAAGAAAATAAATAGCTGAAAACCTTAAACAAATGTATAAAAATAAGAAATTATATAATGGATATGTGTATCCATAGTGAATAAAAATATAAAATAATTATATTAATAAACTAATATAATAATATATAATATAATAATAAACAAATATGAAATATGAAAGTGTTAAGCATAAATATAAAGAATTCATATAGTGTTATAAAAAGAAACAGCAAAACTTCATCCCATTTCATTTCTTTCTTCTATTCCGTCAGATTGTTGGTGTAGCCTCCAAATCAACGTTCCACCGCAGCTCCAATTCATGTTCAAGGTAAGTAATGGTTATATAGCATCAAAAAGCATCATATTTATATATATGGAATCTAAAATTTAAAAGAATATATGTTAAAATCAAGAAAAATATATCATACTCAAAACATAAATGACACGCCGAAAAAAAGATAATAAACACTCAGAAAAAACTATATCTAAAAATGACATTAAAGAAAAGGGGCATAACTCAAAATTTCATTAAGTCCCGCTGGTTGCACTGATTGCACCTTGGAAATACAGCGGGCCTCCAACTGCACTAGTTTCCTCCAATTACCTCCTCGTATGTCAATGTGCACTCTATCTATACCCCTGACCTTGAGGAGTCTAGCATCACAATTGTGGTGCATTTTGAAATGCCTTGGTATGGATTTCAAGGCAGTATAATCATCCTCATTAGCAGCTTTTTCAATATCATGGAAATGCTCTCACACTCGAATCTTAAGAGGTCTTGAGGTGAGCCCAATATAAATTTTCGGACAGGGACATGTGGCATAATAAATGACACCCAAGGTCTCACAAGTTATGTTCTGCGTAATATTAAATTCTTTTTGGCCATCACTAGCCAAGAAAGTATATGCCTGTGTCATATTTGGACATGCAATACATTTTCCACAGGGCTAGAATCCCCATTTAGGTCCTGTGTCTGGAATTTATCTTTTGGCTGTGGTCCAGCGTAATGGCTATGAATCAAGATATCCTTGAGATTAGGTGCTCGCCTGTATACAATTGACGGTTGAATCGGAATATATTTCGCAAGTGTTCGATCCGTTTGTAAAATAGGCCAATATTTATTCAGAACTTCCTTCATTTTCATCCAATATCGATTGTAGTCAGCTATGAATCTCACTTTAGTGTCATCCTTAGTGGCTGACCTTCCTTGTAATAGCTCGTTCCTATTTGTTCTCTTAGCTCTGTTGAATCCTCTCTTGATACTCCTTTTAGAGTATCCACGTTGTTCAAATCTAGCTGTCAAGATGTCCGCCTGCTCAAAGAAGGATTGGTCATTTGAACATATTCTTCTAGTTCTTAAGAATTGCCCAGTGGGTATTCCATTAATCAGAGGGAGTGGATGTGCTGAATTGGCATGTAAAATGGAATTAACTGCCGTCTCCTTTCGAAATATATTGGTTTCCAAAATTCCATTGTCACCTTTTGAAATTAGAACATCTAGGAAGTCAATGTTGTCCTGGCTATACTTGCAGGTAAGCTTGATATTAAGGTTGTTATCATTTAGAACATCCACAAATGCTAATAGGTCCTGTTCTTGTCCTTGCCTAATTAAGAGAACATCGTCGATGTATTTTGCCCATAAAAGGGCTCCTTCGATGTGTGCTACAGGGTGGGTGAAAAAGATATTCTCTTCCCATTGACCCAAAAACAAATTAGCATATGAAGATGCATATGCCGCACCCATGGCTGTACAATTGTGATGCTAGACTCCTCAAGGTCAGGGGTATAGATAGAGTGCACATTGACATACGAGGAGGTAATTGGAGGAGGAAACTAGCGCAGTTGGAGGCCCGCTGGATTTCCAAGGTGCAATCAGTGCAACCAGCAGGACTTAATGAAATTTTGAGTTATGCCCCTTTTCTTTAATGTCATTTTTAGATATAGTTTTTTCTGAGTGTTTATTATCTTTTTTTCGGCGTGTCATTTATGTTTTGAGTATGATATATTTTTCTTGATTTTAACATATATTCTTTTAAATTTTAGATTCCATATATATACATATGATGCTTTTTTGATGCTATATAACCATTACTTACCTTGAACATGAATTGGAGCTGCGGTGGAACGTTGATTTGGAGGCTACACCAACAATCTGACGGAATAGAAGAAAGAAATGAAATGGGATGAAGTTTTGCTGTTTCTTTTTATAACACTATATGAATTCTTTATATTTATGCTTAACACTTTCATATTTCATATTTGTTTATTATTATATTATATATTATTATATTAGTTTATTAATATAATTATTTTATATTTTTATTCACTATGGATACACATATCCATTATATAATTTCTTATTTTTATACATTTGTTTAAGGTTTTCAGCTATTTATTTTCTTTTGTTCACATTCACTATGGATATATGCTTATTCATTTATTATATATTTTTTCAATTGAATTATTTTTGATATCTGGGCACTTATTAATAATATTGACACAGTGCACTTATTATGTAATTAGAGAAAGATGCAGGTATCACTTCTTCTTCTTATTTACATGGGTACTATACGTTGATGCAAGCGTTCTTCTTGTTGGCATATGTATTATACATTGGTTTTAAAAAAAAAGCTTACATCGCTCCTATGTAGACAGCCTGGATCGTGTTGTCGGGCAATGCTTCACTGAACCGCCCACTCGTGTTCCCTGCTCTGACGCGTCGAGCTGAGGGACCAATGGGGCGTCACGTGACGTCGATTACTGATGACGCGGCCATGGTTTGTCGGCAGGGTGCGACTGTAACCATAGCGCACACCGCGTTACTATGGAGACTTATGTACGCTTCCTGCCCACGCTGGATGGGAGGATGACTGGATGTCACATGATGCTGACACATAGTGACGCGGTCTGCGTCTGTAGAGCGATCCCGCAGCTGTTACTTAGACTAATTATACTCCTATATAAACCACACTCAGAGGCAGCTATAGTAGCACGTCCCCTCTGGAAGAAGCGACTAGCGAAACGCGCGTCAGGGGTGCTGCAGCCTATTTAGAGGTATGGGAATACTTTGCCAGCCATGAAATTGTTTTTTTGTGAGCACTACTTAATATCTGTTTTATAGATCCAAATGTTAAGTGGGTCAGACATCTAGCATAGACACTATTTTGCCAAACACAATGCACAAGGCACTTTCTTTAGCTACACAATGTTTATAAGCCACTTGGCTATATGCATATGAGCTGGACATGTATTCATAGGTAACGGGGTGTTACTTAGGGAGGAGATTCTTATGCTGCACTATATAGCAGGTAGATATATCGCATCTGAGCAGCCTCTTTTCTCCCTGCATTATTTACCAAAGCCCCCCCTGTGATTATTGGCATAGATACCCTTATTAGGCCTGATTTACACATTTCTGCTGCATTTGTGGTCCCCATTTTTGTATATGTATGTACATTTTACATTTATTTTAAATGATTGTTTAATAAAAATTACTTTTTTATATTGAAAAACCTCTTTTTCTTGTTTGAAGTACATATGGTAATGGTGCCATGACTCACTCGTGTCAAGAACCCACATAGCACAAAAATGTACAGTATACAATGATATGAAAAAAAAAATCAAATAGATATAATGATATGAAAACACAAATATCAAATAGATATGTCCCAGAAATGCTCATCATATGAAGAAAATCCAATGAATAAACAAAAGCTAATGATATATACACAGAAATATACATATACAGACATGACTATTTGCAGCACCATAGAAAAGAATACCTGGTAGTGAACCAATGGAGACAGGTACCAATAAGCAAGTGAATGTGAATGAAACACCCTGCCTAAAGTTAGCAACTAATCTTGTCTTTATGCTGAATCCAAAAATGCGGTCCAGCACGAGTACATATCCCAGGTACACAAATACTAAGTCAGCCAAAAGTGCTGCGGGGAACAAGAGCGAGGGAGGGGGACACAACCCCACATGTACCACCACAAATTGTGGCTTTCTCAAGGGAAAATGAAGTGCTGAATTGAGCATGTACCAGGTGCCTATTTATATGTAATCGATATGTTCACATATGCCAGATAATTAATAAGGTAAATCGTTCAGTTCATTTCGCATTTCTTAGCGCATGCGCCGGCTTTACTTTCTGACGCGTGCGCACTTGCGTCATTTTCAACAACTTTATTGAACACTAATGTCCTTTGACACTGACAACATGGCCGCAACCATGTGCGTCTTCTCCCGGCCTCAGTGGTGATTTTCCTTATTATGTCTCCATTGGTTCACTACCAGGTATTCTTGTCTATGGTGCTGCAAATAGTCATGTCTGTATATGTATATTTCTGTATATATATTATTAGCTTTTGTTTATTCATTGGATTTTCTTCATATTTCTGTGTATATATCATTAGCTTTTGTTTATTTATTGGATTTTCTTCATATTTCTGTGTATATATCATTAGCTTTTGTTTATTTATTGGATTTTCCTCATATGATGAGCATTTCTGGGACATATCTATTTGATATTTGTGTTTTCATATGATTATATCTATTTGATATATTTTTTTTCATATCATTGTATACATTTTTGTGCTGTGTGGGTTCTTGACAGGGGGGAGTCATGGCACCATTACCATATGGCATGACCAGTATTTTTGTCTGTTTTTAATGTTTTTAATCATTGTTGTGTGTTTTTGTGCATGTTTTTGTGTGCCTTCAATAAAATGTGATATTTTTTGATATAATTTTTTTGGTGGTGTTCCCATTTTTTAGGCATGTTGCTTTTCTCTATTTTTCATTGTGTTTAAAAGTGACTATACATTTGTTATATAAAGTCGCCCTCCATTTTCCTCTTCACTGAGTCCTGTTATTTGATCCACCTGCATTAAAGAAAATTGGTGATCACAATGGTAGCTCTTAATCTCACTTGCTTGCCTTTCCTATGCTGTGAAGTCGTGGTTCAAACTTTCTGCTGCTCGTTATACGACGCAGTGGCCATCTTGGATATAGAAGGCCTGGAAAGCCCATCATGTATGAGGAGACTATGGGAGGAGTATTGAGGGCACCAGGTAGCGTGACTATGCATGACGAATGTATAGTTACATTTCAGTGGTGGAGGGTAACTTTACATTTCTGCTTTTTCCATGATTAGGAGTCCAATGGGCTGTCCTACTCAGTGATGAAAATCTATCTCTGTATATAATCATATAAGGCTGACTATTAATCACTAGCTAGGACCACCCACTGGACACCTAAGCATAGAATCTATTCGGTTGTTTTTTATGTCAAATACACAAGTAAATACACTACAAAAAATAATTATTTAAGTGGGTTGTCCACAAAACAGCAGCTCTTCTGTCTATGGGCAGTATCTGCCATTAAAGCTCGGCCTCATTCACTTAAATAAGGGTGTAACATATTATATGTGTAACTGTGACATTGCTGCGTCACCTTTTTTTCTAATCCCATGCAAACACTTTAATTATCTTACATGAAATCCAATTGATCCAGATATTCCTTGACCAGGTTCGCCGTCTTCACCCTGTGAACAAGAAAATGTTGTATCTCATCATATATTGTGGTCTAATTTTTTTTTTCAGGAAACATAAACAATGCCAGATCCTTGTTGCTAGGGTCAGCGGAACGCACCTAATAGATATTGTAGAGAGGTGCGTTCGCAGCCCGGGGTCCACCGTGCAGGAGAAGCCCGCTGCTAGTAAGATGGCGAAAGTAGCGAACTCTGTTATCCCGCAGTCGCTAAAATAAATGCCGTAGCACGTTGTGGCAGTAAGTGCAAACTCTGTTAATCCCCAGAGCCGCTAACGGGAATGCCACAGCGCTATATGGCGATAGGTGCGAACTCACTTAGCTTCAGTGAGCCGCAAAGTAAAACGCTAGGGCGCTGAACCAGCGTTATAAAGCGAACCCTGTTGCGTCACAGAGCCGCTGAGAAAAAGACTGTGTCCTGTTAGACTCACAGCGATACACAGATAACTGCTGTGCGGATAGCAGTCCGTGATCATGTAAACAGCAACGCAATCAAGCAATCTCCTCACTGGAGAAGCCGGTATTCTAGGGGCTTATTTCAGCCAAGCCCTAACCACTTGCACTCAAATCTCCTCACCGGAGGTGCCGGTATTCTAGGGGCTTATTTCAGCCGAGCCCTAACCACATGCGTACATGATCACACTGGCGCATAGCACATAATGCAATTGATACTAGCGCATGGCGGCCCAGCCATGCCACCCTTTTATAGTAACAGCTACAGGACCTGCCAGAAACAAGGACCAATGAACCTGTTCCAGAACACCAGTAGTCACAGGACCTTCCTGGCGGACCAATAGGAGCTGCTGCAGTACCTGAGCATGTGACCCCTGATCTCCAATGAGAGATCTCACCCTGGGCATGCTCAGAAGGGGAAAACAAGGACTTTGTCCTAAAGACGTCTGCTCGCCGCTAACCAGTACTGGCCACAATAACAGAGCCTGGAGAGGCAGCAGTAATCCTCTGCACACTGTTAGACTGGGCGAGATGCTGGGACCGACGTCTAAGCTGAGCAGGATCCACTGCGGACGGAGATGGATGGGGGACTGCAGCGGGACTGGTTCGAGACTCCCCTTGTGCAGCAGCGGGAACTTGAACCCTAACATTCGCCCCCCATTCTCTGGGCCTCGCTGAGCTCAAAGGCAGTGATGAGCTGTGGAGCGTGAACATGCTCGGCAGGCTCCCAAGACCCATCCTCAGGCCCATAGCCCCTCCAGTCCACCAAATAAAACTTGTTGCCCCGTACCACCTTGCACCCTACGATGGCGTTCACCTCATGGTCATCCTTAGATGAACCCGATGTCCCGGCAGATGACTCGGAAAACCAGGACATGAGCACGGGTTTCAGGAGGGATACGTGAAAGGTGTGGGAGATACCAGGCGTGGTGGAAGAGCCAAACGGTATACCACAGGGTTAACATGCTCGAGGACCTTGAAAGGACCCAGGTAGTGGGGTGCCAACTTAGTGGACTCAACTAGCAGCCTAATGTTACGGGCGGAGAGCCACATCAAGTCCCTAGGAGCAAATGTTGGAGATGTGCGTCGGTGGAGGACCTCATCCTCTCCTTGGACGCCTGAATGGCATCCTGGGTACGGTCCCAAATGTCTCGTGCCTCCACAGCCCAGTCTGCCACCCTGGAGTCGGCGGAAGACACGGGCATGGGCACCGGAACCCGCGGATGCTGACCGTAGTTTAGGAGGAATGGAGTCTGTCACAGCATTGTTTAGTGCAAACTCAGCCCACGGTAGCAAGGATGCCCAGTCATCCTGCCTGGCTGAGACAAAATGTCGTAGATAGGTGACCAAGGTCTGGTTGGCACTCTCTACCAACACATTCGTCTCAGGATGGTACGCTAAAGAGTAGTGTTGAGCGATAGTGCTCGATATCTAAAAATATCGTATCGAAATTGTATCGCCGATAGCACTAAATATCGTCGATATCCGATTTCGATACCGGAAGTCCCATGTAAGTCTATGGGAACAAAATATCGCAACAAAAGAAACCCTTTCTTACGTTGTAAACACAAAATATACACACATAGAATACATATATATATGTATATATATATATATACATGTCATTGTGACATACACTGTGTTCCAAATTATTATGCAAATATATTTTCTCAGATTTTCCCAAATTACCTATATGAATTGCAGTCATTGTAATTTTCCAGTCAAATAACTATTAGAGTACAATTGAAAGGTTTTTGTATAAACTGCCTATGATAACAGTATATTTTTTAAAAAAATAAAACACTCAAACTGCACTCAAAATGCATGTTCCAAATTATTATGCATAGCAGAGTTTTCTACCTTTTCATTTTAATAAAGAACAAAAAAATGGTCATTTTTGAAATTACAAGCATTAGCAGGTTATTACAAACTGAAATCAAACAGTTCTCAGCTCAAAACTTTATTCTAGGTGATGTTACATTTGCACATAGGACCCCTTGTTGGAAAGGAGCTTCTGAACTCTCTCCTCCTTTGAATTTGTCAGGTTTTGGATGGTTTCAGCTTCAATTGTTTTCATGAGGACAGAATACCCTCCCAGAGCTGTTGCTTAGATGTGAACTGCCTCCCGCCATCATAGACACTCCTTTTGATGATGCTCCAGAGGTTCTCAATGGGGTTGAGGTCAGGGGAGCATGGGGGCCACACCATAAGTTTGTCCCCTTTTATGCCCATAGCAGCCAGAGATGCAGATGTGTTATGTGCAGCATGAGACGGTGCGTTATCATGCATGAAAATGATCTTGCTGCGGAATGCACGGTTCTTCTTCTTGAACCATGGCAGGAAGTGCTGTTTGAGAAACTCAACATACACTATGGAGTTCATCTTTACCCCTTCAGGGATCCTAAAGGGACCGACAATCTCTCTCCCCATGATTCCAGGCCAAAACATTACTCCACCTCCTCCTTGTTGGCGCCGTAGCCGTGTTTGCATGGGGTGTCCATCAACCAGCCATCCTCCACTCCATCCATCTGGACCATCGAGCGTTGCACGGCACTCATCGGTGAACAAAACAGTTTTGAAGTCAGTCTTCATGTATTGTTTGGCGAACTGGAGCCGTTTCTGCTTGTATGCAGTGGATAGAGGAGGTCGACAGGATGGCTTACGCACAGCTGCAAACCTCTGAAGGACCCTGCATCTTGTTGTTCGGGGGACGTTGGAGGCACCAGCAGCTTCAAAAACTTGTCTGCTGCTATGACGAGGCTTTTTTGACGCTGCTCTTTTAACCTGACGTAATTGCCTGCAGGAAAGAGTCCTCAATCTTCCCTTATCAGCACGCACACGTGTGTACTGTGAATCAGCTACATACTTCTTGATTGTGCGATGATCACGATGAAGTGTCTTGGCAATGTTGATTGTAGTCATGCCTTGACCTAAACACTCCACAATTTGATGCTTCTCAGCAGCAGACACATCCTTTTTCTTTCCCATTTTGGCAGAAAATGTAGGCTGCTTAATAATGTGGGACAGCATTCTTAAGTAGTCTTGCCTTTCATTGGACACACCTGCCAAACTAATTAACACAGGTGTCTGCAATTGCTTACAGTGATATAAAGAGCCCTGACACACATCACCATCAATGAGTTTAACTGACAAGCAAAAAAATTCTTACCTTATCACTCCTAAACAATTTTTGCATAATAATTTGGAACACAGTGTATATATACATATATTTATAGTTTATACACTTCTACATAGTAAAATAGACTCTGATTCAATTGCCGGGTAAAGCCGTGACATACCCCATAGAAGTCGACGGGCTCGGTGCCGAGTACCCCCAAAACCTCTGGCTCTGTGCGACTCAACTTGGGCGTCACGTACAGGATTCTGTAGCTCGCTATAAGCGAGTCCTGTGTGCCTGAATTGAACTGGTTTTGTGCTTGAGAATTGCTAAAATCATCAGAGAATGTATTTGCCATTTTTCCGCCATATCTGCGTCACGACGAGGCACTGGTGAAGAAGAAGGGCGTGCTCTTCATGGGTGTACACTCACTCAGTGACGCGAAAACGATGGCTCTAAATGGTACTGCAATGTAAGATCGTGCCCCACAGCTCTTCAGTTCCGCCTCCTCATCCTCCTCAGTGTGCGGAAACTAACACGAAGGTCCCGCCTCCCTACAAAAGAGGGGCCCTCTCCAGATGCTAATGACACATGTGACTTGGCAGAGATGGCTAATGGACACGAGCAGAAGTGTGAAGGGATGGAGCAGTCAGACTCAGAGCTCTCCCCCACGGAAGCGACCCGATCGCCACGGAACCACCGTTGGGCACCCGGCCTGGAAACCCTCCTACGCTGCAAGAAGCGGAGGATACCCTAAGAGGCCTGGCCCGGCACCGGGAGGAGGTCACCAGGATGGAAGCGAGCTGGCATGCCCTAAAACTAAACTTGGAGCGGCGCCAATCCCTCTTACCTGAAGTGTCTGTACCGGAAGGTGAGGCACCCGTTCTAGTAGAGGAGTCCTTGCAATGTGATCCGGTTGACGTTGTCGCAGTGGAGGCACCCGTTCGTGCAAAAAACGCTGCACCGGCAGCACCCCAGATCCCGCTGTCTGCCCCCGTCGCTGAGACAGAAGAAGCGACACCCGTCCTCATGGAGGAGGCCGCGCAGGCACCAGAGGTCTACCTGCCTGTACCGGAGCCCCGACTGTCATCTGTTCCAGAGCCGGCTGCTTCCTCCGCAGGTGAGCGCCGCCAGGACTGGGGGGCGCCAGGAGAGCTGCCGCAAACCGGACACTGTAAGCTGCAGTTTGATGGTGGAGACATGGAGCAGCTGGTGGAGGAGAATTTCAACCGGCGTCAGGAGGAAGAGTGGAGACATTGGGAGCGGGAAGCAGAGCGACAAAGGGAGCAGCGAGAATCCCAAAAACTTCGGCAACGTAACCTGGAGAAGGACCGGGCAGATAAGGACCAGATGAGAAAGGATAAAGGAACCCTGTGTGAGCCGCGGCGTAAGGGTGCAGTACGGAGCTTTAAATTGAAAGGTGGTTGGGGCTTCATCCAGGAGCCTGGACTTTATTTAGAAGTTTTTGTGAACCGGCGGGACGTGGAGGCTCACCTCCCAGAAGGACACCCAGGGAGGGACCTGTTGCCAGGAGACTTGGTGACTTACACCCGACACTGGGGTTACAATGGATGGTACGCCCTAAATGTTACCAGGTGCGACCCCTACTCCCCAGAGTGTCAGGAACCTGTGAGACCCTCGGAGCCTTCAGCCTCCCACATCCAGGCCTCTGCAAAAGTGCCCACCCCACGCCGTAAATCTCCCAAGCCTCCCTCAGTGGTCTCCTCAGCAGCCCCAGCTATGGACATGATAAGTATAGCTGGCCCGTACCCGGCGCCTGTTAGGCCCCCTGGGGTTCGTTCAGTCCGGGACATAGGGCTCCAGACCCGGAGGGAGATGAAAGAGGTGGCCACACAGACACAGATAGCGGGTCACGACTTCACTGTACAGGCCACACGACGTCATCAGGTCCTGGTGGTCCTTGGTGCCTCGGATGTTTGGCAAGCATCAGAAGAGTACCAGGTGGTACCTGGAACACCCCTGCCAAAGAATTATAAATAACCCGGACAGGTCCCTGTATGTAAATAATTAAATTGTTTATGTACCCGGACGGGTGAATGTTCATAAAAAAGTTTTTTAATTTAATAAAAAAAAACAAAACACAGTTTTCATTACTTTTATTACAGTCTCATCCTGCGACGCCATCGATCTCCTGTAAAAAAATGAAAAAAAAAAAAAAAGTATACCACCTGACTGACGCAGTCCATAGTAACGAGTGTCCCACGACGATCCAGCTCTGCTACATCAGAATCCCGGCGCAGCACAGCTGATTACCTGCTTCCCCGGCGGTGACGTCATCGGACTGGTTTACGGCCGGGATTACCTTCAGTCACTGCAGTTATCGCGAAAAACTGCATGTGACCGCCAGGGAGAAGATAATGGCGGCCATCAAGCAGTCCAGGACGTGACCGCCGGAGATCTTCTGCCAGGTAAGTGCCGCTGACTCCTGACAGACCCGACCGACGGACACTCACAGTGACAGTGACAAATCCGATTCCGGTATTCGATAAGACGAAAATATCGAAACGAATTATCGAAAGGCCGATAGAGCTAATATCGGCCGATAGCCGATATTTGCATTATCGTATCGCTCAACACTACTAAAGAGAGTTTAACTCAATACTGAGTAGACGACAAAGCTCTCTCCAGAACCGAGACGCAAACTGGGGACCTCGGTCACTGACAATTTTGTCCGGCATGCCGTGTAGATGGAAGATGTGCCTAACGAACAACGCTGCCAGAGCCCGTGCAGAAGGTAACCGTGGTAGCGGCACCAGATGCACCATTTTGGAAAAATGGTCGGTGATTACCCAAATGATGGTGCAACCCGAGACTTGGGCAAGCCCACCACAAAGTCCATCCCAACCATCTCCCAGGGCCTGTCTGCCACCGGCAAAGGGTAAAGTAACCCAGCTGGCCGTTGTCGTGGAGACGTATTCTTGGCGCAGGAGACACACGCCCGAACATAGTCCCCAACATCACGGACCATATGCGGCCACCAGTATGTCCTCGCCAGCAATTCAGATGTCCTCTTTGCCCCAAAGTGTCCACCCACCCTGGACGAATGTGCCCAAGAGAGTACCTCCGGTCGCACATTTGTAGGCACAAAAGTCTTGCCCTGGGGCACAGACTCTAGCGAAACCGTGGCCACTGTTCTCAGGCTCTCTGTGGGGACAATAAGCCGAGGCTCCTCCACCTCCTCCTCAGAGGACACCACAGAGCGAGAGAGAGATTCGGCACGAATGTTCTTCTCTCCCGAGAGGAAATTGAGTGTGAAATGAAACCGGGAAGAAGAAGGGCCATCTGGCCTGGCGAGAATTAAGCCGCTGGGCTGTCTGAAGATATACCAAATTCTTGTGGTCGGGAAAGTGAGCCCCCTCCAACAGATGTCTCCACTCAGAGAAAGCCAATTTCATTGCTAGCAACTCCCTGTCCCCGATGGAATAATTCCTCTCCGCTGGTGTGAAGGTCTTGGAGAAGAAGAAGCAAGGATGCTTTCGACCTTGAGCATCCTCTTGAAAGAGGACTGCTCCAGCACCAACAGATGAGGCATCCACCTCCAATATGAATGGCTTATCAACATCAGGGTGGCGTAGAATGGGAGCGCTAGCAAACAGACTTAATTGAGATGAAAGCCTTGGAGACTTCCTCAGACCACAATTTGGGATTTGCTCCCTTCTTGGTGAGGGCTACCAAGGGAGCTACCAAAGTTGAGAAATGGGGAATGAACTGGCGATAATAATTAATGAACCCCATAAAGCTCTGCACCGCTTTAAGGGAATGGGGTTCTTGCCAGTCCATCACAGCTTGTAATTTGGCAGGATCCATAGCCAATCCCTGGGCGGAGATGATATAGCCCAGGAATGGTAAAGACTCCTGCTCAAACACGCATTTCTCCAACTTTGCATAAAGGGAATTTGCCCGCAAGAGGTCGAAGACTCTGCAGACATCTTTCCGGTGGGAGTCAATATCTGGAGAGAAGATGAGAATATCATCCAGATAGACCACGACCGAGGTGGAATGCATATCCTGGAAGATGTCATTAACAAAGTCTTGGAAAACGGCTGGGGCATTACAGAGCCCGAAGGGCATCACCAGATATTCATAGTGCCCATCCCTGGTATTAAAAGCCATCTTCCACTCGTCCCCCTCGCGGATGCGAATCAGGTTGTAAGCACCCCACAGGTCTAATTTGGTAAATACCCTTGCTCCCTGGAGCCTATCAAAGAGCTTAGAAATTAAAGGCAGCGGGTATTTATTCTTAACGGTAATGGCGTTAAGACCCCTGTAATCTATGCAGGGATGTAATTCTCCGTTCTTCTTTTGCACAAAGAAGAACCCTGCCCCAGCAGGTGACACTGACTTCCTAATGAACCCTCTTGCCAGATTTTCCTGAATGTATTGGGACATAGCCTCCGTCTCCAGGAGAGAGAGAGGATAGACCCTTCCCCGGGGAGGATCTGCTCCAGGCAAGAGGTCAATAGGACAGTCATAGGGGCAGTGAGGAGGAAGCGTCTCCGCAGCCTTTTTGGAGAACACGTCTACATAGGACCAATAGCACTTAGGCAGGGAAGTGAGATCTGCTGGTATCCCTGTAGTAGCAACCTGAACACACTCCCTCACACATCTACCTCTACAAGACTCACTCCAACCCCGTATCTTCCCAGAGGACCACTCAATTTGTGGGGAGTGAAGACGAAGCCAGGGTACTCCCAGCAGAGCCTCATCTATACCCTCAGGAAGGACAAGGAAAGAAATAATCTCCTGATGGGAAGGAGACATAGCTAATGTAAGAGGGATTGTCTGATATGTGATCTGTGAGGGCAGTATGGAGCCATTCACCACTGGAACAGTCACCGGTTTGACGAGCATCACTTGACGTATTGTGTGACGGAGAGCAAAAGCAGAGGACATAAAGTTCCCCTCTGCTCCAGAATCCACACAAAGCTCAACTGTTAGAGTGGATGGACCAAAAGAGATTGTCCCTTTAAAGGACAGCTTGGAGGTAAATGCTGCTGACTCTAGTGAACCTCCTCCCGTGGTCATTAGACGCGAACGTGTGTCATGTGTGCATTGCCACGAAGATCGTCGCGGTTGCACATTTTGACTTCTCACAGCTGATCTGCTGTTTCTTTGTGTTTGGCAGCTAGGGAGTTAATTCTGTCTGTGCTCGGTGCTGGGACTGGGTGCAGTTTCTCCCGGCTGCAATTGATTATTTGTTGATTGGTTTCCTTTAAATTCCTGGTTGTCTGCTTGGGGAGTTGCCAGTGAAACCTTCATGCAGACCACAGATAGGAATGAATCTGTATAGACTTTAGTTGTGAGCTCCTTAGTTGTTCTAAGCTCAACTTGGTTAGAGTTTATTTCCCAGACCATTTATGTTCCTTTGGTGTTTGAGTGTGTATGCAAGCGAGTGTTATCCTGTCTGTCTTATATGTCTAATCTGTGTATTTAGCTGAGATCAGCCCATATCCCTTTGGTGGTAGTCAGGATCCTTCTTAGGACTGATTACAGGGTTCAGGGTCTGATAGGAGACAGGGTTAGGTTGGAGACTTGGACCTCTGAACCATTATCAGTACCTCCAAGGTGAGGGATTAGTTAGGACCCCAGTTTAGGGTCAGGTTAGATTCCGGTCACCCTCTTTCCTGTTTCAGCTCTTCAAGTCCTCAAGATTAACCCTGAGTTCAGCAGATATCGTGTCAGGTAAATCTATTCTATACTTACATGCTGATGTTGCTATACTAGTTGTTGTATAGAGTGTTGTTCCTGTATTAATAGTTTACTGACATTGTATACATATCATTAGACAGCGTGACATTTTCACTGGCCATAAAAATTATCTCCAGTTACCATGGATCCAGTAGCCCAGCTGGCTCTGCAGTTGCAGGGATTATCCATGGAGCTGACGGACATTAAGTCCAAAGTTTTGTCTCCCCTGGAGCAAACCAGAGTTGAACCTAAAGTAGCTCTCTCGGACAGGTTCACTGGTGGGCGAGACAAATTTTTCACCTTCCGGAGGCATGTAAATTGTATTTTCGGCTTCGGCCTCGATCATCAGGGAGTGATGAGCAGAGAGTGGGAATTGTTATCTCACTTCTGCAAGGGGACCCTCAATCCTGGGCATTTTCCCTTCCTCCGGGATCCCGGCTCTACTGTCTGTAGATCAATTTTTTACTGCCCTGGGATTGGTATATGATGACCCAGATCGGGTCTCTCTTGCTGAGACAAAATTACGTAAGATACAGCAGGGAGATCGTCCTGCAGAGGAATTTGCTTCTGAGTTTCGTAGATGGGCCACAGATACTCAGTGGAATGACCCAGCTCTTAGGAGCCAGTTTTGTCATGGGCTTTCTGATAAATTAAAAGACGTTTTGGCTCAGTATGAGTCTCCTCATTCACTGGAGGCTGCTATGGCCTTAGCTATCCGTACTGATAGACGGCTTCGGGAGAGGGGTGAGGTAACCCCACTCCCTGTTGTTTCTCCACCTACCACTAAAGTCCCTTATGTTGAGGTTCCCCTTGTCTGTTCGGATGAGCCTATGCAGTTGGGAGGGACATCATTTCGTAGGAGGGGATTGGCGGTACGCCGCAGGACTAGAAGATGTTTTTTCTGCGGGAAAGAGGGACATTTTGTTGGAGAATGTCCATCCCGTGCCTTGTTGAGCCAAAAGTCGCCGGAAAACTGTTAATCCCAGGTTGTGTGGTGGACGACAACCTGGGAGTATGTATTTCATCCGCCAGTTCTTCTCAGTTCCTTGTACCAGTGGAGGTGGTAGTTGGTACGAGAGTGGAGAGATTGTCTGTTCTTCTTGATAGTGGTTCTGGGGCTAATCTGGTTGACGCTCAGTTTGCTCAGGCTCAAGGTATGCATCTGAGTGTATTGGTCAAACCGATCCCTATATTCTCCATTGACGCCAGGCCTCTCGGCCAAGGTAGCTTTGTTCATGAGGTTCATAACATTGACCTTCGGGTAGGGGCAATACATAGGGAACAATTATCTTGTTATGTGTTGGAGAGTCTACCTACTCCCATTGTGTTGGGACTTCCTTGGCTGGTTAAACATAACCCTGTGATTAATTGGCAGTCCAGAGAAATAAGCCAATGGGGTGAGTTTTGCAAAAGCAACTGCATGAACACAGTCATCAGTGCGGTCGTGCCTAGTACATTGCCTCCTTTCTTGGAGGATTTTGGGGATGTTTTCTCTGAGGAGGGGTGTCAGGAGTTGCCTCCTCATCGCGTGTATGACTGCTCTATTAATCTCCTTCCTGATGCTAAGTTGCCTAAAGCTAGGTTGTATAATCTTTCTGGTCCTGAGAGGCAGGCTATGAAAGATTATATTTCTGAAAGTCTGGCCAAAGGGCATATTAGACCTTCATCTTCCCAGTAGCCGCGGGGTTCTTCTTTGTGAAGAAGAAAGATGGAGGCCTACGCCCTTGCTTGGATTTCCGCGAACTTAATCGGATTACTGTTCGAGATCCGTATCCACTCCCTCTTATTCCTGATCTCTTCAATCAAATTGTTGGCGCCAAATGGTTCTCTAAATTGGATCTCAGGGGGGCGTATAATCTGATTAGGATAAAAGAGGGGGATGAGTGGAAAACGGCGTTTAACACGCCGGAGGGACATTATGAGAACCTAGTCATGCCTTTTGGTCTGACTACTGCACCAGCAGTATTCCAACATTTTGTTAATGACATTTTTCGTCACCTTGTGGGGCTGTTTGTGGTTGTATATTTGGACGACATTTTAATTTACTCGCCAGATCTTGTGTCTCATCAGGAGCATGTGAGACAGATGTTGCAGATCTTGCGAGACAATAAACTATACGCCAAACTGGAGAAGTGTGTATTTGCCGTACAGGAACTTCAGTTTTTGGGTTTTTTGGTGTCAGTCTCCGGTTTCCGTATGGACCCTGAAAAGGTGAGAGCAGTGCTTGAATGGGATCAGCCAGGGGATCTTAAGGCTCTGCAGCGTTTTTTGGGGTTTGCTAACTACTACCGGAAATTTATTTGTAATTTCTCATCTGTCGTCAAACCTCTCACTGACATGACAAGAAAAGGGACGGATTTTTCTAAATGGTCGGACAAAGCTTGCCAAGCCTTTTCCTCTTTGAAGAAATGTTTTGCTTCGGCACCCGTTCTCATCCAACCAGATGCATCTCAGCCGTTCATTGTGGAGGTGGATGCGTCTGACGTAGGGGTGGGTGCTATATTGTCCCAGGGTCCGTCCCCTGGTAAATGGCATCCGTGCGCTTTCTTTTCTAAGAAATTGTCGTCCGCCGAAAGGAATTATGATATCGGCAATAGGGAACTTTTGGCCATTAAGTTAGCTTTTGAAGAATGGCGTCACTTTTTGGAGGGGGCAGTCCACCCGGTTACCGTTATTACTGATCACAAGAACCTGTTGTATTTGGAATCCGCTAAGCGTCTGAATTCCAGACAAGCTCGATGGTCGTTGTTTTTTACCAGGTTTAATTTTGTCGTCACTTATCGCCCGGGGTCTAAGAATGTAAAGGCTGATGCCTTGTCTCGCAGTTTCCCAGGGGCCGGGAAAACGGATGACCCGAGTCCTATCCTTCAGGAGGGGGTGGTAGTGTCGGCTGTATTTTCTGAGCTTGAGGAGGAGGTGTTAGAGGCTCAGGGGGACGCCCCTGCAGGACCTCCAGGGAGACTGTTTGTCCCAAATCTGTTGAGACAAAAGGTTATTGAGGCACATCATAATTCTGCTCTAGCAGGACATCCAGGGAGTAAGGCTACTTTAGATCTCCTTTCTCGCCGGTTTTGGTGGCCTAATGGTAATAAAGATGTTATAACTTTTGTCGCGTCATGTGGGGTGTGTGCTCGCTCTAAAACCCCTCATACCCGTCCGTCTGGGACCCTTTTACCCTTGAAACTTCCGGAGCGTCCATGGACTCATTTATCTATGGACTTCATTACGGACCTTCCTCCGTCGTCAGGGAATACTGTCATACTGGTGGTTGTTGACAGGTTCAGTAAGATGGCACATTTCGTTGCTCTTCCTGCACTCCCTAATGCTAAAACTCTGGCGCAGGTGTTCATTAGGGAGATCGTTAGACTTCATGGGTTGCCTTCTGATGTGGTGTCAGATAGGGGGTCTCAGTTTGTGTCCAAATTTTGGAGGGCATTTTGTTTACGTCGGGGGATGCAATTGTCATTTTCCTCGGCTTTTCATCCGCAGACCAATGGTCAGACAGAGCGTCTGAATCAGAGCTTAGAGACATATCTCCGGTGTTTTGTTTCAGAGAACCAAGAGGACTGGTCTTCTTTCTTGCCTCTGGCAGAGTTCGCTCTTAACAACAGGCGGAGCGAGTCCACTGGTAAGTCCCCGTTTTTTGGGGCATATGGTTTCCATCCCCAGTTTTGTACTTTCAATGGGGGGGGCCCTTCTGGGGTTCCTGAGGAGGAGCGTTTCTCGTCGTCACTTGCTTCTGTGTGGAGAGGTGTATTGAATAATCTGAGTGCGATGGGGAACCGTTACAAACGTATGGCTGATAGGAGGAGAGTTTCTGGTCCAGATCTGAATGTGAACGATCTGGTATGGTTGTCTACCAGGAATATAAAACTTAAGGTGCCCTCCTGGAAACTGGGTCCCAGATTCATCGGCCGTACAGGATCAGTTCCATAATTAATCCTGTGGCATTTCGTCTGGACCTCCCTCCTACGTTTAAAATTCATAATGTGTTCCACAAGTCATTACTTAAAAGGTATGTGGCACCAGTCATACCGTCACCTCTACCTCCTCCTCCTGTGTTGGTCAATGGTAACTTGGAATTTCAAGTATCAAAGATCATTGACTCACGTCTGAATCGCCGGTCCCTTCAGTACTTGGTGCATTGGAAGGGGTATGGTCCAGAGAAGAGGACGTGGGTCCCTGCGTCTGATGTTAACGCAGATCGTTTGGTTCGGACCTTCCACAGAACTCACCCGGGCAGGCCTGGCCCTGAGGGTCCGGAGGCCCCTCGTAGAAGGGGGGGTACTGTCATGTGTGCATTGCCACGAAGATCGTCGCGGTTGCACATTTTGACTTCTCACAGCTGATCTGCTGTTTCTTTGTGTTTGGCAGCTAGGGAGTTAATTCTGTCTGTGCTCGGTGCTGGGACTGGGTGCAGTTTCTCCCGGCTGCAATTGATTATTTGTTGATTGGTTTCCTTTAAATTCCTGGTTGTCTGCTTGGGGAGTTGCCAGTGAAACCTTCATGCAGACCACAGATAGGAATGAATCTGTATAGACTTTAGTTGTGAGCTCCTTAGTTGTTCTAAGCTCAACTTGGTTAGAGTTTATTTCCCAGACCATTTATGTTCCTTTGGTGTTTGAGTGTGTATGCAAGCGAGTGTTATCCTGTCTGTCTTATATGTCTAATCTGTGTATTTAGCTGAGATCAGCCCATATCCCTTTGGTGGTAGTCAGGATCCTTCTTAGGACTGATTACAGGGTTCAGGGTCTGATAGGAGACAGGGTTAGGTTGGAGACTTGGACCTCTGAACCATTATCAGTACCTCCAAGGTGAGGGATTAGTTAGGACCCCAGTTTAGGGTCAGGTTAGATTCCGGTCACCCTCTTTCCTGTTTCAGCTCTTCAAGTCCTCAAGATTAACCCTGAGTTCAGCAGATATCGTGTCAGGTAAATCTATTCTATACTTACATGCTGATGTTGCTATACTAGTTGTGGTATAGAGTGTTGTTTCTGTATTAATAGTTTACTGACATTGTATACATATCATTAGACAGCGTGACAACGTGTTCCCGATCGCTGGGGACATCTACTGGCATAATGTCCTAACTGCTGACAATTGTTACAAACCACGGGCCGAGTCTTAGTCCCGTTCGAACAACCTCCATGACCTCCGGGGAGTCGGGCGCCTGAATGGGAGATTCTAGAGGCTTGGCAAAGGTAGGAGCTAGCCAAAACCTCCGTCTACACTGGGCCCGCTCCAACCTCCGCTCGTGAAAGCGAAGGTCGATGCGGGTAGATATGGAGATAAGCTTCTCCAGAGAGGTAGGAATCTCCCTGATGGCCAAGGCGTCCTTTACATGGTCAGCCAGATCTCTCCAGTATACCGGTATAAGGACCTTATCCGGCCACTCTAACTCGGAGGCCAGAGTTCGAAATTGGACTGAAAACTGACTGACCAAGCTCGAACCCTGTGACATTGCCAGCAGTCGGAGCGCTGAATCTTGGGTGACCTGAGGGCCTAAAAAGACCTTTTTAAGAGCCTCCAGAAACCGAGGAGCACTCTGCACCACGCGATCGTCACGCTCCCACAGCGGCGTTGCCCATTCCAAAGCCCTGCCCGACAGAAGTGACACCATGAAACCCACTTGTGACTGCTCTGTGGAAAAACGTGCGGCCAGAAGCTCGAGTTGTATAGAGCACTGACTCACGAATCCCCGACAATGTTTGCCGTTGCCAGAAAACTTGTCTGGAAGTGGAAGATGGGACAAGGTCGGAGCAGAGGTGTTGGAGGACAAACTGGCTGCCGCTGTGCTAGCAGCCTGAACAGCAACTGCGGTCACATCCACAGCTGAGGTTGTGCGCTCGAGAGCCGCCAACCTACCCTCCAGCTGCTGGATGAACTGCCGTAGGCGCTGGTCGTCCGCCATTTTACTAGCCATACCCTGGCGCTAGTATTATCTTAGGGTCTGCGGAACGCACCTAATAGATATTGTAGAGAGGTGCGTTCGCAGCCCGGGGTCCACTGTGCAGGCGAAGCCCGCTGCTAGTAAGATGGCGAAAGTAGCGAACTCTGTTATCCCGCAAAGTCGCTAAAATAAACGCTGTAGCACGCTGTGGCAGTAAGTGCAAACTCTGTTAATCCCCAGAGCCACTAACGGGAATGCCACAGCGCTATATGGCGATAAGTGCGAACTCACTTAGCTTCAGTGAGCGGCAAAGTAAAACGCTAGGGCGCTGAACCAGCGTTATAAAGCAAACCCTGTTGCGTCGCAGAGCCGCTGAGAAAAAGACTGTGTCCTGTTAGACTCACAGCGATACACAGATAACTGCTGTGCGGATAGCAGTCCGTGATCATGTAAACAGCAACGCAATCAAGCAATCTCCTCACCGGAGAAACCGGTATTCTGGGGGCTTATTTCAGCCAAGCCCTAACCACTTGCACTCATATCTCCTCACCGGAGGTGTGTAACGGGTCTGGTGGGTGGAACTACTGATGAGACAGGTCAGGTTGGTGGAACCACAAAGCTTTATTATACAAGAGAGTCTACTTGTAAGAGAGCGGGTGGCACCTGGGAGAAGGGCAGGGAATCACGGCAGGAGATATAGGTAGTTTCTGGACAGGCAGGTTTGTCACAGCAAGTGACCAAGGAAGTCTCTGGGCAGGCAGGTTGTAACGGTAAGTAACCGAGGCAGTCTCTGGACAGGCAGGTTGTCACGGCAAGTGACCAAGGCAGTCTCTGGGACAGGCAGGTTGTCACGGCAAGTGACCAAGGCAGTCTCTGGGACAGGCAGGTTGTCACGGCAAGTGACCAGGACAGTCTCTGGGACAGGCAGGTTGTCACGGCAAGTGACCAGGCAGTCTCTGGGACAGGCAGGTTGTCACGGCAAGTGACCAGGCAGTCTCTGGACAGGCAGGTTGTCACGGCAAGTGACCAGGCAGTCTCTAGACAGGCAGGTTGTCACAGCAAGTGACCAGGCAGTCTCTAGACAGGCAGGTATATACGACCTGATATGGTGGAGCCTCCAGGTAGGCTGCAGTCGGATGGCAGATGATCGCTCCCAGGTGAGCAGGCAAGAGCCGGGGATCTCTGCAGATGATGTCCGAACTTCCGGATGGAGCTGCAGTCGGATGGCAGATGATCGCTCCTAGGTGAGCAGGCAAGAGCCGGGGATCTCTGCAGATGACGTCCGAACCTCTGGATGGAACTGCAGACGGATGGCAGACAGGCAAGCCGACAGGTAACAGGCAGGTAACTGGAATCAGGAGCTGATGGCTGAAACAGAGTTAGACTGCACAGGAACAACATTGCTCGGGCACCTACATTAAGGAGGAAGCCATTAATATAGGGTGGAGTCCTCCAGCATTGGCTGGAGACTGATTTGGAAAATGCGCGCGGCTCCTTTAAGAGCGGGGGAGGGTGCGGGCGCGCGCCCTAAGGCCAGTAGCAGGAAAGGAGCGCGCGGGACCAGCAGGGCGGAAGGAGGGCGCCGAGGATGCCAGAGGCGCAGAGGAGGCTGGGAGCACTGAGGACGCTGAGCGCAGGTGAGGAGAGCGACGTCCCTGTCTGGCAGCAGGCAGGGACGCGGGCGCTACAGTACCCCCCCCTCTAGGCCCCCCTTCTTTAGGCCAGAAAGAAATTTAGCTAGGATAAGAGGGGCATGGATGTTCTCCCGAGGCTCCCAGGTTCTCTCCTCAGGAAAAACCCCTTCCAATCCACCAAAAAATAAGTCTTTCTTCCTACCCTTTTTGTGGCCAGAATGTTCTCTACCTCAAATTCATCATCAGCAGACACTGGAGCAGGAGGTGTACCTGTAGACTTAAAAAAAGAGTTAAGAACCACAGGTTTGAGGAGAGATACATGAAAAGAATTAGGAATTCTCAAATTGGCCGGGAGTTTCAATTTATAGGACACCGGATTGATCTGACTGATGATCTCAAAAGGACCGATGAACCGAGGACCTAACTTGTAGGACGGAATTTTGAGTCGAACATATTTGGACGAAAGCCAGACTTTGTCCCCAGGACGGAATTGAGGAGGATCCAGACGTTTTTTGTCAGCATGTCTTTTCATGCGCTCGGATGACTGAATGAGTGCGGACCGGGTACTCTCCCAGATGGAGGAGAATTCTCTAACCAGAGCTTCCGCAGCTGGATTGTCCACAGAGATGGAAACAGGGACAGGGATCCGAGGGTGCTGACCGAAGACTACAAAAAACGGAGACTTGGTGGAAGATTCGCTCTCATGATTATTGTAGGAGAATTCGGCCCAAGGCAGGAGCTCCACCCAGTCAGAATGGTGGGCATTAACGAAGTGTCGAAGATAACTGGTCAAATTCTGATTTATTCGTTCAACTTGTCCATTGGACTGTGGGTGGTAAGCGGAGGAAAAATCCAGGGTGACGTCTAGCAACTTACAAGTGGCTCTCCAGAAACGTGAGGTGAACTGAACCCCACGATCCGACACAATGTGACGAGGCAGACCATGAAGACGGAAGATGTGGCGGATAAAGTCTTTAGCCAACTCGGGTGCAGACGGAAGACCTGGCAGAGGAATGAAGTGAGCCATCTTGGAAAAGCGGTCAGCGACCACCCAAATGACCGTACAACTGGCAGAGACGGGCAGATCCGTAATGAAGTCCATGGCTATATGCTGCCAGGGAGCAGCGGGTACAGGAAGCGGAAGAAGACGGCCGGTAGACAGGTGTCTCGGAACTTTGTTGCGGGCACAGGAAACACAGGCAGAAACAAAGTCTATTACGTCTTTGTGCAGGGTAGGCCACCAATAATGCCGGGTAATGAGTTGGAGGGTCTTTTTTTGACCAGCGTGGCCAGCGAGTTTAGACGAGTGACCCCAATGTAGGATTCTCTTCCGATCGGTTTCTGATACGAACGTCTTACCAGGAGGGAGACAATTTAGACTCACGGGAGCCACCTGCATCACTCTGGCGGGATCGATGATATGTTTAGGCTCATCTTCGAGATCCGACACCAGGAAAGACCGAGACAAGGCATCCGCCTTGACGTTTTTGTCAGCTGGGCGAAAATGCAAAAGAAAATCGAAGCGAGCAAAAAACAAGGACCACCGGGCTTGGCAAGGATTAAGTCTCTGTGCCTGCTGGAGGTATGCCAGATTTTTGTGGTCCGTGTAGATGATTACCGGATGAAGAGCCCCTTCGAGTAGGTAACGCCACTCCTCCAATGCCAACTTAATGGCCAATAACTCTCGATCTCCTATGGAGTAGTTGCGCTCGGAGGAGGAGAAGAGTTTGGAGAAGAAACCGCAGGATACCATCCTCCCGGATGGCGATTTTTGGGTAAGAACCGCTCCGGCTCCAGCAGAGGAAGCGTCCACCTCCAGGAAGAACTGCTTGTTGCCATCCGGGCGATGCAGCACTGGAGCGGAAGAGAAGGCCTGTTTCAGAGAAAGGAAGGTCTCCTCTGCTTCGGTCGTCCACTGTTTGGGGTTAGCATCCTTGCGAGTGAGCGCTGAGATTGGAGCAGTCCTGGAAGAGAAGTGCGGTATGAAGAGACGGTAATAGTTGGCAAATCCAGGAACCGCTGAATGGCCTTCAACCCCTCCGGTCGGGGCCACTTCTCGATGGCAGACAATTTCTCCGGATCCATTCGTAGGCCTGTCTGAGAAATGATGTAGCCCAGAAACGGAAGCGATGTCTGCTCAAAGAGGCACTTCTCATATTTGGCGAAGAGGTGATTCTGCCTGAGCCTGAGCAGAACCTGACGAACATCCCTCCGGTGAGACTGAAGATCCAGAGAGAAGACCAAGATGTCGTCAAGGTACACCACAACGCAGGA
Source organism: Oophaga sylvatica (assembly GCA_033576555.1). Taxonomy (NCBI): domain Eukaryota; kingdom Metazoa; phylum Chordata; class Amphibia; order Anura; family Dendrobatidae; genus Oophaga; species Oophaga sylvatica. Next base: position 92,192,435 of record JARQOD010000006.1, read on the forward strand.
ATAGAGGAGATCCCGGAAGAAGTCGTTGACCAACTCCTGAAAGACTACTGGAGCATTACAGAGACCAAAGGGCATCACCAAGTACTCGTAGTGGCCGTCCCGGGTGTTGAATGCCGTCTTCCATTCATCTCCTCGACGGATACGAACCAGGTTGTATGCTCCACGAAGATCTAGTTTGGTGAAGACTCTAGCCCCTCTAAGACGATCAAACAGTTCTGGAATGAGCGGAAGAGGGTACTTATTCTTCACCGTGATCGAATTTAGGCCTCTGTAGTCAATACAGGGACGGAGAGATCCGTCTTTCTTTTTAACGAAGAAGAAACCTGCTCCCGCTGGGGAGGTAGATTTCCGGATGAATCCCTTTGCTAAGTTCTCCTCGATATATTCGGACATCGACCTGGTCTCAGCAGCAGACAACGGGTAAATACGCCCACGGGGAGGCGTAGTACCGGGCAACAGGTCAATCGGGCAATCATATGGTCTATGCGGGGGTAATGTCTCTGCTTCCTTTTTATTGAAGACATCAGCAAATGACCAATATGGAATCGGGAGTCCAGGTAGATTAGCAGGTGTAGGAGAAGAATAGACAGGATGAACAGGCACCAGACACGTTTTATGACAGTCCTGTCCCCAGCGAAGAACCTCTCCATTCTGCCAGTCGAGCACAGGTGCATGTTTTTGGAGCCAAGGCAGACCTAGTAAGAAAGCATGAGAGAGTCCGGGTAAAACATGAAACGAGATGCTCTCAGAATGCAACATTCCCATCTGCAGGGTTATGACTTCGGTGATAAGTCGGATGGGACGAGGTAGGAGGCCCCCATCCACAGCAGCAACAGATACAGGTTCAACAAGAGGTTTGGTGGGAATGTGATACTTCTCTACTAGAGCCTGTGACACGAGATTCCCAGCTGCTCCAGAATCAAGTTGGGCCATTTCGAAGTGGCGGTTCTTACCGATCAGAATTGAAACCGACAGCAGCAGGGATGAAGAGGATTTATTTTTGTCTAGATTGACCTCTCCGAGCGAACCTAGACACAGGCGTTTCCCGATTTCTCCGGACAGGTTTGGATCCAGTGCTCCTTACTGCCGCAGTAGAAGCAACTTTTCTCGGCACGGCGTGAGTCCTGACGGGCCTTGACCATCTTGGTCTGGTCGACCCGCACAGACTCAGCAGTGTGCACCTGAGGAGAAACGGAAGAGGTTATAGATCTCTGACACGAGGGTGCAAGAAGGGAAAATTCTTTTTTACGGGTGATCTCTTTGGCTCGTTCCTGGAACCGTAGATCAATTCGATTGGCAAGATTTATTAAATCATCTAGAGAGGTTGGAACGTCCCGACCGGCAAGTTCGTCTTTAATACGGCCAGACAGACCCTCCCAGAAGACCGAAATTAGAGCTTCATTGTCCCAAGCTAGTTCTGAGGCTAAAGTCCGGAACCGTATGGCATATTGACCAACGGTGAGACTCTCCTGACGGAGACGCAGCAGAGATGATGCAGAGGAAGTCTTCCGTCCAGGTTCGTCGAATACCTTCCGGAAGGCCGAGAGAAAAGCAGGCAGGTCAGACACCAGAGGATCCTCTCTCTCCCAGAGAGGGTTAAGCCAGGCCAGGGCCTCTCCGGTGAGATGGGACATGATGAAGGCAACTTTGGCCCGGTCAGAGTTAAACTGGTGTGCCAGGAGTTCAAAATGCAGGGTGCACAGATTAATGAAACCCCGAGCCAGAGCAGGATCGCCTCCAAACCTAGGAGGAGCTGACAGTCGGGGTCCGGGAATGGAAACCACGGAATTGGGAATCAGCGGGACTGACGGATTATGAGTCATGGCTCCAGCGATGGTTGCAAGTGATGATTTCAGAGTGTCCAGACGGGATTTGACGTTCCGCAGGTGACCCAGGATGGCCTCCTGTTGAGACCTCTGGCGAGACAGCTCATGACACAGTTCCGGGAGTGAAGGGTTTGGGTGCCACCGGGTTCCATGGCCCGAGCAAACTGTAACGGGTCTGGTGGGTGGAACTACTGACGAGACAGGTCAGGTTGGTGGAACCACAAAGCTTTATTATACAAGAGAGTCTACTTGTAAGAGAGCGGGTGGCACCTGGGAGAAGGGCAGGGAATCACGGCAGGAGATATAGGTAGTTTCTGGACAGGCAGGTTTGTCACAGCAAGTGACCAAGGAAGTCTCTGGGCAGGCAGGTTGTAACGGTAAGTAACCGAGGCAGTCTCTGGACAGGCAGGTTGTCACGGCAAGTGACCAAGGCAGTCTCTGGGACAGGCAGGTTGTCACGGCAAGTGACCAAGGCAGTCTCTGGGACAGGCAGGTTGTCACGGCAAGTGACCAGGACAGTCTCTGGGACAGGCAGGTTGTCACGGCAAGTGACCAGCAGTCTCTGGACAGGCAGTTGTCACGGCAAGTGACAGGCAGTCTCTGGACAGGCAGGTTGTCACGGCAAGTGACCAGGCAGTCTCTAGACAGGCAGGTTGTCACGCAAGTGACCAGGCAGTCTCTAGACAGGCAGGTTGTCACGGCAAGTGACCAGGCAGTCTCTAGACAGGCAGGTATATACGACCTGATATGGTGGAGCCTCCAGGTAGGCTGCAGTCGGATGGCAGATGATCGCTCCCAGGTGAGCAGGCAAGAGCCGGGGATCTCTGCAGATGATGTCCGAACTTCCGGATGGAGCTGCAGTCGGATGGCAGATGATCGCTCCCAGGTGAGCAGGCAAGAGCCGGGGATCTCTGCAGATGATGTCCGAACTTCCGGATGGAGCTGCAGTCGGATGGCAGATGATCGCTCCTAGGTGAGCAGGCAAGAGCGGGGATCTCTGCAGATGACGTCCGAACCTCTGGATGGAACTGCAGACGGATGGCAGACAGGCAAGCCGACAGGTAACAGGCAGGTAACTGGAATCAGGAGCGGATGGCTGAAACAGAGTTAGACTGCACAGGAACAACATTGCTCGGGCACCTACATTAAGGAGGAAGCCCTTAATATAGGGTGGAGTCCTCCAGCATTGGCTGGAGACTGATTTGGAAAATGCGCGCGGCTCCTTTAAGAGCGGGGGAGGGTGCGGGCGCGCGCCCTAAGGCCAGTAGCAGGGAAGGAGCGCGCGGGACCAGCAGGGCGGAAGGAGGGCGCCGAGGATGCCAGAGGCGCAGAGGAGGCTGGGAGCACTGAGGACGCTGAGCGCAGGTGAGGAGAGCGACGTCCCTGTCTGGCAGCAGGCAGGGACGCGGGCGCTACAGTGTGCCGATATTCTAGGGGCTTATTTCAGCCGAGCGCTAACCACATGCGTACATGATCACACTGGTGCATAGCACATAATGCAATTGATACTAGCGCATGGCGGCCCAGCCATGCCACCCTTTTATAGTAACAGCTAAAGGACCTGCCAGAAACAAGGACCAATGAACCTGTTCCAGAACACCAGTAGTCACAGGACCTTCCTGGCGGACCAATAGGAGCTGCTGCAGTACCTGAGCATGTGACCCCTGATCTCCAATGAGAGATCTCACCCTGGGCATGCTCAGAAGGGGAAAACAAGGACTTTGTCCTAATGACGTCTGCTCACCACTAACCAGTACTGGCCACAATAGCAGAGCCTGGAGAAGCAGCAGTAATCCTCTGCACACTGTTAGACTGGGCGAGATGCTGGGACTGACGACTAAGCTGAGCAGGATCCACTGCAGACGGAGATGGATGGGGGACCGCAGCGGGACTGGTTCGAGACTCCCCTTGTGCAGCAGAGGAACTCTAACACTTGTACAAATGACTTTTCTTCTGTAATGTTGCAGAAGATTGTAACGGTTTAATGATAACATTATGCCCAGCTGCATTGAAAACGCTCATAGAAGTGAATGGATAGAGACTAGAGTTGAGCGATACTTTCCGATATCCTAAAGTATCGGAATCGGAATGGTATCGCCGATATCACTAAAATATCGGCGATACCAGATACCGATACCGGAAGTCCCATGTAAGTCTATGGGAACAAAATATCGAAATTAAAAAAAACCCATTCTTGCCTTGTTGGTTAATTGTACATGAAGGAAAACAAGAAAGAGTAATGTAGAATGTATTGGGGAAGGTTGAGGAGACATTAAAGGCATAGATGTTTAACCCAATCAAATGGAATAGCAGAAATATTATTTTTATTTTTAAAGATGTTCGGATTGACGAAGAAATTGACAATGTTAACGTTTTTTATATTTTGGCAAATATGTATATTACACAACTTCCATGCTCTTCATCTTCACCTTTTTAACTTTTCACACACTTTCTCCTTCATAATCTTCTGCAGCATCATCTTTTTCATCAAATTATTCTTCATCTTCACCTTCTTTATCTTCTTCTTAAACTTCTTGCTATTCATCTTTGTTAACATTACTCATATTCTTCTTATTAAACTATTATTCTTATTCATATTCTGCTTCATCTTCTTCATCATATTCTTATTTGTGACAGAGAATCCTGTACTTGTAATCTGTCAAAGTATGAATTTTTCATCCTTCCGTTCTTGCTGTCACAAAAGATTTAAATTACAACAGTATTTGTCCGTGTTCAGTTTAGCCTGCAGCAGCAGGCATTTTCCAGGGGCACCACGAGGAGGAACGGACTCACCCCCATACACTGCTTAGTCTTCTTCTGCTTAGAATTTAGAGCATATATTTTGCTCTTCATTTTGGTCTTATACTTCATGTTCTTCTGCTTTTAGATCTTCTGCTTATTGTTCTTGTGTCTCTTGTTCCGTATCTTGTATTTGTAGCACAATCTTGTACCAGCTGATGTTACTGGGACACGGTTACTAAGCAGGAGGTACCTGTGCTCCAAAGCACTACCAACGACCAGCAGACGTTGCTGGAACTCGGATACCGAGATGGAGGCACCTAGACCAAAGGCACTGCGGAGAACCAGTTGACGGTACTGGAACCCGGAGGGGCAGCAGAAGGAAAAGAGCCAATGGCACAACCGAGGACCAGCTGACGTTACTGGGACACGGTTACTAAGCAGGAGGTACCTGTGCTCCAAAGCACTACCAAGGACCAGCAGACGTTGCTGGAACTCGGATACCGAGATGGAGGCACCTAGGCCAAAGGCACTGCGGAGAACCAGTTGACGGTACTGGAACCCGGACGGGTAGCAGAAGGTACAAGAGCCAATGCAAGTAACGAGGACCAGCTGACTGTGCTGGAACCCGGAGGGGCAGCAGAAGGAAAAGAGCCAATGGCACAACCGAGGACCAGCTGACGTTACTGAACCCCAGTAACACAGGAGCAAGTGTTGACTGTGTTAACAGCACTTCCGAGCAACAACTGGCGGTGTTGGAGCCCAGGGTCAAGGAGGATGTTTAAATACTAGATCAAGTAATTTCCTTGTTACCTGTCAATTTTAAATGTCTATACTTCAAACAAGAGAAAGATAACCTTTACTACCATAAGATGATGATTTCATTTAAACTAATATCTAGATAAATAAAGAATTGACAAACATAAACACATACATTAACATGTTGAACAGCAATGCAAACCACAAAATAAATTAGTTAAGGAATCTGCTATACGGTTGTACATAAAAGCATACAAGTACATATCTGAATCCATTAATGATGGATAAGTAACAGTATGTACACCATTTTTATTGTATAGACAATGAATGTCTGACTTCAAAACATCATCAGCATTACAAGTTATCTGTGACATTACTAAAATGTTACATTTGCTGAATAATGTCACTAAACAGTTTATACAAAATTATACAATTTCCATCATGTAATACTCATAATATGTGGCAATAATCATGTTTATTAACAAACATAACCTTTAAAAAGTGCATAGTGCATAGTGAAAATTGCTATTTATGCCTGACTGTCGACTTGCAAGCATGACAACGGATAGATAAGGTATATATAGATGAGACTGCATAGCCACAGATGGTGAATGGCGATGTAATACTGTACCTCAATAAAGTGTGCGTCACTACTACATAATTTTTTTTATATAGCTTTATAAACAGGGTACGTGGATGTATGCTTGCGCCTTTGTTTTGACGCACAGACTGCCTTCCTGCTGAGACGCGTTGGGTAGTGAACAGTTGTGTGCAGTGTTCACTGTAGTCTGAGGTTTTCCTTTTTGGAGTGCAGATCACGCTCCAGTTAGTTCTTCAACCACTGCTGGTTGTAGTCTGCTGAGCGTGTGTCACTGGCACATCCTTGAAATTTTTCTCTAATTGTTGCTGCTCCATTCTATTACAAATAAATAAAATCTATTAGTGTGACGCGCTTCCATCCGTATACAATACATTGGTTGCAAACACTATAGAAGTACACAAAGGGGCCTTTCACACCTACTGAACAGTTGTGTGCAGTGTTCACTGCAGTCTCTGCGGAATAACCACACTTAGGCCTTATAACTTTTCAGACTTTCTTTATCAATCTACCAAGATGAAGAAGGCAGGGAGTAAGGCACGTGGTCGTGGAGTTTCTTCAGGGAGAGGACGTGGGGATTCTGTGGCTGCTGCGGCCCCCAGTGACACAGCATCCACCAGTTTTCCCCGGGCCGTGAGCGTTCCTTTATGCGCACTTTTGTAGGAGCTCGGAGTACCCCCCTGCTGCGGGAAGAACAAATTGAAGCCGTTGTTGTTTGGATCTCAGCCAATGCATCGACTTCAATTGCTTCCACCTCCTCTCAGGACCACAGCACTGTTGGGCAACCATCTGTCTCTTCACCGCCTGGCAAATTGCCCAGGCAGTCAGAGAGTTCTGTACAGGAGCCAGCTGAGTGTCTGCTTCTGTTCTCAGAATCTATTGGCTTGCAAACAGGGGCCCAGCCAAGCAGCATTCTGTAATGTGAAGAAGAGGGAGTATGCAGTGATGCGCAACAGCTGTGTCTCTCTGAATCTGAAGAGGCGGGTGAGACAGTGCCGATGGTCAGCACACCGCAGAACGCATCTGATGATGATGATGAGACCCAGGTGCCAGTTTCTGTTGAGCATGGTGCTGGCCAGACCACCCAACAGCAGGTGTTGGAAGAGGGTAGTGGAGATGATGAGGTCCAATACCCAACATGGCATGAAGAACAGGAAGGTGGTGGGAGCAGCTCAGAGGAATAATAATAATATTTATTTATATAGCGCCATCATATTCCGCAGCGCTTTACAGTTTAGCAGTTTCAGAACACAAGTCATAAGTAACAACGTTAACAATACAATAATTTAAGCTAAATAAGTCGCCCCTGCTCATGACAGCTTACAATGTACAATGAGATGGGGGAGATACAAAGTATAGGTGTTTATATACAATGGTGCATTTACAATGATGTTCCAGCCATCTTAAGGGACTGAGGGATGGAGATAGTGAATGGGCTAGAGACACACACACACTTACACAGAATACATAGAATGACTTTGATTAGTGAATGTGATAGGCCGCTCTGAACAAATGTGTTTTGAGGGAGCGCCTGAAACCATGCAAATTGTGGATAGTCCTAATTTCTTGGGGTACAGCATTCCAGAGGATTGGCGTAGAGCAGGAGAAGTCTTGGAGTCGGGAGTGGGAGGTACGTATTAGTGCAGAGGTTAGTCGAAAGTCGTTTGCAGAGCGCAGCAGTCGGTTAGGCCGATAGATAGAAATGAGGGAGGAGATGTAGGAGGGGTGCTGCACTGTGGAGAGCTTTGTGGGTGAGAACCAGTACTTTGGTTGAAAGCTGGGAGAGGCCTAGAGAAATGGTTAGTGATAGAAGGAAGATAGAGGAAGACATTGCCCCAACGGTACAAACAGGAGGGAGAGTTAGGCTGCAGACTCGGTTGCCTGTAGCCTCCAGTTTGGCACCTGTTCGGAGCAGTTGTCTTCCAAAAGTCAAAACGTGCGCTCCCAGGACTTGCACTGCGTGGTCCTTTTTTCACACACTTGCACATGATATTTGCTATGTGAAATGCAAGCTGTGTAATCAAAAATTAAAAATAGCTAAAAGTGTCAGTCACCTCAATACCACAAATATGTGGAAACATGTGCGGACAAAGCACGTAGTTGAGTTACAAAGACACACTGGAGATGTAGGCCAACCTACAGCAGCACCTACATCTTCAGGTTGTGTTGAAGCCTCTTCATCGAGCTCACACACAGCTGGTTATGCTTCCTCACAGGATCGCCATGGAAGAACCTCGGCCACTGTTGTCCAGAGACAAACTGTTATTCCACACACAGCAGCAAGTTCCCTGTCATCCTCACACTCCCAGGCCACAAAACAGCCAGCGGTAGCACAGGCATGGGATAAAAGACGGCCATACTCCGCAAACCATGCACGAGCACAGGCTCTGAATGCTGGCATTGCAAAACTCCTGTCCCTTGAAATGCTGTGATTCAGGCTGGTGGAGACAGACAGTTTCCGTAACTGAATATCATTGTCAATCCCACAATACAATGTGCCAAGCCGATTTCATTTCAGCAGGCAAGCCGTCCCTGGTTTGCAAAAGCATGTTGAGGGAAAAATTAAACATGCGCTACTAAAAGCCCTTAGTAGCAAGGTCCACCTGACCACCGATGCGTGGACCAGTACCCATTGTTATGATCTGCTACAACCAGTAAGGAAAGAAGGGAATTCTGTCCCTACAATACAACTAAGCTGAATCCCTACGATGTAACGGGGAACCTGATCCTGCGACCAGACCCGCTAAAGTCCTCATCTAGTGTGAACGAAGACCTATAGTTGCGAGGGAGTAATCCCTACAAGATCTAGGGACTGGGAGAAAAGGTGGACACCTCCTAACATAAATTGTAGCATGGATAATTAAACAGAAAAATAAATACTTTGTGATCCTAACATCAAGCAAAACTCACAGATTAAGGCACCTAAGCACCCGGCTAGCTTAACAGTAGATAATACAATGAAGTCAAGCAAAGCCAGAAGGGCGGAGCCAGACTAAATAGGGAAAAAAGGTCATGTGACCAGCAAACTGAAACAAAACCTAACAAGAGGGTTCTAACACCCATGGCCAGGGACAATACCTTTCCCTCACTGCCCATTGGGTCAATGTTGTGCAGCCGGGTACTGATCTTGCGAGTGGCGCTGTACGTGTTCTGCCAACTCCAAGGATTGCAGGAATCAAGTCTGTACACATTGATTCCTCCTCCTATTCCAGTTCCTCAGAATCATCGCTGCAGGAGCCGTCACGGTCTACCTCCACATGGACCCGTGAACGTTTACCTGTTGCGACCGATATGAGCACAGCCGTGTCCAAATGTCAACAGGCCATCCTGAAATTAATTTCCATGGGGAATCTTAGCCACACAGCGCAGGAGCTCTGTAATGCCATAAAGCAGGAGAGCGACGTGTGGTTTTTGGAAGAGAATCTACAGGCAGGCTTGGTAGTGTGTGACAATGGCCGAAATCTGGTGTCAGCTCTGGGCCTTGGCAACCTCAGTCACATACCATGTCTGTCATATGTGCTCAACTTGGTCGTGCAGAGTTTTTTGAGGGACTATCCGGATCTTGATGCACTGCTGCACAAGGTCCGCCTAGAGTGCGCTCACTTGCGACGTTCCAGCATGGCCAGATCGCTGATTGCAGCTCTGCAACGCAGATTTCACCTTCATGAACATCGCATTATATGTGACGTACCCACCAGGTGGAATTCCTCGTTACATATGTTGGAGCGGTTGTGTGAGCAGCAGCCAACAGTAATGGAGTATCAGCTGCATCAGGCGCAGTCAACTCGCAATTTGCGGCGTTCACACTTCACCACTACTGAGTGGGCCTCTATAATAAGAATAATAATATTATTTATTTATATAGCGCCATAATATTCCGCAGTGCTTTACAGTTTAACAGTTTCAAAACACGAGTCATAAGTAACAACGTTAACAATACAATAATTAAAGCAAAATCAGCCGCCCCTGCTGGTGAAAGCTTACAATCTACAATGAGGTGTGGGAGATACAAAGTACAGGTGTTTATATACAATGGTGTTTTTACAATGATGGTCCAGCCATTTTAAGGAAGTGAGGGATGCATGGAGATAGTGAATGGGCTACACACACAGAATTACACATAGAATGACTTTGATTAGTGAATGTGATAGGCCACTGTGAACAAATGTGTTTTGAGGGAGCGCCTGAAACCATCCAAATTGCGGATAGTCCTAATTTCTTGGGGTAGAGCATTCCAGAGGATTGGCGCAGCGCGGGTGAAGTCTTGGAGTTGGGAGTGGGAGGTACGGATTAGTGCAGAGGTTAGTCGAAGGTCGTTTGCAGAGTGCAGCAGTCGGTTAGGCCTATAAATATAAATAAGGGAGGAGATGTAGGGGGGTGCTGCGCTGTGGAGAGCTATGTTGGTGAGAACCAGTAATTAGAATTGGATCCTATAATGAATGGGCAGCCACTGCCAGTGTAATGAGTGGCGAATAACTCTATGAAGGATATCTGCCACGTTTTGCGTGCGTTTGATGAGTCAACGCGGATGGCGAGTGCAGATGATGCACTAGTCAGCCTGACTGTCCCCCTTATCTGCCTGCTTCAAAAAACACTGCAAGCACTAAGGCATGAGGTTTTGGAAGAGGTGGAGGATGAGGAGTCACAAATTCCATCACCTTCTGGACAGTCAGCGCAACGTGGTTCCTCACAAAGGGCTGGAGGACTTTCAAAGTACCATGCTGTATCAACAATTGAACCTCCAGAGTCGCTGTCTATATTTTCATAACCATTACAAACTTTTAATGTATTTAGAAAGCACATAATGTACATTTTTTGTCTATCCTTTTGTAATGCTATTGTGTTTCCATAAACTGATGTTACAGAATTATGATACAAAGTTTTTAAATTTTGAGTTTTAAATTTTGTAAATTTATATGTATTTGAAGGACTTTGTGAGGAGGATGAGGAGGAGTCAATGGAGGAGGAAGACATCGCTCCAGAGGGAGGTAGACAATGCTCTAGTCAGTATGTAGACCAAGGGTGGGGTGATGCACAGCAGGCGGAGATGACGCCTCTTGCAGGGGACAACGTTTCTTGGCCAGTTGGGAGTCTGCAGCACATGGTTGATTTCATGCTGCAGTGGCTGAGAAACGACCGCCGCATCGAACACATTCACACCACGTCTGATTATTGGGTGTACACCCTCCTAGACCCTCGCTACCGGGACAACTTACAAAGCCTCATCACACCGTTGAACCGGGAGCGTAAAATGCGGAAGTACCAAGACACACTGGTGCAATCCATAATGTTCTCCATTCCAGCCGAGAGCACTGCTGCTGCTACTGATTTACAAAGCAGCTCTGTGCGTCGAGGCAGTGGAGACAGCTCTGCAACAAGAGGGAGAACAAGCAGCGCCTCTGCACAGGGCAAGAACAGTATGTTCCAAATGTGTCGAAGTTTTGTGGCAGCGCCACCAATGTCTACACCATCCGAGACGGCTCCAGTCAGCAGGAGGCAACATTTCCGTAAGATGGTGACAGACTACATGTCTTGCCCTCTCAGTGTACTCCCAGATGGCTCTTCCCCATTCAAGTTTTGTGTCTCTAAGCTGGATACATGGCCAGAGCTTAGCCAGTATGCATTGGAGGTGCTGGCTTGATCTGCTGGCAGTGTATTATCGGAGCGCGTCTTTACTGCTGCAGGTGGTGTACTAACAGACCGTTGCATGCGACTATCCTACGATAATGTAGAACGGCTTACTTTTCTGAAAATGAACTAGGCATGGATCTCGCCTGAATTTGCCTGTCCGGTTTCAGATTAACTAACTGGTTGACAACGTTTTCCATGTCTCCTGTTATGTTCATCTTTCTACCACCTGAGCTATACTCCCTGGGCTACAACACTGCCAGTTGCTGCTCAGAAGTGTCGTGTCCACAGACCAATACACAAGCTATAGTGATAGTGGGGTTCAGTAACGCCTGCTGTTCCCTGCTGTGTGTCCGGCAAAAATTACTGCTACCTAGCTACACATGTTTAAAAAAACATGACATGTTAAAGTGGCTAGTGCTACACATAGATATCAGGCTACACCCTTATTTCTAAGCTGTAAACAAGTGAAACGTCAAATTTAAAACCATTCAATGATTAGTGTTGGTAACAAATCTGTAACTAAATAATTGTGACATATTATGGCAGATATCCACATGTCTAACACAAAAGCATACTTATGCTATAGGGTACTGATGGTGAACCTTCTCACTCCATAACTTTGACCAATCCAACTCACATCATGCCTCAAATGCTGCAATGTTGGAAGTGCATAATGTGGGTTGAACTTTGACAACAGCTGCAGTGCGAAGGTTATCCTTCTGTGTTCTTGGCTTTTAAATAAAAGCATACAAGTAAATATAATAATACATTGTTGATTAAGGGACATGATGTACACCTGTAATATTGTGCAAACAATGGATGTAGGACTATTCCTCTTCAACATTACTTATATTTGTGTCATTTGAAAAAATACATATTTTAGTTAAAAATTAAAAACCCATGTTCAGTAGCTGTGAAAGGCCCGTTTGTGTACTTCTATATTGTTTGCAACCAATGTATTGTATACGGATGGAAGCGCGTCACACTAATAGATTAGATTTATTTTAAATGGAATGTAGCAGAACCAATTGGAGATAAATGAAAAGGATGAGCCACTGAGACACGCTCAGCAGAGTACAAGCAGCAGTGCTTGAACATGTAACTGGAGCGTGATCTGCACTAAAAAAAGTAAAAAACACAGACTGAAGTGAACACTGAAACACAACTGTCCACAATCTGTGAAAAGCTCCTTTCTGTACTTCTATAGTGTTTGCAACCAATGTATTGTATACGGATGGAAGCGCGTCACACTAATAGATTAGATTTATTTTAAATGGAATGTAGCAGAACCAATTGGAGATAAATGAAAAGGATGAGCCACTGAGACACGCTCAGCAGAGTACAAGCAGCAGTGCTTGAACATGTAACTGGAGCGTGATCTGCACTAAAAAAAGTAAAAAACACAGACTGAAGTGAACACTGAAACACAACTGTCCACAATCTGTGAAAAGCTCCTTTCTGTACTTCTATAGTGTTTGCAACCAATGTATTGTATACGGATGGAAGCGCGTCACACTAATAGATTAGATTTATTTTAAATGGAATGTAGCAGAACCAATTGGAGATAAATGAAAAGGATGAGCCACTGAGACACGCTCAGCAGAGTACAAGCAGCAGTGCTTGAACATGTAACTGGAGCGTGATCTGCACTAAAAAAAGTAAAAAACACAGACTGAAGTGAACACTGAAACACAACTGTCCACAATCTGTGAAAAGCTCCTTTCTGTACTTCTATAGTGTTTGCAACCAATGTATTGTATACGGATGGAAGCGCGTCACACTAATAGATTAGATTTATTTTAAATGGAATGTAGCAGAACCAATTGGAGATAAATGAAAAGGATGAGCCACTGAGACACGCTCAGCAGAGTACAAGCAGCAGTGCTTGAACATGTAACTGGAGCGTGATCTGCACTAAAAAAAGTAAAAAACACAGACTGAAGTGAACACTGAAACACAACTGTCCACAATCTGTGAAAAGCTCCTTTCTGTACTTCTATAGTGTTTGCAACCAATGTATTGTATACGGATGGAAGCACGTCACACTAGATTTGATTTTTTTCTAATATAATGGAGCTGCACCAATTCCACTAAATAAAAAAAAAAAAAAAAAAAAAAAAAGTGACACGTGCAGATGCCTACAAACAGCGGTGGATGCAGAGCAAACTGCAGCGTCACCTGCACTGTCACACACACACCTTGCACAGAGCTGTTAAAACAACACTGGCAAAATGAAGCTTTACACAGCGGTTGGTAAACTAGCCTGCCTCAAGCACAGTAGTACACAAAATCGCAATATCTAACTGTCCCTCAGAGTCAGCACAGCAGCGTTCTGTCCCTAACTGAGTTCACAGCACAGTGACGCTAAAATGGCTGCGGCGCCTTTTATAGTGCATTCTGACATCATTTCAGCAGCCAATCACAGCCATGCCATTAGTTAAGATGACCGCATCATTACAGGATGTGCCCACACTTCGTAGGATTCCTCATTGGCTGACTAAAATCACATTGCCTCTCAAAGAATTATGGGAACTTCCGATTCCGGTATACGATATGGAAAAAGTATCGGAATTAAGTATCGGAATTCCGATAACGCGAATATCGGCCGATACCCGATACTTGCGGTATCGGAATGCTCAACACTAATAGAGACCCCTCAGCAGCAGTAGATGGGGTGAGTCGAGTGACTACCTTTATAGACATAGGTATGAGTCCCTAAGGTGGGACTTGCGGTATTTATGACATATCCCACCATGCTGAGATGAGGTTACCACCTTAATATTTATCCATTGATGAAAAAACATATACATTAGTCATACATCTGCCTCCATCACATACCAGTGGCTTATTTCCTGCATTTCTAAGACTTGTGCATGACTAGAAGAGTTTCTAATTCTGCAGTCTATTACTAACAAAGTGTTGTATTTAGTTAGTAGAGCTTTGCTGTCATTGTGATGGATAACGTATGTTGAAGTCTT
>JARQOD010000006.1:92207065-92339034 GCA_033576555.1 Oophaga sylvatica
AGAAATACGCTAATGGATGTGCAATAGTTTAACATGACACATACTGAATTAGTGCCAAAATAATTAAAAAGCATTCTGTCTCAATTACAGATAATTGAAAGACTTGCGTGTTTTTTTAAACAGAGGTCAGCAGTGTATACTGTGATTAATCATGTTAAGAAAGGCTTTGACAATATTTTAAATGCAGCATCCATCTACAGAAGAAAATGTCTGCTTAGAGGCAAAAAAAAAAAATTAGATCTGATCTGGCAATGTCTGAAACTTTGTAGAGTTTACACACCAAGGAACATATTTTTTGAGATGTCAATAAACCCCTATTAACCTTGGTCTAGGAAACATGTCACTTACCCTATTCCCAGGTGCTCCCGATTCTCCTAGTGACCCTGGTAATCCTTTTGAACCATTTTCTCCCTGTGTAAATAAAAGAAGCAATGGTTAACCAATTATAAAATTGACAATCAAGTCACCTAGTCGTTAAAGGGAATCTGTAAGTAAGATTTCACTCCCAAAACTATTTTTGTTCTTTCAAAGACAAGTCCACCAATATCTTTATATGGCCAGTCTGTTCCTGAGAAATTAGTGTTTGAATTGATATGCAAATAAGCCTGAAGAGTTATGGTAGATCTGCAGCCTCTGTCACTCCAGCTCTATTCCCTACTCAGCGCCACCTCCTTCTGCTTGACTGATGACTCCAATGCCTGAAGACACACAGTATAAAAGCTGTCAGTCAAGCAGTAGGAGGCAGCCCTGGGCAGGGAATAGAGCTGTAGTGACAGAGGCTTCAGATCTACAAAAGCTCTTCAGCCTCATTTGCATATCAATGTAAACACTGATTTCTCAGTAATGGAGGAACGGACTGGACTGGTGATGTAAAGGTATTGCTGGTACATGTGCATATATAGTTATGGCCAAAAGTATTTCTCCCAGAAAATGATTGCAATTACACATATTTTGTTATACAAATTTTTATTACCTTAGGCCCCCTTCACACGTTCATTTTTCATATCCATATGTGGTCCATAAATACGGACATACACATACATTGTACTCAATAGTGGTACGCACATGTCAGGTTTTGTCCAGTGGACAGACATGTCCATTTTTTATCAGCAGCAAGGGCTGCAAAACATCCTTCACACGTGCACACTGATGACACATGCATGACATCAGTTTGTCATCAGCATGACATGTACTGGCTCCTGGTAAAAAGCAGTACAGTTGGAGCTGTTCCCAGGTGCCAGGTACTGAAGACAGCTCTAATCATTGTCGCCTGGTCTCCCTGAGCTCAGCTCCACCAGCTGACAATGATAGGAGTTGTATTCAGCATGCGCTTTGTATATCATGTGTAAAATTAAGAATTAAATAAAAAAATTGGCGTGGGCTCCTTTGTAATTTTGATAATCAGCAGAGGGAAAGCCAACGGCTGGGGTGCTGATGTTACTAATCCTGAAAAGGGGACAATATCCCAAAATGTTGCAAGGTTATTAATAACAGCTCACAACTTTTTGCTTAGCCTTTACTGGTTAGTTTACGAGGATCCCAGAAAAAAAATTACGTTGCCTCCCGCTATAAATTGTTACCAGCAGAGGCTAAACAGACAGCTGTGGGTTGATATTAATAGTCTGTGAAGAAGCTAGGAATATTTCCCCTTCTCCCAGGCTACCAACATCAGACCTCAGCAGACCCAGAAATGGTACATTCATAATATGCGCCAAATATGGCGCTTAGCCTCACTCTTCCCACTTGCCTTAGTGCGATGTCAAGTGAGGTAATAGGGTTGGGGTTGATGTCAGCTTTGTATTGTAGTGTATTCTGGTGGCCGTGGTGAGTGGTCACTTTACTGATGTCATCGCTCATCACAAGCTCCAGAAGTAGCAGAGTTGGAGATCGTCGTGGGACATCCATATTATGGATTTACGGCGGATCGTGTGGATTATTTTTGTTTGCTAATAAATGAGTAAAAGATGGTAATTGTGGAGGAGTGCTTTTAACAATTAACCCCGTGGAGATGAAACCTGTTTTCACCTTCATGACCAGGCCAATTTTTACAATTCTGACCACTGCCACTTTATGAGATAATAACTAGAGATGAGCGGTGTTCGAATCGAACTGTTCGCCAATTTCAAATTCGAGCTGTTTTGGGCGGTGTTCGAGCCGTTCGACGAACCCGAACGATTTGGAAAAAAATCCGGCTGTTCGAGGTTATGTTCGATACTGTTCGTGCACCAAAATCGTAACTGGATTTTTTCTCAGTAATGCTGAGAATCAATGTTAATACACAGTTTGAGTGTATAGCGGGGCGGGGGGAGGGGCATGGGATGGATCTCTGCAGAAATAATGAAGATCTACATTTTTTTTTCTCTTTCCCGAATTTCCAGTGGGCAGTGCAGTCTGTCAGCCTATCAGCAGCGCACACACGGAGCAAATTTATTTTTTTTCACACAAGCAAGGGCATGTGTCATTGGCTGTGTATGTCACATGTCCTTGCCCTATAAGACCCAGCCATTTTCCCCGTAGCCACCATTTTCTCACTGCTGCATCTCAGTGTTAGACGGCACTGCTGCTGCTGTGAGCGCTATCTTATGCAGCAGCAAATTGGAAGCGAAATTTCACTTAAAGCGACAGAAAGGTTTAGGGAGTAGGGAGTGGGACTAGTTTGTAATGGCAGCCCTTTTGAGGGCTAGGTTACAGCAGTTCCTAGCACTTTTAGCAGGCAGGTCTGTGCTCTTAATAAATAGACAGATAGGTTGAGAGTAGGGTTGAGCATTCCGATATTGCCGATATTGGCTGTATCGGAATTCCGATTCCGAGTACCGATATTTTCGTCATATCGGATACCGGAATCGGAATGTCACTGTCACTGTCAGTGTCCGTCGGTCGGGTCTGTCAGGAGTCAGCGGCACTTACCCGGCAGAAGATCTCCGGCGGTCACATCCTGGACTGCTTGATGGCCGCCATCCTCTTCTCCCTGGCGGTCACATGCAGTTTCTCGCGATAACTGCAGTGACTGCTGGGTAATCGCGGCCGTAAAGCAGTCCGATGACGTCACCGCCGTGGAAGCAGGTAATCAGCTGTGCTGCGTCGGGATGACAGGCTCTGCCTGGATTCCGATGTAGCAGAGCTGGATCGTCGTGGGACACTCGTTACTATGGACTGCGTCGGACAGGTGGTATACTGTTGGTTTGTTTTTTTTCTTTTTTTACAGGAGATCGATGGCGTCGCAGGAATGAGAGAGTAATAAAATTAATGAAAACTGTGTTGTCTCTTTTATTTCATTAAAAGACTTTTTTCTTGCTGTGTCTTTTTTTTAAACATTTAAAAACTTTGGGATTAATAATGGATCGGTGTCTTATTGACGCCTCTCCATTATTAACCGGGCTTATTGTCACCGTGCAATCAACGGTGATATTAACCCCTTATTACCCCGCTTGCCACCGCTACAGGGCAAGTGGGAAGAGCCGGGTAAAGTGCCACAATTGGCACATCTTTTGATGCGCCAAATATGGGGCTGCTGTAGCCTGGTATTATCAGGCTGTTGAGGGCCAAAATCCATGGGCCTTGACAGTCTTTTAATACCAGGCCGCAGCAGTCTGCATTTTACTTGGCTGGTTAACAAAAATAGGGGGACCCCTACGCCGTTTTTTTTTTCGAGGGGATCCCCTATTTTTGTTAACCAGCCAAGCTAAGCAGACTGCTGTGGCCTGGTATTATCAGGCTGGCAAGGTCCATGGATATTGGATCCTTACCAGCCTGAAAAACCAGGCCTCAGCGGTCTGCTTCATCTGGCTGGTTAACAAAAATAGGGGGGACCCCACGCCAATTTTTTTCGAGGGGATCCCCTATTTTTGTTAATCAGCCAAGATATGCAGACTGCTGTGGCCTGGTATTATCAGGCTGGCAAGGTCCATGGATCTTGGCTCCTTAACAGCCTGAAAATCCAGGCCTCAGCGGTCTGCTTCATCTGGCTGGTTAACAAAAATAGGGGGGACCCCACGCCAATTTTTTTCGAGGGGATCCCCTATTTTTGTTAATCAGCCAAGATATGCAGACTGCTGTGGCCTGGTATTATCAGGCTGGCAAGGTCCATGGATCTTGGCTCCTTAACAGCCTGAAAATCCAGGCCTCAGCGGTCTGCTTCATCTGGCTGGTTAACAAAAATAGGGGGGACCCCACGCCAATTTTTTTCGAGGGGATCCCCTATTTTTGTTAATCAGCCAAGATATGCAGACTGCTGTGGCCTGGTATTATCAGGCTGGCAAGGTCCATGGATCTTGGCTCCTTAGCAGCCTGAAAATCCAGGCCTCAGCAGTCTGCTTCATCTGGCTGGTTAACAAAAATAGGGGGGACCCCACGCCAATTTTTTTCGAGGGGATCCCCTATTTTTGTTAACCAGCAAAGATAAGCAGACTGCTGTGGCCTGGTATTATCAGGCTGGCAAGCAGGGTCGGACTGAGCCACCGGGTGGGCCCTGATTTGAAAGGATAGGTCGCGGGGCAGAGGGGGCGTGGCCCCAGGCCCCGCGCTCTGAGGGGGCCCATCCGGAGCTACGCTACAGTTACATTCTGCGGCAGAGCAGGGAGAATCGCTCTCCCTGCTCTGCCGCCCGGAAGCTATGGGGCCTGAACAGGCGGTGGGGGGGCCCGGTGCCAGCAGTGGGCCCCCCACCCATCATCGGAGGGTCAGCTGTATCGGCATCCAGCCGATACAGCTGACCGCATAGAGAGAGAAGGAGCGAGCGCTCCTTCTCTCCCATAATCCCCCTCTCAGCGTCTGACAGCGGGCGCGATGACATCACCTGCCGGCGCCCGCTGTCAGACGCAGAGAGGGAGAACAGTGAGCAGCACAGGAGCCGGGAGGTGAGTATTGTTTTTTTTTTTTTTTAATGGGGGTGCATTATACTACAGAGGCTGTATATGGGGGTGCATTATACTACAGAGGCTGTATATGGGGCTGCATTATACTACAGAGGCTCCATATTGGGGTGCATTATACTACAGAGACTCCCTATGGGGATGCATTATACTACAGAGGCTGCCTATGGGGTGCATTATAATATAGCGTCTGCCTATGGTGGTGCATTATATTATAGACTCTGCCTATGGGGGTTTATTATAATATAGAGGCTACCTATGGGGGTGCATTATACTATATTGAGGACTATCTGGTGTATTATGCTGTATGGATGCTATCTAGGGGCCATCATACAGTGTTGGACCCATTAAATAGTTTGGGGACATTAAGGGGTCAGTATATATCCAGTGAGGGGCATTATTCTGTGTATAGGGGAGATGTACAGGGGGAGACTTGGGACATTATTAAATGTAAAGTGGACACTTATTGTTATAGGGGAACTCGGGTTACTGTGACTGTCAAAGGGGCACACAGGGCATTATTACAGTCTAGGGGACAAAATGTGGGCACTGTTTTCTAGGGCACTTGCACCCGGCATTACTATATTCTAGAGGGGTGCTTTAAAATTTAGAGGTCACACAGAACCACACAGCAGGTGCAGTAATAGGGACACATACGGCAGCAGCAGCTCAGTATTGGGGTATCAGGTGCAGTAATAGGGACACATACGGCAGCAGCGGCTCAGTATTGGGGTATCAGGTGCAGAAATAGGGACACATATGGCAGCAGCGGCTCAGTATTGGGGTATCAGGTGCAGTAATAGGGACACATACGGCAGCAGCGGCTCAGTATTGGGGTATCAGGTGCAGAAATAGGGACACATATGGCAGCAGCGGCTCAGTATTGGGGTATCAGCAGGATGAGGAGTTTGTGCAGGTTGAGAATAGTCCAATTGGTGACCGTGACAGTGCTAAAAATATGAGAAGTGAAATGTGTCTTTGTTGTAATCTCTGCAGTCGAGTCCTGGCTGGAGAAGTCGTCATGTCGGTTTGGGCCAGATGGAAAAGACATGAAAAGTGAACAATTCCATTAGAAAGAACATCAGCGGTAAGTCATTATCTGTACCTGTGCTGTAATCTATTATATGTTCTGTAGGACTGGTATTATTTACCGCAGACCATATGGCGGTAATATCAATATTGGTCTTTTTATATATAGATTATTTTTGGCAACAGCGCGGTCATTTGTTGAGGTTCTCTGATTAGGGCCCACTCAGAAGTTTCGCCCCCACTAAACCAAAACCCTAGCTACGCCTCTGGCTCTCTCTCTAGTCTTTCTTTCTCTCTCTAGTCTTTCTCGCTCTCTGTTCTTTCCTTCTCGCTCTCTGTTCTTTTTTCTCTCTGTTCTTTCTTTCTCTCTCTCTTTTCTTTCTTTCCTCTCTTTCTTTCTCTGCTTGTTCTTTCTCTCTCGCTGCTCTTTCTTTCTTTTCCTCAGTACCAGCCACTGTGCCCTCATTACCAGTCAGTGTGATCAGCAGTGCTAAATGGGTACGCTTGGGGCGAGGATATGGGTGTGATTAGCTGTGAAATGGGTGTGGTCGGGGCGTGGGCTAAAATTTGCAGCGGCGCGCGTAGCGCGCCGCAGCCTTTAACCCTCTTTCCTGTCTTCAAAATTTGGGAGGTATGCTGTATGACCTCCCTAAAACTTCTGGGCATGCTCCTGATGAGCACGACGGATGGTCTCCTGAGGGATCTCCTCCCACACCTGGACTAAAGCATCCACCAACTCCTGGACAGTCTGTGGTGCAACGTGGCATGGCCTAAAATTTGCTGCAGCAGGCACAGCGTGCCACAGCCTTTGTCCCTCTTTCCCTTCTTCAAAGGTTGGGAAGTATGATGGTGGGCCCCAAGAATAATTTTTCTCTGGTGGGCCCAAGGTACTCCAGTCCGACGCTGCTGGCAAGGTCCATGGATATTGGCTCCCTAACAGCCTTAAATACCATGCCTCAGCAGTCTGCTTCATCAGGCTGGTTAACAAAAATAGGGGGGACCCCACGCCATTTTTTTTTCGAAGGGAACCCCTATTTTTGTTAATCAGTTCCCTCTGACGTCACTGATTGTGTCCCTGGCTGACCTGAAGTGAAAGTGGAAAGCAATCAATTAAGCTTTCCACTTCCTCTCCTGTGAGCCAGGAGAGGAACTCATTCATTTGGGGGTTTACTGTGAGGCTGCAGCATTAGCTGCGGTCCCTGCAGTAAACATTAACCCTTTCTGAAGGATTACACCGTGGGACCTGACTGTGCATGGGATAGGTAAGAATAATTTTGTTTTTTTATTTTATTTTTATTACAGGAAATGGTTTTTGCAGTAAAATAAAAGATGGTCAAAAACATGTGTCTTTATTTCATTAAAATGATTTTTAATTAAAGTGTGTGTGTTTTATTTTTATTTCATGCAATAGGATTAATAATTGATAGTTGTCTAATTGACAGCTCTCAATTATTAACCTGGCTTAAGGTCACCTTTCAATAGCAAGGTGGCTTTAACCCCATATTAACCCATTCGCCACTGCTACAGGGCAATGGGAATAGACGGGCAAAGTGCCAGAAAGGGCGAATCTAATTATAGATTTGTCTTTTCTGGGGTGTCTGGGGGCAGATATTAGTAGCCAGGGGGGGGCCAAAAAGTAATGGTCCCTCTCTGGGTTATTATTATCTGCCCCCACTCACTGGCTTTGTCTGTCAGGTTGCGAAAATAGGGCGGGAGCCCACGCATTTTTTTTCAGCAATTTTACACCTCATATATATATATATATATATATACATGTCATTGAATTTGTGACACATATATATATATTTATATTTATAGTTCATACACTTCTACACAGTATAATAGCCGCTAATTCAATTGCCGGCTTTTGTGAAAATGCAGAACCCGAGATGAAATGACACTTGGTTTACATAGAGTTAACCATGTCTTTTCATGTAGTTTGATATCTGATTTGCACAAACAATTACATGAGTGTAAGTGTGCAAAATTTCACACCTGTAGGGGTTAATTAAAGGTGTAAATTCGTAGCAAAAAAGTCTGTTTTTTTTACAACGAATTTACACCTTTAATTAACCCCTACAGGTGTGAAATTTTGCACACTTACACTCATGTAATTGTTTGTGCAAATCAGATATCAAACTACATGAAAAGACATGGTTAACTCTATGTAAACCAAGTGTCATTTCATGTCGGGTGCTTCTGTCTTTTCACAAAAGCCGGCTTTACCCGGCAATTGAATCAGAGGCTATTTTACTATGTAGAAGTGTATAAACTATAAATATATGTATATATATATGTCACAATGACATGTAATATATATATATATATATATATATATTCTATGTGTGTATATTTAGTGTTTACAAGGAAAGAAAGAGGTTTTTTTAGTTACGATATTTTGTTCCCATAGACTTACATTGGATTTCCGGTATCGGTATCGGGTATCGCCGATATTTTAATGGTATCGGCGATACCATTCCGATTCCGATACTTTTGGATATCGGAAAGTATCGCTCAACTCTAGTTGAGAGTAGTGACTATTTGTAATTGCAGCCCTTTTGAGGGCTAGGTTGCATCAGTTCCTATCACTATTTGCCAGCTCCACCAGCGTTCAAATAACTATGAATTTTGAGCTGCATCTTGCCTGTAGAATAATTGTGGGCATAGTAGCAGTGTGTGGTACTCATTCTATTAGACCATCTATGCAAAGCTCCACCAGCGTTCAAAAAAAAAAGAATTTTTAGCTGCATCTTGCCTGTAAAATAATTGTGGGCATAATAGCAGTGCGTGGTACTCATTCTATTAGGCCATCTAAACAAAACTCCACCAGCATTCAAATTCCTAATAATTTTTACATGTCGCTGACTGGGCACTGGGTAACTATGGTGACAGCAGGACAAGGGGCTGCTGTCCAAGTCTTGCCGTCCCCACGAGTTGTGCGTCAATCCTCTTTATCTCGAAGTTCCTCCACTGTTCTGCCTCCTCAACCTCCTCTCGGTCCTCCAGCTGCACCCAAAGCCTGTCAGGTCATGCCACCGGCTTTCTAACTGCGCAGAAGGGATCCTTCCCACCTCCTTGCTATGCTGGCAGCAGGGCTCAACGTCATCAGGCGGTTTTTACGTTGAAATGTCTGGGAAATGTGAGTCACACAGTTGATGAGTTGTGGTCTGCTCTGGAGAACCAGTTTCATGAATGGTTGTCTCCACTGGACCTGCAACCAGGGAAGGCCGTGTGCGAAAATGCAGCAAACCTGGGTGCGGCCCTTCGCTGGGGCAATGTCACACACGTGCCTTGTATGGCTCACGTGTTGAACCTGGTTGTCCAGCTATTTTTAGCCCACTATCCCGGACTACATGGCCTTCTGCAGAGGGCACGGTCGCTGTGTGCGCACTTCCGCTGTTCGCATCCCGCAGCTCAGCGACTTACATCTCTACAGAAGTTGTTGGGCCTGCCACTTCACCGGCTAAAATGCGATGTGCCAACACGGTGGAATTCAACTCTGCACATGTTGCAGCGACTGTGGCAGCACCGACAAGCCCTGGTGCAATACGTTCTTATTTATAGCCTGGGCTAACGAGATCCAGAGGTGGGGCAAATCACGCTGGAGGAGTGGTCTCAGATCAGGGACCTATGCACCCTTCTGCACAGTTTTGAAATGACGACGAAGATGTTTAGCGCTGACGATGCCATTAGCAGCATGACTATTCCGGTGATTTACATGCTGGAGCACATGTGTTAAACAGAGTTCAGAGTCAGGTGGTGAAACAAGAGGAGGTGGAGGAAGTAGAGGAGGAGGAGTTGTATGCGGAAGGGCTAACATCTGCAAGGTCCAGACGGTCGGCAGCACCAAGGCGGCTGGCATGGGAGGGTGGGGGAGAGGGATTAACCAGGGCGCATGGTAGCAGCCAAACTAGTGAGGAAGGTGCAGGAGCCCAGGAAGAAACATTTATTCCATTGTGAGTCACAGAAGGACTTCCCCAGTTCCCTTTACCATGCACCGCATAATCCTGGCCTATTGTCAGTTACCTGGGCAATGAGGAGATTATATAGTAGGGAGATGGAGTGTGTAGGGGTGACAATGATAGGCTCAATTTTTCAAAGTATGTGAGATCTCTATGAAGATGTGTGCGCTTCTTCACAGTTGAATAGAAGTGTTGTAACTGGCTACATTCAAAATTTGCCTTTGGGGAAGTAGCTCTTCCCTGTAACAAGTCATTGAGGGGAGCAGCGAAGTATTGGAGATGACATGAGAAAATAATATTGGATGGGATTTATTTGAACCGAGAAATCTATTTGCAGATAGTCCTGGTGGGAAATCTGGATTATCTGAACTCAGGAGCAAGGGGCCCTGGGGGTCAATTGAGGATAAGCTTGTTTTTTGGATCTCAAAGCCAAAGCAGTGGCATAAGTACTATATGACATGAGGCCAAGAGAGGGGACAATTAAATGGGCGCACCATGGGAGAGTGCTAAGAGCTTTAGGACAAATGGATTGAGCTATTTTGACCCACAATTTCCCCTCCGAATGATGGAAGAAGTCGAGGATTCTAGCGTGTACTGCTGCCATGTAATACCTTCTACAATCCGGAAGGCTAAGGCCCCCCTTTTGTTTGTGTCTGATCAGAACGTCCCCCGAATGCGTGGAAGCCCATTTGCCCAGATAAATCTGCAAAAGCTAATGCGTAGTCTTTTCCAAAAATTTGAGGGAATTACCATGGGAATTGTTTGGAAGAGGTATAAGAGTTTAGGTAGGACGTTCATTTTAAGTATATTTATTATGCCGAAACTGTAAAAATCCTTCACCGTCCAAGAAGTAAGATCTCTATGGAGTTGTTCAATAAAGGGCCCAAAATAAAGAAAAAATAGACGGGAGAGGTCTCTATGAATACGAATTCCTAAGTATTTGATACCCTGTGAGGGCCAGGCAAAGGGAAAGTTGGACTGGATGGAATCCTGTATGGATTTGGGGAGGGAAACATCGAGGGCCTCAGACTTTGCTGCATTGATTTTAAAATATGACCATGTACCAAAGTGATCTATTTCAGCCATAACAGCAGAGATGGATATATGTGGTTGAGTGATATATACTAGGACATCATTCATCAGCAAATGCAGAGCACTTGTACTCGATGCCTCCCACCTCAATCCCCCTAATATTGGGGTTATCGTGAATTGATGAGAGCAGGTGCTCCATCACTAGGATGTATAAGAGAGGGGACAGAGGACATCCCTGCCTTGTCCCATTGGTGATTATGAAAGGTGATGATAATGTTCCATTTATCTTCAGCCTAGCTGACGGATTGCGATACAGGGCCATGATTTTGGCTATAAAAGGGTCCCCTACCCCAAGCTTTTTAAGAGAATAATATATGGCGTGCCAGGAGACTCTATGGAATGCTTTCTCAGCATTCAACGAGAGTATCTAATTACAAATTTTTAACTGCATCTAGCCCAGATAATAATTTTGGGCCTAGTAGCAGTGTCTGCTAGTCAACAGATTAACCCAGCTGTTAAGCAAGCTACACCACCTGTAGTTTGGACACTTAATTTTTTCAAAGGAAATGCTTCGGGCCCCCGGGACATTCAGTGAAGAACATCGGGGAGGCACCCCAAGGCACAGGGGCTGTGACTGGCGGTAGGACGCCATGCGGTGGACCGACAAGCTTGATCCTTATAAAAGCTTTTTAACTGCAGCAGCTTTACTGGATGCTACTGGAGCTGGAATTGCCACGGCTGCTGGCATGAGACTTGCCCTCCAATAGATCCTTGTAAAAGGATTTAAAGTGTACTCATTCAAATTAGAGAGACAATTTAAATTAAAAAGATTAGATCTGCCTCCACCGCAGGGGGGCTCGCTCGACCCACCAGCGGACAGGCACCAGTATTGGGAGAGGGGGGCTGGCCGTTAGGGTCCACCGCAGCTCTGGCACAAACCCGGCGACACGCAGGTCGCACGGGCAGGAACGGACTGGCCGTATCGGCTTCGCACTTTTTTGGTTTTAGAAGGGCATGACATGCCTATATCTGTGTCTCCCCCTCCTTTTACTCCTCCACCTCTTTTCTTTTCGCATGACTATATGTACTTGTCACTTTTCCATTTGTTAGTTGTGTCTTCTGAACAGTTTGTCAGCTTTTGGACACCTTTGAAGTGTTTTCTATGTGTTTCTATGTGTTTTTGTTTGCCTGCCATTGGTTTTAACGGTGTTCGACGGTGTTCGACGAACAGTTTGACGAATAGTTTGTCGAACACACGGCTGTTCGGTGAACCGAACCGAACTCGAACACTACGGGGGTGGCTCAACACTAATAATAACTCTGGAACGCTTCAATGGATGCCACTGATTCTGAGACTGTTTTCTCATGACATAGTGTACTTTATGATAG
This sequence comes from Oophaga sylvatica, assembly GCA_033576555.1. Lineage (NCBI taxonomy): Eukaryota > Metazoa > Chordata > Amphibia > Anura > Dendrobatidae > Oophaga > Oophaga sylvatica. The sequence goes on from JARQOD010000006.1 coordinate 92,219,349, forward strand.
TGGTAAAATTTCTTCGATATAACTTGCGTTTTTTTGTGAAAAAGATGGAATTTTGGCAAAAATTTTGAAAATTTAACAATTTTCAAAATTTTAATTTTTATGCCCTTAAATCAGAGACATGTCGCATAAAAAAGTTAATAAATAACATTTCCCACATATCTACTTTACATCAGCACAATTTTGGTTAGGAAGTTATAAGCTTTAAAAGTTGACCAGCGATTTCTCATTTTTACAACAAAATTTGCAAAACCATTTTTTTAGGGACCACCTCCACACTTGAAGTGACTTTGAGGGGCCTATATGACAGACAATACCCAAAAATTACACCATTCTAAAACCTGCACCCCTCAAGGTACTTAAAACCACTTTCCAAAAGTTTATTAACCCTTCAGGTGCTTCACCGGAATTTTTGGAACTTGGAAGGAAAAAATAAACATTTACTTTTCTTTCACAAAAATTTTCCTTTAGACCTAATTTTTTTTTACTTTCACAAGAGTAACAGGAGAAAATGGACCATACATTTTGTTGTGCAATTTCTCCTGAGCATGCCGATACCCCATGTGTCGGGAAATCTACTGTTTGGGCACACGGCAGGGCTTGGAAGTGAAGGAGCGCCATTTGACTTTTTGAATGTAAAATATGCTGGAATAATTAGCGGTTGCTAGGTTGCCCTTGATGTGCCTAAACAGTGGAAACCCCCAACAAGTGACACCATTTTAGAAAATAGACCCCTTTGGGATCTTATCTAGATGTGTTTTGAGCACCTTGAACCCACAGGTACTTCACAGAAGTTTATCACATAGAGCCATGGAAATAAAAAAAAATCAATTTTTCCCAAATAAATCTTTTTTGCTCCATATTTTGCATTTTCATAACGGTAGCAGCAGAAATTTCTCCATACAGTTTGTTGTGCATTTTCTCCTGATCATACGGATACCTCATATGTGGGGAATACTACTGTTTGGGTGCACAGCAGGGCTTGGAAGGGAAAGAGCGCCATTTGACTTTTGGAATGCAAAATTTGGTGGAATAATTAGCCGACGCCATGTCGCGTTTGAAGAGCCTGTGATGTGCCTAAACAGTGGAAACCTCCCACAAGTGACACAATTTTGGAAACTAGACCCCTTGGGGACCTTATTTATATAAGTATTGACACCCTGAACCTCCAGGTGCTTCACAGAAGTTTATAACGTTAAGATGTGAAAATAAAAAAAGTCACATTTTTCCCATAAAAATCTTTTTAAGCTACAAATTTTGTATTTTCACAAGGGCAAAAGGAGAAAATGAACCCCAAAGTTTGCTGTGCAATTTCTCCTGAGTTCACTAATATCCCATATGTGGTTGAAAACTACTTTTGAGGCACAGTGCAAAGCTCAGAAGGGAAGTAGTGTCATATTACAGTGCAGATTTTGCTGCACTTGTTTGAGGGTGCCATGCTACATTGGCAGACCTCCTGTGGTGCCAGAACAGCAGAACCCCCCATAAGTTACCCCATTTTACAAATTACACCTCTCAATAAGTTCATCTAGGGGTGCAGTGATTTTATTGACACCACATGTGTGTCACAAATTATACCATTGGGCAGTGAAGGAAAAATAATTTACATTTTCAGCACCAAGATTGTGTTTCACCAAGTTACATTTTCACACTGGGAAATGGGTAAAAATGGTACCAGAATTTGTCCCACAATGTTTTCTGTATGTAGAAATACCCCATATGTGGCTGTACAGTACTACTTTGCCATACGGAGTGACTTAGGAGGAATGGAGCGTTATTTGCATCCTGGAGCGCAGATTTTCCTAGATTAGTTTGCGAATTCCATATAAAGAGCCCCTAAGTGCTAGAAAAGAAGAATAAAAGTGACCGCATTTTAGAAATTATAACCCTTTAGGAATTTATCTACAGATGCAGTGACGATTTTGACTCCATGTTGTTTTCCAGAAACAGGCAGCAGTGGATGCTGCTGAGTGAAAATTGCAAACTGCTGTTGTAGTGACCAGCACATTATGCTCAGCTCATGCTTTTGGAGACACGCACCTGTAAATTAGGCGGGCTCTCATCACTACAGAAATGCCAAACATGTGGGCACTATATGTGGTTTAGGCACACTGGGGCTCAGAAGGGACGGGGGCATTTGGATTTGGGAGTTTAGAATTTGCTGAATTTCTTTTGGCAGGTGAGGAGCCATTTCGATTTTCCAGAGCCTTTGTGCTACCAGTAACATGGAAGCCCCCTATATTTCCGCTAACAGAAGACAGATCTGAGTGGGGACTTGCTTTTTGTGGATTGAGTTGATCCTTTTATTGGGAATATTTTACATAACATTTGGGATCACATGTATCCGGCGCTCTACGCTGATCACTTACTTTGGGGTCTCCATCTAAATCTCTGAATGGATCCATTCACTATAGTGAGGAAGCAGAGTTACTCTGGACTCTGTCTGGCCTCTGTTCAGCGGTGTCCTTTTTTCAGAAGTGCACAAAAGAGTGGACAATGGCATTTTTAAGCAATCCTAAAAAGACGGACACTGCCGGATCGCAGGTCAGACGGCGTACACAGTGCCTCCATCTGCCTCATTATAGGGAATCTTCTGCCGGGAGTTCTGTCTGAATCACGTATTTCAGAGATTTACACGGAAACCCCGGTATAAGCGCTCAGTGCAGAGAAAACTAGTTTTTGTGTCACTATATTTTGAGAGCTATAATTTTTTAATATTTTGGCTGACAGAATCATGTGAGGGCTTGTTTTTTGGGGATGAGTTCACGTTTCTATTGGTATCATTTTTGGGCACATGACATTTTTTGATCTCTTTCTATTACGATTTTTGGGAGGCAGAATGAACAAAAAACAGCAATTCAGGAATTGCTTTTTTTTCTATATCGTTCCATATGTAGTAAAATTGGAAAGGGCACTTTATTCTTCGGGTCAGCACGATTACAGCAATACCTCATTTATATGGTTTTTATGTTTTGTTGCTTTTACACAATAAAAAATATTTTATAGAAAAAATAATTAATTTTGCATCGCTTTATTCTGACAGCTATAACTTTTTTATTTTTCTGCTGATGGAGCTGTATGGTGGCTTGTTTTTTGCAGGACAAGATGACGTTTTCAGAGGTACCATTTTTATTTACATCCGTCTTTTTGATCGTGTTTTATTGCACTTTTTGTTCGGCGGTATGATGATAAAGCATTGTTTTTGCTTCGTTTTTTATTTTTTTATGGTGTTCATTGAAGGGGTTAGCTAGTGGGACAGTTTTATAGAGCGGATCGTTACGGACACGGTGATACCAAATTTGTACTTTTATTGTTTTTTAATTACATAAATAAATGTATTTATTGGTAAAATATTTATTTTATTTTATTTTTGTTTGGGGATTTTTTAAAAAAATATTTTTACACATTATAATTTTTTTTTTTTTACTTTTTTACATTGTCCCAGTATGGGACATTACTGTTTTACAACAGATCGCTGACCTGACACTCAGATCAGGATCTGACGGGCAAGGAAAGAGGCATGCCAGCACCTGCTCTCATATGATACCCAAACTGAACTTTATTATAGATGTTCAAGTGAACCCGCTGGACCAGAACATCCATGGGTTGCGCTCATCACGCATTACAAACATTAATTGTGCAATTACATCTATTTAACCTTGTTAATATTTACATACAGTAGACTTTTAAAAATAAAATATTATGTGATCCATATTGCAGAGAATATTATTATTATTATTTATTTATTATGCTTTGATTATATAGCACTATCATATTCCACTGTGCTTCACAGACATTGTCATCGCTGTCCCCGATGGGGCTCACAATCTAGATTCCCTATCAGTATGTATTTGGAATGTGGGAGGAAACTGGAGAACCCGGAGGAAACCCATGCAAACATGGGAAGAACAAATTCCTTGCAGATGTTGTCCTTGGAGGGATTTGAACCCAGGATTTCAGCGCTGCAAAGTAACAGTGCTAACCACTGAGCCACCGTGCTGCCTGAATATACAATATATTCATAAAAATTTAAATATTCTTAAACAGTCACATGTGTAGATCTTGATTAGAGAGGTGACTCACCCAAAAATAATTATTACATATAGTTTAAAGATCATTTCAGCGACATTCTCTTTGTCCTTTACGTCCTACTGCACATGTCTGCCATGTCATACACATAGCTTGACGTTCTGACCAATGGAAAGCTCGCTGATGTCACATTTCATCTATCTATCTCATATAGTCCAACCTTTCAGTTTAGATTGATATGTATAGTAAAAACTAATAATGGTAAATACCTCAGTTCCATCATGACCTGGCTCACCCTTAAAACCATTTATTCCAATCTCTCCGGCTTCCCCCTATAATTAAAATATAATATATATATATATATATATATATATATTAAAAAAAATAATTAAATCATTGTATCATTAGATACAGTAATTTTAATAACTATTATCAAATGTAGACAAATGTTCTTACAGTGCATCCATTTTCTCCAGTCATTCCTTCATGTCCTGATGGTCCTAGGGGTCCATCTTTACCCTTCAAAACCAAACAAAATTTACTAAATAAAACATTGACAACAACTTTTTCTTTCTCTAACCTGATATAGGTGACTGTGATGCTACCTTTGGGTCATGTCATGCTAGGCTTGCTATGGTAATGTTTCTGGTATGTAATATTGTGGTTGTCCCCATTTATCCTTAATGCAAAACAATTGATGAGTGCCACTTGAGTTGTGCTGCACATGGAAGTATGTTAGTGATATTGAGGAGCTTGCTGTTAGTATAAGCAGTCTTACTAATGTGACACTAGAGAGTGTACATGTGTCACATAATCAATCTAAACCAGAGAGCACCACATTGTATTGTAATCGTCATGTTTATTACCTTCTCACCTCGTGACCCTTGATTTCCAGGGGGACCTCTTAAACCTTGTTCTCCTTTTTCACCCTGGAAATATATTATATTTGTAATGCTCTGATGTCTCCTTAAGGTGTTGGCCACCTTTATAGAAAATTTATTTCTTACTTAAATGCACGTAATTGCACCTTAAAATAATTTTTGCAACTGGGTTTCATAAACATTTTGTTTCGTTGGCTTCCTATAGCCTCTGTATTACACTGTCTATTGCAGGCTGAAGATTGAGTTGATGCGGTTGGTCACATAATCTTTACTTTAACAGATATGTTGGGGACAAGATTTTGTGGCAATATGATATACAGTGGGCACGGAAAGTATTCAGACCCTTTAAAATTTTTCACTCTTTGTTTAATAAATTTGCAAAAAAATTGATACATTTGTTTTTTCAGTTAAGATGGGGTGCAGAGTGTACATTAATGAGAAAAAAATGAACTTTTTTGAATTTACCAAATGGCTGCAATGAAACAAAGAGTGAAAAATTTAAAGGGGTCTGAATCCGTACTCACTGTAGGTATGACAGGTTCTCCTACTGCAGGTTTCCTCACAGACTGAATAGCTCTTCTGTAAATACAATGTCTGCTGGTGCAGGTGCAGTGTCCAGAGCTGTCAATCAGCCTCCTCCAATAGAAAAGCAGTTTCTAGTGTGACTAATTACATGAGGCTGATGGACAAGACTGGTGGTAACTGCTCCTCCACCAGCAGCCATTGTATGCTCAGAAGTGTTTGTTCAGACTGTGAGGAAAGCTGCAATAACAAGAGCTCACTATGATCCTGTCACACCTATATAAGAGTAAATGCCACATAATGATGTCCCAAGCATATTGGTTAAAACAAACTTGTCATGAGGATTTTGCTAAGTAAACAACAGGCATTGTCAGGTTGGTGTTGTTACACTGATTAAAATGATACCTGGATTGAAGATATACGTCTTGTGGTTGTTGTTTAATCTTCATTTTCAGTTTTCAGTTAATGATATGCCCGTGCTCTGGGGTGGCCTGTGGGGGGTCTTTATTTGGTGCTCTGACCTCATCTTAAAGAAGTTGTTCACTACTTGGAAAACTTCAAGTCAAACCCCTCACTTAACACGATAAAATAATAAGGCTTATACTCACCATCCCGTCTATAAGAAGCCCCCATTACTAACTCCATAGTCAAATTGTTAAAAAAATAACACCCAGAAAAAAGTTCTTTATTTGAAATAATGACACAGACTCCTTTAATGAATCTAAATTTACCAAAAACACATCTACTCACAGCAGCACCCAATCCACTGAAGCTAATGTCTCCTGTAAGAAAATTAAAGTAATAACCATATTCCTCACCTGTCCGTTGAGAAGATAATAATCCAATTTTCGTGTGATTCATCAAGCTCTGCTACATTTATATGGCAGGCTGCAATGTTGCATATTGTGACTATACAGCCTGCTATCAAGCTTAGTGCCCAGCGGTGACATGCCAAAGTTGAGCAGGGTTCATATTCAATGAATTGCTTTCACCTCACTAACATCACCGTGAGTGCAAGAAAGTTTTCACGGTCGAGGTGCCGTCAGAAAGGTCATCAGAGTTTAGAGCCAATGAACTCCTTTCACCTCAATTACAGCATTGGAAGAACTGTGGGAAAATTTCTAATGGTACTCACACTGACGTCCTTGAGTTTCAATTTGACTATAGGATTAGTAATGGGGCATCTTATAGATGACTCTCCAGTCTCCATTACTAACTCCTGGGCTTGCTGTCACCTGACAATACAAAGGTGACATCAACCCCAATACTATCACCCCAATTGCCACTGCACCAGGGCAAGTGGGAAGAGCAAGGCTAAATGCCAGAATTGACGCATCTATATATATGTATATATATATTGTAGGGGTTTTACTCGCTCAGGTGCGACGGGAGCCAATCAGGAGGCATGTTTCTTTAAAAAGTTTATGGGGTTTATTGCTTCACAAACCCACAAAGCAAAACAGAAAAGAAATAGCCTTTAGTTCAGGCGAAACAAAGCACAAATGTCCAGTACTTCAGGCTCGGTCCTGGAGCCTCAACACACACAGGAGGCTTCCACCTCCCCACATACAGAACCATGTGTTAAGCAGTAGCCTACCTTATATAGCTATAACCACAGCTAAGAACATATCACCACTGGTCCTAAAACACATATAGAGGTATGGTGATGCCCCTACCCAGGGCTGAGGTACATGGGCAGCCCAACCCTCCCATCTCTCAGTGCTGCCCGTAATCCGGACCCAAGTGTATTAAACAACCCCTTAGTGCTTACATGCACTAAAGAAAACGCTCAGGGTTACATCACAGAGACAAGCCATCTCTGTGACACATACCTCCCATCTACTATACAACCCTTAGCCACGCTACATCCCTCCCCCCTCAGCCTAAAGCCGTGGGCTTGGCACTTTCTCCCACTAGACAAGGGATTGTTGAGAGGGCATCAGCATTACCGTGTAGCTTTCCTGCCCTATGTTCTACCTGGAAACTGAAGTCCTGCAGGGCTAAGAACCAGCGGGTGACCCTAGCATTTCTACCCTTTGTTTCTCTCATCCATTGGAGTGGGGCATGGTCGCATATCAATCTAAACTTCCGTCCCACCAGATAGTACTGTAACATGTCCACCGCCCACTTTATGGCCAAGAACTCCTTCTCTATGACTGAGTAATTCCTGTCACATGAAGATAGCTTCCTACTCAGGTAAAGAACAGGATGCTTCTCCCCATGTATCTCCTGTGAAAGGATTGCTCCTAACCTGACATCTGAGGCATCTGTCTGAAGAATAAACTCTTTCTTAAAGTCCGGGGCCATCAGAACGGGTTGCTTACACAGAGCCCCTTTCATTTCTTGGAAGGCCGACTCCGCCTCTTCGGACCATCTAATCATTACTGATTTTGTCCCATTAAGAAGATCAGTCAGAGGTGCAGCCACCATGGCAAAGTTTGGGATGAACCTCCTGTAATATCCCACGATCCCCAATAAGGCTTTAACTTGCTTTTTGGACAATGGTCTTGGCCATGTTTGAATTGCCTCGATTTTACTGACTTGGGGTTTTATTTCGCCACGACCCACTACATATCCCAGGTACTTGGCTTCTTCTTTACCCAAGGCACACTTCTTCAGGTTTATTGTAAACCCCGCCTCCCTTAGAGCATCAAACACTGTTTGGACCTTTTCCAGATGACTCTCCCAGTCCGGGCGAAAGATGATGATATCATCCAGGTACGCAGCGGCGTATTGCTTATGAGGTGCAAGGATTCTATCCATAGCCCTCTGGAAGGTTGCCGGTGCTCCCTGCAGGCCAAACGGCATCCGGACATACTGGAAGCATCCATCTGGTGTTGAAAACGCCGTCTTCTCGTTGGCTTCCTGGGCCATGGGGATCTGCCAATATCCCTTTGTCAAATCCAAGGTAGTTATGTACCTGGCCGGCCCAAGTCTTCCGAAGAGCTCATCAATGCGTGGCATGGGATATGCGTCGAACTTTGAGACCTCATTCAGCTTCCGATAGTCATTGCAGAACCTCCATTCACCATCAGGTTTTGGGACCAGGACAATCGGGCTCGCCCAACCGCTCTTGGATTCCTCAATGACCCCGAGCTTCAACATACGCTCCACCTCCTTGGAGCTTCACATTCACCCGCACATGTGGCTCTGTCAGGATTTCATGCTCTACGACCTTCGTGCACCCCGGCAACTCTGAAAACAGGTCCTGCTCTTCTGGAGCAATTCCCGGCACTGCTGTTTCTGGGCCTTTAATAGTGTCTCTGCTATCGTAACCCCTTCAACCTCACTTCTGGGTTGCCCAGCAAGCATGAAGTTAACGCTGGCTCTCTATCTTGCCATGGCTTGATGAGGTTGACATGGTAGACCTTGTTTGGTTTCCGTCTTCCTGGTTGGTGAATCTTATAGTTTACCTCACCAAGTTTCTCCACCATCCATATGGCCCTTGCCATTTGGCCAAGAACTTGCTCTCCACGTCGGAACTAGCAAAAGAACTCGGTCTCCTGGATTGAACTGTGTTGTGAATGTGTTAGAAATGAATTCTGAGCAGAAGCTCCCTCTGGTGGTTGCAAACAGTACTGAACCATTCAATGAAGATTGGCAATCAGGAGTTACAGACTGGTCTTATATAAGGGAGGTTCTCTCCCATCATGGTGCCGGTGATCAATTGTTCTTGTCTCAACTGTGGTTCCTGGTTCACTTGGAAGCTTGCTGAGTCTTGCCTCTTTCCTGCTCTCATATAAGATATTTTCTGTTTTTATTTTTGTGCTTGCTTTTTGCATTGTTTCCTGCACTTTTGTGGAGGTCAGCCAGGTCCCCTTCGGGGGCTTGTGTTCCTCTCAGTTTGTCTGAGCCACTGTTGTTTGTTCATTTGCCTTTTCCAGTTTTTTCAGTGGCTGCGGCTTAGTTTTGTTACACCAGAGAACTAATTTAGGTGGTAGAGGTCGTGTGATCTCAGGTGTTTTTGCAATTAGTAGAGTTGGTATTTTTTAAGGTTTTTTGGATTGCAGTAAGTGTCCTTCCTATCCTTTTCTGTCTAGGAAGATTGGGCCCCAAAGTTTGCTCATACTATTTTCTGTCTGTGTCTGTATTTCCTCTAGTCTAACCGCCATTACATGTTTGGGGCTTCCTATGTTCTTTGGGGATCTGTTCCGGGGCAGATAGCTTTCCTCTTTCTATCTTTAGGTGTAGTTAACCTCTCAGGCTGTGACGAGGCGTCTAGGACCAACGTAGGAACGCTCCACTGCTGCCTTTAGTTTGTGGTGGTTAGTCAGGGTACTGCAATCCAGTAGATTCCAACCTTTCTGGTGTATTGCCGTTTTTGCTTGCTCTCCTCAGCTACCAACTCATAACAGAACTGCCTCACTTCTTGTGCCTGGCGGAGGTGTTCTTTCACGATTGGCATCACCTTTGCAATTCTCTGCTGCATCAGTGCCACATGCTCAATGACGCTTCCGTGGGGCTTAACTTCGGCTTCCCAAGTTTCCTTGGCTATATCAGGAGACCTCGCAGATGTCGGGCATACAGAAGCTTGAATGGCGAGAACCCCATAGAGGCCTGTGGAACTTCGCGGATGGAAAACATCTGATACGGTAAGAGACAGTCCCAGTCTCTACCATCTTTCTCTATGGCTTTTCTGAGCATGCTCTTTAGTGTCTTGTTGAATCTCTCAACAAGGCCATCTGACTGAGGATGGTACACCGAAGTCCTCAACTGGGAGATTCGCAGGACCTTGCACAACTCCCTCTTTGCTCATAAAAGGTGTCTCATGGTCGGTCAGGATCTCCTTCGGCAAACCTGTCCGGAAAACACATGGACCAACTCGCAGGCTATACTCTTTGCGGAAGAATTTCTCAGGGGAATTGCCTCAGGATAGCGTGTGGCATAGTCCAGGATGACTAATATATACTGATGGCCCCGGGCTGATTTAACTAGGGAACCGACCAAGTCCATGTCAATTCTCTCGAATGGCACTTCTATAATGGGCAATGGCACAAGGGGGCTCCAGAAATGAGAGGTAGGGGCAGTTAACTGACATGTAGGGCAGGACCTGCAATAGTTTACTATTTCCCGGTGACACACAGGCCAATAGAACCTCTGCACAACCCGTTCCTGCATTTTTTCCACCCCTAGGTGTCCCCCAAGATGTGTGAATGAGCCATGTCTGTTGTGAATACTTTGGAGGTGACTTCTGAGCTGGGGCTCCCTCCGGTGGTTGCTGAGGGTAATGAACTAATTACTGAATGGCCTTCAGCTGGCTCTGAATGGTATGATATAAGTGACCTGAGTTCCCATCAACCTTGCCGGTAATCAATTGTTCCTCCTGGTCTTGCTTGGAGCACAGCTTGCTTTCCTGCTCTCATTCAGATAAGTGTTTTGTGTTTTTTTTTCCTTTGTTGGATTTTCACTGCTGGTTTGCTGCTTGCAGTGGACTACAGCCTGGTCCCCTTTTGGGGTCTGGCGCTGCAATTGTGCTCATTTTGTGTTTGCACTTTTGCTTTGTTCCTTTGTCACTTTTTATTTGCTGAGTTGTTGTGAGTTACACCAGAGATCTGATTTAGGTGGTAGAGATCGTGTGATCTCAGATTTTTGGTAATCAGAAGTGTTGGTATTTTTGTCAGGGTTTTTTTGGGTTGCAGTCAGAATTCTTTCCTATACTTTTCTATCTAGACAGATTGGGCCCCAGCGTTTGCTCATTCTATTTTCTGTGTGTGTCCGTGTTTTCTTCTTATCTAACCGCCATTACATGTTTGGGGGCTTCCTATTTCTTTGGGGATTCTTCTCCGGGGCAGATAGCTTTCATCTTTCTGCCTTTAGGTGTAGTTATCTCTCCGGCTATGACGAGGCAGTCTAGGATCACCGTAGGTACGCTCCACGGCTACTTCTAGTGTGGCGGTTAGTTTAGTGTACTGCAATCCAATAGTTTCCAGCCTCTCTGGTGTATTACTACTTTGGCTATTTTTTGCAATTTCTCCTCAGCTACCGAAACATAACACATGTCCAACACCTTCCGTCTATAGGCGCCTGGCACTATCAACTGCTCCACCAACTCCTCCCTTATTTTCGTGACCCAGTACAATAGCTCCCCACTCATCATAAAATAGGGAAATCTTGTGTCAGCCCTCGGCTCCTGTGCAACCCCATTAATGATGGTGAAATTGTTGAAGGCTTCCCTCAGAGTTGGGTCCCTATGTTGGGCAGTCCCAAAATTCTCATCGGCCACCCCTAACTCCAGAATGTCAGATACAGGGGACACTTCCTCCTCATCCCCTACCAGGACACAAAAAGGAAACCCGTCTGCCTCTGGGTGTGGCGATACCTTATTAGGGTTTACTGGTTCCTTATTCTCGCTAGTGACCTCAGAATCCTTTCCCCAAAGATCCGAAAACAAACGGAAATCCAGGCCTATAATTATAGGGGGCAACAAGTCCCGAATGATGCCGACTTCATGGGACTCAGTGCCATGCGCCGGTTCAATATCCACTCTGGCCATAGGGTAGTCCTTTGCATCACCATGTATACATTGAACGCCGACCTTTTTCCCTGGGAGTAGGTTGAGAGGAAAACTGGCCCTCACCAGGGTCACTAAGCTCCCGGAGTCTAGCAGCGCCGTTAGTGCTTGAACGTTCAGCTTCACTGGACACGCTTGAGGCCCCTGGTTGGTGGGAGAGTTCACACTGCAGGCTGGATATGCATAGTATGAAATACGGCATCCCATGCTGCAGTCCATCTGCTTGGTGGTCTGGGGACACCTGGCAGCTATATGTCCTGGCCCGTGGCACCTCCACAAATAACATCACCCGTAGGGACCTTGAGAGTCACCTCTCCCGCCCCTTTTGACCTTGGATGCCCCACCCCTTTTTGGACTCTGCCCCCTGCTGGGACCCCCAGTACAGAATGGGCTGCCCCCCCCAAGGAGCCTTCCATCCCCTGGTATCTCTCGACCAGTCTGACCAGTTCATCGGCATTCCGGGGATCACCCTGGGCAACCCAAGTCTGTATGGGCTTCGGTAGGGAGTGCACAAACTGATCCATCACCACTTTTTCTACCATCTGCGCAGGTGTAGAGGACTCTGGCTGCAGTCATTTCTGGACCAGGTGCAACAGGTTGAACATTTGGGAGCGAGGCGGTTTGTCCGGTGATAGGCCCAGCGATGGACTCGCTGTGCCCTGATAGTCATTGTCACCCCCAAACGTGCGAGAATCTCAGCCTTCAGTTTATGATACTCATTGGCGTGCTGCAAAGTCAAGTCATAGTACGCCTTCTGGTGCTCCATCGTCAGGTACAGCGCCAATACCTCTGCCCACTGCTCTGGTCCAAGTTTTTCCCTCTCAGCAACCCTCTCAAATACCGTTAGGAAGGCCTCAACATCATCCCCGGGGGTCATTTTCTACAATGCGTGTCTTACCGCCTTCCTGACATGGGCGTCATCAGCCAGACCTGGGGTTGGGGTGCTCGTCCTGCCCTGCATGGTGGTTGCCAGAAGCTGCATCTGCTGCCGTTGCTCCTGCTTGCTCTGTTGTATCTGCTGCAACAACAGCCTGTTGGTCTCTTGCTGCTGTGACTGCGACTGGACCAAGTGTTTCAGCAGGTCCTCCATTTTCCCCGGCAATGCTTACTGGCTTGCTACAGACTTGACCCAGGACATGCAGTAACAGTCTCACGTCTCTGCTGGGAATGCTGCCCGTACATCTAGCAACAATTGTAGGGGTTTTACTCGCTCAGGTGTGACAAGGAGGCACGTTTCTTTAAAAAGTTCATGGGGTTTGTTGCTTCACAAACCCACAAAGCCAAACAGAAAAGAAAAAGCCTTTAGTTCAGGCAAAACAAAGCACAAATGTCCAGTACTTCAGGCTCTGTCCTGGAGCCTCAACACACACAGGAGGCTTCCACCTCCCCACATACAGAACCATGTGTTAAGCAGTAGCCTACCTTATATAGCTATAACCACAGCTAAGAACATATCACATGACTAGTCACGTGGTAGTGACATCACCACAGGTCCTAAAACACATAGAGAGGTACGATGATGCCCCTACCCAGGGCTGAGGTACATGGGCAGCCCGACCCTCCCATCTCTCAGTGCTGCCCGTAACCCGGACCCAAGTGTATTAAACGACCCCTTAATGCTTACGTGCACTAAAGAAAATGCTTCGGGTTACATCACAGAGACAAGCCATCTCTGTGTCACATACCTCCTCTCTTCTATACAACCCTTAGCCACGCTACAATATATATGCACATATATACACTGCTCAAAAAATAAAGGGAACACTAAAATCCCACATCCTAGGTATCACTGAAGTAACAATTCCAGTTTCAAATCTTTATTCATTACATAGTGGAATGCAGTGGGAACAATAAAACATAAAAATTATCAAAATTAATATCCCATGGAGGTCTGGATTTGGAATGATACTCAAAATCAAAGTGGAAAATCAAATTACAGGCTGATCCAACTTCAGTGGAAATGCCTCAAGACAAGGAAATGATGCTCAGCAGTGTGTGTGGCTTCCACGGACGTGTATGACCTCCCTATAATGCCTGGGAAATTCTCCTGATGAGGTGGTGGATGTTCTTTTGAGGGATCTCTTCCCAGACCTGGATTAAAGCATCAGTCAACTCCTGGACAGTCTGTGGTGCAATTTTGCATTGGTGGATGGAACAAGACATGATGTCCCATATGTGCTCGATTGGATTCAGGTCTGGGGAACAGGCAAGCCAGTCCATAGCATCATTGCTTTCATCATGAATTAACACAGTCTTATAACCAATAAAGATGCCCCCATAGAGGAAGCACTTTTTGTGAAACGGCGCTGTGGGGTTGGAGGACACTCACTGGGAGCTGAAGCACAAAATCACTTTTAAAGGGAGTCTGTCACCCCATTTTTGGACTATGAGATGCGACCACCGCCATCAGGGGGTCATCTACAGCATTCTGTAATGCTGTAGATAAGCCCCCAATGTCACCTGAAAGAGAAGAAAAACGAGTTATATTATACTCACCCAGGGGCGGTCCGCAGTCTGGTCCGATGGGCGTCGCGGTCTGGTTCGGCGCCTCCCATCTTCTAGCGAAGCCGGCCTCTTCTTTGCGTCCCGTCGTGGCTCCTGCGCAGGCGCACTGATCTGCCCTGGTGAGGGCAGAGCAGAGTACTTCAGTGCGCAGGCGCCGGACCTCTCTGACCTTTCCTGGCGCCTGTGCACTGCAGTACTCTGCTCTGCCCTCACCAGGGCACATCAGTGCGTCTGCGCAGGAGCCGCGACGGGACGCAAAGAAGAGGCCGGCTTCGCTAGAAGATGGGAGGCGCCGAACCGGAACGCGACACCCATCGGACCAGACCGGACGGCGGACCGCCCCTGGGTGAGTATAATATAACTCGCTTTTCTTCTCTTTCAGGTGACATCGGGGGCTTATCTACAGCATTACAGAATGCTGTAGATAAGCCCCTGATGGCGATGGTCGCATCTCATAGTCCAAAAATGGGGTGACGGATTCCCTTTAAGGTATAACCTCATTGTCATATTTGGTTGGCATTTCTTTTTTCTGTTTTCCAATTAGCCTACAATTTATGGTTTGTGCATCGAAACACTTTATGTTTACATGATTACATTCTGACTTTGAACCTCACATATGGCTTTTTTCTGTCATGATCATCTGAGCATAATATATGTGCCATATTCTATGTAGTTATACCTTTCACGTTGCGTTTTTTATTCCTTTCTCACATATACATTTTTTGATTTTAAGGAATCACTGGCAAAATTTAGTTAGAGATATTCAGAGAAAGATGTGTTTCTTTATTTGATTTGCTCTAGGCACTTTATATGATAATAAGCATTTCTCATGATCTCATCATTTATGCATTTATTATATATATTTTTTATGGTGGTCCTCATTTCTCTTTGTACCATTGATTTTCATACAGCAGTATTTTTGTATGCTCTCTTGGTACTTACCTTACATTTATCCAGTGTTTGTCTTCCGTCATGTTCCGCTAGCTTGATGTGCATATACTTTTTATTTGTTACTCATTTTTTATGCTTCTATCAATAAAGATTATTTTTAATCTTCTTTATTTTTTGGGATTTTTTTCGTTGTACCTCCAGTTACACTCTTCGAGGTTATGTATTTATATATTGCTTTCATCATGAAGGAACTGCTGACACACTTCAGCCACATGAGGCCTAGCGTTGTCATGCATCAGAAGGAACCGAAGTCCCACTCCACCTGCATATGGTCTCACTAGGGTTTGAGAATCTCATCCCGGTACCTAAGGGCAGTCAGGGTACCTCTGGCTAGCACATGGAGGGCTGTGCGGCCTTCCAAAGAAATGATTCCCCACACCATTACTGACCCGCTGCCAAACCCGTCATGCTGGAAGATGTTGCAGGCAGCAAAACGTTGTCCACAGCATCTCCAGACTCTGTCACGTCTGTCACATGTGCTCATTGTGAACCTACTCTCATCCGTGAAGAGAACAGGGTGCCAATGTCAAATCTGCCAATCTTAGTGTTCTCTGACAAATGCCAATTGCCCTGCACGGTGTTGGGCTGTAAGCACAACACCCACCTGTAGACGTCGGGCGCTTATACCACCATCATGGAGTCTGTTTCTGACAGTTTGAGCAGAAACATGGATGTTAGTGGCCTGGTGGAGGTCATTTTGCAGAGCTCTGGCACTGCTCCTCCTGTTCCTCCTTGCACAAAGGAGGAGGTAGCGGTCCTGGTGCTGGGTTGTTGCCCTCCTACAGCCCCTTCCACGTCTCCTGGTATACTGGCCTCTCTCCTGGTATCTGCTCCATGCTCTGGACACTGTGCTGACAGACACAGCTACCCTTATTGACACAGCTCGCATTGATGTGCCATCCTGGATGAGCTGCACTACCTGAGCAACTTCTGTTGGTTGTAGCCACCACCTCATGCTACTGTACAGTACCTTTAGGGGTGAGAGCAATGATAAAATGCAAAAGTGACCAAAACAGCCAAAAAAGATGAGAATAAAGAAATGGTCTGTGGTCACCACTTGCAGAACCATTCCTTTATAGGAGGTGTCTTGCTAATTGCCGATCATTTGTACCTGTTGTCTGCTCCATTTGCATAACAGCAGGAGAAATTGATTCATAAATGGTGTTGCTTTGTTACTGGGGAGGTAGATTTCACAGAAGTGTGATTGACTTAGAGTTACATTGTGTGTGCTAATGTTCCCTTTATTTTTTTGAGCAGTGTATATATATATATATATATATATATAGTGAGGCAGTGACTGGTGTCATATGCTAGGGATGCTATGTATCCCGCAGGATGAGGACGGAGTCCTATTAAACCCACTGGAGTGCCTTGTATTCACAGCAGGATGCCTGTGAGTCACAAGGAAGAGATAAAAGTGAGCCTGGACCTGGTCAGGTTATTTGGTCAAGGCATTATTCAGTAAAAACCCGGACCATTCACCCCTCGTCTGGATGAGAAACGCAAAAGAGAGGAATGCCCGAGTCACCAGATGGTTCCTGTCCCTACAAAACATCAGTTTCTCAGTGGAACATCGGGCAGAGAAATCAAAGGGAAATGCGGATGCCATGTCACGGGCCCCCTGTATGGTGACGAATGTTCAACCCCACAAGTTTGAACGGGGGGCTATGTAAGGCAGTGACCGGTGTCATATGTGAGGGTCGCTATGTATCCCCCAGGATGAGGACGGAGTCCTATTAGACCCGCTGGAGGGCCTTGTGTTCACAGCATGATGCCTATGAGTCACGAGGCAGAGATAAAAGTGAGCCTGGACCTGGTCAGGTTATTCGGCCAAGGCATTATTCAGTAATAACCCGGAATGGGCTTTTATTTTTGGAGCGATCTACAGGATGGTAGTGGGGCGGGTCGCTCCACTCCAGGGCCGGGTCTTACAAGTGGCTATGGCCACAGATTCCTGTTTAAACCCTGTAGTATGGGGTTTTGGGTGTGTCAGTGTTGGCTTGCAAGCAGACAGAGCAGTTGGTCTGCAGAGCATTCCCTGCGTGAGGTAACACAGGCCAGCGGAGCTAAAAGGTCTGGCACCCCTGCATACACGGAGGTGCCGTCGCTCACGGCAACCGGTCCCGGACTGTCTTTTTATTTTCTCGGCTGCGATCCGGAGGATACAGCATGCTGTGCATTGTGTGAGTTTTTGGACATTAACCCCTCTCTGACATTAGACGTACTATCCCGTCCATAAAACCCGTGCCATTCTGACCATGGACGGGATAGTACGTCATAGGCGATTAGCTGCGCTCCCGGAGAGAGCGCAGCTAATCGCCGCCGGGTGTCAGCTGATTATCACAGCTGACACCCGTGACTGTGTGTCAGGAGCGGTCACGGACCGCTCCCGGCACATTAACCCCTTGCACACCGCGATCAAACATGATCGCGGTGTGCTGGGGGCACAGGGGAGGATCGCGCAGGGTGGGGGCTCCCTGCGCGCCCCCCTGAGACCCTCAGAGCAGCGCGATGTGATCGCGCTGCTCTGAGGGCTTCCTCCCCCCCAGGACCCGGATCCAAGATGGCGCCGGGGTCCTGGAGGGAGGCGGCTTCCTCAGTGCCTGCCGAGAGCAGGCATGAGGAAGCGTCCTGCACTGCCTGTCACATCGCTGGTGTGACAGAGTGCTGTGCACACTGTCACACCAGCGATCTGATGAAATACAGTGATGTCCCACCCTGGGACAAAGTAAAAAAGTAAAAAAAAGTAAAAATAAACGTGTAAAAAAAAATCCAAAAAAAAAAAAAAAAAAAAAAAAATTCCCCAATAAATTCATTACTTATTGTAAATAAAAAAAATAAAACAATAAAAGTACACATATATGGTATCGCCGCGTCCGTAACGACCCCCCCTATAAAACTGTCCCACTAGTTAACCCCTTTTGTGAACCCCTTAAAAAATAAAAAATAAAAACGAAGCAAAAAATCAGTGCTTTATCATCATACCGCTGAACAAAAAGTGGAATAACACGCGATCAAAAAGACGGATATAAATAAACATGGTACCGCTGAAAATGTCATCTTGTCCCGCAAAAAACGAGCCGTCACACAGCATCATCAGCAAAAAAATAAAAAAGTTATAGCTCGCAGAATAAAGCGATGCAAAAATAATTATTTTTTATATAAAATTGTTTTTATTCTATAAAAGCGCCAAAACATAAAAAAATTATATAAATGAGGTATTGCCATAATCGTACTGACCCGAAGAATAAAACTGCTTTATCGATTTTACCACACGCGGAACAATAAAAACGCCTCACCCAAAAGAAATTCATGAATTGCTGATTTTTGTTCATTCTAACCTCCCAAAAATCAAAATAAAAAGCGATCAAAAAATGTCACGTGCTCAAAAATGGTACCAATAAAAACGTCACCTCGTCCCGCAAAAATTAAGACCTCACATGACTCTGTGGGCCAAAATATGCAAAAATTATAGCTCTCAAAATGTGGCGATGCAAAAAACTACTTTTTGCAATAAAAAGCGTCTTTTAGCGTGACAGCTGCCAATCATAAAAACCCGCTATAAATGGTAAATCAAACCCCCTTTATCACCCCCTTAGTTAGGGAAAAATAATAAAATAAAAAAAAATTTATTTCCATTTTCCCATTAGGGTTAGGGTTAGGGTTTCGGCTAAAGTTAGGGTTAGGGTTGGCGCTAAAGTTAGGATTAGGGTTAGAGTTAGGATTAGGGTTAGGGTTGGGATTAGGGTTGGGACTAGAGTTAGGGGTGTGTTGGGGTTAGGGTTGGAGTTAGAATTGGGAGGTTTCCGCTGTTTAGGCACATCAGAGGCTCTCCAAATGTGACATGGCGTCTGATCTCCATTCCAGCCAATTCTGCGTTGAAAAAGTCAAACGGTGTTCCTTCACTTCTGAGCTCTGCCATGCGTCCAAACAGTAGTTTATCCCCACATATGGGGTATCAGCGTACTCTGGACCCCAAGAGTTATTGTGAAATTTGTCCTATTTCTTCTGTTACCCTTGGGAAAATAAAAAACTGGGGGCGAAAATATTATTTTTGTAAAAAAAATAAGATTTTTTTGTTTTTACGGCTGTACATTATAAACTTCTGTGAAGCACTTGGGGCTTCATAGCGCTCACCACACATCTAAATAAGTTCCTTGTGGGGTCTATTTTCCAAAATGGGGTCACTTGTTGGGGATTTCCACTGTTTAGGCGCATCAGGGGCTCTCCAAATGCGACATGACGCCCCCAGACCATTCCATCAAAGTCTGCAATCCAAAACGTCACTACTTCCCTTTCCGAGCCCTGACATGCGCCCATACAGTAGTTTTCTCCCACATATTGGGTATCAGCGTACTCAGGACAAATTGGACAACAACTTTTGGGGTCCAATTTCTCCTGTTGCTCTTGTGAAAATAAAATATTGGGGGCGAAAAATCATTTTTGTAAAAAAAAAAGGATTTTTTATTTTTACGGCTGTGCGTTATAAACTTCTGTGAAGCACTTCGGGTTCAAAGTGCTCACCACACATCTAGGTAAGTTCCTTGTGAGGTCTATTTTCCAAAATGGGGTCACTTGTGGGGGGTTTCCACTGTTTAGGCGCATCAGGGGCTCTCCAAATGCGACATGACGCCCCCAGACCATTCCATCAAAGTCTGCAATCCAAAACGTCACTACTTCCCTTTCCGAGCCCTGACATGCGCCCATACAGTAGTTTTCTCCCACATATTGGGTATCAGCGTACTCAGGACAAATTGGACAACAACTTTTGGGGTCCAATTTCTCCTGTTACCCTTGTGAAAATAAAATATTGGGGGCGAAAAAATCATTTTTGTAAAAAAAAAAAGGATTTTTTATTTTTACGGCTGTGCGTTATAAACTTCTGTGAAGCACTTCGGGGTTCAAAGTGCTCACCACACATCTAGATAAGTTCCTTGTGGGGTCTATTTTCCAAAATGGGGTCACTTGTGGGGGGTTTCCACTGTTTAGGCGTATCAGGGGCTCTCCAAATGCGACATGACGCCCCCAGACCATTCCATCAAAGTCTGCAATCCAAAACGTCACTACTTCCCTTCCGAGCCCTGATGTGCACCCATACAGTAGTTTTCTCCTACATATTGGGTATCAGCGTACTCAGGACAAATTGGACAACAACTTTTGGGTTCCAATTTCTTCTGTTACCCTTGTGAAAATAAAATATTGGGGGCGAAAAAATCATTTTTGTAAAAAAAAAAAAGGATTTTTATTTTAAGGCTGTACGTTATAAACTTTAGTGAAACACCTGGGGGTTCAAAGTTCTCACCACACATCTAGATAAGTTCCTTGAGGGGTCTAGTTTCCAAAATGGTGTCATTGTGGGGGGTTTCCACTGTTTAGGCAGATCAGGAGCTCTCCAAACACGACATGGCGTCCAGCCAATTCTGCGTTGAAAAAGTGAGACGGCGCTCCTTCCCTTCCAAACTCTGCCATGCACCCAAACAGTGGTATACCCCCACATATGGGGTATCAGTGTACTCAGGACAAATTGCACAATAACTTTTGGAGTCTTGTTACCCTTGGAAAAATAAAAATTCGGGTGAAAAGATCATTTTTGTGGAAAAAATATGATTTTTAAATTTTACGGCTCTACGTTATAAACTTGTGTGAAGCACTTGAGGGTTAAAATTGCTCACCAAAGATCTAGATAAGTTCCTTAGGGGGTCTAGTTTCCCAAATGGGGTCATTTGTGGGGGGTTTCCACTGTTTAGGCACATCAGGGGCTCTCCAAATGCAACATGGCATCCAATCTCAATTCCAGCCAATTTTGGTTGGAAAAAGTCAAATGGTGCTCCTTCCCTTCCGAGCTCTGCCGTGCGCCCAAACAGTGGTTCCCCCCACATATGGGGCATCAGCGTACTCAGGACAAAATGGACAACAACTTATGTGGTCCAATTTCTCCTGATACCCTTGGGAAAATAAAAAATTAGTGACTAAAAGATAATTTTTGTGGGAAAAAAATAGGATTTTTTATTTCATGCCCGGGCATTATAAACTTGTGTGAAGCACTTGGGGGTTCAAAGTGCTCACCAAAGATCTAGATAAGTTCCTTAGGGGTCTAGTTTCCAAAATGGGGTCACTTGTGGGGGATTTCCACTGTTTAGGCTCATCTGGGGCACTGCAAACGGAACATGACCCCCATCAACGTCTGCATTCCAAAACGTTACTACTTCCTTTCCAAGCCCTGCCGTGCGCCCAAACAGTTTTCCACCCCCACATATGGGGTATCAGCGTACTCAGGACAAATTGGACAACAACTTTTGGGGTCCAATTTCCTTGGGAAAATTCAAAAATTTAGGACTAAAAAATCATTTTTGTGGAATTTTTTTTTTTTTTTTTTCACACCCAGGCATTATAAACTTTTGTGAAACACTTGGGGGTTCAAAGTGCTCACAACAGATCTAGATAAGTACCTTAGGGGGTCTAGTTTCCAAAATGGTGTCACTTGTGGGGGGTTTCCACTGTTTAGGCGCATCAGAGGTTCTCCAAACGCGACATGGCGTCCAATCTCAACTCCAGCCAATTTTAGTTTGAAAAAGTCAAACGGCGCTCCTTCCCTTACGAGCTCTGCCGTGTGCCCAAACAGTGGTTTTCCCCCACATATGGGGTATTGGCGTACTCAGGAGAAATTGCATAACAACCTTATCTGTCCATTTTCTCCTTTTACCCTTGTGAAAATAAAAAAAAAGTTTGTAAAAGATCATTTTTGTGGCTAAAAAGTTAAATATTCATTTTTTCCTTCCACGTTGCTTTAGTTCCTGTGAAGCACCTGAAGGGTTAATAAACTTCTTGAATGTGGTTTTGAGTACCTTGAGGGGTGCAGTTTTTAGAATGGTGTCACTTTTGGGTATTTTCTGTCATGTAGACCCCTCAAAGTGACTTCAAATGTGAGGTGGTCCCTAAAAAAAATGGCTTTGTAAATTTTGTTGTAAAAATGAGAAATCGCTGGTCAACTTTTAACCCTTATAACTTCCTAACAAAAAAAAATTTTGGTTCCAAAATTGTGCTGATGTAAAGTAGACATGTGGGAAATGTTATTTCTTAACTATTTTGTGTTACATATTTCTCTGTTTTAAGGGAATAAAAATTCAAAGTTTGAAAATTGCTAAATTTTCAAAATTTTCGCCATATTTGCATATTTTTCAAAAATAAACGCAAGTTATATGGAAGAAATTTTACCACTAACATGAAGTACAATATGTCACGAGAAAACAATCTCAGAATCGCGAAGATCCGTTGAAGCGTTCCGGAGTTATAACCTCATAAAGAGACAGTGGTCAGAATTGTAAAAATTGTCCCGGTCATTAACGTGCAAACCACCCTTGGGGGTGAAGGGGTTAAACACGTTTTGTTTTGAACTTGCTTGCGTCACTGCCTCATCACTGCACAGCGTGGACACCGCTGCATCACAATATATATATCTTGAAGAATATTTCCTTTGAAAACTAGGTGTAAATGACATGTAGAATTGCTCTATGTAAAACTAATGTTAAAATTGCATTGCCATCGGATCACATTCACATGTAAATCATATGCAATTGTTGAAAACCGGATTGTACTTGCATGAAAAACGCATGACACTTGTCCGATTTTTCAGGAACAAAATCGGACCGATTTTAATAACGCTAGTAGGTCTTCGTCCTAACAGCTCCAACCTGACATTGCCTGTTGTTTACTTAGAAAAATCCTGATGTCAGGAGAATGTGACCGAACCCATTAACTCAATCTGAAGCCTGCAATAGACTGTGTAATACAGCGGATATGCCGGGATCACACATGCAACGAAAAAAGTCTGTCGCTCGCATGTGAAATCCCAGCTCTGGCGCCGGCACTCGGGAGTAGAGCGAGCGGCTGTATAGAAATACATGCAGCCACGCACTCCACTCCCGAGTGCCGAAACCAGAGCTGGATTTCACATGCAAGTGTCGGACGATTTACTCGCATGTGTGATCCCGGCCATAGGAAGCAAACGGTGCAAAATTTTAATGAAACCCAATTACAAAAATTTTTAGGCCAATTACATGCACTAAATAATAAAAAAAATTGTCCACAAAGGTGGACAACCCCTTTAATAGTTTTGTAAACTCTTACAGCTGCTGTAAAATACTACAGTGGACAATCATTTTACATTAGGCAACATTCAGACTTTAGGCATTTGTTCACTTCCAATGTGGTTTCTACACTGATAATCCATGACTTAATATGGTGCAATAAATATGATTTGTGTTTTTAAAACCCCTTTACATGTAACAGAATTTTTTGTGGTGGATTTTATCTGAATATGACCATAGAGAACGACATCAAAAGTGTAAAATAAAAGGAAAACATAAAGTGTTATCATTACACATAAAAGAACAAATTTTGTATTTCATCCAACCTTTTTCCCTGTAGTGCCACGCTTGCCAAGGTCACCCTTTGAAGGAAAAGTAAGCAATAAAATTGGAATGATTGAGAAGTAAAAGAGAATGATGTCACAATAATGATTTGAAAGTAAGCAGTCTTTTATGTATTTGTAAGTGATCGATCACAACAATTTACAAGCATTACAATAACAATATCCATAACACCGGTGAAATAAAACCACTGACTAAAGAAAGACTGACATTTCTGAAGACTACATCATCTCTATGGATTCTTTGTTTCCCATTATTCATTTTATTGGCATAGGGTATGGAAAAAAATGTCCACAGGGCACTGATTTAAATTACACTTGATGGAATAAGTCCATAAAACTTACGTCATCACCTCGTTCCCCCTTGTTTCCCTTCAGGCCCAAAAGTCCTTGTGTTCCCTAAAGGTTATAAAGAAAAGATAAATTGCATCATGTTTTTCACACTATTCATGTAATTTTTATCCTCTAACAGGCTCTTTAAGACATTAGTGATTTTTCTTGCATGCAAAACTAAACCAAGTTCCATCCTGTTGAAATAATGCTTATTATTGTATATATTGCGACAACAACTGTTTACTACTGCTTAATAGTGCAAGAGCTTCTGTCTCCAGCAATAGTGTTAGGCCGGGATCACACATGCGAGGAACTTGCACGATTCTCGTGCGAGTCTCTCACATGAATACCCGGCGCTGCCGTCGGCATTCAGACAGGAGCGTGCAGCTGCATGTATTTCTATACAGCCACACGCTCCGGTCTGAGTGCCGGTGGCAGTGTCGGGTGTTCATGTGAGAGACTCGCATGAGAATCGTGCGAGTTTCTCGCATGTGTGATCCCGGCCTTAATAACTGACTGCAGAAATATGTCAGAAATGAGTCAGAAGTGAACAGAAGGTACGACTAACTTTTGTTATTAAATGTACTATATTTCTTCCTCTTTCCTCCACACTTACTCCCACCATGCTGACATACGCTCTACCAGTTTTGCCTCCATTAATCCCCACTCTCCTTCCCTATCCGCAAACTCTAGCACCCGCTAACCAACTGCTAATCTCTGCTTCCCTCTTGCCTCCCCACTAGTGTTGAGCGATACGATAATGCAAATATCGGCTATCGGCCGATATTAGCTCTATCGGCCTTTCGATAATTCGTTTCGATATTTTCGTCTTATCGAATACCGGAATCGGATTTGTCACTGTCACTGTGAGTGTCCGTCGGTCGGGTCTGTCAGGAGTCAGCGGCACTTACCTGGCAGAAGATCTCCGGCGGTCACGTCCTGGACTGCTTGATGGCCGCCATTATCTTCTCCCTGGCGGTCACATGCAGTTTTTCGCGATAACTGCAGTGACTGCAGGGTAATCCCGGCCGTAAAGCAGTCAGTCCGATGACGTCACCGCCGGGGAAGCAGGTAATCAGCTGTGCTGCGCTGGGATGACAGGCTCTGCCTGTCATTCTGATGTAGCAGAGCTGGATCGTCGTGGGACACTCGTTACTATGGACTGCGTCAGTCAGGTGGTATACTTTTTTTTTTTTTCATTTTTTTACAGGAGATCGATGGCGTCGCAGGATGAGACTGTAATAAAAGTAATGAAAACTGTGTTTTTTTTTTTTTTTATTGAATTAAAAAACTTTTTTAGGAACATTCACCCGTCCGGGTACATAAACAATTTAACTATTTACATACAGGGACCCTGTCCGGGTTATTTAGACTTCTTTGGCTGGCCTCTTCCAGGTACCACCTGGTACTCTTCTTGAGATTGCCAAACATCCGAGGCACCAAGGACCACCAGGACCTGATGACGTCGTGTGGCCTGTACAGTGACGTCGTGACCCGCTATCTGGGTCTGTGTGGCCACCTCTTTCATCTCCCTCCGGGTCTGGAGCCCTATGTCCCGGACTGAACGAACCCCAGGGTGCCTAACAGGAGCCGGGTACGGGCCAGCTATACTTATCATGTCCATAGCTGGGGCTGCTGAGGAGACCACTGAGGGAGGCTGGGGAGATTTACGGCGTGGGGTGGGCACTTTTGCAGAGGCCTGGATGTGGGAGGCTGAAGGCTCCGAGGGTCTCACAGGTTCCTGACACACTGGGGAGTAGGGGTCGCACCTGGTAACATTTAGGGCGTACCACCCATTGTAACCCCAGTGTCGGGTGTAAGTCACCAAGTCTCCTGGCAACAGGTCCCTCCCCGGGTGTCCTTCTGGGAGGTGAGCCTCCACGTCCCGCCGGGTCACAAAGACTTCTAAATAAAGTCCAGGCTCCTTGATGAAGCCCCAACCACCTTTCAATTTAAAGCTCCGTACTGCACCCTTACGCCGCGGCTCACTCAGGGTTCCTTTATCCTTTCTCATCCGGTCCTTATCTGCCCGGTCCTTCTCCACCTGACGTTGGCGAAGTTTTTGGGATTCTCGCTGCTCCCTTTGTCGCTCTGCTTCCCGCTCCCAACGTCTCCACTCTTCCTCCTGACGCCGGTTGAAATTCTCCTCCACCAGCTGCTCCATGTCTCCACCACTCCACTGCAGCTTACAGTGTCCGGTTTGCGGCAGCTCTCCTGTCGCCCCCCAGTCCTGGCGGCGCTCCCCTGCGGAGGAAGCAGACGGCTCTAAATCAGATGACAGTCGGGGCTCCGGTACAGGCAGGTAGTGCTCTGGTGCCTGCGCGGCCTCCTCCATGAGGACGGGTGTCGCTTCTTCTGTCTCAGCGACAGGGGCAGACAGCGGGATCTGGGGTGCTGCTGACGGTGCTGCGGTTTTTGCAGGAACGGGTGCCTCCACTGCGACAACGTCAACCGGATCACATTGCAAGGACTCCTCTACTAGAACGGGTGCCTCACCTTCCGGTACAGACACTTCAGGTAAGAGGGATTGGCGCCGCTCCAAGTTTATTTTTAGGGCACGCCAGCTGGCTTCTATCCTGGCGACCTCCTCCCGGTGCCGGGCCAGGCCTCTTAGGGTATCCTCCGCTTCTTGCAGCGTAGGAGGGTTTCCAGGCCGGGTGCCCAACGGTGGTTCCGTGGCGATCGGGTCGCTTCTGTGGGGGGAGAGCTCTGACTGCTCCATCCCTTCCCACTTCTGCTCGTCGTGTCCATTAGCCATCTCTGCCAAGTCACATGTGTCATTAGCATCTGGAGAGTGCCCCTCTTTTGTAGGGAGGCAGGACCTTCGTGTTAGTTTCCGCACACTGAGGAGGATGAGGAGGCGGAACTGAAGAGCTGTGGGGCACGATCTTACATTGCAGTACCATTTACAGTGGTCGGCCATCGTTTTCACGCCACTGAGTGACACCCACGAAGAGCACGCCCTTCTTCTTCACCAGTGCCTCGTTGTGACGCAGATATGGCGGAAAAATGGCAAATACATTCTCTGATGATTTTAAGCAATTCTCAAGCACAAAACCAGTGCAATTCAGGCACACAGGACTCGCTTATAGCGAGCTACAGAATGCTGTTTGTGACGCCCAAGTTGAGTCGCACAGAGCCAGAGGTTTTCGGGGTACTCGGCACCGAGCCCGTCGACTTCTATGGGGTATGTCACGTCTTTACCCGGCAATTGAATTAGAGTCGATTTTACTATGTAGAAGTGTATAAACTATAAATATATGTATATATATATATGTCACAATGACATGTATATATATATATATATATATATATATATGTATTCTATGTGTGTATATTTTGTGTTTACAACGAAAGAAAGGGTTTTTTTTGTTGCGATATTTTGTTCCCATAGACTTACATGGGACTTCCGGTATCGAAATCGGATATCGACGATATTTAGTGCTATCGGCGATACAATTTCGATACGATATTTTTAGATATCGAGCAATATCGCTCAACACTACTCCCCACCTAACCTCCTCCGCTGACCTGCTCCTCAACCTCAGATCTCTCCTAATAAGACACAAAACAAGCTGCCCACTGTCCTTCTCCCACATACTTTGTCTCTCTCTGCTTCTCCTCACTGATGGTGACATATCTCCCAATCCTGGACCCCCACAGCTCATACCTCCCATTATTACCCCCTCCTATCGCTCCCAACCCAGTATTAACACCCGAAATCTTTCCAACCTCAAATCCGTGCCCTTGACGCCCACCACCCTGCTCCCTCTCTCTGGATCACTCTGGAATGCCCGCTCCGTCTGCAATAAACTCCATGTGATTCATGACCTCTTTACCTCTCATAATTTTACCTTCCTTGGCCACACTGAAACATGGCTGACACACTCCGACACCGCCTCCCCTGCTGCGCTTTGTTACAGCGGCCTCCACTTTACCCACACTCCCCGCCCGGCAGCAGACATGGTGGAGGTGTGGGCCTTCTCCTTTCTTCTAACTGTATCTTTAACCCAATCCCACCTCTTCCTTCCCTTATCCTCCCCTCTTTTGAACTCCACTCTGTCTGTATTTACTCCCCTCCAACCTCCAAATGGCCGTCATATACCGACCTCGGGACCGACCACTGCCTTTATTGATCAATTCTCCACCTGGCTCCTCCACTTTCTCTCTGCTGACATTCCCACCATCATCATGGGTGACTTCAACATCCCCATTGACACCCACCAGTCGGCAGCCTCTAAACTCCTGTCCCTTACATCATCTTTTGGACTTACCCAATAGTCCTCCTCAGCCACGCACACAGACGGGCACACACTCAACCTGGTCTTCACCCGTCTCTGCTCCCTATCTAACTTCACAACCTCCCCTCTCCCCCTATCTGACCACCATCTACTCACTTTCTCATCCCTGTCCTCCTCATCTGTCACCCATGTCCATGCGCACCCCTGCAGAAACCTTGCTCATCTAGACACCCACAAACTCTCTGACTCTATTCTACCACGGGCATCCATATCCTCACTCCATGACACAGACACTGCCACTAGTTTCTACAATGCCACCCCTGCATCAGCCATCGACTCGGTCGCCCCTGTCATGCATAACAGACTGCGACAAATCAATAGACAACCCTGGCACAATAACACCACAAAAAAGATTCAGCAAGCATCCAGAATTGCTGAACGGCGCTGGAAGAAAACGCATTCACAAGACGACTTCACTGCACTCAAACAAGCAACACTTGCATTCAAATCAGCTCTCACCTCTGCTAAACAGGCCTACTTTACATACCTGTATCTTCTTATCCCACAACCCCAAACAATTGTTCAATACTTTTAACTCCCTCCTCCACCCACCACTACCCCCTCCTACCTCCCTTATCTCTGCTGAGGACTTCGCCATGCACTTCAAAAACAAGATAGACCAAACACGGCAAGTCTTTATTATTCAACCACCACAACCCCTTTGTATATCTGACCAATGCCCAAACCCCATAACCTCCTTACCCAATGTCACGGAAGGGGAGCTTGCTCATCTTCTTTCCAAATCACACCTCACCACTTGTGCACTCGACCCCATCCCATCCCACCTCCTCCCCAACCTTACCACCACTCTTATCCCATCACTAACCCACCTCTTCAATCTATCACTAACTTCTGGTACCTTCTCTTCTGCTTTCAAACATGCCACAATCACGTCTATCCTCAAAAAGCCAACCCTCGACCCAACTGCTATGTCCAACTATCACCCAATATCGCTGCTCCCACTCGCTTCCAAACTCCTGGAACAGCACGTCCACGCTGAACTTTCCTCCCATCTCTCATCTAACTTGCTCTTTGACAATCTACAATCTGGTTTCCGCCCCCATCATTCCACTGAAACAGCCCTGACCAAAATTACTAACGACCTACTCACAGCCAAAGCTAACGGACAATACTCTATAATCCTCCTTCTTGACCTGTCCTCTGCTTTCGACACAGTTGACCACTGCCTTCTACTACAGATTCTCTCCTCCTTTGGCATCAAGGACCTCGCCCTATCCTGGATCTCCTCATACCTTTCCAACCGCACATTCAGCGTCTCCCACTCCCATACTACCTCCTCGTCCCACCCTCTCTCTGTTGGAGTCCCCCAAGGCTCTGTTCTAGGACCCCTACTCTTCTCAATCTATACACTTGGCCTGGGGCAACTCATAACGTCCCACGGATTCCAGTACCACCTTTATGCTGATGACACTCAGATCTACCTATCTGGGCCAGACGTCACCTCTCTGCTGTCCAGAATCCATTAGTGTCTATCAGCCATATCCTCCTTCTTCTCCTCCCGCTTCCTCAAACTCAATGTGGACAAATCCGAATTCATCATCTTTCCCCCATCTCACAGATCTTCCTTACCTGACCTATCTATAACAATTGACAACACCACGCTTTCCCCCGTACCGGAGGTCAGCTGCCTCGGAGTAACCCTTGACTCTGCCCTGTCCTTCAAACCACACATCCAAGCTCTTTCTACCTCCTGTCGCCACCAGCTCAAAAATATTTCCAGAATCCGTCCCTTCCTCAACCCTCAATCTACTAAAATGCTTGTGCATGACCTCATCTCCCGCCTCGACTACTGCAACATCCTTTTCTCTGGCCTCCCTGCTAACACCGTCGCACCTCTCCAGTCCATCCTTAACTCTGCTGCCCGACTAATTCATCTCTCTCCTCACTACTCCTCCGCATCTCCCCTCTGCAAATCTCTTCACTGGCTCCCATTCCCTCAGCGAATCCAATTCAAATTACTAATACTGACCTACAAGGCCATCTATAACCTGTCACCCCCATATGTCTCTGAACTAATCTCCTGATACCTTCTCTCACGTAATCTCCGGTCCTCCCAAGACCTCCTTCTCTCCTCCACACTTATTAGCTCCTCACCCAATCGCCTCCAAGACTTCTCCCGAATATCCCCATCCTCTGGAATTCTTTGCCCCAACACATCTGACTATCAACCACTCTCAGATCCTTCAGACGTAACCTGAAAACCCAACGAAAAAATAGGAACAGCTCCAATCCAGTGAAGTATAACAAGTCCTATTATTCAGCCACCAAAAATACGACTTTCGGCCATTACTTGTAAAAAGAGGCCTGTTTCGTTGGACTGTTGTTCTAGTTTGTATCCTTGAACGCCTGAACGTGCATCGTGCTAACTCCCAGTGCATGTCAGCTGCCTGAATACTGTGTAAACTAAAACTCATCTCTTCAGGAAAGCCTACAGCCTGCAATGACCCTGCTGCCTCCTCACTACTACCGGAGATATCGCCTCAACCAACACCGGAACTGCTGCAACCCCCCAACCTGCTGTCTCCTTCCCCCTCCTGTAGAATGTAAGCCCGAAAGGGCAGGGTCCTCTCCCCTCTGTACCAGTCTGGATTGTTAGTTTTTTACTGTAAGTGATATCTGTAATTTGTATGTAACCCCCTCGCATGTACAGCACCATGGAATCAATGGTGCTATATAAATAAATAATAATAAAAATAATAATATTGTCAGTAAAGCATTGTTAATAAAAACAACAAAAAACAGAAGATCCTGTTCACTTGTGTGTGTAGCTGGAGCACATTTTACTTTCACTTTGCAAGCTGACAGACAAGATGCTAAAATCCTGACCTATAAGAAATACCAGTTGTAAGCTGTGTCACTGTTGAACGGCTGGACAGTACAGGGATTATTCCACTGCCAACACATCCTCGCTTTAGATCAGGTTTTTATGAGTGCTTGGTCACACTGACAGTTTTTACTGTTACTGTTTATCTTGTGTAAAAGAAAAATACTGATGGCAATTTTCAAAGCTTCTCCTAGCAGATGTTGAGTGAAAATAGGAAAGCTCATGGATTTCATCTGTGTCCTGTTAAATTTTTTCACTGTCCCATAGACTTGTCAGTTGTGAGTTTGATTGGAGACTAATATCAAAATACGTCTCTGTGATTTCGTTTGGAACATTTGGTCCACAAAAATACATGAACATGACGTGAAAAACTGTTATATGCACAAGACATTTGTTTCAGGCTAGCCAACCCTCCAAATTTTTCAAGTGGAAGATGCTTCTGGAAATGGAAGTTGTTTTTTTTATCTGAAGTGTCTTTTTTTAGCTTTATTTGGTCTGGTATTTTCTGGTGGTTATTTACTGCATTCAACAATTAAGGAACTGGTAGCATTTTTTTCAAGCAAAAAAATGACAAAATGCTAAAAAAAAAACACCCATTTGTCTACTGGGCATGTATTGAGTCTTCACACCACTTCTTTTAATCACATGGCAGAATCCACCTGAAAAAGAAGTTGTGTGCACATACCCTAGAGTTATCACTACATTGTGTCATGGGAAAAATAATTGTTTATAATTAAGTTTTTATGGCACTGTGCAAAGAAATAGAGAAATTATCTAAACACCCAGATGCTGAGGTACAAAGGTGTTATATTTTACTACTATGAGAACCCCTTCTCAATCTGAATATTTGGCGCAGATAAAATAAAACCACTTACACTCACCTTCCAAGCAGCCGCTCCAACAGCGTCAGCACTCATGTTCGTGCGGGTCTCATGTCATGCGGTTGTTATGACACGTGAGCCCTGCGCCATTGAGCGTTGGCGTCACTATCCCAGTGAAAGACAGAGCAGCCACAGCCCTGATTTCTACTTGATGTTCAGGCTCCGGCACAGGAGGTAAGTCATTTTCTTTTATTGGCACTAAACGTTCAGATCGAGAAGGGGTTGTCCTAGTAGTGGACATCCCCTGTAATGGCACTATAAGGTGCAGAGAATTGTTGAATTCCTTCTATTCATTTGTTGGTAGAAAGTAGAATAAAATTGCAATTCCATCATTGTTTTTAGAAAATAACACAGCAAAAAATTTTGTGCAAAAATACCACAGGTGAACATACCCTTAGGCTTTTATATACTGTAGACCTTGTACCCTTTGTTTTACCCCAGGTTCCATAGAATCTTAATGGTACCTTGCCATCAAGTCATGGATGTGCAGAATACACTTATAGAAATAGACCTATTCCTCTGTAAAGCTACTTAGATGTCGCAGCAAGTATTATCTCTGATCTCATCGATTGCAGTGGGATCATATTCACAATACCAGCTGCAGATGGCACGGATACAAACAGCACCAGGACACAATCACATTAATGGAGTCAGTTTGGTCTCAATTTGGGAGGCCGTCACTGTACCAGAAAATATGGTGCAGCAAGCTGCTCTTTGGAACTTGTGAAAGTATGAACTGAGCCATATGATTAAAAAACTCTAAATAAGATGAGTAAAGTAGCGTAACTCTTTTTTTTGTTCAATTGTTGTGAAATGTTGTGAATATATTGAGCAAAGCAAGTTTTCGTGGGAATGTTTTTTGCTAATGCAATTGATATAGACACTATTCTTTATTTTTTATATTGTTCACATTTTACACAAATTAACCAGTTATTTTTTTATTATGAAGTTATATACTGTATCTAGGAGCTCCAGATATTGGGAAAAAACGGTCCCATTTTAAGATCTAGCAACTCTGCGGTGCTAGGGAGATACTTATATGGAACCTGTCAGCAGGATTGTGCTCAGTAACCCACAGAAAGTGTCAGGTCGGCGCCATTATGCTGATTAAAATGATACCTTGGTTGATGAAATCCATCTTGTGGTTGTTGTTTAATCTTTATTTTCAGTTTCGAGTTAATGTTATGTTCGTGCTCCGGGCGGCCTGTGGGGGGTCTTCATGTGGCGCTCTGATTGCATATTCATCTGTATGGGCTAATAACAGGTCACTGATCCCTCAGTGACCTGCCCCCTACAGTAGTTTACATAAGTGAATATACAGTCCCTGACAGAAGTTATGTCGCTTATCTAGTTATGTAAATCAAAGCTTATAACCTGATGTTAAATTCATCCATTGGTTTTATAAATTACTCTTTTGAAAGCTGAAATCCTCCCAAATTTGGTTTAGGTTAAGAAAATAAATTGGCATCAATGCTGAAATATTGATCATTTAATGAACATAGAATGGTCAGATTTTGGCAAGACAAAAGTTTTGTCGCCACAGAAAGTAATGTGATATTCAAACAAATAATTACCTTAAAATACAAATATATGTTGCATAACATTGGTGAATGAAGTTGTGGCGCTCTTAGAGTCGTAGTTAATATTTTGCTGT
This sequence comes from Oophaga sylvatica, assembly GCA_033576555.1. Lineage (NCBI taxonomy): Eukaryota > Metazoa > Chordata > Amphibia > Anura > Dendrobatidae > Oophaga > Oophaga sylvatica. The sequence continues at coordinate 92,253,187 of JARQOD010000006.1, forward strand.
GACTTCCATGAGCTTGAAGGACTGCATCCATGCGGTTCAACAATGATTCATACAATTTATTATTAAGTCATTATTATTAAGTTTATTATAAGTCATCAGGAATAGCAAAGAATGCAGTCTTACATGCCTCCCAGAGTTCATCTAGATTCCTTGGTTTTGTCTTCCAAGCTTCCTCTTTCATCCTACCCCAAACATGCTCAATGATGTTCATGTCTGGTGACTGGGCTGGCCAGTAGAGTTGAGCGATACTTTCCGATATCCAAAAGTATCGGAATCGGAATGGTATCGCCGATACCCAAAAAATATCGGCGATACCCGATACCGATACCGGAAATCCAATGTAAGTCTATGGGAGCAAAATATCGGAATTAAAAAAAACCCATTCTTGCCTTGTTGGTTAATTGTACATGAAGGAAAACAACAAAGAGTAATGTAGAATGTATTGGGGAAGGTTGAGGAGACATTAAAGGCATAGATGTTTAACCCAATCAAATGGAATAGCATAAATATTTTTTTTTTTAAAGATGTTCGGATTGACGAAGAAATTGACAATGTTGTTCACGTTTTTTCTATTTTGGCAAATATGTATATTTCACAACTTCCATGCTCTTCACCTTTTTAACTTTTGACACACTTTCTCCTTCATAATCTTCAGCAGCATCATCTTTTTCATCAAATTATTCTTCATCTTCACCTTCTTTATCTTCTTCTTAAACTTCTTGCTATTCATCTTTTTGTTAACATTACTCATATTCTTCTTATTAAACTATTATTCTTATTCATATTGTACTTCATCTTCTTCATCATATTCTTATTTGTGACAGAGAATCCTGTACTTGTAATCTGTCAAAGTATGAATTTTTCATTCTTCCGTTCTTGCTGTCACAAAAGATTTAAATTACAACAGTATTTGTCCGTGTTCAGTTTAGCCTGCAGCAGCAGCAGGCATTTTCCAGGGGCACCACGAGGAGGAACGGACTCACCCCCATACACTGCTTAGTCTTCTTCTGCTTAGAATTTAGAGCATATATTTTTAGATCTTCTGCTTATTGTTCTTGTGTCTCTTGTTCTGTATCTTGTATTTGTAGCACAACCTTGTACCAGCTGATGTTACTGGGACAGGTTACTAAGCAGGAGGTACCTGTGCTCCAAAGCACTACCAAGGACCAGCAGACGTTGCAGGAACTCGGATACCAAGATGGAGGCACCTAGGCCAAAGGCACTGCGGAGAACCAGTTGACGGTACTGGAACCCGGGCGGGTAGCAGAAGGTACAAGAGCCAATGCAAGTAACGAGGACCAGCTGACTGTGCTGGAACCCGGAGGGGCAGCAGAAGGAAAAGAGCCAATGGCACAACCGAGGACCAGCTGACGTTACTGGGACACGGTACTAAGCAGGAGTACCTGTGCCAAGCACTACCAAGGACCAGCAGATGTTGCTGGAACTCGGATACCGAGATGGAGGCACCTAGGGCAAAGGCACTGCGGAGAACCAGCTGACGGTACTGGAACCCGGACGGGTAACAGAAGGTACCCATGGAAATTTAAGTTGACAGGCCGCGAGCCGGCCGCAGTTACCGAATCCCACAGTACTACAGTGGGTGATTGTCCTATTGTCACAACGGAAACAGCCTTTATTTGCATATCCCGCAGCACACATAGGAAGCACCTAAACTCCAAGCACCATAGAGTCGGCTAACCCGACCGCAACACGACAGGACAACTTATTGGAGGCTAAGTGACGTTTACACTGACAGGAAACAGATGGCGTGCTGTAACCAGTCTGGGCAGGAGTGAGTACCCGTGCCAATGACACTTCCGAGCAACAACTGGCGGTGTTGAAGCCCAGGGATGAGAAGACAACAGGGTGGAGGCAGCATGACTTTTTGCCGTTCACACAGCAGGGGAACAGCTGACATTACTGAACGCCAGTAACACTATAGCTTGTGTATTGGTCTGTGGACACGACACTTCTGAGCAGCAACTGCCAGTGTTGTAGCCCAGGGAGTAGAGTTCAGGTGGTAGAAAGATGAACATAACAGGAGACATGGATAACGTTGCGAACCAGTTATTTAATCTGAAAACGGACAGACAAATTCTGGCGAGATCCATGCCTTGTTCATTTTCAGAAAAGTAAGCCGGTCTACATTATCGGAGGATAGTGGCATGCGACGGTCTGTTAGTACACCACCTGCAGCACTAAAGACGCGCTCCGATAATACACTGGCAGCAGGGCAAGCCAGTACCTCCAATGCATACTGGCTAAGCTCTGGCCATGTATCCAGCTTAGAGACCCAAAACTTGAATGGGGAAGAGCCATCTGGGAGTACACTGAGAGGGAAAGACATGTAGTCTGTCACCATCTTACGGAAACGTTGCCTCCTGCTGACTGGAGCCGTCTCGGATGGTGTAGACATTTGTGGCGCTGCCACAAAACTTCGCAACATTTGGAACATACTGGTCTTGCCCTGTGCAGAGGCGCTGCTTGTGCTCCCTCTTGTTGCAGAGCTGTCTCCACTGCCTCGACGCACAGAGCTGCTTTGTAAAGCAGTAGCAGCAGCAGTGCTCTCGGCTGGAATGGAGAACATTATGGATTGCACCAGTGTGTCTTGGTACTCCCGCATTTTACGCTCCCGGTTCAACGGTGTGATGAGGCTTTGTAAGTTGTCCCGGTAGCGAGGGTCTAGGAGGGTGTACACCCAATAATCAGACGTGATGAGAATGTGGGCGATGCGGCGGTCGTTTCTCAGGCACTGCAGCATGAAATCAACCATGTGCTGCAGACTCCCAACTGGCCAAGAAACGCTGTCCCCTGCAAGAGGCGTCATCTCTGCCTGCTCTGCATCACCCCACCCTCGCTCTACATACTGACTAGAGCGTTGTGTACCTCCCTCTGGAGCGATGTCTTCCTCCTCCATTGACTCCTCCTCATCCTCCTCACAAAGTGAGCCCTGCCCAGCCTTTGTGAGAACCACGTTGCGCTAACTGTCCAGAAGGTGATGGAATTATGACTCCTCATCCTCCACCTCTTCAAACCTCTCTCTTAGTGTTTGAATTTTTTGAAGCAGGCAGATAAGGGGACAGTCAGGCTGACTAGTGCATCATCTGCACTCGCCATCCGCGTTGACTCATCAAACGCACGCAAAACGTGGCAGATGTCCTTCATAGAGGCCCATCAGTAGTGGTTTAAGTGTGAACGGCGCAAATTGCGAGTTGATTGCGCCTGATGCAGCTGATAATCCATTACTGCTGGCTGCTGCTCACACAACCGCTCCAACATATGTAACGTGGAATTCACCTGTGGTACGTCACATATGATGCGATGTTCAAGAAGGCGAAATCTGCGTTGCAGAGCTGCAATGCGCGATCTGGCATGCTGGAACGTCGCAAGTGAGCGCACTCTAGGCGGACCTTGTGCAGCAGTGCATCAAGATCCGGATAGTCCCTCAAAAAACTCCTGCACGACCAAGTGAGCACATGTGCCAGACATGGTATGTGAGTGAGGTTGCCAAGGCCCAGAGCTGCCACCAGATTTACGGCCATTGTCACACACTACCAAGCCTGGCTGGAGATTCGCTGGCAAAAACCACACGTCGCTCTCCTGCTGATGGCATTCCAGAGTCCTGCGCTGTGTGGCTTCGATTCCCATGGAAATTAAATTTCAGGACGGCCGTTGCCGTTTGGCCACGGGTGTGCTCATATTGGTCGCATCAGGTAAGCGTTCACGGTCCATGTGGAGTAGACCGTGACGGCTCCTGCAGCGATGATTCTGAGGAACTGGAGTAGGAGGAGGAGTCAATGTGGACAGACTTATTCCTGCAATCCTTGGAGTTGGCAGAACACGTACAGCGCCACTGGCAAGATCTGTACCCGGCTCCACAACATTGACCCAATGGGCAGTGAGGGAAAGGTATGTCCCTGGCCAGGTACTGGTCCACTCATCGGTGGTCAGGTGACCTTGCTACTGACGGCGTTTAGTAGCGCATGTTTAATTTTTCCCTCAACATGCTTTTGCAGAGCAGGGACGGCTTGCCTGCTGAAATAAAATCGGCTGGGGACATTGTATTGTGGGACTGCCAATGCCATTAAGTCACGGAAACTGTCAGTCTCCACCAGCCTGAATGACAGCATTTCAAGGGACAGGAGTTTTGCAATGCCAGCATTCAGAGCCTGTGCTCGTGGATGGTTTGCCGAGTATGGCCATCTTTTATCCCATGCCTGTGCTACCGATGGCTGTTTTGTGGCCTGGGATGTGAGGATGACAGGGAACTTGCAGCTGTGGGTGGAATAACACTGGGTCTCTGGACAACAGTGACAGAGGTTCTTCCATGGCGATCCTGTGAGGAAGCAGAACCAGCTGTGTGTGAGCTGGAGGAAGAGGCTCCAACACGAGCTGAAGATGTAGGTGCTGCTGTAGGTTGGCCTACATCTCCAGTGTGTCTTTGGAACTCAACCACGTGCTTTGACCGCACATGTTTCCACATATTTGTGGTATTAAGGTTACTGACATTTTTACCTCTTTTTACTTTTTGATTACACAGCTTGCATTTGACATAGCAAATATCATCTGCAAGTGTGTCAAAAAAGGACCACGCAGTGCAAGTCCTGGGAGCGCCCGTTTTTGCTGTTGGAAGAGAACTGCTACGAACGGGTGCCAAACTGGAGGCTACAGGCAACCGAGTCTGCAGCCTAACTCTCCCTACTGTTTGGACCGTTGGGGCAATCTCTTCCTCAGAGCTGCTACCACCACCTTCCTGTTCCTCACGCCATGTTGGGTCTTGGACCTCATCATCTCCACTACCCTCTTCCAACACCTGCTGCTGTTGGGTGGTCTGGCCAGCACCATGCTCAACAGAAAATGGCACCTGAGTCTCATCATCATCAGATGCGTTCTGCGGTGTGCTGACCATCGGCACTGGCTCACCCGCCTCTTCACATTCAGAGAGACACAGCTGTTGCGCATCACTGCATACTGCCTCTTCTTCACATTCCAGAATGCTGCTTGGCTGGGCCCCTGTTTGCAAGCCAACAAATTCTGAGAACAGAAGCAGAGACTCAGCTGGCTCCAGTTCAGAACTCTCTGACTGCCTGGGCAATTTGGCAGGCGGTGAAGAGACAGATGGTTGTTCAACAGTGCTGTGGTCCTGAGAGGAGGTGGAAGGAATTGAAGTCGATGCATTGGCTGCCATCCAACCAACAACGGCTTCAATTTGTTCTTCCCGCAGCAGGGGGGTACGCTGAGCTCCTACAAAAGTGCGCATAAAGAAACGCTCACGGGGAAAACTGGTGGATGCTGTGTCACTGGGTGCGGCAGCAGCCACAGAATCCCCACGTCCTCTCCCTGCTGAAACTCCACGGCCACGACCACGTGCCTTACTCCCTGCCTTCTTCATCTTGGTAGATTGATAAAGAAAGTCAGAAAAGTTATAAGGCCTAAGTGTGGTTATTCCTCAGAGACTGCAGTGAACACTGAAACACAACTGTTCACAATCTGGGAAAGGCTACTCCTTTCTGTACTTCTATAGTGTTTGCAACCAATGTATTGGATACGGATGGAAGCGCGTCACACTAATAGATTAGTTTTTTTTCAAATATAATGGAGCAGCACCAATTGGAGAGAAATGAAAAGGATGAGGCACTGAGACACGCTCAGCAGAGTACAAGCAGCAGTGCTTGAACAAGTAACTGGAGCGTGATGTGCACTCAAAAAATAAAAAACACAGACTGAAGTGAACACTGAAACACAACTGTCCACAATCTGGGAAAGGCTACTCCTTTCTGTACTTCTATAGTGTTTGCAACCAATGTATTGGATACGGATGGAAGCGCGTCACACTAATAGATTAGATTTTTTTCAAATATAATGGAGAAGCACCAATTGGAGAAAAATGAAAAGGATGAGGCACTGAGAGACACTCAGCAGAGTACAAGCAGCAGTGCTTGAACAAGTAACTGGAGCGTGATGTGCACTCAAAAAATAAAAAACACAGACTGAAGTGAACACTGAAACACAACTGTCCACAATCTGGGAAAGGCTACTCCTTTCTGTACTTCTATAGTGTTTGCAACCAATGTATTGGATACGGATGGAAGCGCGTCACACTAATAGATTAGTTTTTTTTCAAATATAATGGGAGAAGACCAATTGGAGAAAAATGAAAAGGTGAGGCACTGAGACACGCTCAGCAGAGTACAAGCAGCAGTGCTTGAACAAGTAACTGGAGCGTGATATGCACTCAAAAAATAAAAAACACAGACTGAAATGAACACTGAAACACAACTGTCCACAATCTGGGAAAGGCTACTCCTTTCTGTACTTCTATAGTGTTTGCAACCAATGTATTGGATACGGATGGAAGCGCGTCACACTAATAGATTAGATTTTTTTCAAAAATAATGGAGAAGCACCAATTGGAGAAAAATGAAAAGGATGAGGCACTGAGACACGCTCAGCAGAGTACAAGCAGCAGTGCTTGAACAAGTAACTGGAGCGTGATATGCACTCAAAAAATAAAAAACACAGACTGAAGTGAACACTGAAACACAACTGTCCACAATCTGGGAAAGGCTACTCCTTTCTGTACTTCTATAGTGTTTGCAACCAATGTATTGGATACGGATGGAAGCGCGTCACACTAATAGATTAGATTTTTTTCAAATATAATGGAGAAGCACCAATTGGAGAAAAATGAAAAGGATGAGGCACTGAGACACGCTCAGCAGAGTACAAGCAGCAGTGCTTGAACAAGTAACTGGAGCGTGATATGCACTCAAAAAATAAAAAACACAGACTGAAGTGAACACTGAAACACAACTGTCCACAATCTGGGAAAGGCTACTCCTTTGTCTACTTCTATAGTGTTTGCAACCAATGTATTGGATACGGATGGAAGCGCGTCACACTAATAGTTAAATTGCATGGAGCAGCAAGAATTACACTGAAGAAAAAAAATAGAGTCTGTGAGTGACACGTGCAGATGCCTACAGACAGCGTTGCATGCAGAGCAAACTGCAGCGTCACCTGCACTCTCACACACACCTTGCACAGAGCTGTTAAAACAACACTGGCAAAAGGAAGCTTTACACAGCGGTTGGTAAACTAGCCTGCCTAAAGCCCAGTACACAAAATCGCAATATCTAACTGTCCCTCAGAGTCAGCAGAGCAGCGTTCTGTCCCTAACTGAGTTCACAGCACAGTGACGCTAAAATGGAGGCGGCGCCTTTTATAGTGCATTCTGACATCATTTCAGCAGCCAATCACAGCCATGCCATTAGTTAAGATGACCGCAGCATTACAGGATGTGCCCACACTTCATAAGATTCCTCATTGGCTGACTAAAATCACATTGCCTCTCAAAGAATTATGGGAACTTCCGATTCCGGTATACGATATAGGAAAAATATCGGAACTAAGTATCGGAATTCCGATAAAGCGAATATCGGCCGATACCCGATACTTGCGGTATCGGAATGCTCAACACTACTGGCCAGTCATTGAGCACTTTGATCTTTTTTGCCTGGAGGAACTTTGTTGTAGAGATGGATGTATGAGATGGAGCACCATCCTGCTGCAGAATTTGACCCCTTTTATGATTTGGAATGTAAGAGGTAGCTAATACTTCTTGATATTTTAGGCTATTGGTATTGCCTTCCACCTTGCAAATGTTTCGCACACCCCATACTGAATTTAACCCCAGACCATGATCTTTACACCACCAAATTTAACTGTTTTCTGGGTGTATTTTGGATCCATATGGGCTCCAGTAGGTCTCCTGCAGTATTTGCAGCGGCTGTGGTGTAATTCTACTGAAGATTCATCAGAGAAATCCACCTTCTGCCACTTTTCCAGCGTCCATCTGTTTAGCAGGCTGTGGGACTTTGAAATGCCACATGTTTTTTTATTTGCCTTTTGTTTAGTGTCGGCTTCTGGGCACTGAATCGACCATGGAGGCCACTTCAAGACAGAATCCTACAAACTGTTCTAGTTGACACAGGGACTTGAGGTGACCCGGCCTGTTGGAGCTCTGCTGCAGTGGAAGAGGGGCTTGATTTGGATTTTCTAACAAATAAACGTTCCTCCTGAGCAGTTGTCTTGCGGGGTCTGCCGACCTGGGCTTGTCAAACCCATCTCCAGTCTCTTCAAATCTTTTTTTAATTCTTTGTACTTGAAGCTCAGACACACCAAAGGTGCCAGCCACCTCTGCAGTGGATCTGGTCTTCAGCCTCTTGATAATCAAGGATTTGGTCGCAGGGTGGATTTTTGCCATGTTGTCAGAGCTCAAGTTGCAGTTCAAGTCAAGGTCTGGGGTGCTGGGTTTCTTTTATACACACCCACTAATTAACCGATCATTTACAGAGCACTGGTGAGGATGTAAACTAGGATTGGGTGCATTATATGACCAGGTGACAAAACTTTTGTCTTGCCAAAAACTGACCATTCTGTGTTCATTAAATGATCAATATTTCAGCATTGATGCCAATTTATTTTCTTAACCTAAACCAAATTTGGGAGGATTTCAGCTTTCAAAAGAGTAATTTATAAAACTAATGGATGAATTTAACGTCAGGTTATAAGCTTTGATTTACATAACATGGATAAGTGACATAACTTCTGTCAGGGACTGTATGTACATACACCAATATCTGTTACTGCGCAGGTGCGGTGCGCGCCATTGTAATATTTTTTTTATTTTTTTATACTCCTCAGGAAAACCTCAAGCACATTTATTAACTACACATCACACATGCGATTATTTTACAGCGCAGATGCCAAGGATGGCACCTGCCTTCAGAAGGTTTTTTTTTTAAGTCTGTACATATACTCATTATGTAAACTTGGGGGCAGGTCAGTGAGGGATCATTGTCCTGTCATCTGGCTGCTTTATGAATACCTAATCAGAGCACCACATGAAGACCCCCCCCCACAGGCTGCCCCGGGGCACAGGTATATCATTAACTCAAAGCCGAAAAAAAAGAGTAAACAACAACCACAAGGTATCATTGTAATCAGTATAATGGCACCGATTTGACACTTTGTGTAGGTTACTGTGCGCCATCCTGCTGACAGGTTCCCTTTAATCATCTGATTAAGACAGAGTCAGTTAAAATCTGCATGTATTTTCTCCTCAAGGTCCTTGGCTGACTGTTGTGTCCATCACTGCAGACTAGCACTGGCACCTTCTGCTCTCAAAAGATCATAAAGGGGTTAAATACATTAATTAAAATACAACTTAAGGTCCAAGTCAAAACAGTCAGACCTGGGTCCTGTTCAGCTCCTGTCTATTGAGGCAAAATACTAGAGATAGGACCATCCTTGTCGAGGTGGGAGAGCTTTCACGCTTTTTTTGATCAAAATTGTGTCAATAAAGTACTCTGTTATATAATACACAATTTATTTTACTTTTCAGGGTTTTTGCTCACTCTTTTATCCTAGGTTTTAAATATAATTAACAGTGGAAGATAGTGTAGTTTACATTTATACAATAACTTAATTTACTTTCGTTCTAAGAGGAATATATAAAATATATGATAATTGTGTATTCATAATTGTTTCCTAGCATTCAATTCAAATAATCCAGAATACATTTAAAATATTATAACAAAATGGAATACAAAAATAAACTTAAATGGAAGCTGTCACCTTGGAAAACGATATCTAACTGCAGATATGGGGTCAATCAGCAAGTAAATATCATCACAATGCTGCCTGACTGAAAGTGTGGCTACTGGGAGAAAATTAACATATCTTCCCGCCACATTCTTTTAGTTCTAGGGGCGGTGCAAATGCGCTGCAGAGTTGGCTGTCAATCAAAGTGCAAGGGGTGCTTTTAGCTACCTATAGCTGCACCATGGACCAACCCAATGACTGAAAGCTGGCAGCTCGTGGGAGGAAATACACTCATTTTCTCCCTATAGCTGCTCAATTTAGTAAGGCAGCCTGGCAATATTGTAACATTATTTGCCTGCAGAACCTCATATTTACAGGTAAATAGCGTCTTCTAAGCGGACAGAGTCCCTTTAACTATATCCACTGGCATTTAATATATCCTTACTTTTCAAGGTGATGTTTAGCAGCCTTTTCTTACTGTTTACTGTTACATGCTAATCTTTCTTGTGATTTAAGAACTGCATTTTCTGAAATAACCTTAGGCCCTGTGACTCCTGAGACTCCAGGCAACCCTCGGCTTCCGAGTATGCCTTGATCACCCTGAATATGGAATCATAAGACATAAAGTAGTGTATAATAAGTTATTTTGTATGAAGGCAAACTTTGTAGAAGGCTTTCCTGACCCTCCAGTACGAGATTTAATCTTGTACTATACTGTAAATAGCTCATACCTTCTCGCCTTTTGCTCCATAAGGACCTGGATCTCCTTTCTGGCCTAGGTATCCTGGCATCCCCTATACACAGACATAATGTATAATTAATACACATTTAAAAAATTTCATATTCAAATATCGATAAGTAAAAAGAGTCAGAGTCAAAAGTGTAGTGTAATACGTAACAGAAGCTAAAATACGGTATGTTTTTAAATTTCACATCTCCCATAATAAGCTAATCTATAAAATCTATAGCATGCACTGTGAGTTGATTTCTTCCAATGGCGTAATTTCAAAGATCTGCTAAATTCATGCTGAGTAAATCATATTTATATTATGAGGTTTGTTGTAAGCTGAGTGGACTGAATTTCACAAACTATCAGATAAAATGATTGGCCAGAATATATTATGCAGACGAAAACACATGATTCATTGTCCAGTTTATCTCATGAGCAATATAACAATCTTAGAAAGCAAGGACATAAACTATCATGCTACTAATTTGTTTTCAGTACACTTACTATAGCTCGATCCCAAAATATTTAGCCAGATGTAAAAGCATCTGATTTCTTATGAAGACACTGTATCATTTAGGTATTTTAGATGGTTTGCCAATCTAAATGTCATGCGTTTAAATTAGAAATAGATTATTTTACTGTATTTCATCACATATCACTTATAACAAAAAAATATATACATTTACCAATAATACAGCTTCACTCAAGAGGTTTACAGTACTGGTCAATTTGAGCATTTTTTTAAAGGGGCTGTATAGTGGTTGCACGGTGGTCAAGTTTGCGATATGCATACTCCCGGGCAGAACAAGTTTAGTGGGCGCATCCTCACTCAATACAAGTGTATTAAAATGACGGGATATATATTCAAGCGAGACGTCATCAGAGGAAAGGGGAAGGAGTCATTGCCACAACTGCTTTCCCCACCCTGAAATAAAGTGTAATCAGTATTTCAGTTTCAGGGGTTGGGCTAGTCCCTTCTCTGAGTATATATTGGTTGTCAATCCTGACGTTTGCTCAGTAGGAGCTCACTGTGCTATATTCCTTTTTAATGTACCGTGACAATGAGCTCCCTCGCCGACTCTGATGAGAAACGACGAGCCGGCAAGAGAGCCCAGTGTCAGTGCACATTGTAAAGGAGAGAATGTAGCAAGCAGTAAGAGCAAAGACCTCTCTCTGCTTGCCGTGTTCTCTTTATTACAATGCGCACTGACAGTGTGCACTCTTGTCGGTTTGTCACATCTCATTAGAGCCCTTGAGAAAGAGGTTATGTGAAACATGCATCAGGGCAGCTGATATCATATTTGGCACTTTTGTTATGCATATCATGGATAAGATTTATATTTGCATTTGCTGAACTTTACATGTACTGAGGTTAGGAACCAGCACCTTTGCAATACTGAATAAATAGGAAACTGAATTCCTGTGACTGAAAATCATGCAGAATTAACGAGCAGATCCTATGATAATCCTCTTCCTCAATAGGTATAGCAACTAGAGATGAGCGAATATCGTTGGCTCCCTCCTTATTGGGCAAGCTATAGCGCTTACCGAAGAAGCTGCATCGGGATAAACGTGATTCAAAATGTTATTAAAAATGTTACCAATAAAATCTTCAACTCAATGAACAAAAAAAAGCAAGTCCCCACTCAGGTCTGTCATCTGTCAATGGAAATATAGGGGGCTTTCACATTACTGGTAAGTTGTAACACAAAGGTTCTGGAAAAGTGCTATGGCCCTCGCCTCCTGTGAAAATGTGAGGTTGTGGGTTATAAAAATCACCTAGGCTGGTTAATGATGCAACTATTTTTATTCCATAAATCCATGGTTGTACAACAAATCCATGTAGATGGCCAACATACAATGTCCTTAGTCCACAAGTTCCCCGTCTGAGATCTCCAAAACGCCATAGTCCATCGATCCTCCCCAGCGCAGATCGAAATCACAACTGCCTGATTCAACCCCTGTGTCAATTTCTCCCTCCCCCTTAAACATTATTCTTTAGCTCACAGAACAAAGCATATTCCAACACCTGAGGCTGACATGAGACCCCTGTGGTGACAGCTCCCTTGGTCTATTATTCCCATCCATACAATGGGCCTAGGATTGGGAGTACAATGGGGAGAGACCTTGAGATACAGAGGGGATTGATAGGATGATTGCTTGAGGGTCCTGTCACACATAGCGACACACCAGCGATCTGAACTTGTCAGGATCGCTGGTGTGTCGCTACATGATTGCTGGTGAGCTGCCAAACAGGCAGATTTCAGCAGCGATCACGACAGCGACTATACGGGTAACAAGCGATGCACGTCGCTTAGTTACCCGCAGTGTACCTTAGATACCAGCACGCTGGTGCAGGGAGCTGGTAACCAAGGTACACATCGGGTTTCTAGGAGCCGAGGGCGCCTAGAAACCCGATGTATACCTTGGTTACCAGCTCCAGCAGAGGGACGGAATCTCCATTTCACATGCTTAACACGCTGCTAGGATCCAGGTAAAGATTCTAATGATCTCCATGGTTTGATACATTTTTATAGGTATACCCTTTGCTTTTAAGTGCAAATCTCTTGGTGAATCTTTATGCCCTATTGAAAATGGTCACTGTTTATGACTAAGGTCACATTTAACTGTTCATGTTGATATTAGGGGTCTATATCCCTTTTGAGATAGCACCTTTTTGAATTTTTTATTCAGTTGCAGCTTTCCATTATCCCTTATGATAAAATGGTTACAGGAGGTTAAATGTGGGATAGTTGCACTGAAATTAAGTATGGATACTGAAAGCAATTGTTTTCTTTTTTTGTGGATTAAAGTAATCTGGTGGTCATGGGATCTTTGCCATGCAGCCATATTGACTAGTAGTGAGTTATTTTCACCGTCCCTCATTTTTTATCCTGTACCTTTTTATAAAACTTTTTTGGATTGTTGTTCTATTTGATGTTTACTAATAAAATATGAATTTTCTAATATCATCTTATTTTTCTCTTTTTTGCTTTGTCTTATGAGTGACAGAGAATTTGGTTTATTCATACATAAGATCTAGCCTGCTTGTCTTCCTCTGCTTACAGTCACTGAATGGAACATTGATTCCTGAGGATGAACTGACAAGCAAGCAAATCAATAATAAAAGACAGCAAGAAAATATCTAATAAAACACAATATCGGTGCTCCGTGCTGGAAAAAGTCTCTATCTCTTAGAGCTGTGGACTCGGCTCTATGTCCATTTGTCCTATAGTCTTTAGTGAGTGTAAGTGGCCATAGCCTCACACCCCCCAAAAGAAATTCAGCAAATTCTGTGCTCCCAAAACCAAATGCCCCACTTCCCTTATGAGCTCCACAGTGTGCCTAAACCGCAGTTAGCTTCACCTTTTGGTATTTCTATAGCAAAGAGAGCCCACTTAATTTATGGTGTCCATGTCTCCGGAAGTACAAGCTGATCATAATGTTTGGGTACTACAATGTATGGGTACTACAATGTGTGGACACTACAATGGCAGATTTGCACTTTTCACTAAGCAACATCCACGGCTGCTTACTTCTGACAAACACCCATGAAGTCAAAATTGTCACTGCACCTGTAGATAAATTCCCAGAGGGGTAGAGTAATTTCCAAAATGGGGTGACTTGAGGGGGTTTTCTGCTCTTTTTGCACTTAGAGGCTCTGTGTATGGAGTCTGACAAACTATTCTACGATAATTTATTCTCTCAGAGTCAAATAACACTCCTTTCATTCTGAGTCACGCCATGTGGCAGTACTGTATAGACACATATAAGGTGGTGCCACATTCAACAGAAATTGTATGACAAATTTGGTGCCATTTTTACCCATTTCCCCATGTGAAAATGTCAAATCTGGGGCTAAAACAAAATTTTTGTGGTTAAAGTATAATTGTTTTTTCTTCACTGCCCAACGATATAAAATTCTGTGACACACATGTCATGTCAATATGATCCCTACACCCTTAGATAAATTCATTGAGAGGTGTACAGTAGTTTGCAAAATGATCAGGTAATTTATGGAGGGTTCTGCTATTCTGGCACCTCAGAGGCTCTGCCAATGTGACATGGCACTCTCAAAATATTCCAGAAAAATGTGTACTACAATATGGCGCTTCTTCCCCACAGCTTTGCACTGTGCCTCAAAAGTAGCTTTTGACCACATATGAGATATTGGCGTACTCAGGAGAAATTGCATAACATATTTTGTTGTCAATTTTTTCCTATTATCCCTTTTAAAAATTGAAAACTTGGAGCCAGAGTAACATTTTATTGAAAAAAAAATGGTAATTTTCCATTGACAAAGCCCAATATTTTGCAATTCTGTGAATTGCCTGAGGGTTAAAAATGCTCACTACACTGATAGATGAATTCCTCAAGAGGTGTAATTTCCAAAAAGGAATCACTTGTGGGGTTTCTGCTGTTTTGGTATCACCCCATGTTAGCACCACGCCGGAGTCCTGCTCTGATAGGCAGGGTCTCCAGCGTGTCACTTCACTCACCCATGCTGCCGTCAGTTCTTCCCTTCCCCATGCTCTGCATGCCTCCAGCCGGTCCTCTAGCCATGTTCTTAGGGCACGTGCGCGTACACTCCTGCCCTCTTAAAGGGTCAACGCGTGCACTTGCTATTTCCTCAACAGCCAATAGCTGTGGGACATTATGTATATATTGCTTCCTCCACACTGAGGAGGTGCCTGAGCAACCTTCCTGTTTTGCAGTCTAAGTTGTGTAAGGTTGCATAACAATCCCTTCTGCACTCTGGTGCAAATCCTGCCTGCTGCACTGTAGTGCAAATCCTGCCTGCTGCACTCTGGTGCAAATCCTGCCTGCTGCACTCTGGTGCAAATCCTGCCTGCTGAACTCTGATACAAACACTGCCTGCTGCACTCTGGTGCAAATCCTGCCTGCTGCACTCTGATACAAACACTGCCTGCTGCACTCTGGTGCAAATCCTGCCTGCTGAACTCTGATACAAACACTGCCTGCTGCACTCTGGTGCAAATCCTGCCTGCTGCACTCTGATACAAACACTGCCTGCTGCACTCTGGTGCAAATCCTTCCTTGCTTCAATCTGATGCAGATCCTGCCTGCTGAACTCTGATGCAAACTTTGTCTGCTGCACTTTGGTGTGAACTCTGCTGCACTCTGATGTGAACTCTGCTGCATTCTATTTCAAACTCTGCCAGCTGCTCCCTCCAGTCTGTCTTCTGGGTCCAGCTGTTGCATGTCCGTTGGTCTGTCTTGGAGTGGCACCTGACGTTCCTCCGGAGCCAAGTCTAACCTCACTGTAGCAATATGTTATATGCTGAGCCGCCTCTAGGGGTCTCACTACCTGGATGTATTCAGAGAATAGAAAGGAGGGACTCGTTGGTAAGAGCTAGAGACAGGAAGCATTCATGTAATGTGGCTGAGAGAACCTACACACAATAAAGTAACCCGTTACCACAATCGTGTCAGAGGCATAAACGAGAAACGGAACATGGTGGCAGCAGGGCTGAACCTATAAAGAACAAGTGTACAGACAATCCAGGCAGCTTGTGGTACAAAGCTCAACTGTAAGTACAGTGCCCACAGTACAGCATTATGGAGACCGCATTAAAACCTCCTCAGAGACTAGACATCATGTCCTCAAATCTATCGCAGACCTGGAGACATTGGAAGGAGGAGTTTACTCTGTATGTGGATCTTACAGTAGACACCAATGATCAGAAGCGTAAGGTGAAGCTCTTCTACTATCTGATTGGAGAAAAAGGCAGAGAACTTGCTCAGACCCTGATCCAGGACGGTACGGACAGTCTGGCAGACATTGTACAGGCATTTGATAAGCACTGTGACCCCAAGAAGAATGAGACAGTGGAAAGATTTAAGTTTTTCACCAGAAATCAGGAGATGGGAGAGATTATAGACGCATATGTGACTGAGCTGAAAAGACTGGCAGCAACATGCAGCTTTGGAGATATCAGAGATTCTCTTATCAGAGATAGAATAGTGTGCAGCATCAGAGAGCCACAGCTAAGAGAGAGACTGCTGAGAGAGGGGGAGTTAACCCTAGAGAAATGCATGCAAATAAGCAGAGCTGCAGAGCTAACAAGAGACAGCCTGAAGATAATGGCAGACACCACTGAAGAGCCAGTACATGCAGTAACCATGAAAGGAAAAGCAGAGCACCAAGCGAGAACAGTCCAATGCAGATACTGTGGCAGAAGACATGAAAGAGACAAAGAGAAGTGTCCAGCATATGGACAAAGCTGCAGGACCTGTGGTAAGATTAATCATTTCACAGCTCTCTGCAGACTTAAGCCCTTTAAAAGGCACAGAGAAATTCACAGTGTGACACAGGACAATGACAATGCAGAAGATATTACATGGATACAGCTACAGTCTGCAACAGAGAATGTCAATACAGTCAGACAGCCAGAACCTAAAGATACAAGACAACTGTTTGCAACTCTTTTATTAAATGACAAACCCATTAGATTTCAGTTGGACTGTGGAGCAAGTTGCAATGTCGTACCGGAGGATCTACTAAATGAACAGGTGTCCATTGAACCTACTGATAAGGTACTTATGATGTACAACAAAACGATACTGAAACCTCTTGGGACATGCAAACTGAAGGTTAGTAAGCCATGCAACAAAAAGAGTTATGGAGCCCAATTTACAGTGCTGCAGGGTGGTGACCACATACCGTTACTATGTATAAAAGCAGTTCAGGCAATGGACTTAATAAAGGTACAATTCCATAACATTATGTCTGTGGAAGTCAAACAGAGTATGAAGGATATCCCAAAAGCAGACAGCAATCTAGATTTACAGATTATAAAAACACAGTATGCGGATGTATTTGAGGGTGATGGATGTTTTGAAGGAAAACACAAACTGGAAATTGATAACACAGTACAACCTACCAGATTACCGACAAGAAAAGTGCCTGTAGCGCTACTTCAGCCATTGAAAGAAGAACTACAGGATTTAGAAAAGCGAGGCATGATAGAAGTCGTCCATCAGAGCACAGACTGGATAAGTAGTTTGGTCATAGTGCAGAAACCATCAGGAAAACTAAGAATTTGTATCGATCCCAAACCACTCAACAACGCTCTCAAAAGGGATCACTATCCGATGCCTACAATAGAGGATGTGCTACCAGATTTATCAAAGGCAAAAATATTTTCAGTTTGTGAGGTAAAAAAATGGATTTTGGCATGTGGAACTGGATGAAGAATCCAGTTTATTGACGTTTTCTTCTCCATTTGGTCGCCGTAAATGGCTGAGAATGCCCATGGGACTGACACCAGCTCCAGAAATATTTCAGCAGAAGTTGATGCAAGCTTTGGAAGGACTCCCAGGGGTAAAGACGATAGCAGATGATATATTAAGGCTAAGTGCACACGTTCAGGAATATTTGCGTTTTTTTCGCGTTTTTTTCCGCGATTTTCCGCGGTAAAAACGCGAAAAAAACGCAAGCATTAAGCATCCTATACATGTTAATTGATTCCGCATGTTTTGGCCACATGTTGCTTTTTTTCCGCGAAAAAAACGCTTCGCGGAAAAAATAGCAACATGTTCATTAATTTTGCGGAATGTAAGCGGTTCATGTGCGGTGGTACCCAGGGTCTGGAGGAGAGGAGACTCTCCTCCAGGCCCTGGGTACCATATCCCTGGTAAAACAATAATTAAAATAATAAATAATGATATTCTCACCTTCCTGCGGCCCCCGCAGCCTTCCCGCCTTCAGCGACGCTCCCGGCAACTCCCGGTCCCAAGAGTCCTTTGCGAGAATCACCCAGATGGCGTAGCGGTCTCGCGTGATGCTACGTCATCGGTGTGATTTGTCGCAATGCATCCTTGGGACCGGGAGTTGCCGGGAGCGTCTCTGAAGGCGGGAAAGCTGCGGGGGCCGCCGGAAGGTGAGAATATCATTATTTATTATTTTTTTTATTATTTTTACATTAGATCTTTTTACTATTGATGCGACATAGGCGGCATCAATAGTAAAAAGTTGGTCACACGTGTCAAACACTATGTTTGACTCGTGTGACCAACCTGTGAATCAGTTTTCCAAGCAATGCTACAGATCGCTAGGAAAACGCTAGCATTCTGCAAGCTAATTACGCTTGCAAAACGCTATTATTCTGGCGGGAATACGCATACAAAAAAAGTGCGTATTTCCCGCGGGAGAAGTGCGGGATTGCCGCGGAAATTTCCGCGGCAATTCCGCAACGTGTGAACTTAGCCTAATAGTGGGAGAAGGTGACGATATGCAATCTGTAATAAAGAATCACGATACAAGGATGCTACGATTTTTAGATAGGTGTAGAGAAAAAAGGATAAAGTTGAACTTGGAAAAGTTGAAACTGAAAAAGACGGAAGTGCCATATATAGGACATCTTCTAACCTCAAATGGAGTGAAAGTGGATCCAGAAAAGGTGAAGGCGATACAAGAGATGCCTACCCCAACAGATGTGTGTGGAGTACAACGATTTTTGGGCATGGTGAATTATCTGTCCAAGTTTTGCAAGAATCTATTAGACATGTGTGAGCCAATGAGACAGCTAACTCACAAAGATGTGTTGTGGGAATGGACAGAAGCACAGGAGACGGCTTTCCAATCAGTAAAGACAGCCATTGCAGACACAGCAACCTTAAAATATTTTGATCCACAGTTAGAGGTGGTAGTCCAATGTGATGCGTCAGAAAAAGGCCTAGGTGCCACATTAATGCAAGAGCGGCAACCAATCACATTTGCAAGCAAAGCGCTAACACCGACAGAGCAGGGATATGCCCAAATCGAAAAGGAGTTACTAGCTGTGGTGTTTGGAATGGAAAGGTTTCATCAGTACACATACGGTCGACAGGTAACAGTACAGTCAGATCACAAACCGTTGGAGAGCATTACAAAAAAAACACTACTAAATTCACCAAAGAGACTGCAGCGCATGCTTCTGCGACTTCAAAAATATGATTATGAAATTGGATATTGTCCAGAAAAAGACTTGTTGATTGCAGATACTCTAAGCAGAGCGTACTTACCCAACTCAGAGGATAAAGGACAAGAAATGGACAACATCAATATGTGTGATTATCTTGCAGTATCTAAAGATAAACTGAAACAAATACAGACCTTCACAGAAAAAGATAAAACACTACAGATATTAAAAACTGTGATCCTGCAGAGCTGGCCAAAATATAAGCAGCATGCTCCAAAGGAAGTTGCTCCATTCTTCCATATACGAGATGAACTGTCAGTACACCAAGGAATCATCATAAAGGGAGAAAGGGCAGTGATACCGGAGACTCTGAGAAGAGACATACTACAGAAATTACACTCGTCCCACTTGGGCATTGAAGGATGTTTGCGGCGAGCAAGAGAATCAGTTTATTGGCCGGGTATGAATGATCACATAAAAAGTTACATAGCACAATGTGAGATATGTGCGTCCGGCGGGGATAAACAACCGAAAGGGCCATTGCAACCGCATGCCGTTCCCAATAGACCATGGTCAAAAATAGGAATAGATTTGTTCACATTGGAGGAAAGAGAATACCTGTAAGGTTCTTTGTCTCTGTTGACATGTTCCTTGAAACTCAGTTTTCCGTCGGCCATTTTGCTTTCTGTCTTTCTGCAGCTCTTGCCCTCAGTTAATATGGAGTTTCCAGTTTTCATGTTCCCGCCCTGATTCTTCCCTCTTGCTTCTTAAGCAGCCTCAGCTGAACAATCAGTGCTCCTGAATCAAGCCTCAGTCAGTCTGTGACCTGACTTCTGGAAACCTTGGACTTGTACTCCAGCTATTCCCTACTGAGGAACCTTGGAACACTTTTGGACTCTGGAAACCTGCTGTTTGGTGAATCCATGTTTGCAGAGGAATTACGGTACAGAGAAGAGATCCTGAACCTGCTTTGGAGATTTATTGTAGTGCTTGAAGTTACTCTGGCCTGCTGTGTCTCCTGTCGCTGTTCCTGCAAACTGTGTGAACTTTTCAGCATGCTTGTATGAAGTAATACAAGTCATTTCATATCAACCTGTGTCTCCTGTGTTTTCCTCACACCCAAGCACAAGACGCTATAGGAACTGTACACTATACATGACAAGATTCAGGAGCCAATGTTTAGTGTCTGCTGGGTCTGGGAAAGCCGTGTCTGCTGTGACTGTGGATATCAGATGTCCGTTTAATACCTTATGTGATGACAGTGGTTGTGACTTCTCACAACCATTCCAGGTGAGCGCATTCCCTTAAAATTTTACTCTGGAGTGTTACCACAGGTAAACACTATTGTTTTTTTTTCCTTTCCTCTTCTCCTTCCAGCACTTCTGCCTTAAAAGATCTGGAAGATGGAGGCCCGCATAAAGGAACTTTGCGGAGTGACTGATACAATCCTTTCAGATGTACAGACTTTAAAAACCCGTTTTGCAAGCCTACAGGACCTCACTAATCATAATTTGCAAGTGTTTGGACAGACTACCCAGGAATTGCGAGCCAGGATTGAGGCTCTAGAGGAACGAGCCCAGGTTCCTGCCATAACCCCAAGTTCTGGGATCCCCAAATTACCTCCTTTTCGTTTTGGCGGTGAACGTGAGAAATTCAGGGGATTTATTAATCAATGCAATTTATTTTTCTCTGCACATGCTTCACAATTTCCCACTGAACGATCCAAAGTGCTTACTATAATCATGTTGCTTACATATAAGGCTTTGATGTGGGCAAACCCTCTGATTGAGACTGAGGATGATTGTTTGAATCACCTTGATGCTTTAATTTCAGCCATGGGGCAGGTGTTTGATGACCCCAATCGAGGTGCAACAGCTGAAGCAGCCATGTTAACTTTGCACCAAGGTAAGCGTTCAGTAGCCGAATATGCCCTGGATTTCAGGAGATGGGCTCTTGATACCACTTGGGACACTTCCGCTAAAAAATCTATTTTTCGGAAAGGGTTGTCTCCACTGATTAAGGATGAACTTGCTTGTGCCGACCCTCCCACTGCGTTAGGTGACTTTATTAACTATTGTATCCGTATTGATGCTCGTCTGACTGAACGCAGACAAGAGAGATGGTTCGAAAATAATCGCACTAACCTTTTACTACCTCCCTCCTCAGCTAAGGAACCTTTGAGTAGGATCACAAGGGAACCAGAACCTGAACCCATGCAGGTGGACTCTTTACAAAGACGGGTTAGTGATGCACGCAAAGAACATCGTATAAAGGAAAATCTATGTTTCTACTGTGGTAAGTCAGGGCACTTCATTATAAACTGCCCCAGACGTTCTCGTAAGACTACTGCAGCAGTCATTCACTGTGAGTGTTGCGAGAGGAGCTCTGTCATGTCCGAGCCTCAGGCTCCAGAGAGATCTGCTGCAAGAGATCTTGATTTCTCGGACTTAAACTCTGTTAGTTCTGGGGACGATGACGGTATAAACGCTGCAATTTTTCAAGTTTCCTCAGCGGTGTCCCAGCTGAGTTATAAAAGAAACAGTTCTCATTGCTTCCTTTCCATCAAACTCTGGGTTGACTCAGTCTGGGTGTCTAGCTCTGCTATGATCGACTCAGGAGCAAGTGGAAATTTTATGGATATCTCCTTTGCTCTGAAACAGGGGATACGTTCAGTGAAGAAGGCTACTCCAGTACAGATGGAGACTGTGGATGGCTCTCTACTGACTTCTGGACCAGTGGATCAAGAAACAGAGCCTTTGAGGGTCCTTATGGGTAAAGATCATCAGGAGAAAATGTCTTTTTTGCTTATCTCTTCTCCCCACTTTCCCATTATTCTAGGGCTACCATGGCTGCAGGCGCAGAATCCTACGATTAACTGGGAGACCAAGGAATTACACTTTCCGGAGAAACAGATGAGTCAAGGAGTTTCAGCTTGCTCTGTTCCTAAAGGAACCATGTCAGTCCCTGAACTACCAGCTGTATGCCAGGACTATGTGGATTTATGTGACAAGAAGAACGCTGATCAGCTTCCTCCTCACCGTCCATATGATTGTCCAATTGAATTATTGCCTGGAGCCGAGATACCTTTTGGTAAGATCTACCCCCTAGCGGGGCCCGAGCTAAAAGCTTTGAAGGATTATATAGACGAAAATTTAGCCAAGGGCTTCATACGCCCCTCTTCATCTCCCGCAGGTGCACCCATCTTCTTTGTGAAGAAGAAAGATGGATCTCTGAGACCCTGCATAGACTATAGGGAACTCAATAAGGTTACTATTAGAAACCGTTATCCATTGCCTTTAATCCCTGAGTTGTTGGAGAGAGTGCGGCATGCCAAAATTTTCTCTAAACTGGATCTCCGTGGGGCCTATAACTTGGTCCGTATTAGACCTGGGGATGAATGGAAGACTGCTTTCAGGTCACGCTATGGACACTTTGAATATCTAGTTATGCCTTTTGGTCTGAGTACCGCCCCAGCCACTTTCCAACACTTCGTGAATGATATCTTCAGGGATCTCCTAGATACATTTGTGGTGATTTATCTGGATGATATTCTAATTTTTTCTAACTCCACAGAGGAACATCATGGACATGTGAGAATGGTCTTAGAACGCCTAAGACAAAACCATCTTTACATCAAACTTGAAAAATGTGAATTCCATAGGACCGAAATTCAATTTCTGGGGTATGTACTATCTACGCAAGGGATTAGTATGGATGGAAGCAAGACCCAAGCCATCAAGGATTGGCCAATTCCTAGAAATGTGAAGGAGGTGCAGCGTTTCATTGGGTTTGCCAACTTCTATAGACGTTTCATTAAGAATTTTTCTGAGGTAGTGTCACCTATCACCCAACTTACCCGGAAACAGTCTAGGTTCTCCTGGACCCCGCAAGCTCAGGAAGCATTTTCCTGTTTAAAGGATAAATTTACCACCGCACCTATCTTAGTACATCCCAACCCCGAGCTTGCCTTCATAATAGAGGTGGATGCTTCAGACTGTGCCATTGGAGCTATACTCTCTCAGAGAACAGGTGAGAAGAATGTCTTGCATCCCTGTGCCTTCTTTTCCCAGCAGTTGTCTTCGGCTGAGAGGAACTACGATGTGGGCAATAGAGAATTGTTGGCCATTATTGCCGCCTTCAAGGAATGGAGACACCTTCTTCAGGCAGCTGCACAGCAAATAGTCGTCCTTACAGACCATCGTAACCTTGAATTTATCAGGTCGGCTAAGTGCCTGACTCCTCGCCAGTCTCGCTGGAATCTTTTCCTAAACCAATTTAATTTTGTCATTTCTTATAGACCAGGATCGCGCAATAGAAAGGCTGATGCACTCTCTAGGATTCATTCAGCAGAGACACGTCCACTTACTCCTCCTAAGACTATTCTTCCTGACTCTAGATTCCTGGGAGTGATTCATAATCAAGACCTACTTAAGGACATCAAGGAAGCATACCATGCGGATTCTTTGTTGGCTCAACCCCCAAGGGACGTAAGTCTTGTCTTTAAGAATGGTGTGTGGATTCAGGGACAACGTCTGTATATACCTGAAACAGTCAGATTGAGAGTATTGCAACTCATCCACGATTCCAAGATAGCCGGGCATAGGGGAATTCTAAAGACACAAGAATTTCTTTCTCGTTTCTTTTGGTGGCCCACTTACAGGAAAGATGTTTTAAACTATGTCACTTCATGTGAAGTCTGTGCAAGATGCAAAACACCTCGCTCCTCACCAACTGGTCTGTTGCAACCTCTTCCCACCCCGTCCCGCCCGTGGGGATCCATTTCTATGGACTTCATTGTGGAGTTACCAACCTCTCAAGGGAAGAACACCATTCTAGTGGTGGTTGACCGTCTAACAAAGGCAGCTCATTTTATCCCTTGTGTCGGCTTACCCACTGCAAAACAGACATCAGACTTGATGATTAAGAATGTGTTTCGCTTTCATGGAGTACCGGATGAGGTCATTTCGGATCGAGGGGTGCAATTCACTTCAAGGTTTTGGCAAAATTTCTGTGCAGCATTGGACATTAAAGTAAACCTTTCTTCTGCTTTTCATCCCAGACTAATGGACAGACAGAACGAACCAATCAGACCCTGGAGCAGTATCTCCGCTGTTTTATCTGCCACCTACAGGATGATTGGGTGGATCTACTTCCACTGGCTGAGTTCTCTTATAACAACTCTCAGAGAGCCTCCACTAAGCAGTCTCCTTTTTACTCCAATCTAGGTTATCATCCTAACATTCTTCCTCGATTTCCCATAGATACGCCCTTGCTGGCAGTGGCTGAAAGAATCACTTCTTTACAAAAGAATATGGATCTTCTAAAGGAAAATCTAGAATTGGCTCAGGAAAGGTACAAGAAAGCAGCAGATAAATTTCGTAAACCTGCACCAGCTTTCAAGGTAGGAGATTTGGTCTGGCTGTCAACCAGAAATCTTAAATTAAAGATTCCATCGTCTAAATTGGGACATAAGTACATTGGACCTTATAAGATCAATAAGATTATAAGTGCTGTTGCTTGTCGTCTTCAACTGCCCAGAACTATGAGAATCCACCCTGTCTTTCATGTATCCCTACTAAAGGCTGCAACACCCAATACGTTTCCTGGACGTTCTTCTCCTTGCCCTGACCCAGTGCTGGTCGATGGTCAGGAAGAATTTATGGTGGAAAGGATTCTAGATTCCAGGTTGTACAGAAATCAGTTGCAATATTTGATTAAATGGCAGGGCTACCCAGTGGAGCACAACTCATGGGAACCAGTCAATAATGTAAATGCTCCTCGCCTGCTCCGCCAGTTTCATCAGAGGTACCCTGACAAGCCTGGTCTGAGGTCATCCGGAGGTTGTCCCTAAGGGGGGAGTAATGTAAGGTTCTTTGTCTCTGTTGACATGTTCCTTGAAACTCAGTTTTCCGTCGGCCATTTTGCTTTCTGTCTTTCTGCAGCTCTTGCCCTCAGTTAATATGGAGTTTCCAGTTTTCATGTTCCCGCCCTGATTCTTCCCTCTTGCTTCTTAAGCAGCCTCAGCTGAACAATCAGTGCTCCTGAATCAAGCCTCAGTCAGTCTGTGACCTGACTTCTGGAAACCTTGGACTTGTACTCCAGCTATTCCCTACTGAGGAACCTTGGAACACTTTTGGACTCTGGAAACCTGCTGTTTGGTGAATCCATGTTTGCAGAGGAATTACGGTACAGAGAAGAGATCCTGAACCTGCTTTGGAGATTTATTGTAGTGCTTGAAGTTACTCTGGCCTGCTGTGTCTCCTGTCGCTGTTCCTGCAAACTGTGTGAACTTTTCAGCATGCTTGTATGAAGTAATACAAGTCATTTCATATCAACCTGTGTCTCCTGTGTTTTCCTCGCACCCAAGCACAAGACGCTATAGGAACTGTACACTATACATGACAATACCTGGTAACTGTGGACTATTTTTCTAACTTTTGGGAAGTGGACCATTTGCAGGATACAAGAGCAAGAACAGTTATTAAAAAACTCAAGGCTCATTTTGCCAGATATGGGATTCCAGAGATTGTTTTTGCTGATAATGCCGCTCAATTTAGGTCAGAAGAGTTCAAGGAGTTCAGCAAGTTATGGGAATTTGAACACAATACATCATCTCCTGGATATCCTCAAAGCAATGGCAAAGCGGAATCAGCGGTGAAAACAGCAAAGAATTTTTATTAAAGAGCAAAACGGGCAGGACGATTATACATCTATACTGGCCCACAAAAAACACCCCTTTCCCCAAAGGTCTAGACAGCAGCCCGCACAAGCTTCTGAGCAAAGGGACAAGGACACCAAAACCAACAGCAGTCATCTTCTGAAGCCAAATCTGTAGGGGAAGAGGTCAAAACAAAAAAAAATCAGGAAAAACAAGCTTCTATTAAATAATCGGCAAAAGATCTACCAGAACTGAACAAAATGACAACATCAGTCACCCGAGCAAAAAAGAAAACAATGGAGAAAAGCAAAGGGGCTCCAAAACTAGGCCTAGATCCTACGAAATTGTGACGGGGAGGGAGAAAACAAGGGAAAAATCAAGACATCGAGGAAAACGCAAAAAGGGGACTGATACATGGTCATAAACGAAACCCTCAACCCCATGGGAAACAGCAAGTCTAACGAGGGCTACAGGGAGGCCCCCAGGTTCAGATGGAGTTCTGGTCAGAGACAGGCAATACCAATGGGGAAAACGCCAATCAGAAAACCCACCGAATAGTGGCAGTAACCATCGTAGTTACTAGATCGGGCAGAATAAACAAACCCAGCACACCTCAAGGACTATAAAACAACCAAGATTTTAAAGTACTTAATAGCATGATCTTGCCATTATGTTTATGCCCAAATCTTGAATATTAAATTTTCACATGTAGTTAGTTATATTAGCTTAGTTATTTCTTCAGTTAAAAGACAAAGGATGTAGCAATATGTTTATCTGGGGGCCGCCCGGGGGTCCACACCGGATGTTTTCAAGGATAAAAAGGGGGGGGGCTCTTTGGTAAGCTAAGACAGGAAGCATTCATGTAAGGGGCTGAGAAACCGAAAAACAATAAAGTAACCCTACCAAATCGGTCAGGGCATAAACGAAAAACGGAACACCACCATCAGAGGCCAGTGAACGCGGGTATTTTTTTTGTCACCCCATCCAGGTCTGCAGGGCCGGGCACAGTGGTTCCCAAACTATGCCTGACACCCCCCACAGGTGAAACAAATGGTTTGTGGACCCACTGTGCACGGGGTTATTTTTTCCTAGGAAGGGGCGTACTAAGCATTACTGTTGCTCACGGAACCTATGGAAAAGGCTTGAGGTGCAGGTATCGCCGGGTACCTTTCCCACTAGTCAACACAAAAAAATCATCACAAAGTGATATGCCCTTTTTTAGGGAGTTTGAGTGCTGATTCCAAAATTTCTTATTTTGCTCTACCACATAAAGTTTCTGAGACAGAAGTATTTTTGTTATTTCTGCATTTTCAATGATGTGATTTTTTTTTTGATTCCCATTTCTTTGCTTGTCTTACTTTTTGAAATTTTTGTAATTTTGGGAAAGGGAAAAATTTAAATTTTAACCAAAAACATTTAAAAAAAACATTTAGGGGGAAAAAAAAAGGGGGGAAATTTGGGAGCAGAAAATTTTGCCAAAAAGGGGGAAAAAAAAATAAAAGGCCCTTAAAAAAATTCCCCCCAAAGGGGGAAAGGGGAACGTTTAACCCCGGGAAAGCTTTTTTCAAACCCCAAAAAAAGGGGGCCCAGGGAATTTTGACCCCCAAAAAATAAAGACCCAAATCCCTTAAAAACCCCTTTAAAACAAATTTTAAAAAATCCCTTTCCCCCCCAAAATTTAAAAAACCCCAAAACCCCCAATTCCCCCAAAAAACCTTTGTCTTTTGGAAAAACCATTTTTTCGGGTACCATTTTTTTTTTTTTTTAAAACCTTAACGAAAACCATTTAAAAGAAAAAAAAAAAAAATTTTAAAAAACAAACAACCAAAAGGTTTGTTTTTTTCAAAAAAGGAATCCCCAAAAACCATAAAAAAAAATTCCAAACCCAAAAAAATTAAAAAAACAAAACGGGCCCCCCAGTATTTTTCAAAAAAAAAAAGGGTTTAAAAAAAGGGAAAAATTTGGGGAAAAAGCTAATTTTGGTCCCCCAAAAAAACCCAAATTTTTGTAACATTTTTTTTCAAAAAAATTAAAAAAACAAATGTTAAAAACCAAAGTTTACCTGGGGAGTTTCCCCCGAGGTAAAAGGAATTTTTTAAACCCCCCCCCGGGGGTTTAAAAGAAAAAATTTACCGGGGGGGGCCCCCAAAAAACCCTTTAAAAAGGGGCCCAAAAATTTTTTAATAAAATGTTTATTTAAAAGGAAAAAATTTTAAACCCAAAAACAAAAAAATTTCCTTTTTCAATTGGGAAAAATTTTTTTCAAGGGGGGCCTAAAATTTTAAAACCCAAGGGAAATAAACCCCAAAATCCCATTGCTAAAAATGCCCAAAAAAGGGAAATTTAAAAAAACTTTTAAATTTTTGATGCTATACAAAAAAAAAAATCAAAAGGGAAATATCTGGGAAATTTTTTAAAAGTTTTGGGACTGCAAGGGGGAATTAAGGAGTTTTCAAAAAATATTGTTTCTTTGGTTTATGGAGGTAAAATACTTTAGAGCAAATTTTTCGTGATTGGGGACAGGGGAACACATTTTTTCCAGGAAAAAGGGAAAAAGCAGCAAAACCCTTTTGCCCCCCCAAAAAAAATTTTTTTTTCCTCCACAAAATACAAATTTGGTTTTTTAAAAAATTTTTGGGAAACCAGGCAAAGAAAAAAACACAATTTTCCAGAAAAATTTCACAAAAATTCCCACTTTTCACCACGAAACTGGGGGGGGGTTTTTTGGTCCTCAGATTAGAGAGTTTAAATGAAGTTTATGGTTTGAAGGAACTGAAAAAGAAAGGAATTGAGATCTTGGGAAAAGCTTCAAGTGGATCGTGAAAACTTCTGGGAAAAAAAAAATCTCCAAATATGTTGAAGGGTTAAAGGAACTGCTAAATGCATACCAGTGTCTTTGGTTCACATCCCCTCTAAAATGCACTTTTTGCATTCACATTTAGATTTTCTTCCCTCAAAATCTTGGGGAGTAACGATGAACAAGCGAGCGGTTTCACCAGGAAAATTAAATAATGAAACACCGCTACCAGGGTTTTTGGAAAGACTCCTTTATGGCAGGTACAGTTGGATGTTATATAGGAACAACCCGAAAAATCATATCAACAACAGTCAAATGTCAAGCACTTTTAATTTCTGCTCATATTTTGGTTTCAATTTTTGCAAGTGAAATTATTTTGGTTTCAGTAAAAACTGTTTTGTAAGGTGAAGGCATTTCTTTTGATATGAAAATTACTGTTTTCTTAATGTGGCCCCAAAGATTCCTATACCTTATAATAATATGCCCAGGGAAAACTAAAACTGCAAAAAAAAAAACTATATACATTTTTAAATCAGGACAAAAAATGTTTAAGAAAAGTAAAAGTCACCTGCGATGATTACAAAAAAAATTTTTTTGTAACCTGTAAAATTCTTGGGCATTCCTAGTACGCAGCCCCCTGACCCCAAGGTTAGGTTCGCTGAAAAGGATAACAACTCCAACCCGCTCAGACACTTGTTCAGGACCCCGGTTACGACATGGGGTGCCCACAGAACTGATTCGGACCTGGTTTTAGCTGGAAAAATGACACCATTTTAAAAACTGATCCCTCAAAGTGCCAAAACCACTTTTAAGAATTTTATTAACCCTTTAGGGTGCTTCACAGGAATTAAAGCAAAGTAGAAAGGGAAAAAAAAGGGAAAAATTTAAATTTTCCCACAAACAATTTCATTTAGCCACAAAATTTTTTCAATTTTACAAGGGGAGCAGGGGAAAATGCAGACACAATTAAAAAATTTGTATGATTTTCAAATGATTTGACACATGGAATTAGGTCTTGCAATAACCTCTTACCGCCAAAGACGTTTCACCTTCCAAAGACCTATTTTTTTCAAATCTGACTTGCACATTATATGGCAAACATGGAATGCTTCTTCCCAATGCTAGTGATTCTGAGAAGTTTTTTCATGATACTTTGTAGTTCATAACAGTGTAAAGCACTAATTCATGAAAACATCAAAATTTGGCAAAAACTAAAACCTTTTCATTTTTTTAGATTTTAGTTTTTATGCCCTGAAACCAAAAAAGACAAACCATACCAAATTGTTAATGAAAAAACATTTCCCATATGTCTTGTTTGCACCCAACATTTTTTAAGCACCCTTTTAATTTTTGTTAGGATGTTAGAAAGGTTAAAAAAGTAACAGCAAATAAAATTTACAAAATCCATTTTTTTATAGCCCTATTAAGCTTGAAGTGACTTTGGTGCCATATATCATAAAAACTCCCAAGGAGTTTTAGAAGCTCTTGTCATAATTGGGCGGAGAAAAATCCAACGATAAAACTCCTAAAAATGATACAAATTAAAAAAACCGCATTGTTAACGTTAAATGTGTTAACTGTTATTAATTTGCTTTTACAGGATTTAATGAAAATTGGAATGAAAAGTCAATTTTTTTCAAAAAAATGTTGTTTTTAGCCTCACATTTTCCTTTTTCACAAGCAAAAATTGAAGAAAATTCATCTAAAATGTTTTTAATACAATTTCTAGTAAAAGTGGCGTTGCTCAAAAGTTTAAAATCCACTATTACCCATATGCATAACATGGAAGAGAAGCAGTCCTGTATAAATTTTGTGGACAATTTTGCGGAATAATTTTCATACCAGATCATTTGAAATATCCCCGAGTGCCAAAAAAAAAAGAAACTCTACAAATAGTTTATTTTGGAAACTACCCCCCAAGAAATTCATCAAAAGGGTGATAACCTTTTAGGATTCCCCAAAATGCTTCCTGACAGTTTTTAGATAGGATGTAAAAATGAAAAAAAAAGTTTTTCCCCCCAAAGATTTTGCTTCAGCCCCAAATTTTTAACTTTTCTAAGGGGTAGCAAAACAAAAAAGAACGCAATATTTGTACAGCAATTTATTTCTGAGGATGCTTTAACTGTTTGGCATACATGGCAGGGCTCTGAAGAGAAGGAGCATTGAACTTTTGGAGCGCTCTTTTGATTGAATAGATTGTAGATACATGTTGCATTTGCGGGGGCCCCAGAGGTCTGAAACAAAAAATCTCCTTCAAGTGAACCTGTTTTGGGGGGGAAAATTACACTCCTCAATAATTCACAAAGAGTTTGGTACCTTTTCCCCATCTACAGGTACTTCCCCAAAAGTTTAAAACATGGGATGATAAAAATGAAGAATTATTTTTTTTCCACAAAAATGTTGCTTTAGGCCCAACTTCTTCATTTTTACAAGGTGCAAAAAAGAAAAAGACCACCACATTTTGCAAGCAATTTCTTCTGATATGACGGTCAGAAACTACTAATGACACTACAATTTGTATCAAAAAATTTCATCAATTGGGCCCAAAAAATTGTTTTAAAACACATGAAAAAGAGCTCAGAAGGGAGAAATACCCTCAAGTTGACCGTATTTAAAAAACTATTCTCCAAAAGGAAATTATCTATTGGTGTGTTGAGCATTTTGAACCTACATGTGCCTCACAGATTTTTATAAAGCTTGGTAATGCAAATGAGAAATTATGCTTTTTCCTCTAAAATGTTGTTTTAGCCCCAAATCTTTAATTTTCACAAGAGGTAGTAGAAGAAACTGACCCATCAATTTATAAATTTTTTTTTTTGCAAAAGCAGAAACGCCCAATATGTGGTAAGAAGCTAAAGTTTGTGCTGGGCTCAAAATGGATTGCTATTTGTTTTTTAGCACAAATGGAAGAAATAATTTGTGGCACCACTTGCAGAACCTGTCACAAGTGTCTCATGTCCTCCTGGGAGATCTGCGGTTAGAAGATCACTATGTATTGTGAATCGCAGATCTTCCATTTAGCCTGTGTGTTAATGTCACATATTAAATGGATTTGGTTTGTTTTGGTGCTGAAGAGGTTAACGACCTTTTCTATGCTGGTCAGAAACATGCACCTCCATTCAGCTGCTTCTCATATGGTCATCATCTTTTCCTATAAAACTTGGCCAGACCTTCTCTTCCTTGCCAGTGAAAACGTTGCTTCCTAGCTTCTTGGAGACTCTGTGCTAAATTGAAGCTTGTTATTGTTACTGGAGATTGTTGCGTACTATTTTTGGGTGTATGCCATCCTCATTTTCCTATTCCCACTTGGTTGGTACGTTCCTATCCTTCCCTATATACTTCTCTACCTTTCGTGACTGTATGTTTGTTGCTTTCTGTTATCCCTGTCTGTCTTACCTGTTGATACTCTAGTATTTCTGTCCAAGGCCTCCCTGGGGGGGAGGGGACAGTTTAGGGAATAACAGGAAAACAGTAAGGCTGGTGGCCCAAACCTCCACACCTTTAGAGGTACCTTTGGGAGCAAGGATAGTTAGGGCCCCAGTCCTAGGGATGGTTCATGAACAGTTACAGCATGACAGAATCCCCAAGGTGCTAGAACATTATAAAACCCCAAATGTGACCTTATTTTAATATCTCACAAAATGCATATATTGGTGAGGTGAGCATTTTTATCTCACATGTGTTTTGCAAATTTCTTTTCCATTTGACTGTGAAAATGAAAAATGTAATTTGTTACAATAATAAGTAGATTTAGACCTTAATGTTTAATGTTTACCATAGTCAATAAGAATAAGACTACCATGAAATGTATTACTCTATTTCTCCCAAATACGGCAATATCCTATATATGTTCATACACTACTCCTTGGGCACACAGCAGCATCATTTGGCTTTTGGGGTATAGAGTTTCCTTGAGTAGTTTATGTCGACTATTTGCAGAGTCACTGTCAAAACAACAGAAATTCCCAAATAGTGACCTGATTTTGCAAATTACACTCAGGGAAATCATATATAGGTGTGTTGACTATTTTGACAGAGATTAGTGTGCACTAGATGTTGCTGAGTGAAAAATGCAAGTATGATATTTTAGTGGCCAATACATAATGCTTAGCTAATGCTTCTGCAGACACTAGTTCCATACATTTTTAAGCAGGTGTTTCAGTACTTAATAGCAATATGATATCAGTTGGAGTCTGACACTCACTAAAGCTGCTCCTGCATTGGCCTGAATTAGGCAATGTACAGGTGGAACACAAAAGCTCTTGCGCATTACTTGCTGGCTGCTAGAAAGTAATGCAGTACTTCAATGGCCGATAAGGTGCAGTACTTGTCTGTGACCATGTACAAACATTTTTTTCTGAGATGGACAAAAATGATGAGTTTGTCAAGTGGAAACTATTTCAGGAAAACTTTCCTTCTTGGGATAGTTTTGGAGATGTTTGCTGAAGGATTTCCTACAGTTTTGAAGAGTTTTTGAAGCATTTTGGTTGTTTTTTAAATTGATGTGTTTTTGTTGCCTTTTGATTGAACAGTGCCTGGTTTGGATCAGATTCCTTCACTAGCAACTTTAAAGAAGGGACAAACATTATTTTTTTCCACCAGCCGTTTTTCAAAATTTGATCCACAAAAAGAGTTTCGTCTCAGTTTCTGCACAAAAACCTCCGAAAAAACGTCAGTGTGCATATTGCCAGTTTCTGCTACAAAACCTCTTTAAAAAAACTCTGCATGCATACACCATAACAATGCATATTAAATTCAGATTAATGGGATTTTGTAACTGTGCTAATAAGACACTGGGAAAAAAATATCTGTGCATTATGCAATAAAATCGAAAATAACAAGGCATGCTGTTTGACATATTTGTTGTAACCACTCCTAAGAAAGAAGCTGCTGTTTGAAAAACTTCTTTGCCATGTAGAGCAAGCAAAAATGTATGCCAACATACACCTCTTGCCATCTCTTAGGCATGAAACATATTGCTATCTCTCAGGGAGAAGCCAAGAAAAATACTGGGTTTCAGATGCATTAACACAATTGAAAAATAGAGTTTAAGTCCAAGTGTAGTCCAATCCAATACTCTCTTTTGCTTCCTCCCCTGCCCAGGAACTGTGGTATGATAAGACCATGTTCCTGTACGGTCAGATACAGCCATTACATAGTACAGTCATGGCCAAAAGTTTTGAGAATGACGCAAATATTATATTTTCACATGATCTGCTGGCCTCTGGTTTTTATGTGTGTTTGACAGATGTTTTTATCACAGACAGAAATATAATAATTGCAAACATATGAGTAACAAAAGCTTATATTGACAGTTAGAATGAGTTAATGCAGCAAGTCAATATTTGCAGTGTTGACCCTTCTTCAGGACCTCTGTAATTCTCCCTGGCATGCTCTCAATCAACTTCTGGACCAAATCCTGACTGATAGCAGTCCATTCTTGCACAATCAATGCTTTCATTTTGTCAGAATGTTTAGATTTTTGTTTGTCCACCCGTCTCTTGATGATTGACCACAAGTTCTCAATGGGATTAAGATCTGGGGAGTTTCTCTATGTTTTGTTCCCTGAGCCATTTAGTTATCACCTTTGCTTTATGGCAAGGTGCTCCATCATGCTGGAAAAGGCATTGTTGATTGCCAAACTGCTCTTGGAGGGTTGGGAGAAGTTGCTCTTGAAGGACATTCTGGTACCATTCTTTATTCATGGCTGTGTTTTTAGGCAAAACTGTGAGAGAGCCGATTCCCTTGGCTGAGAAGCAACCCCACACATGAATGGTTTCAGGATGCTTAACAGTTGGCATGAGACAAGACTGGTGGTAGCGCTCACCTTGTCTTCTCCGAATGAGGCGTTTTCCTGATGTCCCAAACAATCGAAAAGGGGATTCATCAGAGAAAATAACTTTACCCCAGACCTCAGCAGTCCACTGCCTGTACCTTTTGCAGTGTACCATCTGTCCATGATGTTTTTTCTGGAGAAGTGGCTTCTTTGCTGCCCTCCTTGAGACCAGCCCTTGCTCCAAGAGTCTCCGCCTCACAGTGCGTGCAGATGCACTCACACCTGCCTGCTGCCATTACTGAGCAAGCTCTGCACTGCTGGTAGCCCGATCCCACAGCTGAAACACTTTTAAGAGACGGTCCTGGCGCTTGCTGGTCTTTCTTGGGCGCCCTGAAGCCTTTTTGGCAACAATGGAACCTCTCTCCTTGAAGTTCTTGATGATTCGATAGATTGTTGACTGAGGTGCAATCTTTCTAGCTGCGATACTCTTCCCTGTTAGGCCATTTTTGTGCATTGCAATGATGACTGCACGTGTTTCTTTAGAGATAACCATGGTTAACAGAAGAGAAACAATGATGCCAAGCACCAGCCTCCTTTTAAAGTGTCCAGTGGTGTCATTCTTACTTAATCATGACAGATTGATCTCCAGCCATGTCCTCATCAACACCCACACCTGTGTTAATGGAGCAATCGCTGAAAAGAGGTCAGCTGGTCCTTTTAAGGCAGGGATGCAATGATGTTGAAATGTGTTTTGGGGGATAAAGTTCATTTTCTAGCCAAATATTGACTTTGCAAGTAATTGCTGTTAAGCTGATCACTCTTTATAACATTCTGGAGTATATGCAAATTGCCATTAGAAAAAGTGAAACAGTAGACTTTGTAAAAATTAATATTTGTGTCATTCTCAAAACTTTTGGCCATGACTGTACACAGGAGGGCACGTTTATCTTAGCACAAGAACATTATATTTAAAACACCCAGTTGTAGAACTTATTTTTATTCTAAGATCTATTAATTATAATTAACTTTGTTTGTGGGAAAACAACTTAAAAAATTACCAGCTACTCTAGGTTGACCTAAGTCATTCAATTGCAATGGATTTATGGTGCAAATTTCCTACTGCAAACCTGTAGCAATATACTGTACAATACATTTGAAGAGATTTTTATGGCTATATCCATACAAAGCATAAAAAACCCATGAGACATTATGATCATGGTGTGAGGAAAAAAGTAGAACAACGATCCAGCTCCAATAAAATCTTCATCTTCAGCTGTGATAAAGATCCTTGTGATCAAAATGCGTAACTCAGCCCTGAGTTTGTCCAGGAGCATGTCATCATTGATGTTTTATATGGATCAATAAAGATGAAGATTTTATTGGAGCTGGATCGTTGATCTACTTTTTTCGTCATGTCTCTACACGCCTGATAAAGCGGAAGTTCCGTGCGCCTCAGGTATACCGGTGAGCTGGTTTGTGTTCTTTCATTCTCATTATGATCATGGTACAGATTTAAAAATCCACTGCATACTTGTTATGTTACAGAAAATCTATAGATTTTCAAAGCAGATTTTCCCTCAGATTTTATGATAAAATCCAAATGAAATTGTTGCTGACAATTGATATGACAATTGATAGGTTTTATGAACAGCCTAGAGTCTCTGGCAAACTTAATTCAGCACTGCACGTAACGGTAAAGCAGTGTTATGTGTGTGGGAATAAGCTGCAATATCAGACACAACCCATGGACAGATATGGAGCTTATTCCTTAAACAAAAAAGCAAAATCCTTTTTTTGTAAATTTAGAAAACCACTTTTATATTATTTATGCTTAGGTCATATTATCTTACTTCGGGTCCAGCTTCACCTCTGCATCCTGGTAACCCCGTAAGTCCAGGTTCTCCCTAAAAAAGTCAAAAGAGAATATATCATACATAGAGTCCAAGATCATGTTCTTATAGTATATGGTTCAGTAAAGAGCGTTCTTTAGTGTTAAGTAGGTTTTGCTCTATATTCATAGTTTTTAAGTTTGAAAGTAGACATGAGTCCATTGAGTTCAGCATATAGTCTATAACATGTTGATCCAGATGAAGACAAAAAACCCATGAGGCAGATGCTACTGTACTTGCCCCATATTTAGGGAAAAATTTCTTCCCAACTCCACTTATGGCAATCAGACTAGTTCCCTAGATCAACCCCCATCAATGAATCTAGTGCCCATAACCTGTAATATTTTTTGCAAGAAAAGCATCGAGACCCATGCATTTTTTTTGTGAAACAGCCATTACAACATCATGTGACAGAGTTCCATAATATCAATGCTCTTACAGTTAAGAATTGTCATCTGTGATTATGATTAAACCTTCTTTCCTCTAGACATAGAAGACAACCCCTTGTTGCTGTCACAGGTCTAGATGTAAAAAGATAGTTAGAAAAATGTCTGTCATATATTTGTACATTGTAATAGGATTCCCCCTAATTCTTTGTTTTTCCAAATTGAATAACCCCAAGTGTGAACCTTTCTTGGTACTACAGTTCACCCATTCACTTATTGATATTGATGACCTATTGATTTCTAATATCAGATTGTTGTGGGACCAATCTGTTCCCAAACTGATCACCTTTTATTACCTTCATCAGTGACCATATGTAAAGAGTGTACAGATCAGAACACCACCTAAATCACACTGTTTAGTGATTGCTATCAAATACTGCAGATCAGCTCCCCTATTAAAGCAGCGGTAGAACTAACTATGTGAAGGAGTTGCACAAACTGTGCAATAACAAAATACTACAAAATTGGTCTTATATATAAAATAATCTATCTGTTAAAATACAATTATTCTCAAATTTATATGGTTTTCCAATACTCACTCTGTGAAAAACACAATCTTCATTGATTGCTACTAGAATCTTCCAATAGTTTTATTATAAGTGGCTAAGCATGCAAATTAGGTTTTCCCTTCCTTACTGCATGAGAAAAGCCCGCCCAGTGAACTGCTCAGCTTTATTACCCACCTGAACTACCAGTGAGATAAAATTCAAAAAATAAGGACAAATCACACTTATTTGAGGACAGATTTTTAAGCGGACTGCCATTTTGACTCACTAATTGGGCAGTCAGTAAGCACAGAAAAGATTACAAGGAAGAGCCTGTGGTTGGGTGGAGATGCTACATGCTTCTAAGAATTGTAGTTTTCCAGAAGCAATTGGCGTCAGGTGGTATTAGCAACAGGACTGTATTATTTGCAGTCTGAGGAATTCACACTCAGGTGAAATATCGCATTAAATACTGTACATGCGAAGACAGATCAGTGTAAAGACAATTCCAGACAGAATTTATGACGTCCGTAATAATCTCATCTGAATTTGGTCTAAATGTATGGTATATCTGCTTGGAAAAATCTACTTACACTAGATATGAGAGTACTAAGTTTATACAAATACTAGCTGAAGAGCCTGGCTGCTGTAACTAACTACGGTTAGTCATAACAAATTATAATGATTATATCTCTATATATAAAGCTCAGTGTATAGCCCCGCCCACTCCGCATAGCCACATTCACTATAATATCCCACACAAAATCTCGTCAGCCAGAGCCACCGGACTAACACCCCCAATATCCCACATCGTCCCGTCACCCAGAGCCACCGGACGACTAATATCCCACATCATCCTGTCAAAGCCACCGGACTACTACCCCTAATATCCCACATCATCCCGTCAGCCATAGCCACCGGGCAACTACCACTAATATCCCACATCATCCCGTCAGCCAGAGCCACCGGATTACTACCCCTAATATCCCACATCATCCCGTCAGCCATAGCCACCGGACAACTACCACTAATATACCCCATCATCCCGTCAACCAGAGCCACCGGACTACTCCCCCTAATATCCCACATCATCCCGTCAGCCAGAGCCACCGGATTACTACCCCTAATATCCCACATAATCTTGTCAGCCAGAGCCTCCGGACAACTACCACTAATAGCCCACATCATCCCATCACAGCCGCCAGACTACTCCCCCTAATATCCCACATCATCCCGTCAACCAGAGCCACCGGATTACTACCCCTAATATCCCACATAATCCTGTCAGCCTGGGGTCAGAACCAGAGCGCTGAGTGGATTTGCCCTGACTTCCATACTAATGATCCCATTAATAGAAGCCTGGGGTGAGAATCAGAGCGCTGATGGATTTACCCTAACTTCCATACCGGAGATCCCTTTAAGAGAGGCCTGGGGTCAGTACCAATGCGCAGAGTAGATTTGCCCTCACTTCCATATCGGGATTCCTTTAAGAGGGCCTGGGGTAATTTCTTTGCTCATAACGGATGTCAAGCTCCTGGCCAAGGTGTTAGCGACCCAGCTGACGGGTATTATCCCCAAGTTGATACATTCGTATCAATCCGGTTTCATGCCTGACAGATCTACAGTAGTTAATCTGAGAAGGCTTTTTATAAATGTACAGCTGCGGGCCAATAACTGTGGTCAGAGAGTTATCGCATCCTTAGATGCCCACAAGGCATTTTGATAGTGTAGAATGGGGATATCTGTGGCAGGTTTTACACTGTTTAGGCTTTGGTCAGCAATTTCTGTCTTGGGTTCAACTGCTGTATGCGCAACCATTAGCTAGAATTAAGGTGAATGGGGAGTTATCTCACACTATAAAGTTACATAGAGGAACGAGGCAGGGGTGTCCACTCTCCCCTCTGTTGTTTGCTTTGGCTGTGGAACCGTTGGCCGCCAAAATTCAAAGTCTGCCGAAGTCTCTGGGTTCAAGTATGGATCAATAGAAGAAAAGATAGCGCTATATGCGGACGATATACTGCTGTTCTTGGGTGATCCACACACGTCTTTGGGGAATGCTATTTGGCTTATTGAGGGATTTGGATCTTTATCAGGGCTGGTGATAAACTGGAATAAATCAATTTTGTTTAAGGTTGATGACGTTGGGGATAAGGTGGGAGACGCCGTAGATGGGGGTAGACATAAAGTGGTAGATCATTTTAAGTACTTGGGGATATGGGTCTCTATGCCGGTAACAGATTAAGGCTAAGTGCACACGATCAGGAATAATTGCGTTTTTTTCGCGGTTTTTCCGCGGTTTTCCGCGGTAAAAACGCGATAAAAACGCAAGCATTAAGCATCCTATACATGTTAATTGATTCCGCATGTTTTGGCCAACATGTTGCGTTTTTTTCCGCGAAAAAAACGCTTCGCGGAAAAAATAGCAACATGTTCATTAATTTTGCGGAATGTAAGCGGTTCATGTGTGGTGGTACCCAGGGTCTGGAGGAGAGGAGACTCTCCTCCAGGCCCTGGGTACCATATCCCTGGTAAAACAATAATTAAAATAAAAAATAATGATATTCTCACCTTCCGGCGGCCCCCGCAGCCTTCCCGCGGCCCCCGCAGCCTTCCCGCCTTCAGCGATGCTCCCGGCAACTTCCGGTCCCAGGAGTGCTTTGCGAGAATCACCCAGATGGCATAGCGGTCTCGCGAGATGTACGTCATCGGTGTGATTTGTCGCAAAGCACTCCTGGGACCGGAGTTGCCGGGAGCGTCACTGAGAGGCGGGAAGGCTGCGGGGGCCGCCGGAAGGTGAGAATATCATTATTTATTATTTTTTTTATTATTTTTACATTAGATCTTTTTACTATTGATGCGGCATAGGCGGCATCAATAGTAAAAAGTTGGTCACACGTGTCAAACACTATGTGTGACTCGTGTGACCAACCTGTCAATCAGTTTTCCAAGCGATGCTACAGATCGCTAGGAAAACGCTAG
This sequence comes from Oophaga sylvatica, assembly GCA_033576555.1. Lineage (NCBI taxonomy): Eukaryota > Metazoa > Chordata > Amphibia > Anura > Dendrobatidae > Oophaga > Oophaga sylvatica. The sequence continues at coordinate 92,293,477 of JARQOD010000006.1, forward strand.
CATTCTGCAAGCTAATTACGCTTGCAAAACGCTATTATTCTGGCGGGAATCAGCATACAAAAAACGTGCGTATTTCCTGTGGGAGAAGTGCGGGATTGCCGCGGAAATTTCCGCGGCAATTCCGCAACGTGTGAACTTAGCCTAACAGTTTAATAACATAAAAATCTGACTCCTGTTCTGGGGCTCTTAAGGCGAAGGTGGGGGCTTGGACTAAACTGCATTTGTCAGTGGTGGGCCGAGTCAATCTCATTAAAATGATTCTGTTGCCTAAGGTATTGTATGTCCTTCACAACGCACGTATTTGGATACCACATGGGAAATTTAAACAGATTAACTCGGTATTTAGGAGTTTGGTATGGGGAAACAACATCCTCGTATTAGGTTGGAGACGCTTCAGCGGCCCAAGGAGCATGAAGGTTTGGCTTTGCCTAACCCTGAAATTTATTTTCTTGCGGCCCAGTGCCAGCATTTAAGGGGCTGGGTGCATAAGGTGTCCTCCAGCGTGGTACAGCATCTGATAGAGGGGGTGACGAAAAGATGTCCTGTGGTTCAGTGCTTAGAAGATGGTTCCCTGGGGGAGCTTGGGAAAATTTATCCCACATTATTTTTGATACATATATTATGGCGGAGGATCAAACAAATTCGTGGGGTTACCTGTCTAACCAGGTTTTCTCCGTTATGGTATAATAATAATCTACCGGAGTTTATGGCGTTGGGGTGTCTGTCAGAATGGAAGGCCAGGGGGATACGATATGTTTGTCAGATACTAGAGCAATGGGAGCTGAAATCCTTCTCTCAGTTGCAATCTGAGTACGGTCTCAAGGCTTCTGGGGGATTTCAATATGCACAGATGAGACATGCGTTCAGAGCTCAGAACAGGGGAGACCGTCTTAAAATTCAGGGAGATCTGGTGCTGGAATATGTGTGTGGGAAAGGGACTACGAGAGGGGTCATCTCCTCCTTATATAGAGACCTATTACATATCATTTACTGGGATTTCCGATCAATGCGAGGGCTAAGTGTGAAAGGGAGTTGGGTCACTTGGAGGATGAAACGTGGGAGTCTGTTCTCGAGTGGATACCCAAATTATCATTGAGTGAACCGTATAGGCTGTCTCAGCTTTATATTCTACACAGAGTATATAAGTCTCCGGATGTTATGTATAAGGCTGGATTGCGATCTAACTCTGAATGTCCTAGGTGTAAGAATGATAATGCGGGTATATTTCATATGTTGTGGATGTGTCCAAGATTGGCTGTTTTTTGGTTGGTGGTCCTGAGGCGGGTGGAAAGGGCTTATAGATGTGTGATCCCAAGGGAACCGGTGGTCTGTTTACTGGGATATGTAGAAGAGATAAAAGTAGATAATAATCTGAAGGTGGCAATCGCTAGATTACTATATATGGCACGAAAGGTAATAGCGAGGGACTGGATAAAAGAGGACCCACCTTCAAGGGGAGAATATCTTAACTATGTGAAACATGTCATTAATCTGAAAAAAGGGGTATACAAGAAAAGGGGGAAATTGGGGATGTATGACAAACTGTGGATGCCATGGCTGGAATTGGGTTAGGAGGCAGATAGGTGAGGAATGGATGCTGGGGTATTTATATGTGGGGATGCTTGTCTATACTGCTGTAGCAGGTGATAATGTATAACACAACTCTATATTCCTGTACAGGTTATGTAATGGAAGAGTGTGAGCTGTCTAAATGGGGAGGGGGTGAGGATGGGGGTGGGCTGAGTTTGTAATGGGGGGGTTGTTAATGGGAAAATCAAAATGATTGCATCACTATAATATGAATTCTGTGATGTTTATCTTAATAAAAATCTATTTGAGTTAAAAAAAAAGAGGGGCCTGGGGTCAGAATCAGAGAATTAGAGCGCAGAGTGGAATTGCCCTAACTTCCGTACCAATGATCCTTTAAGAGGCCCTGGGGTCAGAACCACAGCGCTGAGTGGATCGGTCTTAACTTCCATACTGGGTATCCCTTTAAGAGAGGCCTGGGGTCAAAACCAAAGCATAGGATGAATTTGCCCTGACTTCCACACCAATGATCCCTTTAAGAAAGGCCTGGGGTCAGTACCAGAGCATTTGAAGGCAATTGCCCTGACTTCCATACCGGGGATCCCTTTAAGAGAGGCCTGGCATCAGAACCAAAGCGCTGGATGGATTTGCCCTGTCTTGCATACCAATGATCCCTTTAAGAGAGGCCGGGGTCAGTATCAGAGCGCTGAACGATTTGCCCTAACTTCCATACCGGAGATCCCTTTAAGAGAGGCCTGGGGTCAGTACCAAAGCGCAGAGTGGATTTTCCCTCACTTCTGTACTGCGGATTCCTTTAAAAGGGGCATGGTGTCAGAACCAGAGTGCTTAGTGGAATTGCCCTAACTTCCATACCAATGATCCCTTTAAGAGAGCCTGGGGTCAGAACCACAGCACTGAGTGGATTGATTCTAATGTCCATACTGGGGATCCCTTTAAGAGAGGCCTGGGGTCAAAACCAAAGCACAGGATGAATTTGCCCTGACTTCCACACCAATGATCCCTTTAAGAGAGGCCTGGGGTCAGTACCAGAGCATTTGAAGGCAATTGTCCTGACTTCCATACCGGGGATCCCTTTAAGAGGCCTGGCGTCAGAACCAAAGCGCTGGATGGATTTGCCCTGACTTCCATACCAATGATCCCTTTATGAGAGGCCTGGGGTCAGAATCAGAGCGCTGAGGGATTTGCCCTAACTTCCATACCGGAGATCCCTTTAAGAGAGGCCTGGGGTCAGTACCAAAGCGCAGAGTGGATTTGCCCTCACTTCCGTACTGGGGATCCTTTAAGAGCGGCATGGTGCTTAGTGGAATTGCCCTAACTTCCATACCAATGATCCCTTTAAGAGACCCTGGGGTCAGAACCACAGCGCTGAGTGGAACGGTCCTAATTTCCATACTGGGGATCCCTTTAAGAGAGGCCTGGGGTCAAACCAAAGTGCAGGATGGATTTGCCCTAACTTCCATACTGGAGATCCCTTTAAAAGGGAAGATGTGCCTATGGGATGGAGGATGTGTGATGGGGATATGGGAACGGGAGGGGGGGATTCATTTCTGTCATGTGCTCTCTGCTCCTTTCTGGGGGGCGGACAATAGCTAGAAGCTTATTTTCCCGGGATGCTAGATTTCTGCCACCCAGTCACTGTCTGCTGAGGTATTGTCGTGGAGTGAGAAAACTGTTGCTCATAGCAACCAATCACAGCTCAGCTTCTTTTAAACAGCTCTGGTGGAATGAAAGATGCTTCAGGATTGGTTGGTGATACACACACACTCACACACATTCAATTTTATATATAGAGATAGACTGAGATTAGGAAAATCCTTTTTAATTCTGCATTTAAGAAGGAAGTGTTCTTTATTTGTTTGCTCCTCCCTGAGTCCTCACCTTTGCACCATGATTTCCATCAACACCATTTCTGCTTTTGATACCCTATGAACAAAACAATGCTTATTACTAGTGAGGTTATACACTAGTAAAGAAATATATGTACTTTACATTATAACAAATATCAAACCTTTGGTCCCCTTTCTCCTTTTGAGCCCTGTTTTGAAATAAAAAAAATGGCAAACAAATGTTAAGAAATTTTGCACTAATCTGAATTTATTGACTGCACAATTGATAGTTATCTAGTATACTGGTCTCTGGTTCTTTGAATCACTGGATCTCCTAGTAGTGGACAACCCTTTTAAGCATCCTTTCTCTCAGTGCAGCAGCCGACTTACGTAACCATGCGTTTTACATGCAAAATGAAATATTATGGCATAAAATACATTCAATGAAAAAGTATAATACACACAAAAATAACATAATTAGAAACAGTAGCCAACTTCAACATGGAAATCTGTTCTTGGCACCTTTATACAGACTTCTAGAGACTTTCAGATGTACAGTCATGGCCAAAAGTTTTGAGAATGACACAAATATTATATTTTCACATGATCTGCTGCCCTCTGGTTTTTATGTGTGTTTGACAGATGTTTTTATCACAGACAGAAATATAATAATTGCAAACATATGAGTAACAAAAGCTTATATATTGACAGTTAGAATGAGTTAATGCAGCAGTCAATATTTGCAGTGTTGACCCTTCTTCTTCAGGACCTCTGCAATTCTCCCTGGCATGCTCTCAATCAACTTCTGGACCAAATCCTGACTGATAGCAGTCCATTCTTGCACAATCAATGCTTTCATTTTGTCAGAATTTTTAGGTTTTTGTTTGTCCACTCGTCTCTTGATGATTGACCACAAGTTCTCAATGGGATTAAGATCTGGGGAGTTTCCAGGCCATGGACACAAAATCTCTATGTTTTGTTCCCTGAGCCATTTAGTTATCACCTTTGCTTTATGGCAAGGTGCTCCATCATGCTGGAAAAGGCATTGTTGATCGCCAAACTGCTCTTGGAGGGTTGGGAGAAGTTGCTCTTGGAGGACATTCTGGTACCATTCTTTATTCATGGCTGTGTTTTTAAGCAAGACTGTGAGAGAGCCGATTCCCTTGGCTGAGAAGCAACCCCACACATGAATGGTTTCAGGATGCTTAACAGTTGGCATGAGACAAGACTGGTGGTAGCGCTCACCTTGTCTTCTCCGAATGAGGCGTTTTCCTGATGTCCCAAACAATCAAAAAGGGGATTCATCAGAGAAAATAACTTTACCCCAGACCTCAGCAGTCCACTGCCTGTACCTTTTGCAGTGTACCATCTGTCCATGATGTTTTTTCTGGAGAAGTGGCTTCTTTGCTGCCCTCCTTGAGACCAGCCCTTGCTCCAAGAGTCTCCGCCTCACAGTGCGTGCAGATGCACTCACACCTGCCTGCTGCCATTACTGAGCAAGCTCTGCACTGCTGGTAGCCCGATCCCACAGCTGAAACACTTTTAAGAGACGGTCCTGGCGCTTGCTGGTCTTTCTTGGGCGCCCTGAAGCCTTTTTGGCAACAATGGAACCTCTCTCCTTGAAGTTCTTGATGATTCGATAGATTGTTGACTGAGGTGCAATCTTTCTAGCTGCGATACTCTTCCCTATTAGGCCATTTTTGTGCATTGCAATGATGACTGCACGTGTTTCTTTAGAGATAACCATGGTTAACAGAAGAGAAACAATGATGCCAAGCACCAGCCTCCTTTTAAAGTGTCCAGTGGTGTCATTCTTACTTAATCATGACAGATTGATCTCCAGCCATGTCCTCATCAACACCCACACCTGTGTTAATGGAGCAATCACTGAAAAGAGGTTAGCTGGTCCTTTTAAGGCAGGGCTGCAATAATGTGTTTTGGGGGATAAAGTTCATTTTCTAGCCAAATATTGACTTTGCAAGTAATTGCTGTTAAGCTGATCACTCTTTATAACATTCTGGAGTATATGCAAATTGCCATTAGAAAAAGTGAAGCAGTAGACTTTGTAAAAATTAATATTTGTGTCATTCTCAAAACTTTTGGCCATGACTGTACATGCCAAGTGTTTACATTGCTAAGGTCAGGAAGCCTGAAACGTCAGTCTCACTTATTAAGAGTCTAAAGTATTGTATTATTGTATTATCAACTTACCTATCCATGGTGCATTGCTTTTCCTCTCTGCCATGTGCTGCTTCAGTCTCTGCAGTATCCCACTCTTATTTGACCTTGAATTGCCAGTCTACTCTGTTTATTTAGCTTGATGTCCTGGAGACTGACATGGCTATCTTTCAGTACTTTTTTTTGGCTTAATTCCCAAATACGTAGCCAGTGATAGTCAGGCCCCTCTCGTGAAGAGCAGATCTGTGTATAGACTTTAAAGGGTTGAGATTGGTCTACAGAATCTGCACTTCTATTGCCAGGTGGCTCTCTTGCCACAGGAGATCGATTGTTCTAAAGGAGCCCACAAATTATGTGTCAGAACTAGAGTTGAGCGATACTTTCCGATATCCTAAAGTATCGGAATCGGAATGGTATCGCCGATATCACTAAAATATCGGCGATACCCGATACCGATACCGGAAGTCCCATGTAAGTCTATGGGAACAAAATATCGCAACTAAAAAAACCCCATTCTTTCCTTGTAAACACTAAATATACACACATAGAATACATATATATATATATACATGTCATTGTGACATATATATATACATATATGTATAGTTTATACACTTCTACATAGTAAAATATCCTCTGATTCAATTGCCGGGTAAAGCCGGCTTCAGTGAAAAGACAGAAGCACCCGACATGAAATGACACTTGGTGTACATAGGGTTAACCATGTCTTTTCATGTTGTTTGCTATCTGATTTGCACAAACAATTAAATCAGTCTATGTGTGCAAAATTTCACACCTGTAGGGGTTAATTAAAGGTGTAAATTCGTTGTAAAAAAAACGGACTTTTTTGCTACGAATTTACACCTTTAATTAACCCCTACAGGTGTGAAATTTTGCACACATAGACTGATTTAATTGTTTGTGCAAATTAGATAGCAAAGGACATGAAAAGACATGGTTAACCCTATGTACACCAAGTGTCATTTCATGTCGGGTCACCCGACATGAAATGACACTTGGTGTACATAGGGTTAACCATGTCTTTTCATGTCCTTTGCTATCTAATTTGCACAAACAATTAAATCAGTCTATGTGTGCAAAATTTCACACCTGTAGGGGTTAATTAAAGGTGTAAATTCGTTGTAAAAAAAACGGACTTTTTTGCTACGAATTTACACCTTTAATTAACCCCTACAGGTGTGAAATTTTGCACACATAGACTGATTTAATTGTTTGTGCAAATTAGATAGCAAAGGACATGAAAAGACATGGTTAACCCTATGTACACCAAGTGTCATTTCATGTCGGGTTCTGCATTTTCACAAAAGCCGGCAATTGAATTAGCGGCTATTATACTATGTAGAAGTGTATGAACTACAAATATAAATATATATATATATGTGTCACAAATTCAATGACATGTATATATATATATGAGGTGTAAAATTGCTGAAAAAAAATGAGTGGGCTCCCGCCCTATTTTCGCAACCAGACAGACAAAGCCAGTGAGTGGGGGCAGATAATAATAGCCCAGAGAGGGACCATTATTTTTGCCCCCCCCCGGCTACTAACATCTGCCCCCAGACACCCCAGGAAAGACAAATCTATAATTAGATTCGCCCTTTCTGGCACTTTGCCCGTCTATTCCCATTGCCCTGTAGCGGTGGCGAATGGGTTAATATGGGGTTAAAGCCACCTTGCTATTGAAAGGTGACCTTAAGCCAGGTTAATAATTGAGAGCTGTCAATTAGACAACTATCAATTATTAATCCTATTGCATGAAATAAAAATAAAACACACACACTTTAATTAAAAATCATTTTAATGAAATAAAGACACATGTTTTTGACCATCTTTTATTTTACTGCAAAAACCATTTCCTGTAATAAAAATAAAATAAAAAAGCAAAATTATTCTTACCTATCCCATGCACAGTCAGGTCCCACGGTGTAATCCTTCAGAAAGGGTTAATGTTTACTGCAGGGACCGCAGCTAATGCTGCAGCCTCACAGTAAACCCCAAATGAATGAGTTCCTCTCCTGCCTGACAGGAGAGTAAAGGCTGGGTGTCACATAACGATACACCAGCGATCCCGACAACGATATGCACTTGTCAGGATCGCTGGTGTATCGCTACATGATCGCTGCTGAGCTGCCAAACAGGCAGCTCAGGCAGCGATCTGGGACAGCGACACTGCGGGTAACATCTCTTAAGGGCCCGTCTCACATAGCGATATCGCTACCGAGATCGCTGCTGAGTCACTAGTTTTGTGACGCAGCAGCGAGCTCACCAGCGATATCGCTGTGTGTGACATTCAGCGACGATCAGCCCCCTTGCCAGGTATCGCTGATCGTCGCTGAAATGTCAGGACCTTTTTTTGATCGCTGGTTTCCCGCTGACAGGCACGCATCGCTGCGTGTGACAGGCGGGAGACCAGCGATCCGCTGGTAACCAAGGTACACAGCGGGTTTCCAGGCGCGGGGCTGTGCCTAGAAACCCGCTGTGTACCTTGGATACCAGCGCCCTGATGCAGGGGAGCTGGTATCCAAGGTACACAGCGGGTTTCCAGGCACCGCGCAGCGCTTGGAAACCCGCTGTGTACCTTGGATACCAGCTCCCTGCATCAGGGCGCTGGTATCCAAGGTACACAGCGGGTTTCTAGGCACAGCCCCGCGCCTGGAAACCCGCTGTGTACCTTGGTTACCAGCGGATCGCTGGTCTCCCGCCTGTCACACGCAGCGATGTGTGCCTGTCAGCGGGAAACCAGCGATCAAAAAAAGGTCCTGACATTTCAGCGACGATCAGCGATACCCGGCAGGGGGGCTGATCGTCGCTGAATGTCACACACAGCGATATCGCTGGTGAGCTCGCTGCTGCGTCACAAAACTAGTGACTCAGCATCGATCTCGGTAGCGATATCGCTATGTGAGACGGGCCCTTAAGTGGAAAGCTTAATTGATTGCTTTCCACTTTCACTTCAGGTCAGCAAGGGACACAATCAGTGACGTCAGAGGGAACTGATTAACAAAAATAGGGGTTCCCTTCGAAAAAAAAATGGCGTGGGGTCCCCCCTATTATTGTTAACCAGCCAGATGAAGCAGACCGCTGAGGCCTGGATTTTCAGGCTGTTAAGGAGCCAAGATCCATGGACCTTGCCAGCCTGATAATACTAGGCCACAGCAGTCTGCATATCTTGGCTGATTAACAAAAATAGGGGATCCCCTCGAAAAAAATTGGCGTGGGGTCCCCCCTATTTTTGTTAACCAGCCAGATGAAGCAGACCGCTGAGGCCTGGATTTTCAGGCTGTTAAGGAGCCAAGATCCATGGACCTTGCCAGCCTGATAATACCAGGCCACAGCAGTCTGCATATCTTGGCTGATTAACAAAAATAGGGGATCCCCTCGAAAAAAATTGGCGTGGGGTCCCCCCTATTTTTGTTAACCAGCCAGAGGAAGCAGACCGCTGAGGCCTGGTTTTTCAGGCTGGTAAGGATCCAATATCCATGGACCTTGCCAGCCTGATAATACCAGGCCACAGCAGTCTGCTTAGCTTGGCTGGTTAACAAAAATAGGGGATCCCCTCGAAAAAAAAACGGCGTGGGGATCCCCCCTATTTTTGTTAACCAGCCAAGTAAAATGCAGACTGCTGCGGCCTGGTATTAAAAGACTGTCAAGGCCCATGGATTTTGGCCCTCAACAGCCTGATAATACCAGGCTACAGCAGCCCCACATTTGGCGCATCAAAAGATGTGCCAATTGTGGCACTTTACCCGGCTCTTCCCACTTGCCCTGTAGCGGTGGCAAGCGGGGTAATAAGGGGTTAATGTCACCGTTGATTGCACGGTGACAATAAGCCCGGTTAATAATGGAGAGGCGTCAATAAGACACCGATCCATTATTAATCCCAAAGTTTTTAAATGTTTAAAAAAAAGACAAAGCAAGAAAAAAGTCTTTTAATGAAATAAAAGAGACAACACAGTTTTCATTAATTTTATTGTACTCTCATTCCTGCGACGCCATCGATCTCCTGTAAAAAAGAAAAAAAAACAAACCAACAGTATACCACCTGTCCGACGCAGTCCATAACGACAGTCCCACGACGATCCAACTCTGCTACATCGCAATGACAGGCAGAGCCTGTCATCGCGACGCAGCACAGCTGATTACCTGCTTCCCCGGCGGTGACGTCATCGGACTGACTGCTTTACGGCCGGGATTACCCAGCAGTCACTGCAGTTATCGCGAGAAACTGCATGTGACCGCCGGGAAAGAAGATTGCGGCCATCAAGCAGTCCAGGACGTGACCGCCGGAGATCTTCTGCCAGGTAAGTGCCGCTGACTCCTGACAGACCCGACCGACGGACACTGACAGTGACAGTGACAATCCCGATTCCGGTATCCGATATGACGAAAATATCGGAACTCGGAATCGGAATTCCGATACAGCCAATATCGGCCGATACCCGATATTTGCAGTATCGGAATGCTCAACCCTAGTCAGAACCATTCTTTCCCTAAAATTCCTCTTCTTTCCCACATTTGGCAAGTCCCAGTCCACTGGAGTTTGATATCCTCGCTTGAGTTTGATATCCTTGATAAGCAAGTTGGCTCAAAATTCGAATTCAGCATTTCCCTTAAATATGTCCAGGAAAGTCAATTTGCATTACATTTATTCAATGTAAATAAAATGTGTCAAATTATGCTCTGGGGACCATCATAAATCTAGAGTTCTGAAAAAAAAATATTCATACCACTACTTTCCTGTCCTGCAACTGCAGCTCCCAGCCTGGTTATCCAATCTCTGGTGTCTTTTATTCTTCAGGTTTTATAATGGATCTCCTCATCTGTATCTGTAGTCTTCCTCATCACTTCTGTTATTGACTAGGCCTCAAAGATGTATTTGTGAAATTGTGACTGGACAGACAAATGAAGCGGCAAGACAGGTGAAGTGCGTATAAATTTTTTCCCCTTAAAATTGATTCACTTATTCTGCATTATCTGTCTGCATAACCATATTTCAATCTCTAAACGTGGCTCTCTGTTCCCAAATTACAGAACACAGCTTCCTTTATGGTGTGGAAGTCAATGTGTATCATGTGTGGAGACACGAGGCAAACAGTCTGCCTTACATTTTCCCAATGCACTTCATGGCCTAAGTTATGGTCTGCTCAGGTAAACTGTTCCCAGGGAAAAATTACCAGTGTGCTAGGGATAATACTATTTTTGAGACCTTGCGTTTGGGTTGAGTCTAGTGTTGAGCGATACGATACTGCAAATATCGGCTATCGGCCGATATTAGCTCTATCGGCCTTTCGATAAATCGTTTCGATATTTTCGTCTTATCGAATACCGGAATCGGATTTGTCACTGTAACTGTGAGTGTCCGTCGGTCGGGTCTGTCAGGAGTCAGCGGCACTTACCTGGCAGAAGATCTCCGGCGGTCACGTCCTGGACTGCTTGATGGCCGCCATTATCTTCTCCCTGGCGGTCACATGCAGTTTTTCGCGATAACTGCAGTGACTGCAGGGTAATCCCGGCGGTAAACCAGTCCGATGACGTCACCGCCGGGAAGCAGGTAATCAGCTGTGCTGCGCCGGGATGACAGGCTCTGCCTGTCATTCTGATGTAGCAGAGCTGGATCGTCGTGGGACACTCGTTACTATGGACTGCGTCGGTCAGGTGGTATACTTTTTTTTTTTTTTTTCATTTTTTTACAGGAGATCGATGGCGTCGCAGGATGAGACTGTAATAAAAGTAATGAAAACTGTGGTTTTTTTTTTTTATTAAATTAAAAAACTTTTTTATGAACATTCACCCGTCCGGGTACATAAACAATTTAACTATTTACATACAGGGACCCTGTCCGGGTTATTTATAATTCTTTGGCAGGGGTGTTCCAGGTACCACCTGGTACTCTTCTGATGCTTGCCAAACATCCGAGGCACCAAGGACCACCAGGACCTGATGACGTCGTGTGGCCTGTACAGTCAAGTCGTGACCCGCTATCTGGGTCTGTGTGGCCACCTCTTTCATCTCCCTCCGGGTCTGGAACCCTATGTCCCGGACTGAACGAACCCAGGGGGCCTAACAGGCGCCGGGTACGGGCCAGCTATACTTATCATGTCCATAGCTGGAGCTGCTGAGGAGACCACTGAGGGAGGCTTGGGAGATTTACGGCATGGGGTGGGCACTTTTGCAGAGGCCTGGATGTGGGAGGCTGAAGGCTCCGAGGGTCTCACAGGTTCCTGACACTCTGGGGAGTAGGGGTCGCACCTGGTAACATTTAGGGCGTACCATCCATTGTAACCCCAGTGTCGGGTGTAAGTCACCAAGTCTCCTGGCAACAGGTCCCTCCCCGGGTGTCCTTCTGGGAGGTGAGCCTCCACGTCCCGCCGGTTCACAAAAACTTCTAAATAAAGTCCAGGCTCCTGGATGAAGCCCCAACCACCTTTCAATTTAAAGCTCCGTACTGCACCCTTACGCCGCGGCTCACACAGGGTTCCTTTATCCTTTCTCATCCGGTCCTTACCTGCCCGGTCCTTCTCCAGGTTACGTTGCCGAAGTTTTTGGGATTCTCGCTGCTCCCTTTTTCGCTCTGCTTCCCGCTCCCAACGTCTCCACTCTTCCCCCTGATGCCGGTTGAAATTCTCCTCCACCAGCTGCTCCATGTCTCCACCATCAAACTGCAGCTTACAGTGTCCGGTTTGCGGCAGCTCTCCTGGCGCCCCCCAGTCCTGGCGGCGCTCACCTGCGGAGGAAGCAGCCGGCTCTGGAACAGATGACAGTCGGGGCTCCGGTACAGGCAGGTAGACCTCTGGTGCCTGCGCGGCCTCCTCCATGAGGACGGGTGTCGCTTCTTCTGTCTCAGCGACGGGGGCAGACAGTGGGATCTGGGGTGCTGCCGGTGCAGCGTTTTTTGCACGAACGGGTGCCTCCACTGCGACAACGTCAACCGGATCACATTGCAAGGACTCCTCTACTAGAACGGGTGCCTCACCTTCCGGTACAGACACTTCAGGTAAGAGGGATTGGCGCCGCTCCAAGTTTAGTTTTAGGGCATGCCAGCTCGCTTCCATCCTGGCGACCTCCTCCCGGTGCCGGGCCAGGCCTCTTAGGGTATCCTCCGCTTCTTGCAGCGTAGGAGGGTTTCCAGGCCGGGTGCCCAACGGTGGTTCCGTGGCGATCGGGTCGCTTCCGTGGGGGGAGAGCTCTGACTGCTCCATCCCTTCACACTTCTGCTCGTGTCCATTAGCCATCTCTGCCAAGTCACATGTGTCATTAGCATCTGGAGAGGGCCCCTCTTTTGTAGGGAGGCGGGACCTTCGTGTTAGTTTCCGCACACTGAGGAGGATGAGGAGGCGGAACTGAAGAGCTGTGGGGCACGATCTTACATTGCAGTACCATTTAGAGCCATCGTTTTCGCGTCACTGAGTGAGTGTACACCCATGAAGAGCACGCCCTTCTTCTTCACCAGTGCCTCGTGTGACGCAGATATGGCGGAAAAAATGGCAAATACATTCGCTGATGATTTTAGCAATTCTCAAGCACAAAACCAGTTCAATTCAGGCACACAGGACTCGCTTATAGCGAGCTACAGAATCCTGTTCGTGACGCCCAAGTTGAGTCGCACAGAGCCAGAGGTTTTGGGGGTACTCGGCATCGAGCCCGTCGACTTCTATGGGGTATGTCACGGCTTTACCCGGCAATTGAATCAGAGTCTATTTTACTATGTAGAAGTGTATAAACTATAAATATATGTATATATATATATATGTCACAATGACATGTATATATATATATATATTTATTCTATGTGTGTATATTTTGTGTTTACAACGAAAGAAAGGGTTTTTTTTGTTGCGATATTTTGTTCCCATAGACTTACATGGGACTTCCGCTATCGAAATCGGATATCGACGATATTTAGTGCTATCGGCGATACAATTTCGATACGATATTTTTAGATATCGAGCATTATCGCTCAACACTAGTTGAGTCCCTTGAAAAGCACACTCTCTTTAATTTACATAATTTTAACCTTCCACCTGACTCCCTAGTTTTTCCTGAACTGGAAACAAGATATACAGTGGGTTCGGAAAGTATTCAGACCCCTTTAAATTTTTCACTCTTTGTTTCATTGCAGCCATTTGGTAAATTCAAAAAAGTTCATTTTTTTTCATTAATGTACATTCTGCACCCAAGCTTTACTGAAAAAAACAGAAATGTAGAAATGTTCCCAAATTTATTAAAAAAGACAAACTGAAATATCACATGGTCATAAGTATTCAGACCCTTTGCTCAGTATTGAGTAGAAGCACCTTTTGAGCTTGTACAACCATGAGTCTTTTTGGGAATGATGCAACAAGTTTTTCACACCTGGATTTGGGGATCTTCTGCCATTCTTCCTTGCAGATCCTCTCCAGTTCCATCAGGTTGGATGGTGAACGTTAGTGAACAGCCATTTTCAGGTCTCTCCAGAGATGCTCAATTGGGTTTAGGTCAGGGCTTTGGCTGGACCAGTCATGAATGGTCACAGAGTTGTTCTGAAGCCACTCCTTTGTTATTTTAACTCTGTGCTTGGGGTCATTGTCTTGTTGAAAGGTGAACCTTCGGCCAAGTCTGAGGTTCAGAGCACTTTGGAAGAGGTTTTCATCCAAGATATCTCTGTACTTGATCGCATTCATGTTCACTTCAATTGCAGCCAGTCGTCCTGTCGCTGCAGCTGAAAAACACCCCCCTAGCATGATGCTACCACCACCATGTTTCACTGTTGGTATTGTATTGGGCAGGTGATGAGCATTGCCTGGTTTTCTCCATACATACCACTTAGAATTATCACCAAAAAGTTCTATCTTCATCTCATTAGACCAGAGAATCTTATTTCTTATAGTCTGGGAGTCCTTCATGTGTTTTTTTTTAGCAAACGCTATGTGGGCTTTCATATGTCTTGCACTGAGGAGAGGCTTCCGTTGGGCCACTCTGCCAAAAAGGCCTGACTGGTGGAGGTCTGCAGTGATAGTTGTCTTTGTGCAACTTTCTGCTATCTCCCTACTGCATCTGTGGAGCTAAGCCACAGTGATCTTGGGGTTCTTCTTTACCTCTCTCACCAAGGCTCTTCTCCCACGATTGCTCAGTTTGGCTGGATGGCCAGGTCTAGGAAGACTTCTGGTGGTCCCAAACTTCTTCCATTTAAGGATTATGCTCTTAGGAACCTTGAGTACTGCAGAAATTCTTTTGTAACCTTGGCCAGATGTGTGCCTTGCCACAATTCTGTCTCTGAGCTACTTGGCCTGATCCTTTGGCCTCATGATTCTCATTTGGTCTGACATGCACTGTGAGCTGTGAGGTCTTATATAGACAGGTGTGTGCCTTTACAAATCAAGTCCTATCAGTTTAATTAAACACAGCTGGACTCCAATGAATGAGTAGAACCATCTCAAGGAGAATCACAAGGAAATGGACAGCATGTGATGTAAATATGAGTGTCTGAGCAAAGGGTCTGAATACTTATGACCATGTGATATATCAGTTTTTCTTTCTTAATAAATTTGCAAAAAAATCTACATTTCTGGTTTTTATCAGTCAAGATGGGGTGCAGAGTGTACATTAATGAGAAAAAAATGAACTTTTTTGCATTTACCAAATGACTGCAATGAAACAAAGAGTGAAACATTTAAAGGGGTCTGAATACTTTCCTAACCCACTGTAGGTGTGTCCCTTCCTCTATGAGAAGCAGAAACAGAGTCAAAGGATTTTTCTGCTTTTCTTCAACTCCTCTTATCAGTTCTAGATTTCAGGGATCTAGATGTTTGGAAGAAAAGGGTAACATGTTCCATACCATGTGGCTTTGTCATGTCTTTGAGCTCTTCTGGAAAGATATCCAATGGAGTATTTTTATATTGAAGGGCCTCCACCTTCCACTTGGACACAAATTAGATTTTTACTAATCACAGTTATATCTCTGTCTGAAGATACAAGCTCTTAGGGCCCCGTCACACATAGCGACTTACCAGCGATCCCGACAATGATCAGGATCGCTGGTGTGTCGCTACATGATCGCTGCTGAGCTGCCAAACAGGCAGCTCAGGCAGCGATCAGGACAGCGACACTGCGGGTAACGTCGCCTAGTTACCCGCAGTGTACGTTGGATACCAGCCCGCTGATGCAGGGAGCTGGTAACCAAGGTACACATCGGGTTTCCAGGCACTGCGCGACACCTGGAAACCCGATGTGTACCTTGGTTACCAGCTGATCGCTGGTCTCCTGCCTGCCACACGCAGCAATGCGTGCTGGCCAGCAGGAGACCGGCGATCAAAAAAAAGTCCAGGACATTTAGCGACTATCAGCGATACCCAGCAGGGGGGCTGATCGTCGCTGAATGTCACACACAGTGATGTCGCTGGGGAGATCGCTGTTGCATCACAAAACTAGTGACTCAGCAGCGATCTCGCTAGCGAGATCGCTGTGTGTGACGGGGCTTTAGTCCTTCATCAAATGCTCCAATTGTCCTGAAAAGATGGCTATAACGCTGAAATCTCTTTGGACTGCATCCAACTAATTTCAAGCTCTGTAAGGTAAACACAATCTTATTAATGTCAAGTGACCTCAACAGTGTGTGGCTATGGGTAAATTTATGATAACTAGTCTTTACTGCTAGGCTGTCACACACTATCTGTAATGTTTAATCAGAGTTTTATTTTTTTTTTCTCCACATATGTCTAGACTATGAACTGTGAAGTCTTTTCACTATCCAGATTCACCACTAAATGGCTTCTGTTTTCCCTGACACCACTTTTATACTTGTAAAACAAGAAAAGAAAAAGACTCACAGGGCTAATTTTTTAAAAAATAGTGCCAATGCACTCACTGTAATGGTTGTGTGCATCTACACAACCAAGATTAAGCGTGTGATTAATGAGGCTCCGGGTCACCTCTCTCTATTTGTGATGTCGTCCCATCGGTGTTTGCATCAAGCCTCAGTGTTCCTCTGATGGTCACACAAACCCGCTCGTCCGGATGACACGTCACCGTAGGTCCTCAGTTATTAACCTGGTGGCTGTAAACCAGAGGTCCTCGATACATCCAAATAAACCAGGCTTCTCCTGCCACTGTTAACTCCATATGGAGACTTTTCACATTTGAACAATGTAAGATTCTCCTTTACCCCACCTGATGAAGACGGTTTGGACCGTTGAAACGCGTTGTGGCAGTGGTATTGAAGGAAGAATAAAGTTTGGCTAACATTTATTAAATTGTCCATTATTCCTTTGGCGCCCCTTGAGACCGCTGCACCATTGTTCACATACCACTTTTATACTGGCTCTGATAATCCCTCCTGATTAGTCATGTAGTAGACTGTAGTCATAGGCAGTGGGGAAATATGGTGACAGATGTCCCGGCTATTAAGGGGTGGATGAGGTGTTATTTTTCTCATTTTATACATAAGTCATTATACAGGAAAGAATGTGTATCAGTCCGTAAAAGTGGAATAATACTCTGACAACATTGTTCCCAGCAGCGACCTGGTAGTCAGAGATGCGTCCAGGCAACTTCCCCATGCCGCTCCTACTTCATTTGAGCTCTGCTTCCATCCGTTTCAGTGATTTTACTGCCCCCCGCTCTCCTGTTAGTGTCTTCCAGAAAAATGCACAGACACAAATATATCCTATTAAGGGCTATACACAGGAAGAGTGTATGGTTGGTATGTCAAGAACCTTAAAAACACTAACAATGGTAAGCTTCGGTCCACCAATTAGACAACACAATAGTTGACAACTCCTTTATCAGAATGATAACTTTTTTCCACACTCACTGCTATTTTTTAAGTCAAAATTTACTAAACAATATTATTTAGTTGTTGATTAGCAATTATAGAGATACATATACAATACCTTTGCAACTGGGAAACCTCGGGTACCCTGCATGAAATACAATTAAAAAGATAAAGAAGTATAAATTATGGTTTTATAAAAAAAATACATGTTGGGTGTGATTTAACCCTTAACGACCAAGCCATTTTGTAGGTTAAAGACCAGGCCAATTTTTACAATTCTGACCACTGTCACTTTATGTGCTTATAACTCTGGAATGCTTTAACGGATCTTGGTGATTCTGAGAATGTTTTCTCGTGACATATTGTACTTCATGATAGTTGTAAAATTTCTTCAATATAACCTGCATTTATTTATGAAAAAATGGAAATATGGCAAAAATTTTGAAAATTTTGCAATTTTCAAACTTTTAATTTTTATGCCATTAAATCGGAGAGATATGTCACAAAAAATAGTTAATAAATAACATTTCCTACATGTCTACTTTACATCAGCACAATTTTGGAACCAAAATTTATTTTTGTTAGGAAGTTATAAGTGTTAAAAGTTGACCAGCAATTTCTATTTTTCCGACAAAATTTACAAAAACATTTTTTTTAGGGACCACCTCACATTTGAAGTGAATTTGAGGGGTCAATATGACAGAAAATACCCAAAAATGACACCATTATAAAAACTGCACCCCTCAAGGTGTTCAAAGCCACATTCAAGAAGTTTATTAACCCTTTAGGTACTTCACAAGAATTGAAGCAATGTGGAAGGAAAAAATGAACATTTAACTTTTTTTCCCAAAATTTTTCTTTCGACACAATTTTTTAAATTTTGTCAAGGGTATCAGTAGAAAATGAACCACAATATTTGTTTTACAATTTCTCCTGAGTACACCGATACCCCATGTGTGGGGAAAACCAATCTTTAGGGGCACAGCAGTGCTCAGAAAGGAAGGAGCATCATTTGAGATTTTGAATGTCAAATTGGCTGGAATCGAGAGCGGACACCATGTCGCGTTTGGAGAATCCTTGATGTACCTAAACAGTGGAAACCCCCCATAAGTGACCCCATTTTGGAAACTAGACCCCCCAAGGAACTTATCTAGATGTGTTGTGAGAGCTTTGAGCCCCCAAGGGCTTCACAGAAGGTTAGAACGTAGAGCCGTAAAATTAAAAAATCATATTTTTTCCACAAAAATGATCTTTTCATCCCAATTTTTATTTTCCAAAGGATAAAAGGACCCCAAAAGTTATTGTGCAATTTGTCCTGAGTACACTGAAACCCCATATGTGGGGGTAAACCACTATTTGGGCGCATGGCAGAGCTCAGAAGGGAAGCAGCGCCATTTGACTTTTTTGGCTGGAATTGAGATTGGACGCCATGTCGCATTTGGAGAGTCCCTGTGTGCCTAAACAGTGGAAACCCCCACAAGTGACCCCATTTTGGAAACTAGACCCCCCAAGGAACTTATCTAGATGTGTGGTGAGAGCTTTGAACCCCCAAGTGCTTCACAGAAGGTTATAACGTAGAGCTGTAAAATTAGAAAATCATATCTTTTCCACAAAAATGATCTTTCCACCCCCAATGTTTATTTTCCAAAGTGTAACAGGACCCCAAAAGTTATTGTGCAATTTGTTCTGAGTACGCTGATACCCCATATGTGGGGGTAAACCACTATTTGGGCGCATGGCAGAGCTCAGAAGGGAAGCAGCGCCATTTGACTTTTTTGGCTGGAATTGAGATTGGACGCCATGTCGCATTTGGAGAGTCCCTGTGTGCCTAAACAGTGGAAACCCCCACAAGTGACCCCATTTTGGAAACTAGACCCCCCAAGGAACTTATCTAGATGTGTGGTGAGAGCTTTGAACCCCCAAGTGCTTCACAGAAGGTTATAACGTAGAGCTGTAAAATTAGAAAATCATATCTTTTCCACAAAAATGATCTTTCCACCCCCAATTTTTATTTTCCAAAGGGTAACAGGACCCCAAAAGTTATTGTGCAATTTGTTCTGAGTACGCTGATACCCCATATGTGGGGGTAAACCACTATTTTGATGCATGGCAGAGCTCGGAAGGGAAGGAGCGCCTTTTTCAAATGTAGACTTTGATGGAATGGTCTGCGGGTGTCATGTCACGTTTGGAGAGCCCCTGATGTGCCTAAAAAGTAGAAACCCCCTACAAGTGACTCCATTTTGGAAACTAGACCCCTCAAAGAACTTATCTAGATGTGTGGTGAGCACTTTGAACCCCCAAGTGCTTCACAGAAGTTTATAACGTAGAGCCGTGAAAATAAAAAAATCATATTTTTTTCCACAAAAATAATCTTTTTGCCCCCAAATTTTTATTTTTATAAGGGTAACAGGAGAAATAGGACCCTGTTATGATTTGGTAGCTGAGGAGAGCAAGCAAAAAAGGAAATACACCAGAGAGGTTGGAACTATGGGATTGCAGTACCCTGACTGACCACCACAACTAAAGGCAGCCGTGGAGCGTACCTACGTTGGTCCTAGATGCCTCGTCACAGCCTGAGAAGCTAACTACACCTAAAGACAGAAAGAGGAAAACTATCTGCCCCGGAGCAGATCCCCAAAGAACATAGAAAGCCCCCAAACATGTAATGGCGGTTAGACAAGGGGAAATACAGACACAGACAGAAAATAGTATGAGCAAACGTTGGGGCCCAAACTTCCTAAATAGAAAAGGATAGGAAGGACACTTACTGCAATCCCATAAAACCCTGAAAAGTACCAACTCTACTAATTACAAAAACACCTGAGATCACACGACCTCTACCACCTAAATTAGTTCTCTGGTGTAACAAATACTAAACAGCAGCCACTGAAAAAACTGGAAAAGGCAAATGAACAAACAACAGTGGCTGAACCAAACTGAGAGGAGCAAAAGCCCCCGAAGGGGACCCGGCAGACCCCCACAGAAGTGCAGGACAAAATGCAAAAAGCAAGCACAAAAAACTAAAAGCAGAAATGTCTTATCTGTTAGCAGAAGATGCAGGCACGAAACAGCAAGCTACAAAGTGAACAGGAATCAAAGATGAGACCAGAACAATTGATCACCGGCAACCCTGATGGGAGGGAACCTCCCTTATATAAGACCAGTCAGTAACACCTGATCGCCAATCTTCACAATCTTCATTGGATAGTTCAGTACTGTTTGTAACCACCAGAGGGAGCTTCTGCTCAGAATTCATTTCTAGCACATTCAAAACAGGACCCCAAAAGCTATTGTGCAATTTGTCCTGAGTACGCTGATACCCCATATGGGGGGAACCACTATTTTGACGCATGGCAGAGCTCAGAAGGGAAGGAGCACCGTTTTTAAATGCAGACTTTGATGGAATGGTCTGCGGGTGTCATGTCGCGCTTGGAGAGCCCCTGATGTGCCTAAACAGTAGAAACACCCCACAAGTGACCCCATTTTGCAAACTAGACCCCCCAAGGAACTTATCTAGATGTGTGATCAGCACTTTGAACCCCCAAGGGCTTCACAGAAGTTTATAACGTAGAGCCGTGAAAATAAAAAAATCATATTTTTTTCCACAAAAATGACCTTTTTGCCCCCAAAATTTTTATTTTTATAAGGGTAACAGGAGAAATAGGACCCCAAAAGTTGATGTGCATTTTGTCCTGAGTACGCTGATATCCCATGTGTGGGGGGAACCACTGTGATCGCCTTACTGCGATCTTTGGGAGGCAGAATGAACAAATCCACAAAAGGTGAAGAATTGGTTTTCTTTTTTACGCCGTTCCTCGTGCGGTATTAGTGATTAGGCGACTTTATTCCTCGGATCAGTGAAATTACAGCGATACCAGATTTATACCCTTTTTTCATGTTTAGCTTCTGTCACTCTCTAAAAGACGCTTTTTTTTTGGAAGAATTTTTTGTAAGAAATTTTTGCATCGCCGTATTTTGAGAGCTATAATTTTTCCATATTTCGTCCGACAGAGTCATGTAAGGTCTTGTTTTTTGCGGGACGAGTTGACGTTTTTATTAGTACCATATTCGGGCACATAACGTTTTTTGATCGCTTCCTATTCCGATTTTTGTGGAAGCAGAATGAACAAAAACCAGCAATTCAGGAATTGTTTTTTTTTCCCCCATTCCGCGTGTGGTAAAATTGATAAAGCAGCTTTATTCTGCGGGTCACTACGATTACAGCGATACCTCATTTATATATTTTTTTATGTATTGGCGTTTTTTAAACAATAAAAAAATTTATATTAAAAATAATTATTTTTGCATCAGTTTATTCCGCAAGCTATAACTTTTTTATTTTTTCGCTGATGATGCTGTATAGCAGCTTGTGTTTTGCGGGACAAGATGAAGTTTTCAGCGGTACATGATTATTTATATCTGACTTTTTGATCGCGTGTTATTGCACTTTTTCCAAGCGGTATGATGATACCGCTTGGAAAAAGTATAATTTACTACTTTTTTGTGTTTTTTTTACGGCTTTCACTGAAGGGGTTAACTAGGGTTACACTTTTATAGATGGGATTTTTATGGATGCGGCGATACCAAACGTGTGTATTTTTTTTGTTTTTTGTTTTTTTATTACATAAAAAAGTGTATTTTTTAGGGGAATTTTTTAAAATTATTTTTTAATATTTTTTTTACAATTTTTTTAAAAAATGCTTTTTTTTAACTTGTCCTTTTATGGAACTTTTTTTTACTTTTGATTGCAGGTACAATGCATTGCAATGCTCCAGCATTGCAATGCATTGTAACTATAGTGAAAGCTGCTGTGACCATGATCACAGCAGCTTTCCGTAGCTAGATGACCCGGAGGTTGTCATGACAACCCCCGGGTCATCAAAGCAGAGATCGGGCCCTGCAAATACATTGCAGGGTGCCGATCTGAGGCAGAGGGAGCTCCCGACCCTCTGCCTCCCCCCTGAGCGCTGCGATCGCAGCAGTCAGGGGGTTAACAGCCCTGGTGGGGGCACCGCTCCTGGCTGTCAGTGCGGGAAGCTCGGCCACTGCAGCACTGAGCTCCTGCACTGATCGGGCAGAAGAGGCTGATATTTCAGCCTTTTCTGCTCGATCGCTGCTGTGTTTGGTCAGTCACATTGACTGACCAATCACAACGCTGTAGGTACGGGGACCGACTGCAAAGGTGCCCGCACCGCTTGTCGTGCCTGTCAGCTGTCTGTGACAGCTGCCGGCACTGAACTACCACTGCGTGTTTACACGCAGTGGTAGTTCAAAGGCATGACGTGCACAGTCCGTCAAGGTGCCAAAACTGACACCTTGCCATGACGGACTGTGCACGTCATTGGACATTAAGGGGTTAATGACTGAACACACCAAAATAAACACACAATATCAGGTATCTGAAGTTCTCTGTAGATGGGAAAGTAGTTAAGGCTAGTTTCACACCAGCGTCTTGCGTCGGTCAGTGCATGGCCACCACTAAGCTCCGCCCCAGCCGCGCCACCTCCCGGTTGCTCCGCCTATGAGCGCATGACGCTGCATGCAACCTGCGCACCCTATCTTTAGCATTGGGTTCGCAGGCCATATGCAGGTCGTGCGCAGGTAAGAGAAAAATATATATTTGGGGTGCACCTAATGCCATAAATATCAATCCGGGAGCAGAGCCTTGTATGGAAAAGACCATATAGCAAAACAAAGAAAAAGACCAGACAATAATAGGTCTGCACACCTGGGCAATGTTTAAGATGCAAAAAACCTCATGAAATTTTATTTGAAAAAACAAGACACACAACAGATAAAATCACTTAAAAAACACACATAATGTGCCATGAAGCACCACGCACCTGAATCCTGACCTGTGCAAAATAATATTATAATGACTCTAAAGTATAAGTACAAGCATTTGCCATACGTGAACAGAAATCACCAATGCATGCAATAAATATAAGAAAATACATATGTCATGTGGGACAAGGTCCACCAATAAATTCAGCAGAATAAAAAACATGAATATCCAGCACACACAAATGGAAAATGCACAAATAGAATCGTGCGCAGGTATGCGTTTGCCGCCCATGTGTCCTTTTGATAGTGCGCCGACCTGCGCCCAACGCACTGTGCTGCATTTTGATGCACTCGGCGCACCATCAAAAGGACTCATGTGCCGGCAAACGCATACCTATGGCCTGCGAACCCAATGCTAAAGATAGGGTACGCAGGTCGCTTGCAGCATCATGCGCCCATAGGCGGAGCGATCGGGAGGAGGCGCGGCCAGGAGCTTAGCGGTGGCCGTGCGCTGACCGACGCAGGTCGGTCAGACGCTGGTGTGAAACTATTATAAACCTACAAGAATGTCACCGTGGCTAGCGGGACAAATCCCTCAGCCCATAAGAAAAAACAAAAAGAGAGGATAGCAATCGTATTGTACTGAGATTGCTAGTATAAAATATTGATCCTTAATATAACATAAATGGTAAAACATCAAGATCAAAAACAAGAACGGAAGAGGGATATCATACAAAATTACAAAATTTTATTCATAATAATTACAAAGAATCAAATGCGATGAACAGACAAAGTGCAAATAGGAGAAATAACAGCTGAAGAAATAATGTGCTGAGAGCTGGAAAAACAACACATGGAGAAACAAAACGTCTCCCAGTTTAGTCTATAATAAAAAATAGCAAATCAGGTATTGATGAAAAATCAGTGGCCGATTAATGCACAATGGTATTGAAATATAGAAAAATATATATCCCGTATCTAGATCCTATGAAAATACATATGCACTAGGGAACAAATATGCATGCATTTAAATGGCCATTAGTCTGAAAGAAACATGGGCAATTATACCTGTCTAAATGCTATGAATCCATCATAAGGGCATACACATGAATTTTTTATCCAGGTAAATTACCTTGAGACATGATGATGCCTTAGACCGCAGGGCTGGAAGGACACACTGGAGCCTCGACGCGCGTTTCACCGCCTAGGGCTTCGTCAGGAGGCTGGTGTGAAACTAGCCTAATATTGTTGTAAACATGAAATAAATAAAGTAAAAGGCTACATATACTTAGGCCCCAATTCATCACAATGTTTTTGCCAGAATTGTAAAACTGCTTCCAATACCGCAAAAATCTTGCACAAAACTGGAAAATTAATTTGGCACATCTTAATCTATTGCATCCCTTATCAAAACTGGCACATAAGGCACCAGCCCAGATGAATTGGGGCACCAGGAAGCAGATTGTCATGTAGTTTGAACAAGTTTATGTAGTATAGAAATCATAAACTTTTATTCAATGTGTATTATTGAGTAATATGTGCACATTTTAACGTGTCTGGCATTTTTATGTAACTCCTACCAGTGTTCTAAAAGCATGTGAGACTTAGAGGGAAAGAAATTGGCATAATCTTCAGCAGAAATCCACCTATGTCGATTTTTGCTTTTGGGACAAGGACAGCCTAAATATAAGACAATTATTTTACTGGAATCTGCGTATGAAATGCAAGTCCTGACCAATTTCTCTCATAGTATTTTTTTTGCCATGGTTTTTGGTGCATATTTTGTATAAATGGCAAGGAAAATGTTTTTTTTTCACTAGTTTCCGAGGGAGACAAGCTATTGTCAGACACATCCAGTGTCGGACTGGGGTGCTAAGGGCCCACCAGTAACGTTGACTCTGGGAGGCCCACTTTTCACCTACATACAAATATTATGCTACCCTCGTTCACAAATTTACCTATAACTCTATATAATAATAAACTGGGTAGTTTGGTAAATGAATGATGAGATGCTGCTTTTTTCTGTACAGAGTGAATCACGTGAATTATGCCAAGTACTGCCCATACAGAGGGTTTGTGGGCCCAGATCTGCAAAGGGGTCCACCGGGGGATTCCCCTGGTACCCTATGGGCCAGTCAGAGCAGGGACACATCTGGTAGAACGCTACCATGACCCAAGCTGCGAGTGTTCAAAGTAGAATCAGGAGACAAAGCTGTCAGCTGCACCCTCTACCAACAGCCATCTCCTGT
This sequence comes from Oophaga sylvatica, assembly GCA_033576555.1. Lineage (NCBI taxonomy): Eukaryota > Metazoa > Chordata > Amphibia > Anura > Dendrobatidae > Oophaga > Oophaga sylvatica. The sequence continues at coordinate 92,318,835 of JARQOD010000006.1, forward strand.
ATATGAAGGTATTACATGTTGAGTGCATTGGATAATAATAACCATAATATTTATTACTATTATTATTAATGATGATAATAATAATAATAATAATAATAGTAATAATAATAAATTAGATTAGCATAAGACTAGATCTAAGGATCCTGGATCAGATCAATATTGTAAGATAAAATGCTGAACTTGATGTACACTCTTCATCTAGCTGATGTATGTTATTCAGGGTCAAATAAGGGCAAAAGAAAAAATTGTCTACCAGCTGCTGAATTTCCTTCATTCTTAATAGTTTCACATATGCACAAGACAAAAAAAATCCAATGCTTGATCTAAATGCACAAAATACTTGAAATAGTTCACATGGATCCTCTCTGAGTTCCAGGTGGAAGTTAAGAGATCATTATTATTAAATAGTTTTTATTATCAAGTGACAAGTCTTAATTACATTAATATTTATTAGCTTGTTTTTGTACTTTATTTTTGTTAGAAATGAAAAATTGTACTCTTTGTAAAATAAAAACCCTACAAGATGACATATGGCATTGGCTACAGTGGCTACATAATTAATTGCAACTGTAGATTTATTTCTTCAAAGTGAACAGTCTGGGGATAAAGCATTAGGATATTTATTCTGAGCGTTTTATTGAGAAACCACAATTATGGCTTGGTTTTCTTAAAAAAAAATGGCTTTAAATCTTCAGATCTTCATACCAAGAACACAATTTATTTTTTATTGAAAATTTGATGTATTTATCACATTTTTATTTGCGAGACCAGTAAAAGATTTTTTAGGCTTCATTTTGTGATACACATATGTTAGCAGTTAATTTGTATTATCTCTTATTTTTACTATTATTTTAATAAAAGTTCTTTCTCCTCCAATGTCAGAAAGGCTTTGGGACCACGAAGTACAGAGACCTTGCCAGATGCTGGATCATGCACTGTCAACCGGTAGCTATTCATGTCCTAATGCAAGATCTTAATGGTTTTGTGGTGATCCTGCCATATACTGTATATTAACCTTTAGAAAAGATGATGGCTGGGACTATAAAAAGTGCAGATATATATTGAGCCTCTAGAAAGTTTGGTGTCACTTAGTTTTATTAAAATGAAATCTAGTTCCCTAACTTACCTTTGTTCCTGCATGCCCAGTAGGCCCAGTGTCACCAGAAGATCACTACAAGAGCAGAATTTATTTTACAATTTCATAGTAGGTAAAAATCAAAAACTTTATAAAGGGTTAACTAACATTTAAGAATATGTCATAATGGGGCCTGGTTCCTGGGGTCCCTCATTGATCAGGGGCGGTAATGCTCAGCTGTGCACCATTCCCTGTATCGGCTTTGTTCAGCTTCCCTTAGAGATGTAAGAAGAGTGCTGATTATACCATATTTTTCAGACTATAAGATGCACCAAACCATAAGACGCACCTAGGTTTTAAAGGAGGAAATTAGGGCAAAAAAAATTGAAGCAAAAATGTGGTCAATTCTGTACTTACTATCCCCTATCCTGTTATATATGGTCCCCTCATCCCTATCCTGATACACATGGCCCCCTCATCCTTACCCTGGTATGCATGACCCCCCTCATCCCTACCCTGATATGCATGGCCCCCCTCATCCCTACCTTGGTATTCATGGCTCCCTCTTTATTATTATATATTTATATAGCGCCATTAATTCCATGGTGCTGTACATGAGAAGGGGTTACATACAAAGTTATAGATATCGTTTACAGTAAACACATTTACAATGACAGACTGGTAGAGAGGGGAGAGGACCCTGTCCTTGCGGACTTACATTTCCTCATCCTATCCTGGTGTGCATGGCTCTCATCCCCATCCTGGTATGCATGCCCACTTATCACTATCCTGGTAGGAATGGTCCCCCTCATCCCTATCCTGGTAGGAATAGTCCCTCTCATCCCTATCCTGGCAGGAATGATCGCCCCATCCCTATTCTGGTATGCAGGGCCCCATCCTTAACCTGGTATGATTAGCCCCATCCGGGTCCAGGTATGCATGGTCCATCCTTAGCCTGGTATGATTGGCCCCCACCCCCATCCTGGTATGCATAGCCCATCAGAAAACATTAAAAAAAACATTATACTTACCTTCCCTGCGCCCCCTGTTCCGATGCCAGCAACTGCTTTATGCTTGTAAGCAGCGCATGGCAGAGACGTCATGCGCTGCTTGCAAGCCAAAGGGCAGTTGCCTGAATACTCAATGCTCTGTATGCAGGGACTGTATGCATGCAAAGCAGTGAGTATTCATTGCTCTCTAGCGAGCACAGTATCAGCCGGCAACTTCCTGCTGCTGCCAGCGGTCATGTGTGCCGATACTTAAGAGAAATGAATATTCATGGAATGGGGTGTATATTTATTTCTCTTAAGTATCAGCATACATGACCGCCAGCAGCAGCAGGAAGTCTCTGGCTTACATTGTGCTCGCTAGAGAGCAATGAATACTCACTGCTTTACGCGCACACAGTTCCAGCGTGCAGATGATTGAGTATTCTGGCAGCTGCCCTTCGGCTTGCAAGCAGTGTATGACATCCCTGCCATGCGCTGCTCACAAGCATTAAACAGCTGCTTGCTTCGGAGCAGGATGCTGCGAGTGAACACCGGGAAGGTAAGTGCAATGGTTTGTTTTTTTAATGTTTTCTGATGGGGCCATGCATACCAGGATGGGGGTGGGGGCCAATCATACCAGGATAAGGAAAGGATGGGACCAATCATATCAGGATCAGGATGGGGGCCAATCATACCAGGATGCCATTAAAGAGAAATTAATATTCATTGCCCTCCACACCCATGGGCATGGAATGCAGTGAATACTCATTTCTCTTTAGCAGTAGGCACAGGAGTTGGCCGCAGCAGCCGGCTCATGCCTCTGTGACCCTCTGCTCCACCGAAACCACTCCGCCACCTCCCCACTATAGCCAGAGTCGGTACATACAGACTGTAAGATGCACCCCCCATTTTCCTCCACATTTTTGAAGGAAAAAAGAGCGTCTTATAGTCCGAAAAATACGGTACTTATAGACTACAAAACTCTGCTTGCATCTTGAAGGAGAGCTGAGCCCAGCTGATTGTAGACAAGGTATAAGGCCACATTCACACAATCAGTATTTTACATTAGTATTTGTAAGCTAAAACCAGGAGTGGAACAATCAGAGGAAAAGTATAATAGAAACACTTCACCACTTCTGTATTTATCACCCACTCCTGGTTTGGGCTTACAAATACTGATGTAAATACTGACCAAAAATTGTGCAACTCTGCTATTACTAACATCACTATCCCAGTACTGTTACAATTCTGCTATCTTGGTAACCGAATACTGCTACAACTTTGATACATTACTGTGCCAACTCTGTGGCATCATGGTGACAGCTCTGCTATATAATGCACTAAGAATATGCTACACCAGTTGCTGTGCTTCCAACTCTAACATAGTTATTAGGTTGAAGGAAGACTTTAACCCCTTCATGACCCAGCCTATTTTGACCTAAATGACCTGGCCATTTTTTGCAATTCTGACCAGTGTCCCTTTATGAGGTAATAACTCAGGAACGCTTCAACGGATCTTATCGATTCTGAGATTGTTTTTTTTGTGACATATTGCGCTTCATGTTAGTGGTAAATTTAGGTCGATAATTTTTGCGTTTATTTGTGAAAAAAATGGAACTTTGGCCAAAATTTTGAAAATTTCGCAATTTTCAAATTTTGAATTTTTATTCTGTTAAACTAGAGAGTTATATGACACAAAATAGTTAATAAATAACATTTCCCACATGTCTTCTTTACATCAGCACAATTTTGGGAACAACATTTTTTTTGTTAGGAAGTTATAAGGGTTAAAAGTTGACCAGCGATTTCTCATTTTTACAGCAAAATTTACAAAACCATTTTTTTAGGGACCACCTCACATTTGAAGTCACTTTGAGGGGTCTATATGGCAGAAAATACCCAAAAGTGACACCATTATAAAAACTGCACCCCTAAAGCTACTCAAAACTACATTCAAGAAGATTATTAACCCTTCAGGTGCTTCACAGGAACTAAAGCAATGTGGAAGGAAAAAATGGACATTTTAATTTTTCCAACAAAATTTTTCTTTTAGCATCAATTTTTTCATTTTTGCATGGGCAACAGGATAAAATGGACCCTAAAATTTGTTGGGCAATTTATCCTGAGTACACAGATACCTCATATGTGGTCATAAACCACTGTTTGGGCGCACGGCAGGGCTCAGAAGGGAAGGAGCGCCATTTGACTTTTTGAATGGAAAATATGCTGGAATATTTAGCGGTTGCCATGTCGCATTTGGAGAGTCCCTGTGTGCCTAAACATTGGAGCTCCCCCACAAGTGACCCCATTTTGGAAACTAGACCCCCCAAGGAACTTATCTAGATGCAGAGTGAGCACTTTGAACCCCCAGGTGCTTCACAAATTGATCCGTAAAAAAAGAAAGTATTTTTTTTCACAAAAATTTACTTTTAGCCTCAGTTTTTTCATTTTCACATGGGCAACAGAATAAAATGGATCATAAAATTTGTTGGGCAACTTATCCTGAGTACACCGATACCTTATATGTGGTCATAAACCACTGTTTGGGCGCACGGCAGGGCTCAGAAGGGAAGGAGCGCCATTTGACTTTTTGAATGGAAAATATGCTGGAATATTTAGCGGTTGCCATGTCGCATTTGGAGAGTCCCTGTGTGCCTAAACATTGGAGCTCCCCCACAAGTGACCCCATTTTGGAAACTAGACTCCCCAAGGAACTTCTCTAGATGCATAGTGAGCACTTTGAAACCCCAAGTCCTTCACAAATTGATCAGTAAAAAAAAGAAAGTACTTTTTTTTCACAAAAATTTTCTTTTAGCCTCAGTTTTTTCATTTTCACATGGGCAACAGTATAAATTGGATCCTAAAATTTGTTGGGCAATTTCTCCTGAGTACACAGATACCTCATATGTGGTCATAAGTCACTGTTTTGGCGCACAGCTGGGCCCAGAAGGGAAGGAGCGCCATTTGACTTTTGAATGGAAAATTGTCTCCAATCCTTAGCGGACACCATGACGCCTTTGGAGAGCCCCTGTGTGCCTAAACAGTGAAAAAAACCCACATGTGACACCATTTTGGAAACTAGACCCCTTCTGGAACTTATCTAGATGTGTTGTGAGCACTCTGGACACCCAAGTGCTTCACAGAAGTTTATAACGCAGAGCAGTGAAAAAAAAAAAAAATTTTCCTCAAAAATGATTTTTTTAGCCCACTATTTTTTATTTTTACAAGGGTAACAGGAGAAATTGGACCACAAAAGTTTTTGTGCAATTTGTCCTGAGTACGCTGGTGCCCCATATGTGGGGGGAACCACTGTTTGGGCGCACGGCAGGGCTCAGAAGGGAAGGAGCGACATTTGACTTTTTGAATGGAAAATTAGCTTCAATCGTTAGCGGACACCATGTCGTGTTTGGAGAGCCCCTGTATGCCTAAACTTTGGAGCTCCCCCACAAATGACCCCATTTTGGAAACTAGACCCCTAAGGAACTTATCTAGATGCACAGTGAGCACTTTGAACCCCCAGATGCTTCACAGAAGTTTATAACGCAGAGCCGTGAAAATAAAAAATCATTTTTTTTTCTCAAAAATGATTATTTAGCCCACTGTTTTTTATTTTCACAATGGTTACAGGTAAAATTGGACCCCAAAAGTTGTTGTCTAATTTGTCCTAAGTACGCTAGTACCTCACATGTGGGGGAACCACTGTTTGGGTACACGTCAGGGCTCGGAAGGGATGTAGTGACGCTTTGAAATGCCGACTTGATGGAATGGTCTGCAGGCGGGCAGAGCCCCTGATGTGCCTAAACAGTAGAAACCCCCCACAAGTGACCACATTTTGTAAACTAAACCCCTCAAGGAACTTATCTAGATGTGTGGTGAGCACCTTGAACCCCCATGTGCTTCACAGAAGTTTGTAATGCAGAGCCGTGAAAATTAAAAATAATTTTTTTCCTCAAAAACTGATTTTTTTAACCCGCAATTTTTTATTTTCCCAAGGGTAACAGGAGAAATTGGACCACAAAAGTTGTTGTACAGTTTGTCCTGAGTACACTGGTACCCCATATGTGGGGGAGAACCACTGTTTTGGCGCATAGGAGAGCTCAGAATGGAAGGAGAGCCATTTGGAATGCAGACTTGATGGAATGTTCTGCGGGCATCATGTTGCGTTTGCAGAGCCCCTGATGTGCATAAACAGTAGAAACCCCCCACAAGTGACCCTATTTTGGAAACTAGACCCCCCAAGGAACTCCTTTAGATGTGTGGTAAGCACTTTGAATCTCCAAGTTCTTCACAGAAGTTTATAACGCAGAGCCGTGAAAATAAAAAATCATTTTTTTTCCACAAAAATAACTTTTTTAGTCCCCAATTTTTTTATTTTCCCAAGGGTAACAGGAGAAATTAGACCTCAAAAGTTGTTGTCCAATTTGTCCTGAGTACGCTGATATCCCATATGTGGGAGAAAACTACTGTATGGGCACACTTCGGGGCTCGGAAGGGAAGTAGTGACGTTTTGAAATGCAGACTTGATGGAATGGTCTGCGGGCGTCATGTTATGTTTGCAGAGTCCCTGATGTGCCTAAACAGTAGAAACTCCACACAAGTGACCCCATTTTGGAAACTAGACCCCGCAAGGAACTTATCTAGATGTGTGGTGAGCACTTTGAACCCCCAAGGGCTACACAGAAGTTTATAACGCTGGGGCATGAAAATAAAAAAAATTATATTTTTTCCACAAACATGATCTTTTAGTCCCCAATTTTTTTATTTTCCCAAGGGTAAGAGGAGAAATTAGACCACAAAAGTTGTTGTCCAATTTGTCCTGAGTACGCTGATATCCCATATGTGGGAGAAAACTACTGTATGGGCACACGTCGAGGCTCGGAAGGGAAGTAGTGACGTTTTGAAATGCGGACTTGATGGAATGGTCTGCGGTGTCATGTTACGTTTGCAGAGCCCATGATGTGCCTAAACAGTAGAAACCCCCCCAAGTGACCCCATTTTGGAAACTAGATCCCCCAAGGAACTCCTTTAGATGTGTGGTAAGCACTTTGAATCTCCAAGTTCTTCACAGAAGTTTATAACGCAGAGCCGTGAAAATAAAAAATCATTTTTTTTTCCACAAAAATAACTTTTTTAGTCCCCAATTTTTTTTCCCAACAGTAACGGGAGAAATTAGACCCCCAAAGTTGTTGTGCAATTTTTCCCGAGTTCGCTGATACCCCATATGTGGGGGTAAACCACTGTTTGGGCACACGTCGGGGCTTGGAATAAAGCGAGCACTGTTTGACTTTTTGAACGCAAAATTTGCAGGAATCAATGGCGCCATGTCGCGTATGGAGACCCCCTGATGTGCGTAAATAGTGGAAACCCCTCAATTCTAACTCCAACCCTAACCCCAACACACCCCTAACCCCAACCCTAACCCCTACACACCCCTAACCATAACCCTAACCCTAACCCCAACACACCCCTAACCCTAATCCCAACTCTAACCATAAACCTAACCACAAACCTAACCCTAATCCCAACCCTAATTCCAACCCTAACCCTAATTCCAACCCTTACCCAAATTCCAACCCTAACCCAAATTCTAACCGTAACCCTAATTCTAACCCTGACCCTAGTTCTAACCCTAACCCTAAGGCTGGGTTCATATTGTGTTTCACCAGCCCGTTCAACATGTAGCGTTCACGAGCTGGTAACGGTATAGCATAACGCGAATGCGTTATGCTATACCGCTAGCGCAGAGGAATCAGCAATGATTCATCTGTGCTAGCGGTGACGGGGCCCAGACGCTGCAGCCTGCGTCCAAGGCTCCGTCACTGAATGACGGCACGTCGCGAACGCATGCCGCTTCCCGGCATGCTTTGCGATGCGCACACAAATGGGGTGAATGGCAGCGTTAACGGATTGCGTTACACCGCGTTATACCGCAGTGAAACACAGTCCATCTAACGGACCGCCATAATGCAATATGAACCCAGCCTAACCCTGAGGCCCCGTGCGCACATTGCGGATTCACTTGCGGATTTTTCTAAAATCCGCAGGTAAAATGACCTATTTAATGACCTAAATGACGCGGATTTACTGCGGTTTTACTGCGGTTTTTCCCTGCGGTTTTACACCTATACAAATCGCTGCGGAATCCGCACAAAGAATTGACATGCTGCGGATTTAAAACCGCAGCAAATCCGCGCTGAAAAATCCGCAGCATGTGCACAGCGGTTTTTTTTTACCATTTATTTGCATTGTACTGTACATGGTTTCTGGATCTGCTGTGGATCCGCAGCGCGAAATCCGCTAGGGATCCGCAGCAAAATCCGCTGTGGATCCGCAGCAAAATCTGCAATGTGTGCACAGGGCCTAATAGGAAAAAAAAAAAATTCTTTATTTTATTATTTGTCCCTACCTATGACAGGGGGGGGTTCATTTACTTTTTTTTTTATTTTGATCACTGTGACAGTTTATCACAGTGATCAAAATAAATTTCTGGACTCTGCAGGGCGCACTGCGCATGCGCCGGCCGGCGGGCGCACTGCGCATGCGCCCGCCATTTTCCAAGATGGTGGCGCCCATGAAGAATCCCGGGCAGCCGCAGGGACGGATCCAGGGACATCGGTGGACCGGGAGAGGTGAGTATGGGCGTTGGAAGGTGAGGGGGGGGATCGGAAGGTGGGGCAGCGGAGGCCATGACGAGGGGAGCTGTTAGTGACGGCGGTGACCGATCACGCCATCTTTCGGTGGCGGCGGCCGATCACCGCCATGACTTGGAGTGGGGGGTCAGGGCTCGGTGTCCAGCCATGGCAGATGCTATTGCAGCATCGGCCATGGCTGGATTGTAATATTTCACCAATTTTATTGGTGAAATATTACAGATTGCTCTGATTGGCTGTTTCAGTTTTAACAGCCAATCAGAGCGATCGTGGCCACGGGGGGGTTAAGCCAACCCCCCTGTGGTGAAGCACAAAGGGTCCTGTGCCTGTGGGTCGGGTGACCTTTGAGTGACCCCGGTCACCCGGCCCGCAGGAACGCGATCCTTTCATGACGCCACATAGGCGTCATGGGTCGGATTGGCACTGACTTTCATGACGCCTACGTGGCGTCACAGGTCGGGAAGGGGTTAAGTCCATCTAGATCAACCCATATCCTATCCTAACCTGCCCTAACATGTTGATCCAGAGGAAGGCAAAAAAAACCCAAGTGGCAAACAGTAAGCTTCACATTGGGGAAAAAAAATTCCTTCCCGACTCCACATACGGCAATCAGACTAGCTCCCTGGATCAACTCAGTATCTAGGAAACTAGTGAATATAGCCTGTAATATTATACTTTTCAAGAAAGGCATCCAGTCCCTTCTTAAATTTTAGTAAGGAATCACTCATTACAACATTAGACGGCAGAGAGCTCCATAGTCTCACTGCTCTTACAGTAAAGAATCTGATGCAGCAGTTGTCATAGCTCCAGTCCTATTACAATAGTTGATGTGATTCCAACTTTGCCTTAACAGATGACATTGTTCCTGCTCTGCTACATTTTCCATTGTCTTTCCAACTTGTCTTTATGGTTGCACCAAAGACACCTGTCCGTGCTGCAAAAAAACTGGTCATCTCAACCATTCCATTGAGGATTCAGATCAATAAGTAAGATTTTAAATCCACACTCAGGTGAGTGGTTCTGCATATTTGTTTCATTAATAGTTGTGGGTCTCAGAATCCAGATTCCAACAAAATGTTGAATGTAATGATTCCTAGGAAGACACGCTTTATATAAATAGAAAATAAATTGAAAGAAATGGGGAGAAATATAAAAATAATCTCACTATAGTCAGGATAGAGCAGCACGAGAACGTGTGAAATTTGATGCTCTAGTCATGTTCACAGGACTGACGGAGATTCCTGATCTCTGTACTTGACTACATGTCAGTCTAATAAACATAGAGTAGCAGCAATCATGTGTAATTATTCTGCTCCATTTAATCCTGACCGCAGTGAAGAGAAATGGGAAATGGAGACCTCTGTTCTAATCAGAAGCGGACATATCAGTGGTGCAACCTGTGCAGATGCACAGGGGCCCAAGAGGTAAAGAAGTCCGTTTCCTCTTCCAAAGCAGGTGGAATGTTGCATGCTGACGAGCTATTAGATTGCAAAGTGACCATATATTGTTTTTGCACAGGGTCCCACATCTGTCTGTATCCATCATTGGTTCTCATGCCAGACAGAGGTCCCAGTGGTAACCTTACCCCAGTCATCTATATAAATAAAAATGTAAATGTCCATTTGTTTAAAATCTTAAATCTCCGAAAGTGCATGGCTTACATTAATAAAAAACAAAATAAAGAAAAAATTAACAACTTACAACTAGAACTTAGGAAAAAGGAAGCGATACAGCAAAATTTACCCTCACCTTCGTCTGCAATTCATTCAGAAATTATAAAACTAAGAACAGAATTCAGGTCAACCTTGTTCTGTGAATATGACAAATTTGCTAGGATTATGAAATCGAATTACTATTCCTCATTCAATAAACCAACCAAACTCATGGCCCAGAAGTTTAAGACAGTCAGAATTAAAAACAGAATACCGTATTTTTCGTACCATAAGACGCACTTTCCTTCCTCCAAATTTGGGAGGAAAATGTGGGTGCGTCTTATGGTCGGAATGTAATGTGGGGAGGGGGGTAGGTGGCAGCGGCAGAGTGAGATCGCAGGAGGCAGGAAAATATCCCCTCCCTCCGCTGCAGGAATCCAGTGCTGGGAAACCACTGGTCCCGATACTTAAGTGTAGTGAATATTCATTAGCCGCTTCCCCACCCACCTATCAGCTGAGCAGTGAGCGGGGATCAGCAAATGACAGAGCCACATGTTTCCCCAGCGCCTGATTCCTGCAGCAGCTGGGGATCTGTGTGGGAAGTAGAAGGAGGCGGCAGGAGCAGAGTGCAGCAGGAGGCATCACATACCTGACAGCACAGGGGCTGTGCTGATGCGAGGCTGAATGCTCCTGTGGAGGACCTGTGATGAGGTCATGAAAAGGGCGGGCTGGAGCATCACATGACCACACAAAGCGCAGCCTCTTCATGATGTCATCACAGGTCCTTCAGACACACTGTACAACAGAGAATTAATTAAAAGGTTAGTAATGACAGCATATAAAAAATCACTCTGCCATCCTGTGGTGGACTATAACTCCCAGCATGCCATAGGATCTGCTGAGAGTTATAGTTCTCCCATGGGATCTTAAAGCAGCACTCCAGTGTTATTTTTCAGTGCTGGAGTGGTGCTTTAAATATAAGCCCCGTGCCCCCATTCATATACTCACCCTCCAGCCTCTTCATATAGTACTTTACAGACACCACACTGGTCCCGCAGCACCATCTCCTACCCGTAGCTTCCAACATAATAACATACTATTATATAGAATAACACCACATATAATAGTATGTTATTTATGTTATTAAATATTTTACCACATTTTTTGCTTCAAATATATTTTTCCCTATTTTCCACCTCTAAAACATGGGTGCGTCTTATAGTCCGGTGCGTCTTATAGTCCAAAAATACGGTACATAGAATCAAAAGTAATGGATCTCTAGCACAACATCCCAGAGACATTGCAAACGCATTTGCAGATTATTACTCTTCTTTAAACAACCTTAAGTTTAATAAGGATGTTCAGCAACCAGATAAAAGTAGTATAAATAAATTTCTCTCTCAAATAAGACTGCCCCAAATAACAGAACCACAATTATCGGCAATGCAGGCTCCATTTCTAGAGTCTGAAATATTAGAAGTTATTAAACAGTTGAAAACAAAAAAATCACCTGGGCCAGATGGATATTCAAATGAATATTACCAAGTATTTGCAACCCAATTAGTCCCGTATTTATCTAAAGTCTTCAATAAGGCATATCAAATAGGTGAATTTCCTCCCGAAATGTTAAAAGCAACTATATCAGTGATTCCTAAACCTAAAGGAGACCCTGAATTGGTTAAGAATTTTAGACCGATCTCTTTAATTAACACGGATGTTAAAGTGTATTCTAAGATTTTAGCAAATAGGCTTAAAAAAATTCTTCCGAACATCATTCATCAAGATCAATTGGGGTTTATTGAAAATAGGAAACCAGTGATGGTACTAGGAAAATTTTTAATTTGATTAATACTATTAAACGAAAAAAATCTCCATCTATTCTAGTAGCATTAGACGCCGAGAAGGCTTTTGATAGGGTAAACTGGGACTTCTTACTAGCTACTCTTCGCAAATTCGGCTTTAATAATAACATTATTAGGATGATCATGGCACCATACGCATATCCATCCGCAAGCGTATATGTGAACAACCATTTGTCTAAACAAATATATATAACAAATGGAACCAGACAGGGCTGTCCTCTTTCACCGCTATTATTTGCCTTATTTTCGGAGCCATTGGCTGAATATATAAGAGCAAATCAAGATATAACAGGCATCCAAATTGGAAAAAATCAATATAAACTGGGTCTCTTTGCCGATGATGTTATACTAAGTTTTTATTACCCACTGAAATCGCTAAAAAAAATTTGAAAAATTTTCTACAATTTCTTATTACAAAATAAACGAAACTAAATAAAAAATACTGGATTTTTTCTTAAATATAACAACTATTTCAGATATTAAGACATTCTCTAATTTTGAATGGGAAAAGGAAGCTATTGTTTACTTGGGTATTTCTATCACCAGAGATTTTTGCAAAACTGTGGTTGTAAATTTACAAAGAATTATTAAAGAGATACAATTCGATGTAAACAACTTGGCTAAATCTGAAATTTCATTGGTTGGTAGAATCATCCTGTCAAAGTTTTTTGTACTTCCTAAGATATTATACATATTTAGAGCGATTCCTTTGTTTATCCCTGTAAAACTCATTAGGAAATTGCAATTAACAAATTTGTGTGGAATAAAAAGAGAGCAAGAATTGCCTTTAATATTCTTGTAAAAAATAGATCAAAAGGAGGCCTTGCTCTCCAAATTTAACAAGTTACTATTTCGCCACTTTAGTAAAACAATCTCTAAACTGGATTAAAACTGATAATTTACCTGCTTGGTCTGAGACCGAAAAATATTATAATAATATCTCACTTACAAAAATAATTTTACAATCTCTTTTGGCTTCCACTCCAATAAATTCGTTACCTCCTGGCTAATTTAGCGGCATGGAAATCTTTAGCAAAACCTCAGACTTATAATAGAAGAAAAACAAGATATAAACAGTTAAAAAATATTCCTATTAAACTTCTTGGTATGATTATTGAGAGGGAAGTTCCGTTATTTTGGAAACAAGCCAATATCACTTTAATTAGTGACCTTTATGATGGTAAACAGTTCATTAGTAATGAAACATTAATAACTAAAAACAAGATATTAATCTACTATCCATATATAAAAAACAAATATTAAAACTCTTGAGGAAAAAATCATTCATTACAGAATTTACCAGTTTGATGTTGTGTAATCCAGATAATAACTTTTAAATCCGAAAAAACTTTATATATGAGTAACTGGGAAAAAGATCTAAATATTTCTATTACTACTGAGCAATGGTATGCTGCTTTAAAGTCAACTTATCTGTCTAATATTTGTGCTTCCTTGCACGAATCATACTATAAGATAGTATCAAGATGGTATTTTACTCCATCCAAACTTGCAAGAATTTTCCCTGATAAGTCTCCAAATTGTTGGAGAGGTTGTGGATACATAGGAGATTGAAACATATTTTTTGGGAATGCCCTAAAATTGAACCAGTCTGGCGAGAAATTTCCAAAATAATCAACAAATTTACTAAACAAAATATTTTATTAACACCCCAAAGAGCACTTCTATCGTTAGATTTAGATAATATTTCTCCCACTTTTAAATCAACAATTATTCACCTTTGTCTAATAACAAAAAATGCTATAGCTCATTATGGAAAGAAGATACTATCCCAAATATTAATGATATATTGGATAAAATGACTTTACATGAATCGTATGAGAAAATTCATGCGGTGGCAAACAACTACTACGCTTCTTATTATAAGAGGTGGAATGCATGGTCTGAATTTACTTCCTGAATATATGATTTGAATATATGATTTGAACCTATCCTACAATTTTATTTACAGTTGTTACTATAAACAAAGCAAAAGACATACTTCACCAATTATATTATTAAAAAGGTTTATAAGACTGTTAGTTATAAAAGTGTCTGTAAAATGGAAATGCATCACTTACGGTTAAGATTATAAATATATGACTGTAAATGTTTGGTACTTTTATGTAACACACGACTGTTAATTATTTGTCTGTTTGTTATAAAAATTTTAATAAAATATTTGGAAAAGGGTTGAGAGCACAAAAAAATAATCGCTCGAGGCTTTTGATCAATCATTGCAAGATTTGTGCAGAAACATCAGACCACTTGGGAAAGCATTAATATTGCTTTCAGGAGATTTCAGACAATAATTACCTGTAATTCCTCAATCGACACCAGCAGACGAAATAAATGCTTGACTGAAATACTCTATTCTGTGGCAACATGCAAAGACGTTAAAATTAACTACAAATACAGTTGTGCTCAAAAGTTTACATAATCCTTTTGCTTTCTTGGCCTTTTTTCAGAGAATATGAATGATAATACCAAAACTTTTTCTCCACTCATGGTTAGTGGTTGGGTGAAGCCATTTATTGTCAAATTACTGTTTTCTCTTTTTAAATCATAATGACAACCCAAAATATCCAAATGACTCTGATCAAAAGTTCACATACCCCATTAATACCGTGTATTGCCCCCTCTAACATCAATGACAGCTTGAAGTCTTTTGTGGTAGTTGTGGATGAGGTTCTTTCTTTTTTAAAGATGGTAAAACTGCCCACTCTTCTTGACAAAAAGTCTCCAGTTCCTGTAAATTCCTGAGCTGTCTAGCATGAACTGCACACTTGAGATTTCCCCAGAGTGGCTCAATGATATTGAGGTCAGGAGACTGAGATGGCCAGTCCAGAATCTTCACTTTGCTCTACTGTAGCCAATGACAGGTCGACTTGGCCTTGTGTTTTGGATCATTGTCATGTTGGAACGTCCAAGTACATCCCATGCACAGCTTCCGGGCTGATGATTGCAAATTTGCCTCTAGTATTTGCTGATAACATGCTGCATTCATCTTTCCTTCAACTTTGACCAAGTTTCCTGTGCCTTTGTAGCTCACACATCCCCAAAACATCAGCGATCCACCTCTGTGCTTTACAGTAGGAATGGTGCTCCTTTCATCACAGGCCTTGTTAACCTTTCTCCAAATGTAACGTTTATGGTTGTGGCCAAAAAGTTCAATTTTGGTCTCATCACTTCAAATTACCAGAAGTTTTGAGGCTTGTCTCTGTGCTGCTTTGCATATTGTGGGCGATATACTTTGTGGCATTTGCGCAGTTATGGCTTTCTTCTGGCGACTCGTCCATGCAGTCCATTTTTCTTCAAGTGCCTCCTTATTGTGCATCTTGAAGCAGCCACACCGCTAGTTTTCAGAGTCCAGTATTTCAGTTGATGTTATTTGTGGGTTTTTCTTTGCATCCCAAACAATTTTCCTGGCAGTTGTGGACAAAATGTTTGTTGGTCTTCATGACTGTGGTTTTGTTTTTACAGAGCCCATGATTTTCCATATGTTAATCACAGATTGAACACTGCTGACTGTTATTATCAGTTACTTTGATTTTTTTTTGTTTCCCTTTCCTGTTTTTTACACTTCAACTACCTTTTCCCATAGATCTGTTGACAATTCTTTTGCTTTCCCCATGACTCACAATCCAGAAATGTCAGTGGCTCGATGAAAGATGCAAGAGACTGTCTGAATACCAGAAACTCACTCAGCTTTTATGCACACACACTGATTACAAGCAAACAGGTCACAGGTGAGGATGTTAGTAGCCATTCAAACCCATTTGTGTCAACTTCTGTGCATATTATCAGGCCAAAATCACCAGGGTATGTGAACATTTGATCAGGGTCATTTGGATGTTTTGGGTTGTCATTATTTAAAAAGAGAAAACACAGTAGTTTGACAATAAATGGCTTCACCCAACCACTAACCATGAGTGGAGAAAAAGTTTTGATGTTATCATTCATATTCTCTGGAAAAAGGCAAAGAAATAAAAAATTCTGCCAGAGTATGTAAACTTTGAGCACAACTGTATGCATGTCCAACTGCAAAATGATCAATCAGGTGAAATATTCTCACATCAATTGCTGGAAATTGGGAATGGAAAGATGCCGGTTGATCTGACCTCAAGACGAATTTCATTGCCTAATAACTTCTGCAATTTAGTAGCGTCAAAAGAAGAATTGATTGAAAAAGTATTTCCCAATATTCAAACCAACTGTCAGAATCACGAATGGCTGAGTGAACAAGCTATTCTTGCGGCCAAGAACAAAAGATTTCTACGAACTTAACAATATTATTCAGTCTAACATTCAAAGCGAGGCAGTCACATACAAGTCCGTCCACACTGTTGTGGAAGCAGATGAAGCGGTTAATTATCCAACAGAATTTTTAAATTCACTCGATCTGCAAGGGATGCCACCGCACGTACTACAATTGAATTCGGCATGCCAATTATCATGTTGCGAAATAGGAACCAGCCAAAGCTTTGCAATGGCACTTGGCTTGCAGTAAAAAAATTAATGAGAAACGTAGTAGAAGCTACAATCTTGATAGGACCTTTCAAAGGTGAAGATATCCTTATTCCTCGCATTCCTATGATTCCAACAGATATGCCATTTCTATTTAAGAGATTGCATTTCCCAATTAAATTGGCGTCTGCAATCACCATCAACAAAGCTCAGGGCCAATTTTTAGAATTCTGCTGTTTAGATCTAGATACTGATTGCTTCTCACATGGACAATTATACGTTGCCTGTTCTAGAGTCGGCAAACCAGACAATCTCTATATCTACACAGACAATAGAACAACAAAAAATATTATATACCCGCAAACATTGTAAAATTAAACATATTAGAAAAGTGTGTTTTCTCTTTTTTTTTTTCAATTTACTGTATTTTTTCAGACTATAAGATGCACCGGACCATAAGATGCACCTCAAATTTTGGAGTGGAAAATACCAGAAAAATATTTTTAGAAGATGGGGGTCCGTCTTATTGTCCGAATTAAAGGTATCTTAATGAGGGCTAGCGGTGGTAGAGGGGGTCACAGGAGGCATGGTCCCTTTCTCAGGAAATCGGTGGCGGCAGAAGTGAGGCAATGCTGCAGACCCGGGGTGCGATGCTGCGGATCCGGTGTTGGCGGTGAGGCAGAGCATGGAGCAGGTCCCTTCCTCAGGATGCCGGCAGCAGAACTGTGGCAACAGCGGGGCGAGCAGAGCCGAGTGCATCACCGGTTTCTCAGCGGCCATCTTCCTGAGGCCATGCGTGCACAGATTGAGATCTCGGCGGCCCTCGGCTTCAGGAAAATGGCCGCCAAGATCTCAATCTGCACATGCTCGGCCTCCGGCGGCCATTTTCCTGAAGCCCACGGCTTCAGGAAGATGGCCACAGGGAAACCGGTGATGCACTTGGCTCTGCTCGCTGTGGACACCGGGCCGCAGCATCGCCACATTTCTGTCGCTGGCATCCTGAGGAAGGGACTCTGCTCAGGTGCACTCCACACCGCCCACCACTGACACGAGCCTCAGCATCGCCACAGCATCGCCACACCTCTGCCTTCGCCGTTCCGCTGCTACACCACTGCTGCAATGCTGCAACCCTCGGGTAAGCCTGCATTTGGACTATAAAGCACAACCCCCATTTTCCTCCCAGATTTTTTGGGGAAAAAGTGCATCTTATAGTCTGAAAAATATGGTAACCAAACTGAGCCACAGCAAAGTGTGGCCGGTTACAGCTAGTAAGAAACATATCCCCTAACCTATGGACAGGCTTTAGGTCTCTTTCGTGAAAATACACTTTTAAATGTTGACCATTCAAATAGATACCAGTGCGTCTAATGCATAAAGAGAGCTGGTCCTTTAAAATTTGCTATTAGATGAATAGATTTCCACTTATTGTGCAACAATATGCCATAGTCATGGACCAGCCACACCATTTTATATACTTTATTATCTTTTGGGGGCAGGATAATCGGCAGAACATACCTTTGGTCCAACTGCATCTGGTTTGCCAGAAGGCCCTATTCTTCCTTCAGTGCCCTGCAGAATTGTAATAAAATATACTTAAAAATTTTTTGAGAATGTTAAAGAATCATTAAATGTCAACATTAATGAAAAGCTAAAAGCAATACATTCATACATATATCTTGAAAAAGACGCTTCAAATTCAGAACTGGAAGTCATATTGTACAGAAAACATACGTAGACTTCTCTGATTGTTCTGTTCAATTACCTAGTTGGAGGTATAGCAAGATAGGCAATATGGAAGCAAATAAGGAAACCTGTCAATGTCATTATAAGTTTTAACTATTCCATATTAGTTGCTTTGTGGTCCTGCAATTGGGGCTCCTGAAATGTATCGTCAGAATCAGCTAGAAAATAATATTTTATAGTCTGTATGATCAAATATTATTGGGTTTGCACATGGTGGACTGCGCATCATAGAGAATGTAATTTTTGCATTGTTAATTTCAGCTGTACTTACAAAACCTAATTTTTTGCAAAAATATCTGATAAATTTGTATACAGTTGTTTAAATTAAATAAAATTAAATTTTTCAAGTTGTCGACATGCAATAAACATCATATAGGGTTTGGTAGTACAGGTACTTAATGGGAACATGTCACATTAAACATGTTGTTTCTTTTTTGCAAACCGTGTATTAAAACATAAAATGAGTCTAGAAAACTGATATATACTTTTGTATGAAATGATTGAGTACATTTTTTTCAATTACTTTTATTCATTTAATGTTTTCTATATATAATGTTTTAGTCACTCCTATTCAGTGGTTGACAACCTTTGCTATATAACTGTGCCTGTAGAGACTACAAGGACAGTATAAGAATAAAAAAAAATATAGGGTATACTGAATCCTTTTATATTTTTTGTAATACAACTAAGACGGTGATTGTCATATTTTAATCACTATGTCTTACTGGATCGCCAGGAATTCCGGGTGGACCGGGTGGTCCTTGAAGAGTCTGTTAAATAAAAAAAAAATATTTGAAAGAATATTCATAAATTAATCATTAAGATCTTATGATTACCAGATTGATTTTGGTATATTCCTTTGGCTAAATTCTCAATGTGTGATGCTGTCTTCAGAGCAGCAATCTATTTGACACTTGATATAAAGTCATTGTGGAGACTCCATAACTAGTGATGAGCGAGTATACTTGTTGCTCGGGTTTTCCCCGAGCATGCTCGTGTGGTCTGCGAGTATTTGAAAGTGCTCGGAGATTTAGTTTCTGTTGCCGCAGCTGCATGATTTGCGGCTACTTGACAGCCTGAATACATGTGGGGATTGCCTGTTTGTTAGGGAATTCCCACATGTTTTCAGGCTGTCAAAAAGCTGCAAATCATGCAGCTTCAGCAACAGAAACTAAATCTCCAAGCACTTCCAAATACTCGGAGACCACCCGAGCAATGATCATACTTGCTCATCACTATCCATAACCCTCTTATATCTTTTATGCACAATAGTGTCCACAGCTGGAGCACATACAGTCTCGAGCGTATGCGTAGACCCAACTATTTTAGCCTTTCCTTAAGTGATGAGTCTATTGACTACTGTACATGTAACCCCCCATCACAAATTATATATTTCTTTTTCATACCATAGAAAGCCATTTTGATTCTTACCTGACATTCAATGGCACAGCACTGTACAAAAACATAATATATGTATTAAAAGAAATGTTCTTTCTGTGTAAATTTCCATTCATAAAACACATATGGAAAGTCATAATATATATATATATATATATATACCACACGAGAATGTAAGATAACATAAAACACTTATGGAAAGTCATAATATACCGTATACATATATAATACCACACGAGAATGTAAGATAACATAAAACAGAACATACCACAGACTGAATCTTCCATCTTCAAAAAAAAGAAAAGAGCCATATTAATAAGTTTCACCAAACAAATTCAGTATGTCATTCACTTTTACTGTTTAATAA
>JARQOD010000006.1:92339134-92364980 GCA_033576555.1 Oophaga sylvatica
TCCCTTATTGAGATATGATAATCATTAAAAGTACAATTATTTATTAGGGCTATGTCCTCTATAAGGTGCTGAGCTTAGCCTGGACATTTTGTGCTGATAGACTCGCTTATAAAACTATAAATATAAGAAAAGTATGCCTTTTTACGTCCTATTTAATATTTTTGGTGTCCATATAGTATCAACCTGAAATGGACTTTTATTCATTCATTATTGTCTACTACATTTTGCCAACAGGCACAAAAAACAAATGTCCAAAAATAGAAAATTATTTTTTGCAAAAATTGCATGAAGGTAGAAATAATTATAAGGGTATTTAGTAAACATAATTTTGATCAAAAGAATGTACAAGCCATCCCGCCACGTCAAGGCAACCCTTTGTGGGACAGTCCTACTCCAATATTAAAAATCTTTCCACTTGTCAAGTGACGTAAATGTGAACAAGGCAGAGGGACTGAAGCACCAGTTGAAACATAGGCCAGACAGGATGGATTTCTCAATTCAGAAACAGGGCGGTCCCGACCCTTATATGCACAGAATGCACTCTGAACTACATAGAAAACTAGATCTGAACTGAAAAAATAAGTTGATGTGTATGCAAATTGTAAATGCATATTAACACATGACCATTACACAGAAAACAGGCACAAAAAACAAATGTTCAAAAATAAAAAATTATTTTTTGCAAAAATTGCATGAAGGTAGAAATAATTATAAGGGTATTTAGTAAACATAATTTTGATCAAAAGAATGTACACATGACCGTTGCACAGAAAACAGGCACAAAAAACAAATGTCCAAAAGGAAAGTGGAAAGGTTTTTAATATTAGAGTAGGACTGTCCCACAAAGGGTTGCCTTGACGTGGCGGGATGGCTTGTACATTCTTTTGATCAAAATTATGTTTACTAAATACCCTTATAATTATTTCTACCTTCATGCAATTTTTGCAAAAAATAATTTTTTATTTTTGGACACTTGTTTTTTGTGCCTGTTTTCTGTGTAATAGTCATGTGTTAATATGCATTTACATTTTGCATACACATCAACTTATTTTTTCAATTCAGATCTAGTTTTCTATGTAGTTCAGAGTGCATTCTGTGCATATAAGGGTGGGACCGCCCTGTTTCTGAATTGAGAGATCCATCCTGTCTGGCCTATGTTTCAACTGGTGGTTCAGTCCCTCTGCCTTGTTCACATTTATGTCACTTGACAAGTGGAAAGGTTTTTAATATTAGAGTAGGACTGTCCCACAAAGGGTTGCCTTGACGTGGCGGGATGGCTTGTACATTCTTTTGATCAAAATTATGTTTACTAAATACCCTTATAATTATTTCTACCTTCATGCAATTTTTGCAAAAAAAATTTTTTATTTTTGGACATTTGTTTTTTGTGCTGTTTTCTGTGTAATGGTCATGTGTTAATATGCATTTACATTTTGCATACACATCAACTTATTTTTTCAGTTCAGATCTAGTTTTCTATGTAGTTTAGAGTGCATTCTGTGCATATAAGGGTGGGACGCCTGTTTTTGAATTGAGAATCCATCCTGTCTGGCCTATGTTTCAACTGTTGCGTTCATCCCTCTGCTTTTCACATTACGTCACTTGACAAGTGGAAAGGTTTTTAATATTAGAGTAGGACTGTCCCACAAAGGGTTGCCTTGACGTGGCTGGATGGCTTGTACATTCTTTTGATCAAAATTATGTTTACTAAATACCCTTATAATTATTTCTACCTTCATGCAATTTTTGCAAAAAATAATTTTTTATTTTTGGACATTTGTTTTTTGTGCCTGTTTTCTGTGTAATGGTCATGTGTTAATATGCATTTACATTTTGCATACACATCAACTTATTTTTTCAGTTCAGATCTAGTTTTCTATACATTTTGCCAAGTCTAGATTAGAGTATCTGGGTTAGGGCTAGCATTACACCAATAATTAGTGGGAGCTGTCTTTTGGGAATGGCTTTATTTTATTTGTATTTATTTTTTAATCTTTTATATTCTGTTTCTCATGAAACAACATTTCAAAAATGAATTTTCCATATAGGTTTTTAAAGCCAAAGCCAGAAGTGGCTTCAGAAGGAATGGAAATATATAGAAATAACTGGTTATCCTTCTTAGGTCCACTCATATATGGTTGGGATTTTAGGACTGAGCTTGGCCTATCTGTCTGCCTGTCAATCTATCAGTCTATCTAGCTATCTATGTCACCAGTGAGTACTAACATACACACTTACCATCTGACTTAAAATGCTTTTCACAATGTCATGATGTCCTTCAGGGCTTTGCATAATGGATTTTAGATTGTAACTGTATTTGGAATCTGTGGCAATATCAACCAATCGATCACCCTATAAAGAAATGATCATGTTTACTAAGCCTTTATCATTTAGGTGCTTTACACAGAATTCCCAACTTCTGATAGCTCTTATAATTGCTATATATTATTATTTATAGTTGAATATTACAACCAATTATCATGCACGTTTTAAAGAGATTTGTTGAAATCAGTGGTACATACAGTTAAACCAGAGACCATGTTTTATGTATCAGTTTTTTTTTTGCTGTGTCACCCTTTGTAAATACGAAATATGTCACTTAATTGAATCTTCTCTGCACTATGTCCTATGATGTACTTTATGGGGTAGCTAGGCCTAAAAGGAGAAACAGTTGGTACGGAAAGTATTCAGACCATTTTACATTTTTCACTTTTTGTTTCTTTGCATCCATTTGATAAATTCAAAAAAGTTCATTTTTTTCTCATTAATGTACACTCTGCACCCCATCTTGACTGAGAAAAACAGAAATGTATAAATTTTTGTAAATTTATTAAAAAAGAAAACCTGAAATATCACATGGTCATAAGTATTCAGACCCTTTGCTCAGACACTCATATTTACATCATATGCTATCCATTTCCTTGTGACCCTCCTTGAGATGGTTCTACTCCTTCATTGGAGTCCAGCTGTGTTTAATTAAACTGATAGGACTTGATTTGTAAAGGCACACACCTGTCTATATAAGACCTCACAGCTCACAATGCATGTCAGGTCAAATGAGAATCATGAGGTCCAAGAAATTGACCAAGGAGCTCAGAGACAGAATTGTGGCAAGGCACCAATCTGGTCAAGGTTACAAAAGAATTTCTGCAGTACTCAAGGTTCCTAAGAGCACAGTGGCCGCCATAATCCTTAAATGGAAGAAGTTTGGGACCACCTGAAGTCTTCCTAGACCTGGCCATCCAGCCAAACTGAACAATCGTGTGAGAAGAGCCTTGGTGAGAGAGGTAAAGAAGAACCCCAAGATCACTGTGGCTGAGCTCCACAGATGCAGTAAGGAGATGGGAGAAAGTTGCACAAAGTCAACTATCACTGCAGCCCTCCACCAGTCGGGCCTTTATGGCAGAGTTGCCAGACGGAAGCCTCTCCTCAGTGCCGTACATATGAAAGCTTGCATAGAGTTTGCTAAAAAAAACACATGAAGGACTGTCAGACTATGAGAAATAAGATTCTCTGGTCTGATGAGACGAAGATAGAACTTTTGGGTGATAATTCTAGGCAGTATGTGTGGAGAAAACCAGGCACTGCTCATCATCTGCCCAATACAA
Organism: Oophaga sylvatica; assembly: GCA_033576555.1. Classification (NCBI taxonomy): domain Eukaryota; kingdom Metazoa; phylum Chordata; class Amphibia; order Anura; family Dendrobatidae; genus Oophaga; species Oophaga sylvatica. The sequence goes on from JARQOD010000006.1 coordinate 92,342,743, forward strand.
TCCCAACAGTGAAACATGGTGGTGAAAGCATCATGCTATGGGGGTGTTTTTCAGCTGCAGGGACAGGACGACTGGCTGCAATTGAAGGAAACATGAATGCGGCTAAGTACAGAGATATCCTGGATGAAAACCTCTTCCAGAGTGCTCTGGACCTCAGACTTGGCCGAAGGTTCACCTTCCAACAAGACAATGGCCCTAAGCACACAGTGGCTTCAGAACAACTCTGTGACCATTCTTGACTGGCACAGCCAGAACCCAGACTTAAACTCAATTGAGCATCTCTGGAGAGACCTAAAAATGGCTGTCCATCAACGTTCACCATATAACCGGACGGAACTGGAGAGGATCTGCAAGGAAGAATGGTGATGATCCCCAAATTAATAAATTTGCAAAAATTTCTACATTTCTGTTTTTTTTCAGTCAAGATGGGGTGCAGAGTGTACATTAATGAGAAAAAAAATAAACTTTTTTGAATTTACCAAATAGCTGCAAAGAAAGAAAGAGTGAAAATTTAAAGGGGTCTGAATACTTTCCGTACCCACTGTAGGATGGAGCCAGGTACGGAGAGGAAACAGTCATTCTTTCAATCATCATGTTACATTCATTCCAGCACCAATGTATCACCTAAATTAATGTACAAGGCTCTGCTTACCGTAGGATAGGGGAGAGTGAGAGGAGTGGAGTTGCTACCCATTAACAAGCTAAGTAGATATTGTATGCACAAGGTGAGTTTGAGCTGTGCAAACTTACAGGAGAATTCCACCTTCATAAAAGTCCAACAAGCAAGTATGGTACAAAGCACTGCCAGATAATTTTCTCAGTGCTTTATTATGGAGTACAAATGTATATAACAGCAATATTCATGCCTTTTCAAGCTGTGATAATCCAGCAAAAGGCCTGAGTACAAAATGTTGCTGTTACATACATTTGTGCTCCACAATATAGCTCTGAAAAATGTACCTGGCAGCGCTTTGGACCTTACTTCCATGCCCACTGTAGATCAATCATTTGGAGGAAAACAAATTAGCTTTGCTGTGTATACTAAGAAGAGAAGGATGCCATGCATAGTGACTTATGTATTTTGGAACATAGGAGACTCTTGATGGTGACAATGAAATAAACATTGAAACTGACAAGAATACTCAAGGAATTATGAGCAATGAAAAAAAACGGAGCCATATTTGGGACTTAAGATGAAGGAAGGGGGGTTGTGGAGAAAGAAGCCATACTGGGGATTGAGGAGAGAAGAGCTATGCTGGGGATTGAGGAGGTGGGACTCATGTTGGGGATTGATGGGAGGAAAGTGTCATGGGTGTATCGCCACGAGGATCGTCGCGATTACACACTCTGACTTCTCACAGCTGAGTTGCTGTTTCTTTGTGTTGGTAATGAGGGAGTTAATTTTACCTAGCTCTTTGCTAAGACTAGGTCCAGCCTCGCCCGCTGCTTTTGATTATGTTCTAATTAGCTTCCTTTATATCCCTGCCAGTCTGGGTGTTAGATGCCGGTGAAAGCCTTCATGTAGTCTAGCAGACTGGATCGGTTCTGAGAATACTTAAGCTAAGAGCTCCTTAGTTGTTTTTACTCTTATAGCTTATAGTTTATCTCTGAGACCTTAGGTGTTCCTACTGTGTGTGAGTGTTGTATGTAAGACTTTATTTACTTTATTTCTTGTCTTTCTTGTATGTCTTTCTGTTCATTAACCGTTACCTGTTCATTCCCTTTGGTGGTAATCAGGGTCCTTCTTAGGACTAGATTACAGTTGGCAGGGATTGATAGGAGACAGGGTTTACGCTGGTGGCCTGGACCTCTGTACCTTTAACAGTACCTCCAGGTAGAGGGATTAGTTAGGACCCCAGTTTAGGGTCAGTATAGACCCCGGTCACCCTCTAGCCGGAAACAGCGTATAACGGATTCCGTATTGACCCACTGGACATTCTGTCAGGTAATTCTATGTTATCATATATCTATGCGCATGTTTTATAGTATGTTGCCCTTTTGATATAGATTACTGACATCACATATATATATATCTGCTATACAGCGTGACAGAAAGCCATACAAAGGAATGAGGAGACCCCATATAGGAGCCATACTAGAGATTTAGGAGAGGGAATTATACTTGGGTAGAGGGGAGCAATACTGGGGTTTGATGAAGGAGTGCCATACTGATCATTGAGTAGTAGGAGTGTCACACTGGTTTTGAGGAGAGGGGAGTCATATTGGACATTGAAGAGAGTGCAGCCATCCTGGGGATTAAAGAGACAGGAGCCATACGGAGGATTGAGGAAAGGGAATTCATGTTGAGGATTGATGGAAGTAAACCCATACTGGGGATTGAAGAGAGGGGAGTCAAACTGGGGATTCAGAAGAGGGGAGCCATGCTGGTGAATGAAAAGAGGGGAGCCATATTGAGGATTGAGGAGAGGAGATTTATGCTGCAAAGAGTGTGTTGAGCCATGCTAGGATTCTCTAGCTCCAGTGGAGAGATAGGGTGGTCATGTGATCAGAAGTATGGGATGTGCATACTTCTGGCTACATTCCAACTAGACCTGTGTGGGCTTGCTTAATTCACTTGTGCTGAGCGAGGCCACAGACGTCTAGTTAGAATGTGGCTGGAAGTATGTATATCGCATACTTGCAGTTACTTGACCATTTGGTCTATCCACCAGCACCGAAAAATCCTGATATTGCATGCTGTGAACGCTACGAGAATTTGCATGTCTGCAATCACATAGACCTTTAAAGGTGAGGAAAGGCTTGAGGGTGAGGGAAAACATGCGGGGGATGGAGGAGAGGGAAGCCATACTAGAGATTGACAAGAGAAGGGCCATACTAAGGAGGAATTCAGGAGAGGAAAGCTATGCTGGGGATACATTACTATGCAGTGCTCTTTATAAAACTGAAACACCTATCATGCACTAAAATTCTTTGTTAGGGTAAACCAGGAAAATCACTGTATGCAATTTGATTTTAAGTATACGTGTCACGAAAGCGCAGAAAAGCTGTCTCATTTAAAACTATCCCTACTATATCCAAAATTGTTTACAATGTCAGCCATTCCCTTTTAATAAGAGAACAGTTTAGATATGAAGATAATATTATGTATGGAGCAATCACATAGTAATTTTAAATTCAATTATGCAAATTCTTTTTGCACCACAAAAATTTCTAACTGTAATTTTTTTTTGATGCATCCACTGTATATAGCCATAAATGTAAGTCTGTTGCTGACCCAAGAGCAAGAGGACACAACAATTGTTCACTGTTGCTATTTTTTCTTATAAAAGTTGACCTGTTAGCAAAATAGGCTATCCTATTTTAAAAGAATTGTCCACTGTACATAATATTAACATCAAAATGTTGTGCTATTTGGTTAATAGCCATTAAAAAAGAACATCATTGATTCATAGTTATATCTGCTGTATTGATGAAGAAAGCAGTTCCCCAGTGTCCTACCACCTAACACTCTTTTGACTGAGTGACTGGTGTTCAATATACAGTGGGGGAAAAAAGTATTTAGTCAGCCACCAATTGTGCAAGTTCTCCCACTTAAAAAGATGAGAGAGACCTGTAATTGACATCATAGGTAGACCACAACTATGAGAGTCAAAATGAGAAAAACAAATCCAGAAAATCACCTTGTCTGATTTGGCAAGGTTTATTTAGCAAATTATGGTGGAAAATAATTATTTGGTCACCTAAAAACATGCAAGATTTCTGGCTCTCACAGACCTGTAACTTCTTCTTTAAGAGGCTCCTCTGTCCTCCACTCATTACCTGTAGTAATGTTACCTGTTTGATCTTGTTATTACTATGTGACTGCTTTTTTTTGGGAAGAGAATGCATATTTCATTCCATTTTCATGTGTGACATTGCAGCTTATGAAGCAATGCAAATCATTAGTTAACCTCACTAATAGCTTTTTTTCCCCTAAAAGCAAATTATATATAACACATAACAAAGGTTTCAGTTTAAAAAATAAATCTAAAGCAGCCCGGCACATTGTGTAGCATTGTTTAATAGTAATAATACAGCAGATTGTTGTAGACTTCTGGCTTTGTGTAGTAAGAGAGAATATGACCATATTTGACTATGGAGAATATCTCTGGATGATATGATCGCCCCGAGGACTTGGAATATTGCCTACTAGAAAACTGTATACAGCATTAAGGTTTTTATAAAACTATGTAACAACCAGACGATTGTACCATGGAGGTGTAAGAAAGACGTGTGTGACTGTTGAATTTTCTGCTGAGAACAAGACTCATTGTGATGAGAATTATGCAATAATCACACGCTTCTCACATAGAACCCAGTGTTGGAATTTGGAATATAAAGTTAGGCTACTCATTGTAGAATTGATAAAAACATTTTTTTACTTCTTTCTACCAAAAACGTCTAAACTTTTTTTCTGGTGACAGATCCTCTGATTCCCTAAACTACTTGTCTAACCAGAAATGCTTTTACAAACTCCAAATCCCCCTATTTAAAAGCTTATAGTACATATAGAAATTTTACAAAGTGAATATAATGGGGGAATGGAGCATTTTCAAAGTTTGTGAAATTAATGGGAAAAAATACAAGGTGACTTCATGATTTTGTTATACTGTTGATAGCATCAATATAGCACAATTTATTGGGAACTGGGTGGCGACTAATTTCTAATTTTTCCAGTAGCAATGAATTTTAGAGGCTCTAACTGCACTGAGTTTTTTGCCAATACATCTCTATGCTCTAGTAAAACCAATACCTTATGATCTGTATCCACCATCACATTAAATATCTTGCTTCATTCAGTACGTAGTACAATCCACCACACTTTTCCTTGTAGCCATCACTGAGATATCGGTCTGTGACCACAATCATGAACTTGTTTCCTTTCCTATAGCTTCCACTATTCAAGCAAGAAAGAAGAACACATACAAGTGAATTGTGACACATAAAACCCAAAGCACAAATTATGTTTTCGTCAAAACAACGTATAAACAACTTCCAGTGAATGTCTGTAATCTAATATGGTGGTCCAGATGCTTACAACCTCTTATGTAGTCTATACAAAGATATGGAGAGCAATGGTCCGTTCGTAATTACTTTCAGCAGGAGCTTTGCAGAGGCTGGCCATATCCATAGGAAACAGCTGTATACATTCATTAAAAGTTTGACATATGAAGAAATGCAGGCCACATTTTTATTATCCTCGACCCCAGAATATACACATAAAAGCCAGAGGCAGGGTCACAGCTCGTTCCGTTCTGGGTATGTCTGACATTGTGGTGGCTTAATATTTGTAACTTGGTGTTCCATTGTTATTGTACAATGTTACTAATATGTTGATTTAGCACTATTTACATGAGGATTAAGTTAGGGACCTACAGCCTGCAGATACCATTCTGCTTTGCTTATGGCTAGCATAGACAAATAGGCAAACATATTTTCACAGTTGTAAAACTACAAAAAGACAATATTTTGAGATACAAATAATTTTTTACCTAATTTTTTACATTTTTTATAGGAGGAAGTAGAAAAAAACACTTGTAATTTTGTTTTTTATTTTTTGATATTTTAAATTTTAGCCCATTCACATGCTAAAGAAAAAAAGAATGCTTTACACCAAATTTATGAAATACTCTGCAAGTAACCTAATGTGCACATATTGCGGATTTAGATGCGTTTCCGCAGTGTTTTTGGACGTGCGGAAATGCATCAGATCCGCAGTGTAGTGCACAGCCAATGTAAATCTATGGGAAACGCTTGAGCCGAAACGTCGCCAACCATGTGGGTCTGAAATAAAACCACATTTTTTTCTCTTTGAAAAGGAGTGCTGCCTTCAGTTATTTCATATCTATCTATCTATCTATCTATCTATCTATCTATCTATCTATCTATCTATCTATCTATCTATCTATCTATCTATCTATCTATCCAATCTATTATCTATCTATACCAATCTTTATCTATCTATACTACTTATCTATCTATCTATCTATCTATCTATCTATCTATCTATCTATTATCTGTCTATCATCTATTATTTATCTATCTATTATCTATTTATCTATATCTATCTATCTATCTATCTATCTATCGATCTATCATCTATCTATCATCTCATTATCTATCATCATCTATCTATCTATCTATCTATCTATCTATCTATCTATCTATCTATCTATCTACCCCATATCTATTATCTATCTATCTATCTATCTATCTATCTATCTATCTATCTATCTATCTATCTATCTATCTATCTATCTATCTATCTATCTATCTATCATCATCTATATATCTATCTGCCTATCTGTGTGTGTAATGGAGTGTGGGTTGGAAAAATGTAAAAGAGGAGGTTGGACAAAAAAATGACATCACAAATCTTTTTTTTGCTAAATAATATATCTTTATTTAGCTTACAAAAGCGCATGAAATAACGTATCAAATACGCACAAAAAAACGCATCAAAAATGCACCTGTGTTTTCTGCCAAGAGGTGCGGATTCTGTGCAGAAAATTCCGCAGGCAAATCCGCAACGTGTGCACAAAAGTTTCTGTAATGGCTCCTATTTCTTAGTGTGCTACTATATGTCTACTGTTTAAAAAATTGAAGCTTTTATTGCTGCTGCTTAAAGTCAGGAGGATGGATAGGTGAGTATTTTGATATTTTTAGACAATATGAGTCTGCTGTTTTCAAATAGAAAAAGAAAGTTGATAACCCCAATTAACCTGCCCTATTTGGATGTTTCTGGCGCAGTTCATATTATGACTACAGTCATGGCCAAAAGTTTTGAGAATGACACAAATATTAGTCTATATAATATAATATAATATAATATTAGTCTATATAATATAAGTCTACTGCTTCACTTTTTCTAATGGCAATTTGCATATACTCCAGAATGTTATAAAGAGTGATCAGCTTAACAGCAATTACTTGCAAAGTCAATATTTGGCTAGAAAATGAACTTTATCCCCCAAAACACATTTCAACATCATTGCAACCCTGCCTTAAAAGGACCAGCTAACCTCTTTTCAGTGATTGCTCCATTAACACAGGTGTGGGTGTTGATGAGGACATGGCTGGAGATCAATCTGTCATGATTAAGTAAGAATGACACCATTGGACACTTTAAAAGGAGGCTGGTGCTTGGCATCATTGTTTCTCTTCTGTTAACCATGGTTATCTCTAAAGCAACATGTGCAGTCATCATTGCAATGCACAAAAATGGCCTAACAGGGAAGAGTATCGCAGCTAGAAAGATTGCACCTCAGTCAACAATCTATCGCATCATCAAGAACTTCAAGGAGAGAGGTTCCATTTTGCCAAAAAGGCTCCAGGGCGGCCAAGAAAGACCAGCAAGCGCCAGGACCGTCTCTTAAAAGTGTTTCAGCTGCGGGATCGGGCTACCAGCAGTGCAGAGCTTGCTCAGGAATGGCAGCAGGCAGGTGTGAGTGCATCTGCACGCACTGTGAGGCGGAGACTCTTGGAGCAAGGTCTGGTCTCAAGGAGGGCAGCAAAGAAGCCACTTCTCTCCAGAAAAACATCATGGACAGACTGATATTCTGCAAAAGGTACAGGCAGTGGACTGCTGAGGACTGGGGTAAAGTTATTTTCTCTGATGAATCCCCTTTTCGATTTTTTGGGACATCAGGAAAACGCCTTATTCGGTGAAGACAAGGTGAGCGCTACCACCAGTCTTGTCTCATGCCAACTGTTAAGCATCCTGAAACCATTCATGTGTGGGGTTGCTTCTCAGCCAAGGGAATCGGCTCTCTCACAGTCTTGCCTAAAAACACAGCCATGAATAAAGAATGGTACTAGAATGTCCTCCAAGAGCAACTTCTCCCAACCCTCCAAGAGCAGTTTGGCGATCAACAATGCCTTTTCCAGCATGATGGAGCACCTTGCCATAAAGCAAAGGTGATAACTAAATGGCTCAGGGAACAAAACATAGAGATTTTGGGTCCATGGCCAGGAAACTCCCCAGATCTTAATCCCATTGAGAACTTGTGGTCAATCATCAAGAGACGGGTGGACAAACAAAAACCTAAAAATTCTGACAAAATGAAAGCATTGATTGTGCAAGAATGGACTGCTATCAGTCAGGATTTGATCCAGAAGTTGATTGAGAGCATGCCAGGGAGAATTGCAGAGGTCCTGAAGAAGAAGGGTCAACACTGCAAATATTGACTTGCTGAATTAACTCATTCTGTCAATATAAGCTTTTGTTACTCATATGTTTGCAATTATTATATTTCTGTCTGTGATAAAAACATCTGTCAAACACACATAAAAACCAGAGGGCAGCAGATCATGTGAAAATATAATATTTGTGTCATTCTCAAAACTTTTGGCCATGACTGTAGAAAAGCTCAGCTAAGAAAAGAAAAATAAGCCACCAGAGATTATTTTAAATGAAGGGGTGTTACCAGTATGATTAAGAGAGCATGAATTGGTTAATAATAGGCCCAAGGACTGCAAGGAAGGACCTAATTAAAGTGTGTGAAAAATAGATGGCTGTACTTTCTATACGGGTTGGACAGGGGTGTATTTATAGAGTTGTGGTGCCAAAAACTCAGTTGGAGGACATCTTAATGGAAAAACACCCACCCGTCATACCTAAATTGTGGAAATTTAAGGTTTATAAATTGTGTACATATATATATATATATATATATATATACATATATATACATATATATGTATATATATATATATATATATATATATACATATATATATGTATATATATACAAAAAAAAATAAAGGGAGCACTCAAATTACACATCCTAGATCTGAGTGAATTAAATATTCTCATTGAATACTTTGTTCTGTACAAAGTTGAATGTGCTGAAACAAAATCACACAAAAATCATCAATGGAAATCAAATTTATTAACCAATGGAGGCCTGGATTTGAAGTCACACACAAAATTAAAGTGGAATGTAATGTCCTTAACCCCTTAAGCCCCAAGGGTGGTTTGCACATTAATGACCGGGCCAATTTTTACAATTCTGACCACTGTCTCTTTATGAAGCTATAACTCTGGAACGCTTCAACAGATCTTCGCGATTCTGAGAATGTTTTCTCATGACATATTGTACTTCAAGATAGTGGTAAATTTTTTCAATATAACTTGCGTTTGTTTATGAAAAAATAAAAATATGGTGAAAATTTGGAAATTTTGCAATTTCAAATTTGAATTTTTATTCCCTTAAAACAGAGAAATATGACACAAAAAATAGTGACTAAATAACATTTCCCACATGTCTACTTTACATCAGCACAATTTTGAAACCAAAATTTCTTTTTGTTACGAACTTATAAGGTTTAAAAGTTGACCAATGATTTCTCATTTTTACAACAAATTGTACAAAACCATTTTTTTTTGGGACCACCTCACATTTGAAGTCACTTTGAGGGGTCTATATGGCAGAAAATACCCAAAAGTGACACCATTCTAAAACTGCACCCCTCAAGGTACTCAAAACCACATTCAAGAAGTTTATTAACACTTCAGATGCTTCACAGGAGCTGAAGGAACTTGGAAGGAAAAAATGAACATTTAACTTTTTAGTCACAAAAATGATCTTTTACAAACAATTTTTTTATTTTAACAAGGGTAAAAGGAGAAAAATGGACAGAAAAAGTTGTTGTGAAATTTCTCCTGAGGATGCCGATACCCAATATGTGGGGGAAAACCACTGTCTGGGCGCACGGCAGGGCTTGGAAGGGAAGGAGCGCCGTTTGACTTTTTCAAACCAAAATTGGCTGGAATTGAGATTGGACGCCATTTGCGTTGCGTTTGGAGAGCCCCTGATGTGCCTAAACAGTGGAAACCCCCCACACGTGACACCATTTTGGAAACTAGACCCCCTAAGGAACTTATCTAGATCTGTTGTGAGCACTTTGAACCCCGAAGTGTTTCACTAAAATTTATAATGCCTGGATGTGAAAAAAAAAAAAAAATCCACAAAAATTACTTTTTGGTCCCCAATTTTTGATTTTTCCCAAGGAAATTGGACCTCAAAAGTTGTTGTATAATTTGTCCTGAGTACGCTGATACCCCATATGTGGAGGGGGAAATTTTTTGGGCGCACGGCAGGGCTCAGAAAGGAAGTAATGATGTTTTGGAATGCAGACTTTGATGGGTGTCATGTTCAGTTTGCAGAACCCCTGACGTTCCTAAACAGTTGAAATCCCCCACAGGTGAACCCATTTTGGAAACTAGACCCCCTAAGGAACTTATCTAGATCTGTGGTGAGCACTTTTAACCCCAAAGTGCTTCACACAAGTTTATAATGCCCGGGAGTGAAAAGAAAAAATTCTGTTTTTTTCACACAAAAATGATTTTTAAGTCACCAAATTTTTTATTTTCCCTAGGGTAACAGGAGAAATTGGACCACAAAAGTTGTTGGCCAATTTGTCCTGAGTACGCTTATGCCCCATATGTGTGGGGGAACCACTGTTTGGGCGCACGGCAGAGCTCAGAAGGGAAGGAGCGCTGTTTGACTTTTTCAAACCAAAATTGGATGGAATAGAGATTGGACGCCATGTCGCATTTGGATAGCCCCTGATGTGCGTAAACAGGGGAACCCCCCACAAGTAACCCAATTTTAGAAACTAGACCCCCTAAGGAACTTATCTAGATCTGTGGTGAGCACTTTGAACCCCCAAGTGCTTCACACAAGTTTATAATGTAGAGCTGTAAAATTAAAAAATCATATTTTTTCCACAAGGGTAACAAGACCTCAAAAATTATTGTGCAATTTGTCCTGAGTACTCTAATACCCAATATGTGGGGGTAAACCATTGTTTGGGTGCATGGCAGAGCTCGGAAGTAAAGGAGCGCCATTTGACTTTTTCAATGCAGAATTGGCTGGATGCCATGTCGTGTTTGGAGAGCCCCTGATGTGCCTAAACAGTGGAAAACCCCACAAGTGACACCATTTTAGAAACTAGACCCCCCTAAGGAACTTATCTAGATCTGTTGTGAGCACGTTCAACCTCCAAGTGTTTCACTAAAGTTTATAATGCCTGGGAGAGAAAAAAAAATTTCCACAAAAATGATTTTTTAGTCCCCAATTTTTGATTTTTCCCAAGGAAATTGGACCCCAAAAGTTGTTGTCCTGAGTACGCTGATACCCCATATGTGGGGGAGAAATACTGTTTGGGCGCACGGCAGGGCTCGGAAAGGATTTAATGATGTTTTGGAATGCAGACTGTATTGGGTGTCATGTTCAGTTTGCAGAGCCCCTGATGTGCCTAAGCAGTGGAAACCCCCCACAAAAGAACCCATTTTGGAAACTAGACCCCCTAAGGAACTTATCTAGATCTGTGGTGAGCACTTTGAACCCCCAAGTGCTTCACATAAGTTTATAATGCCCGGGCATGAAAATAAAAAATCCTATTTTTTTCCCACAAAAATTATCTTTTAGTCACCAATTTTTTATTTTCCCAAGGGTAACATGTTGTGAATGGGTTTGAGATGAGTTCTGAGCAGAGACTCCCTCTGGTGGTTACAAGCGGTACTGGTCTGTTCAGTGAAGATTGTGAGGACTGGGAATCAGGTGTTGCTGACTGGTCTTATATAAGGGAGTCACCTTCCCATCAGGGTTGCCGGTGATCAATTGTTCTGGTCTGAATCCTTCATTCCTGTTTCCCTTGTAGCCTGCTGTGTCGTGTCTGCATCTCCTGCTAACAGATAAGACATTTTCTTCTTTTTGTTTTTGTGCTATATTTTTGCATTTTGTCCTGCACTTCTGTGGGGGCCTTCTGGGTCCCCTCCGGGGGCTTTTGCCCTCTCGGTTTAGTTCAGCCACTGATGTTTGTACTTTTGCTTTTTCCAGTTTTTTCAGTGGCTGCTGTTTTGATTTTGTTACACCAGAGAACTAATTTAGGTGGTAGAGGTCGTGTGATCTCAGGTGTTTTTGAAATTAGTAGAGTTGGTGCTTTTCAGGGTTTTCTGGGATTGCAGTAAGTACCCTTCCTATCCTTTTCTATTTAGTTAGTTTGGGCCCCAGCGTTTGCTCATACTATTTTCTTTCTGTGTCAGTATTTCTTCTTGTCTAACGCCATTACATGTTTGGGGGCTTTCTATTATCTTTGGGGTTCTGCTCCGGGGCAGATAGCTTTCCTATTTCTATCTTTAGGTGTAGTTAGTTTCTCAGGCTGTGACGAGGTGTCTAGGACCAACGTAGGAACGCTCCACGGCTGCCTCTAGTTGTGGTGGTTAGTCAGGGTACTGCAATCTCATAAATTCCAACTGCTCTGGTGTATTGCCTTTTTTACCTGCACTCCTCAGCTACCGAAACATAACAGTATCACCGGCCCAAAAATTGAAAATTGTATGGTACTCACAGAAGGGAAAAAATATTGTGAAAGAAAAAAGGTTGTCAGAGTTGTCAGAGATATTTTTCTGTTTGTTGCATCTTTTTCCCTCTGTATCTCTGGGTGCTGGGGAGGATCTTTTCTCTCAATGGAGTTTGCACGGTTGTCTGGCCATGTGGATCAGCTTGCCACTGAGGTTCAGAGTATTGCTGCATATCTTGCTAGGTTGCCTGTTGTGGAATCTAGGATCCCCATGCCAGATTTGTTTTTGGGGGATCGAGCTAAGTTTCAGAATTTCAAAAATAATTGTAAATTGTTTTTTGCCTTAAAATCTAAGTCCTCAGGGAACGCAGCGCAGCAGGTTCAAATTATCATCTCTCTCCTGCGCGGCGATCCTCAGGATTGGGCTTTTTCCCTGACACCTGGGGATCCTGTTTTGAGTGATGTTGATGCATTTTTTCAGGCTTTGGGGTTATTGTATGATGAGCCTAATGTCACTGATCAAGCTGAAAAAGCCTTGTTGTCATTAAATCAGGGGCTTGATGACGCTGAGTTATACTGTCAGAGATTCCGTAGGTGGGCAGTCCTGACCAAATGGAATGACGACGCTTTGGCAGCCCTTTTCCGGAAGGGTCTGTCAGATAATGTAAAGGATGTTATGGTGGGATTCCCTGTCCCCTCTGGTCTCAATGATTCTATGTCATTAGCGATTCAAATTGACAGACGTTTGCGTGAGCGGAGAAGTATGCGTGGAATGGTGTTGCCTTGTGAACCAGCTTCTGAACCCATGCAGTGTGATAGAGTGGTGTCTGGGGCACAGCGTCATGAGTTTCGAAACCGTAATGGGTTATGTTTCTACTGTGGTGATGCCTCTCATGCTATTTCAGTCTGCCCTAAGCGGGGAAGACGTTTTGCACGCTCAGTTGTCTTGGGTAGTGTTCAGACTAAGTTTTTATTAACTGTCACTCTGATATGCTCTCTGTCCTCATTTTCTGCTCAGGCTTTCGTTGATTCTGGAGCAGCTATTAACCTGATGGATTATGATTTTGCTAAACGTTGTGGGTTTCCCTTGATACCCCTACAGAAGTCTATTCCCCTACTGGGGATCGATTCTACCCCTTTGGCTGAGAATAAACCCCAGTTTTCTACTCAGGTGATAATGAGGGTTGAACCTGATCACCAGGAGTGCTGCAAATTTTTGGTTCTGTATAATCTGCATGACATTATCGTGCTGGGTTTCCCTTGGTTACAGTCTCATAATCCTGTTTTGGATTGGAAATCTGTGTCTGTAACCAGTTGGGGCTGCCAATGTGTTAATACCAACACTCCTGTTTTTTCTGCCTCCCCCAGGCTCAGGAAGTTCCTGACTTTTTGATTGATTTTTCTGATGTGTTTAGCGAAAGTAAATCTGCATCCTTGCCTCCCCATAGGAGCTATGACTGCGCTATTGAATTAGTGCCGGGTAGTAAATTCCCTAAAGGTCGCCTTTTTAACTTGTCTGTACCTGAACATGACGCTATGCGGTCTTATATCAAGGAATCATTGGAGAAGGGTCATATCAGACCATCCTCTTCACCCTTAGGTGCCGGTTTTTTCTTTGTGGCCAAAAAAGATGGTTCATTAAGGCAGTGTATTGATTATCGTCTCTTGAACAATATTACTGTGAAATATCAATACCCGTTACCCTTGATTTCTGACCTGTTTTCCAGGGTGAAAAATGCTACTTGGTTTACCAAGCTTGACCTCAGGGGGGCGTATAACCTTATTCGCATTAAGCATGGGGATGAATGGAAGACGGCATTCAATACCCCTGAAGGGCATTTTGAGTACCTAGTGATGCCCTTTGGGCTCACTAATGCTCCTTCCGTCTTCCAGTCCTTCATGAATGACATTTTCAGGATTTTGTGGACAAATTTCTGATTGTTTATTTGGATGATATCTTGATTTTTTCTAATGACTGGGACTCTCATGTGAAACATGTTCGAACTGTGTTCCAGATTTTGAGAGAGAATGCTCTGTATGTGAAGGGATCAAAGTGTCTTTTTGGCGTACAGAGGATTTCATTTCTGGGATTCATTTTGTCCCCATCTGTTATTGAAATGGACCCGGTCAAGGTTCAGGCCATCTGTGATTGGGTCCAACCTACTTCATTAAAGGCTCTTCAGAGATTTTTGGGTTTTGCCAATTTTTATCGTAAATTTATTGGTAATTTCTCGGTTATTGTTAAACCATTAACTGATTTGACAAGAAAGGGTTCTGATGTGGTGAATTGGCCTCCTGAGGCAGTCTCTGCGTTTCAGGAACTTAAGCAGAGATTCACTTCTGCTCCTGTTCTGCGGCAGCCTGATGTTTCTCTGCCATTTCAGGTGGAGGTTGATGCCTCTGAAATTGGGGCAGGTGCCGTTTTGTCCCAAAAAGATCCAGAGACCTCTAAAAGTAACCCTTGTGCCTTTTTCTCTCGAAAATTTTCTCCTACTGAACGTAATTATGACGTGGGTAATCGGGAGTTATTGGCCATGAAGTGGGCTTTTGAAGAGTGGAGACATTGGCTGGAGGGAGCCAAACATCAGGTGGTGGTCCTTACGGACCATAAGAATCTGGTCTATCTGGAATCCGCCAAGCGACTCAATCCTAGACAGGCCAGGTGGGCCTTGTTTTTCACACGTTTTAATTTTGTGGTTTCCTTTCTTCCTGGCACTAAGAATGTTAAGGCGGATGCCCTCTCGAGGAGTTTCCTTGCGGACTCTCCTGAGTTATCTGATCCTTCTGTTATTTTGAAAGAGGGTGTAGTTCTTTCCGCCATCTCGCCCAATTTGAGACTTGCTCTGGAGGTGTGTCAGGAGGATAGGCCCGAGTGCTGCCCTGTTGGAAAATTGTTTGTCCCGGACCAGTGGAAAAAGAGTGTGATGTCTGAGATTCATTGTTCCGCATTGGCTGGGCATCCCGGAATTTTTGGTACCAGAGACTTGGTTAGTCGGTCCTTTTGGTGGCCTACCTTGTCTCGTGATGTCAGGGAATTTGTGCAGTCCTGCGGGACTTGCTCTCGCTCCAAGCCTTGCTCTCGCTCTAGTGGTTTGTTGATGCCATTGCCTGTGCCCAAGAGACCATGGACCCATATCTCTATGGATTTCATTTCCGACCTTCCTGTTTCTCAGAGAATGACCACCATCTGGGTAATTTGTGATAGGTTTTCCAAAATGATACATCTTGTGCCATTACCTAAGTTGCCTTCCTCCTCTGAATTGGTGCCGTTGTTCCTTCAGCACGTGGTTCGTTTACACGGCATTCCTGAGAACATTGTGTCTGACAGAGGAGTCCAGTTTGTTTCCAGATTTTGGAGGACTTTTTGTTCTAAACTGGGTGTTCAATTGTCTTTCTCCTCGGCATTTCATCCTCAGACCAATGGTCAAACTGAGAGAACAAACCAGACATTGGAGACTTATCTTAGATGCTTTGTGTCTGCTGATCAGGATGACTGGGTCTCTTTTTTGCCTTTGGCTGAGTTTGCTCTTAATAATAGGGCTAGCTCTGCCACTTTGATGTCTCCGTTTTTCTGTAATTCTGGGTTTCACCTCGATTTTCTTCAGGACAGACGGAGGCTTCTGTCTGTCCAGGTGTTGACTCTGTTGTGGAGCGTATGCAACAGATTTGGGACCAGGTAGTGGAGAGGTTGTCCCTCTCTCAGGAGAAGGCCCAGCGGTTTGCTAACCGGCATAGAACTGATGGTCCTCGGTTTAAAGTGGGGGACTTGGTCTGGTTGTCCTCAAAGAATATTCCTATGAGAGTAGCATCTCCTAAATTTAAGCCTAGGTTCATTGGACCTTATAAGATCATTGAGATTCTTAATCCTGTTTTTTTTCGTTTGCTTCTTCCAGGGACATTTAAGATCCATAACGTGTTCCACAAGTCCTTGTTGAAGAGGTTTGTTGAGCCAGTGGTTCCTGCTGCTGTGCCTCCTGACCCTGTTTGGTTGAGGGCAATCTGGAGTATGTGGTTGAGAAAATATTAGATTCTCGTTTTTCTAGACGGAAACTCCAGTATTTGGTTAAGTGGAGAGGTTATGGTCAGGAATAGAGTTGAGCGATACTTTCCGATATCCTAAAGTATCGGAATCGTAATGGTATCGCCGATATCACTAAAATATCGGCGATACCCGATACCGATACCGGAAGTCCCATGTAAGTCTATGGGAACAAAATATCGAAATTAAAAAAAACCCATTCTTGCCTTGTTGGTTAATTGTACATGAAGGAAAACAAGAAAGAGTAATGTAGAATGTATTGGGGGAGGTTGAGGAGACATTAAAGGCATAGATGTTTGACCCAATCCAATGGAATAGCATTATTTATTTTTTTTTAGGAAATACGTTCGGATTGACGAACAAATTGACAATGTTGTTAACCTTTTTTCTATTTTGTCAAATATGTCTGTTTCACAACTTCCATGGTCTTCACCTTTTTAACTTTTCACACACTTTCTCCTTCATAATTTTCAGCAGCATCATCTTTCTCATCAAATTATTCTTCATCTTCACCTTATTAATCTTCTAAATCTTCTTGCTATTCATCTTTTTGTTAACATTACTTATATTGTTCTTATTAAACAGTTATTATTCTTCATATTCTACTTCTTCATCTTCTTCCTATTCATCCTTTTCATCATATTCTTATTTGTGACAGACATTCCTGTACTTGTAATCTGTAAAACTCTGAATTTTCATCCTTCCGTTCTTGCTGTCACGAAAGATTTTAATTACAACAGTATTTGTCCGCGTTCAGTTTAGCCTGCAGCAGCATCAGGCATTTTCCAGGGGCACCACGAGGAGGAACGGACTCACCCCCATACACTGCTTAGTCTTCTTCTGCTTAGAATTTAGAGCATATATTTTGCTCTTCATTTTGGTCTTATACTTAATGTTCTTCTGCTTTTTGATCTTCTGCTTATTGTTCTTCTGTCTCTTGTTCTGTATCTTGTAGTTTGTCTTAACCTTCTTTGTCCTGTTGGTGATGGTACAAAAGCCAATGGAAGTAACGAGGACCAGCTGACTGTGCTGGAACCCGGAGGGTCAGCAGAAGGAAAAGAGCCAATGGCACAACCGAGGACCAGCTGACGTTACTGGGACACGGTTACTAAGCAGGAGGTACCTGTGCTCCAAAGCACTACCAAGGACCAGCAGACGTTGCTGGAACTCGGATACCGACATGGAGGCACCTAGGCCAAAGGCACTGCGGAGAACCAGCTGACGGTACTGGAACCCGGATGAGTAGCAGAAGGTACAAGAGCCAATGAAAGTAACAAGGACCAGCTGACTGTGCTGGAACCCGGAGGGTCAGCAGAAGGAAAAGAGCCAATGGCACAACCGAGGACCAGCTGACGTTACTGGGACACGGTTACTAAGCAGGAGGTACCTGTGCTCCAAAGCACTACCAAGGACCAGCAGACGTTGCTGGAACTCGGATACCGACATGGAGGCACCTAGGCCAAAGGCACTGCGGAGAACCAGCTGACGGTACTGGAACCCGGATGAGTAGCAGAAGGTACAAGAGCCAATGAAAGTAACGAGGACCAGCTGACTGTGCTGGAACCCGGAGGGTCAGCAGAAGGAAAAGAGCCAATGGCACAACCGAGGACCAGCTGACGTTACTGGGACACGGTTACTAAGCAGGAGGTACCTGTGCTCCAAAGCACTACCAAGGACCAGCAGACGTTGCTGGAACTCGGATACCGACATGGAGGCACCTACGCCAAAGGCACTGCGGAGAACCAGCTGACGGTACTGGAACCCGGATGGGTAGCAGAAGGTACCCATGGAAATTAAAGTTGAGGCAGCAGGACTGTTTGCCGTTCACACAGCAGGGGAACAGCTGACATTACTGAACCCCAGTAACACGGGAGCAAGTGTTAACTGTGCTAACAGCACTTCCGAGAAACAACTGGCGGTGTTGTAACCCAGGGATGAGAAGAGAACAGGGTGGAGGCAGCAGGACTATTTGCCGTTCACACAGCAGGGGAACAGCTGACATTACTGAACCCAGTAACACAGGAGCAAGTGTAGACTGTGCTAACAGCACTTCCGAGAAACAACTGGCGGTGTTGTAACCCAGGGATGAGAAGAGAACATGGTGGAGGCAGCAGGACTGTTTGCCGTACACACAGCAGGGGAACAGCTGACATTACTGAACCCCAGTAACACAGGAGCAAGTGTAGACTGTGCTAACAGCACTTCCGAGAAACAACTGGCGGTGTTGTAACCCAGGGATGAGAAGAGAACATGGTGGAGGCAGCAGGACTGTTTGCCGTACACACAGCAGGGGAACAGCTGACATTACTGAACCCCAGTAACACAGGAGCAAGTGTAGACTGTGCTAACAGCACTTCCGAGAAACAACTGGCGGTGTTGTAACCCAGGGATGAGAACAGAACATGGTGGAGGCAGCAGGACTGTTTGCCGTACACACAGCAGGGGAACAGCTGACATTACTGAACCCCAGTAACACAGGAGCAAGTGTAGACTGTGCTAACAGCACTTCCGAGAAACAACTGGCGGTGTTGTAACCCAGGGATGAGAAGAGAACATGGTGGAGGCAGCAGGACTGTTTGCCGTTCACACAGCAGGGGAACAGCTGACATTACTGAACCCCAGTAACACAGGAGCAAGTGTAGACTGTGCTAACAGCACTTCCAAGCAACAACTGGCGGTGTTGGAGCCCAGGGTCAAGGAGGGTGTAGGCATAAAATATTGAGTTATTGCCTTGTTACGTGGCCATTGCAAATGTATGTACTTCAAACAAGAATAAATGAAGTTTTACTACAACAATAAAATGATAAATTTCAATTACAAGAATAGAAAAATATTTATACTTGACAGTCCTCTGTGGTTGATAACGTTTAATGGCTAACTGAAAATATGGTAACAAATTCAAAGCTTTCGAGACTACTCAGGTGTCTTCATCAGGCTAAGAGTAAAGCCAAAAATGAAGAATCACATATTTCTACACACAACAGGACACAGGAATAGCTAAGACAAGTGAGGGAGGGACAAGTGAGGGGAGACCGGCAACAAAAAGGAGAACAAGGATGAATTATCAGCGCCACACAATCACAGATAAATTAATGAATTTAGCTGTGGCAAAAGACTTTTGTATGCCCGGTCATAGCATCATGGATATGGAATTACTGTTATTAAAATATAACTTCAAATATGAGAAACGTACAAAGGTTTCAGAATATAAGCTCATCATGACCTTTGACACTGTTAGTGATGGAATGAATAGATCACATGGATTTATGTCATTCTATATCAATTAAGGAATCTGCGTCTATGCCCTTCCAGGGTCATGAAAACCCCAAAAAATACGCCAATGAGAGGGCAATCAAACTTTCTATCCTTATCTAGGAACTGTTCGAATATTTATGTTCATCCCTGTGAGATAATGACAGTTCTGATACACGTCACTTACTTGTCTTACCTATTGCAATATTCCTGTGTCCTGTTGTGTATAGAAATATGTGATGCTTAATTTTTTTAGTTAGTCTTTCCCTGATGAAGAGACGTGAGTAGCCTTGAAAGCTTGCAATTTGTTTCCATCTTTTCAGTTATCCATAAAAAGGTATGAACCACTGCTGACTCTGAAGTCTAAATATTTTTCTATCTACTGGCTAACACGGTACAAAGATACACATGTTTTCTAATTTCAAGAAGGAAAAATAAAGAAAATACAAATATAAACGCATATATGCACATGCCAAAAATAAATGGAACAACACAACACCCAAAAAATTGGTAACAAAATATAGTGTTGTAAATTTAAGAATAAAAGTACATTTTTTTTTTTATGAATAATGCTTAAGGAACGCAATGTTAAACTATAACATAGTGAAGACAATGGATTTTGTAATAGTCACTCATCATCATCATCGCAAATTTTATGTGACAGTCACAGACAATTTAATTATTTAAGTTCATAAAATCGTAACTTTCTATAGCATGTATGACATGTCCAGCATGGACTCATCAATGTGATTGATGACACAATAATGTACAATAAAAAATAACCATTTAAAAAAACATTAGGCATTGTTTGTCACAATTTAAGTGTGTGCCTGCAAGTGTAGGTGAAACAAAGGCTACGGATAGCAAAGGTATATTCTATGTCTGTATCACACAGTGGACAGCCTCTGATGGGTAATGCCGATGTTATACTGTACGTCAATAAAGTCTGCGGCTGAAATCATGCATTTTTTGCTTGTAGAGTGTTGAAGAGGGTAAAAGAATGTCTGTTTGCGCAAAGCTTTATCCGTCAACACTACCTTCCTACTGTCACGCGTAGGGTAGGGTAGCGTGTGGCAATTAGCTGACTATCAAATGTGAGGTTAGGCTGCGTTATTGCGCACTAGGGACGCAAAAAAAAATACAGCAGTAATAATTTAATGTGTAATACTACACCTATGACAAACCAAAAAATTACGTTCCCTCTTTAACAATGTACAAGACTAACAAGCCTAATGGTTGACGCTGACTTAATTGAGATACAGTATTACATCAACATTGTCCATGAGTAACTATGCACTGTGATACCTATATACCAGTATTAATTTATATCTCTTGTGGTTGTTTCAACAGCACTTGCAGGTATAAGTACCTATTGTCAGTATGCATGATGCACTTTCTAGATGTAATAATTTATTATTGGACATTATTACCATGTTTACATGCTGGCCATTTCATATATGGTGTTTGAAGTTACAGTTGGCATCAGTATGTGTATTTTATAATGTCTGTCATAAATAAAACTCGTGATGATGATGATGAGGATGTAATGATTCGTACATCCATTGAGTGCATTATCTTACAGGTACAGATAAAGTTCCTTTAAAAGCATTAATTCATAAGTCTGAAATGTACTTTTATGCATTAATTTAAAAATGTGAAGAGTAGACTATGTTTTATTTTTTGTTACCATTTCTAATAGACATGTGCAGATATGCGCTGTGATGACAAATTATTATTTGTCCATATTTTTCTTAAAAATTTATCATTCTAGGCCTGCAAAACTTCACAATTTCATGTTTTCAGCATAACAAGCAGGGTGACGGCTCTTCCCTATTTGGAGCATGTTGGTCATGTGTTTTTCTGTCCATGTGTCGGGAACAGGACACTTCTTGCCGTTGACACAGCAGGGGAACAGCTGGCGTTACTGAACCCCACTAACAGTAGAGCTTGTGTTTTGTTCTGTGGACACGACACTTCTGAGCAGCAACTGGCAGTGTTGGAGCCCAGGGAGTAGAGTTCAGGTGGTAGAAAGATGAACATAACAGGAGACATGGATAACGTTGCGAACCAGTTATTTAATCTGAAAACGGACAGACAAATTCTGGCGAGATCCATGCCTTGTTCATTTTCAGAAAAGTAAGCCGGTCTACATTATCGGAGGATAGTCGCATGCGACGGTCTGTTAGTACACCACCTGCAGCACTAAAGACGCGCTCCGATAATACACTGGCAGCAGGGCAAGCCAGCACCTCCAATGCATACTGGCTAAGCTCTGGCCATGTATCCAGCTTAGAGACCCAAAACTTGAATGGGGAAGAGCCATCTGGGAGTACACTGAGAGGCAAAGCCAAGTAGTCTGTCACCATCTGACGGATACGTTGCCTCCCGCTGACTGGAGCCCTCTCGGATGGTGTAGACATTTGTGGCGCTGCCACAAAACTTTGCCACATTTTGAACATACTGGTCTTTCCCTGTGCAGAGGCACTGCGTGTGCTCCCTCTTGTTGCAGAGCTCTCTACACTGCCTCGACGCACAGAGCTGCTTTGTAAAGCAGTAGCAGCAGCAGTGCTCTCGGCAGTAAGGTAGAACATTAGGGATTGCACCAGTGTGTCTTGGTACTCCCGCATTTTACGCTCCC
>JARQOD010000006.1:92365080-92382525 GCA_033576555.1 Oophaga sylvatica
CACATGTAGCAGAGCTGAGGTTACTTGTCACATGTAGCAGAGCTGAGGTTGCTACTAGTCACATGAGCAGAGCCGAGGTTGCTACTTGTCACATGTAGCAGAGCCGAGGTTGCTACTTGTCACATGTAGCAGAGCTGAGGTTGCTACTTGTCACATGTAGCAGAGCTGAGGTTGCTACTTGTCACATGAGCAGAGCTGAGGTTGCTACTTGTCACATGAGCAGAGCTGAGGTTGCTACTTGTCACATGTGCAGAGCTGAGGTTGTTACTTGTCACATGAGCAGAGCTGAGGTTGTTACTTGTCACATGAGCAGAGCTGAGGTTGTTACTTGTCACATGAGCAGAGCTGAGGTTGCTACTTGTCACATGTAGCAGAGCTGAGGTTGTTACTTGTCACATGTAGCAGAGCCGAGGTTGCTACTTGTCACATGTAGCAGAGCTGAGGTTGTTACTTGTCAAATGCAGCAGAGCTGAGGTTGTTACTTGTCAAATGTAGCAGAGCTGAGGTTGTTACTTGTCACATGTAGCAGAGCTGAGGTTGCTACTTGTCACATGTAGAAGAGCTGAGGTTACTTGTCACATGTAGCAGAGCTGAGGTTGCTACTTGTCACATGAGCAGAGCTGAGGTTGTTACTTGTCACATAAGCAGAGCTGAGGTTGTTACTTGTCACAAATAGCAGAGCTGAGGTTGCTACTTGTCACAAGTAGCAGAGTTGAGTTTGTTACTTGTCACATGTAGCAGAGCTGAGGTTGCTACTTGTCACATGTAGCAGAGCCGAGGTTGCTACTTGTCACATGTAGCAGAGCTGAGGTTGTTACTTGTTACATGTAGCAGAGCTGAGGTTGTTACTTGTCACATGTAGCAGAGATCAGGGTGTCACTCGTCACTTGTAGCAACCATGAGGCTGTTACTGGGCCAGGGGGAGGCTACTGGTGACTGAGGTCCCGTGCCCAACAGGGCCCAGGGGGAGGTTAGTGGTGACTTGAGGCTTGCGTCAAACAGGGCCCAGGAGCCCGAGGCCCTGTTGGAATGCGGGCCCCTTGCTACCTGGGCCCTGTGTTGAATGTGGGCCCCCTGCACTGCAGCCTGGGGCCTGGGCCCTGTTGAATGTGGGCCATGTTAGATCCTGCCTGCACCTGCCCTCCCAGTCACCATTGAGCAGCCAAGCCTCTTCTCACTGTTGAGAGACTCACGGTACTCACCCTGCTCGCCCGGGCTTCCACCTGCTTGTCCAGTCAGCCTGCTGCTTCATGTGGTCTGCCTGGCCGTCTGCTGTCCGCCCCCACATGCACACACGCTGTGACAGACGGACCATAATGCACTGGGCCGCAGCTTAAAGCTACAGTGCTCATTTCTGTTCGCTGTCTGCATTTACAACACTGTAGTGTCTCTTTAAAACAACACAGTGTTGTTATGCATCAGCGTTCAGAGTCAGAAGCCTGAACAAAATGTTGGGAGGGGGCCCGAGCGCGGATCCATTTGCCAGCGTGCTCGGGCCCCCCTTTTTGCTCCTAAATCACAGGGCAGCTGCAGCAGGGACGGGCCCCTTCTAGCCCGGGCCCTGTGGCAGCTGCTTCCCCTGCTTCCACTATAGTTCCGCCCCTGGTTGGAAGGGATTTTCAGGGTCATCGTGTTCAACCCCCTGATCAATGCAGGATTCACTAAACCATCTCATACAGATGTCTTTCCGGTCTCTGTTTGAAGACTTCCATTGAAGAACTCACCACCTCTAGTGGCAGCCTGTTCCACTCATTGATCACCCTCACTGTCAAAAAGTTTTTCTAATATCTAGTCTGTATTTTCTCCCTTTCAGTTTCATTCCATTGCTTCTCTTGTTTCCATGTGCAAATGAGACCAGGGATGATACCTGTACACTGTACCATCCCTTCAGATATTTGTAGACAGCTATTCAGTCTTCTCTTAGCCTTCTTTTTCGCAAGCTAAATATTTCCAGGTCCTTTAATTGTTCCTCGTAGGACATACTTTGCAGTCTGCTCACCATCCTGGTAGTTCTTCTCAGAACTTTCTCCAGTTTTTCAATGTATTTTTTAAAATGTGGTGTCCCAGAACTGGACACAGTATTCCAGATGAGGCCTGAACAAGGAGGACTAGAGGGGGATAATTACTTCACGTGATCTAGACTATATGCTTCTCGTAATACATCCTGTGTTTGCCTTTTTGTTGCTGCATCACACTGTTGACACATGTGCGGTCTGTGATCTATTAGTATACCCAAATCTTTTTCACACGTGCTGCTGATTAGTTCTATTCCTCCCATTCTGTAGATGTAATTTTTCTTGCCCAGATGTAGAATCTGCCTGTCATGTATAGTGTACAGTTCCTATAGCGTCTTGTGCTTGGGTGCGAGGAAAACACAGGAGACATAGGTTGAAATGAAATGACTTGTATTACTTCATACAAGCATGCTGAAAAGTTCACACAGTTTGCAGGAACAGCGACAGGAGACACAGTAGGCCAGAGTAACTTCAAGCACTACAATAAATCTCCAAAGCAGGTTCAGGATCTCTTCTCTGTACCGTAATTCCTCTGCAAACATGGATTCACCAAACAGCAGGTTTCCAGAGTCCAAAAGTGTTCCAAGGTTCCTCAGTAGGGAATAGCTGGAGTACAAGTCCAAGGTTTCCAGGAGTCAGGTCACAGACTGACTGAGGCTTGATTCAGGAGCACTGATTGTTCAGCTGAGGCTGCTTAAGAAGCAAGAGGGAAGAATCAGGGCGGGAACATGAAAACTGGAAACTCCATATTAACTGAGGGCAAGAGCTGCAGAAAGACAGAAAGCAAAATGGCCGACGGAAAACTGAGTTTCAAGGAACATGTCAACAGAGACAAAGAACCTTACATTACTCCCCCCTTAGGGACAACCTCCGGATGACCTCAGACCAGGCTTGTCAGGGTACCTCTGATGAAACTGGCGGAGCAGGCGAGGAGCATTTACATTATTGACTGGTTCCCATGAGTTGTCCTCCACTGGGTAGCCCTGCCATTTAATCAAATATTGCAACTGATTTCTGTACAACCTGGAATCTAGAATCCTTTCCACCATAAATTCTTCCTGACCATAGACCAGCACTGGGTCAGGGCAAGGAGAAGAACGTCCAGGAAATGTATTGGGTGTTGCAGCCTTTAGTAGGGATACATGAAAGACAGGGTGGATTCTCATAGTTCTGGGCAGTTGAAGACGACAAGCAACAGCACTTATAATCTTATTGATCTTATAAGGTCCAATGTACTTATGTCCCAATTTAGACGATGGAATCTTTAATTTAAGATTTCTGGTTGACAGCCAGACCAAATCTCCTACCTTGAAAGCTGGTGCAGGTTTACGAAATTTATCTGCTGCTTTCTTGTACCTTTCCTGAGCCAATTCTAGATTTTCCTTTAGAAGATCCATATTCTTTTGTAAAGAAGTGATTCTTTCAGCCACTGCCGGCAAGGGCGTATCTATGGGAAATCGAGGAAGAATGTTAGGATGATAACCTAGATTGGAGTAAAAAGGAGACTGCTTAGTGGAGGCGCTCTGAGAGTTGTTATAAGAGAACTCAGCCAGTGGAAGTAGATCCACCCAATCATCCTGTAGGTGGCAGATAAAACAGCGGAGATACTGCTCCAGGGTCTGATTGGTTCGTTCTGTCTGTCCATTAGTCTGGGGATGAAAAGCAGAAGAAAGGTTTACTTTAATGTCCAATGCTGCACAGAAATTTTGCCAAAACCTTGAAGTGAATTGCACCCCTCAATCTGAAATGACCTCATCCGGTACTCCATGTAAGCGAAACACATTCTTAATCATCAAGTCTGATGTCTGTTTTGCAGTGGGTAAGCCGACACAAGGGATAAAATGAGCTGCCTTTGTTAGACGGTCAACCACCACTAGAATGGTGTTCTTCCCTTGAGAGGTTGGTAACTCCACAATGAAGTCCATAGAAATGGATCCCCACGGGCGGGACGGGTGGGAAGAGGTTGCAACAGACCAGTTGGTGAGGAGCGAGGTGTTTTGCATCTTGCACAGACTTCACATGAAGTGACATAGTTTAAGACATCTTTCCTGTAAGTGGGCCACCAAAGAAACGAGAAAGAAATTCTTGTGTCTTTAGAATTCCCCTATGCCCGGCTATCTTGGAATCGTGGATGAGTTGCAATACTCTCAATCTGACTGTTTCAGGTATATACAGACGTTGTCTCTGAATCCACACACCATTCTTAAAGACAAGACTTACGTCCCTTGGGGGTTGAGCCAACAAAGAATCCGCATGGTATGCTTCCTTGATGTCCTTAAGTAGGTCTTGATTATGAATCACTCCCAGGAATCTAGAGTCAGGAAGAATAGTCTTAGGAGGAGTAAGTGGACGTGTCTCTGCTGAATGAATCCTAGAGAGTGCATCAGCCTTTCCATTGCGCGATCCTGGTCTATAAGAAATGACAAAATTAAATTGGTTTAGGAAAAGATTCCAGCGAGCCTGGCGAGGAGTCAGGCACTTAGCCGACCTGATAAATTCAAGGTTACGATGGTCTGTCAGGACGACTATTTGCTGTGCAGCTCCTGAAGAAGGTGTCTCCATTCCTTGAAGGCGGCAATAATGGCCAACAATTCTCTATTGCCCACATCGTAGTTCCTCTCAGCCGAAGACAACTGCTGGGAAAAGAAGGCACAGGGATGCAAGACATTCTTCTCACCTGTTCTCTGAGAGAGTATAGCTCCAACGGCACAGTCTGAAGCATCCACCTCTATTATGAAGGCAAGCTCGGGGTTGGGATGTACTAAGATAGGTGCGGTGGTAAATTTATCCTTTAAACAGGAAAATGCTTCCTGAGCTTGCGGGGTCCAGGAGAACCTAGACTGTTTCCGGGTAAGTTGGGTGATAGGTGACACTACCTCAGAAAAATTCTTAATGAAACGTCTATAGAAGTTGGCAAACCCGATGAAACGCTGCACCTCCTTCACATTTCTAGGAATTGGCCAATCCTTGATGGCTTGGGTCTTGCTTCCATCCATACTAATCCCTTGCGTAGATAGTACATACCCCAGAAATTGAATTTCGGTCCTATGGAATTCACATTTTTCAAGTTTGATGTAGAGATGGTTTTGTCTTAGGCGTTCTAAGACCATTCTCACATGTCCATGATGTTCCTCTGTGGAGTTAGAAAAAATTAGAATATCATCCAGATAAATCACCACAAATGTATCTAGGAGATCCCTGAAGATATCATTCACGAAGTGTTGGAAAGTGGCTGGGGCGGTACTCAGACCAAAAGGCATAACTAGATATTCAAAGTGTCCATAGCGTGACCTGAAAGCAGTCTTCCATTCATCCCCAGGTCTAATACGGACCAAGTTATAGGCCCCACGGAGATCCAGTTTAGAGAAAATTTTGGCATGCCGCACTCTCTCCAACAACTCAGGGATTAAAGGCAATGGATAACGGTTTCTAATAGTAACCTTATTGAGTTCCCTATAGTCTATGCAGGGTCTCAGAGATCCATCTTTCTTCTTCACAAAGAAGATGGGTGCACCTGCGGGAGATGAAGAGGGGCGTATGAAGCCCTTGGCTAAATTTTCGTCTATATAATCCTTCAAAGCTTTTAGCTCGGGCCCCGCTAGGGGGTAGATCTTACCAAAAGGTATCTCGGCTCCAGGCAATAATTCAATTGGACAATCATATGGACGGTGAGGAGGAAGCTGATCAGCGTTCTTCTTGTCACATAAATCCACATAGTCCTGGTATACAGCTGGTAGTTCAGGGACTGACATGGTTCCTTTAGGAACAGAGCAAGCTGAAACTCCTTGACTCATCTGTTTCTCCGGAAAGTGTAATTCCTTGGTCTCCCAGTTAATCGTAGGATTCTGCGCCTGCAGCCATGGTAGCCCTAGAATAATGGAAAGTGGGGAGAAGAGATAAGCATAAAAGACATTTTCTCCTGATGATCTTTACCCATAAGGACCCTCAAAGGCTCTGTTTCTTGATCCACTGGTCCAGAAGTCAGTAGAGAGCCATCCACAGTCTCACATCTGTACTGGAAATAGCCTTCTTCACTGAAAAGTATCCCTAGATTCAGAGCAAATGAGATATCATAAAATTTCCACTGTCCAGTCTCAGTCCAGCCATGGTAGCCCATAATGGGAACAAGTGTGAGAAAGTAAGCATAGAGAACCTCTGTATCTTTACATGAACTCAAGTCTGTAAGGTTCTATGTATATATTCCTGAAACTCAGTTTGTTCGTCAGCCATTTTACTTTCTGTCTTGCTGCAGCTATCTTGCCCTCAGTCAAAATGGAGTTTCCAGCTTGCATGTTCCCGCCCTGATTCTCTCCTTTGCTTCTTAAGCAGCCACAGCTGAGCAATCAGTGCTTCAGAATCTAGCCTGCAGTGAACCTGTGACTTGACTCCTGTAAGCCTTGGACCTTGTACTCCAGCTATTCCTACTGAGGAACTCTGAAGCACTTGTGGACTCTGAACCCTGCTCTTTGAAAGACCCACGTTTGCATGGACTTACGGTAACAGAGAAGAAGATCCTGAATCTGTATTGGAGAGTGATTGCTGAGCTTGGATTACTCTGGCCTGCTGTGTCTCCTGTTTCTGTGTCTGCAAACTGTGTGACTATTTCTGCCAACTTGTATGAAGTAATACAGGACTTTTCTATATCAAACCTGTGTCTCATGTATTTTCATCGCACCCAAGCACAAGACGCTATATGAACTGTACTACATACATTACAAGATTCTGAAGCCAAAACGTTAGTGTCTGCTGGGTCTGGAAGGCTGTGTCTGCTGTACTGTGGATATCAGACGTCCGGTTGTACTTTCTGTGATGACAGTGGTTGTGACTTCTCACAACCATTCCAGGTGAGCAATTCCCTTAAGTTTTTTCTTTTTGCAGTGTTACCACAGGTAAACACTATTGTTTTTTTTTTTTCCTTTCTTTTCTCTTTTTTGTCTGCTGTAACTCTGGATATCAGATGTCTGGTTGAAACTTTCTGTGATGATAGTGGTTGTGACTTCTCACAACCATTCCAGGTGAGCAGTTCCCTTAATTTTTTTTTCTCTCTGCAGTGTTGCCACAGGTGAACACTATTGTTTTTTTTCTCTCCTCTTCTTCCAGTAATCCTGTCTTAAAAGATCTGGAAAATGGAGGCCCGCATAAAGGAACTTTGCGGAGTGACTGATAATATCCTTGCAGATTTGCAGAATATAAAGACCCGTTTTACAAATCTACAGGACCTCAATAATCACAATTTGCAAGTGGTTGGACAGACTACCCAGGATTTGCGAGCCAGGATTGAGGTTCTAGAGGGGCGAGTCCAGGCTCCTGCCGTAGCCCCGAGTGCTGGGATTCCCAAGTTGCCCCCTTTTCGTTTTGGCGGTGAACGTGAGAAATTCAGGGGATTTATTAATCAATGCAATCTTTTTTTTTCTGCACATGCTTCACAATTTCCCACTGAACGATCTAAGGTGCTTACTATAATTATGTTGCTTACCAACAAGGCTTTAATGTGGGCAAACCCTCTGATTGAGACTGAGGATGATTGTTTGAATCACCTTGATGATTTTATTTCAGCCATGGGGCAGGTGTTTGATGACCCCAATCGAGGTGCAACAGCTGAAGCAGCCATGTTAGCTTTGCGCCAAGGTAAGCACTCGGTAGCTGAATATGCCTTGGATTTCAGGAGATGGGCCCTTGATACCACCTGGGACAGTTCCGCCAAAAAATCTATTTTTCGAAAGGGTTATCTCCACTGATTAAGGATGAACTTGCTCGTGCCGACCCTCCCACTGCGTTAGGTGACTTTATTAACTACTGCATCCGTATTGATACTCGTCTGACTGAACGCAGGCAAGAGAGATGGTTCGAAAGCAATCGTACTAACCTTTTCCTACCTTCCTCTCCAGCTAAGGAACCTTTGAGTAGGATTACACGGGAACCTGAACCTGAACCCATGCAGGTAGACTCTTTACAACGACGGGTTAGTGATGCACGCAAGGAACATCGTTTTAAGGAGAATCTATGTTTCTATTGTGGTAAGTCAGGGCACTTCATTATAAACTGCCCCAGCCGTTCTCGTAAGACTACTGCAGCACTCATTCATTGTGAGTGTTGCGAGAGGGGATCTGTCAGGTCCGAGCCTCAGGCTCCAGAGAGATCTGCAGCAACAGATCTTGATTTCTCGGACTTAAACTCCGTTACCTCTGAGGACGTTGACTGTGTAAACGCTGCCATTTTTCAAGTTTCCTCAGCGGTGTCCCAGCTGAGTTGTAAGAAAAACAATTCTCATTGCTTTCTTTCCATCAAACTCTGGGTTGACTCAGCTTGGGTGTCTAGCTCTGCTATGATCGACTCAGGGGCAAGTGGAAATTTTATGGATGTCTCCTTTGCTCTGAAACAGGGAATACGTTCAGTGAAGAAGGCTACTCCAGTACAGATGGAAACTGTGGATGGCTCCCTGCTGACCTCTGGACCAGTGGATCAGGAAACAGAGCCTTTGAGGGTTCTTATGGGTAAAGATCATCAAGAGAAACTGTCCTTTATGCTTATCTCTTCTCCCCACTTTCCCATTATTCTAGGGCTACCATGGCTGCAGGCTCAGAATCCTACCATTAACTGGGAGACCAAGGAATTACACTTTCCAGAGAAACAGATGAGTCCAAAAGTTTCAGCTTGCTCTGTTCCTAAAGGAATCATGTCAGTCCCTGAACTACCAGCTGTATACCAGGACTATGTGGATTTATGTGACAAGAAGAACGCTGACCAGCTTCCTCCTCACCGTCCATATGATTGTCCAATTGAATTATTGCCTGGAGCAGAGATACCTTTTGGTAAGATCTACCCCCTGGCGGGGCCCGAGCTAAAGGCTTTAAAGGATTACATAGAGAAAATCTAGCCAAGGGCTTCATACGCCCCTCTTCATCTCCTGCAGGTGCACCCATCTTCTTTGTAAAGAAGAAAGATGGATCTCTGAGACCATGCGTAGACTATAGGGAACTCAATAAGGTTACTATTAGAAACCGTTATCCATTGCCTTTAATCCCTGAGTTATTGGAGAGAGTGCGACATGCCAAAATTTTTCTAAACTAGATCTTCGTGGGCCTATAACTTAGTCCGTATTAGACCTGGGGATGAATGGAAGACTGCATTCAGGTCACGCTATGGACACTTTGAATATCTAGTTATGCCTTTTGGTCTGAGTACCGCCCCAGCCACTTTCCAACACTTGGTGAATGACATCTTCAGGGATCTCCTAGATACATTCGTGGTAATTTATTTGGATGATATTCTAATTTTTTCTAACTCCACAGAGGAACATCATGGACATGTGAGAATGGTCTTGGAACGTCTAAGACAAAATCATCTTTACATCAAACTTGAAAAGTGTGAATTCCATAGGACCGAAATTCAATTTCTGGGTATGTACTGTCTACACAAGGAATTAGTATGGATGGAAGCAAAACCCAAGCCATCAAGGATTGGCCAAGTCCTAGAAATGTGAAGGAGGTACAGCGCTTCATCGGGTTTGCCAACTTCTATAGACGTTTCATTAGAAATTTCTCTGAGGTAGTGTCACCTATCACTCAACTTACCCGGAAAGAGTCTAGGTTTTCCTGGACTCCCCAAGCCCAGGAAGCATTTTCCCGTCTAAAAGATAAATTTACCACTGCACCTATCCTAGTACATCCCAACCCCGAGCTTGCCTTCATAATAGAGGTGGATGCTTCAGACTGTGCCGTTGGAGCTATACTCTCTCAGAGAACAGGTGAGAAGAATGTCTTGCATCCCTGTGCCTTCTTTTCCCAGCAGTTGTCTTCGGCTGAGAGGAACTACGATGTGGGCAATAGAGAGTTGTTGGCCATTATTGCCGCCTTCAAAGAATGGAGACACCTTCTTCAGGGAGCTGCACAGCAAATAGTCGTCCTGACAGACCATCGTAACCTTGAGTTTATCAGGTCGGCTAAGTGCCTGACTCCTCGCCAGGCTCGCTGGAATCTTTTCTTAAACCAATTTAATTTTATCATCTCTTATAGACCAGGATCGCGCAATGGAAAGGCTGATGCACTCTCTAGGATTTACTCAGCAGAGACACGTCCAATTACTCCTCCTAAGACTATTCTTCCTGACTCTAGATTCCTAGGAGTAATTCATAATCAAGACCTACTTAAGGACATCAAGGAAGCATACCATGCGGATTCCTTTTTGGCACAACCCCCAAGGGACGTAAGTCTTGTCTTTAAGAATGGGGTGTGGATTCAGGGACAACGCCTGTATATTCCTGAAACAGTCAGATTGAGAGTATTGCAACTCATTCACGATTCCAAGATAGCTGGGCATAGAGGAATTCTAAAGACACAGGAATTTCTTCTCGTTTCTTTTGGTGGCCCACTTGCAGGAAGGATGTTTTGAATATGTCACTTCATGTGAGTCTGTGCAGATGCAAAACACCTCGCTCCTCACCAACTGGTCTGTTACAGCCTCTTCCCACCCCGTCCCGCCCGTGGGGATCCATTTCTATGGACTTCATTGTGGAGTTACCAACCTCTAAAGGGGAAGAACACCATTCTAGTGGTGGTTGACCGTCTAACAAAGGCAGCTCATTTTATCCCTTGTGTCGGCTTACCCACTGCAAAACAGACATCAGATTTGATGATTAAAGATGTGTTTCGCTTACATGGAGTACCGGATGAGGTTATTTCGGATCGAGGGGTGCAATTCACTTCTAGGTTTTGGCAAAATTTCTGTGCAGCATTGGACATTAAAGTAAACCTTTCTTCTGCTTTTCATCCCCAGACTAATGGACAGACCGAACGAACCAATCAAACCCTGGAGCAGTATCTCCGCTGCTTTATCTGCCACCTACAGGATGATTGGGGATCTACTTCCATTAGCTGAGTTCTCGTATAACAACTCTCAGAGTGCCTCCACTAACAGTCTCCTTTTTACTCTAATCTAGGTTATCATCCTAACATTCTACCACGATTTCCCATAGAAACGCCTTTACCAGCAGTGGCTGAAAGAATCACGTCTTTACAGAAGAATATGGATCTTCTAAAGGAAATCTGGAATCGGCTCAAGAAAGGTACAAGAAAGCAGCAGATAAATTTCGTAAACCTGCACCAGCTTTCAAGGTAGGAGACTTGGTCTGGCTGTCAACCAGAAATCTTAAGTTAAGGATTCCATCGTCTAAGTTGGGACATAAGTACATTGGACCCTATAAAATCAGTAAAATTATAAGTGCCGTTGCTTGTCGTCTTCAACTGCCCAGAACTATGAGAATCCACCCTGTCTTTCATGTATCCCTACTAAAGGCTGCGACACCCAATACGTTTCCTGGACGTTCCTCTCCTTGCCCTGACCCAGTGCTAGTCGATGGTCAGGAAGAATTTGTGGTGGAAAGGATTTTAGATTCCAGGTTGTATAGAAATCAGTTACAATATCTGATTAAATGGCAGGGCTACCCAGTGGAGGACAACTCATGGGAACCGGTCAATAACGTTAATGCTCCTCGCTTGCTCCGTCAGTTTCATCAGAGGTACCCACACAAGCCTGGTCTGAGGTCATCCGGAGGTTGTCCTTAAGGGGGGAGTAATGTAAGGTTCTAGTGTATATATTCCTGAAACTCAGTTTGTTCGTCAGCCATTTTAC
Source organism: Oophaga sylvatica (assembly GCA_033576555.1). NCBI lineage: Eukaryota > Metazoa > Chordata > Amphibia > Anura > Dendrobatidae > Oophaga > Oophaga sylvatica. The sequence continues at coordinate 92,376,726 of JARQOD010000006.1, forward strand.
TTTCTGTCTTGCTGCAGCTATCTTGCCCTCAGTCAAAATGGAGTTTCCAGCTTGCATGTTCCCGCCCTGATTCTCTCCTTTGCTTCTTAAGCAGCCACAGCTGAGCAATCAGTGCTTCAGAATCTAGCCTGCAGTGAACCTGTGACTTGACTCCTAAGCCTTGGACCTTGTACTCCAGCTATTCCTACTGAGGAACTTGAAGCACTTGTGGACTCTGAACCCTGCTCTTTGAAAGACCCACGTTTGCATGGACTTACGGTAACAGAGAAGAAGATCCTGAATCTGTATTGGAGAGTGATTGCTGAGCTTAGATTACTCTGGCCTGCTGTGTCTCCTGTTTCTGTGTCTGCAAACTGTGTGACTATTTCTGCCAACTTGTATGAAGTAATACAGACTTTCTATATCAAACCTGTGTCTCATGTATTTTCATCGCACCCAAGCACAAGACGCTATATGAACTGTTAACTACTATACATTCAAGGCTCTGTTTCTTGATCCACTGTCCAGAAGTCAGTAGAGCCATCCACAGTCTCCATCTGTACTGGAGTAGCCTTCTTCACTGAACGTATCCCCTGTTTCAGAGCAAAGGAGATATCCATAAAATTTCCACTTGCTCCTGAGTCGATCATAGCAGAGCTAGACACCCAGACTGAGTCAACCCAGAGTTTGATGGAAAGGAAGCAATGAGAATTGTTTCTTTTACAACTCAGCTGGGACACCGCTGAGGAAACTTGAAAAATTGCAGCGTTTATACCGTCATCGTCCCCAGAACTAACAGAGTTTAAGTCCGAGAAATCAAGATCTCTTGCAGCAGATCTCTCTGGAGCCTGAGGCTCGGACATGACAGAGCTCCTCTCGCAACACTCACAGTGAATGACTGCTGCAGTAGTCTTACGAGAACGGCTGGGGCAGTTTATAATGAAGTGCCCTGACTTACCACAGTAGAAACATAGATTTTCCTTTATACGATGTTCTTTGCGTGCATCACTAACCCGTCTTTGTAAAGAGTCCACCTGCATGGGTTCAGGTTCTGGTTCCCTTGTGATCCTACTCAAAGGTTCCTTAGCTGAGGAGGAGGTAGTAAAAGGTTAGTGCGATTATTTTCGAACCATCTCTCTTGTCTGCGTTCAGTCAGACGAGCATCAATACGGATACAATAGTTAATAAAGTCACCTAACGCAGTGGGAGGGTCGGCACGAGCAAGTTCATCCTTAATCAGTGGAGACAACCCTTTCCGAAAAATAGATTTTTTAGCGGAAGTGTCCCAAGTGGTATCAAGAGCCCATCTCCTGAAATCCAGGCATATTCGGCTACTGAACGCTTACCTTGGCGCAAAGTTAACATGGCTGCTTCAGCTGTTGCACCTCGATTGGGGTCATCAAACACCTGCCCCATGGCTGAAATAAAAGCATCAAGGTGATTCAAACAATCATCCTCAGTCTCAATCAGAGGGTTTTGCCCACATCAAAGCCTTATTGGTAAGCAACATGATTATAGTAAGCACTTTGGATCGTTCAGTGGGAAATTGTGAAGCATGTGCAGAGAAAAATAAATTGCATTGATTAATAAATCCCCTGAATTTCTCACGTTCACCGCCAAAACGAAAAGGAGGTAATTTGGGGATCCCAGAACTCGGGGTTATGGCAGGAGCCTGGGCTCGTTCCTCTAGAGCCTCAATCCTGGCTCGCAATTCCTGGGTAGTCTGTCCAAACACTTGCAAATTATGATTAGTGAGGTCCTGTAGGCTTGCAAAACGGGTTTTTAAAGTCTGTACATCTGAAAGGATTGTATCAGTCACTCCGCAAAGTTCCTTTATGCGGGCCTCCATCTTCCAGATCTTTTAAGGCAGAAGTGCTGGAAGGAGAAGAGGAGAGAAAAAACAAAACAAAACAAACAATAGTGTTTACCTGTGGTAACACTCCAGAGTAAAATTTTAAGGGAATGCGCTCACCTGGAATGGTTGTGAGAAGTCACAACCACTGTCATCACATAAGGTATTAAACGGACATCTGATATCCACAGTCACAGCAGACACGACTTTCCAGACCCAGCAGACACTAAACATTGGCTCCTGAATCTTGTCATGTATAGTGTACAGTTCCTATAGCGTCTTGTGCTTGGGTGCGAAGAAAACACAGGAGACATAGGTTGAAATGAAATGACTTGTATTACTTCATACAAGCATGCTGAAAAGTTCACACAGTTTGCAGGAACAGCGACAGGAGACACAGCAGGCCAGAGTAACTTCAAGCACTACAATAAATCTCCAAAGGAGGTTCAGGATCTCTTCTCTGTACCGTAATTCCTCTGCAAACATGGATTCACCAAACAGCAGGTTTCCAGAGTCCAAAAGTGTTCCAAGGTTCCTCAGTAGGGAATAGCTGGAGTACAAGTCCGAAGGCTTCCAGGAGTCAGGTCACAGACTGACTGAGGCTTGATTCAGGAGCACTGATTGTTCAGCTGAGGCTGCTTAAGAAGCAAGAGGGAAGAATCAGGGCGGGAACATGAAAACTGGAAACTCCATATTAACTGAGGGCAAGAGCTGCAGAAAGACAGAAAGCAAAATGGCCGACGGAAAACTGAGTTTCAAGGAACATGTCAACAGAGACAAAGAACCTTACACTGCCATTTCTCTGTGTTAACCCCTTCGCCTCAAAGCCTGTTTTCACCTTCCTGACCAGGCCAATTTTTACAATTCTGACCACTGTCACTTTATGAGGTCATAACTCTGGGATGCTTCAGTGGATCCTACTGATACTGAGATTATTTTCTCATGACATATTGTACTTCATGATAGTGGTAAAATTTCTTTGATTTGACTTGCGTTTACTTGGGAAAAAACAGAAATTTGGTGAAAATTTTGTGATTTTCAAATTTTAATTTGTATGCCCTTAAATCAGAGTCATGTCACACAAGATAGTTAATAAATAACATTTCCCACATGCCTGCTTTACATCAGCACAATTTTGGAACCAAAATTTTTTTGTTAGGACGTTACAAGGGTTAAAAGTTGACTAGCTGTTTTTCATTTTTACAACAAAATTTACAAAACCATTTTTTTAGGGACCATAACACATTTGAAGTCCCTTAGAGGGGTCTATATGACAGAAAATACCCAAAAGTGACACATTCTAAAAACTGCACCCCTCAAAGTTCTCAAAACCACATTCAAGAAGCTTATTAACCCTTTAGGTGCTTCACAGGAGCTGAAGCAATGTGGAAGGAAAAAATGAATATTTAACTTTTCAGTCACAAAAATGATCTTTTAGCCCTGATTTTTTTATTTTTACAACAGTAACAGGAGAAAATGGACCAAGAAAGTTGTTGTGCAATTTCTCCCAAGTATGCTGATACCCGATATGTGGAGGAAAACCACCGTTTGGGCACACGGTAGGGCTTGGAAGAGAAGGTGTGACGTTTTGTATTGCAGACTATGATGGAATGGTCTGTGGGCATCATGTCGCGTTTGCAGAGCCCCTGATGTGCCTAAACAGTGGAAATCCCCCACAAGTGACCTATTTTGTAAACTACACCCCTGAAGGAATTTATCTAGAGGCATAGTTTTATAGTAATGATTACAATGCTTTTGGTTTTACTGTTGTATTAATTTATAATGTGGTGTTATGTGTAAGATATACGGGGTACATCAGATTATAAAAGTGTCATGTGTCAACAGTGTATAAACTAAGGGAAAAAAACAATGAGGCGGGAGGGCACCACTATATAATTAGAATTCAAAGGGGTTCACCAGAGGCAAAAAAAACCCTGAGAAACCGTAGAGAAAAGTATGCCACAAAAATGGGAACACCCATAAAAATTATGATATTTTATTTTTATTATTATTAACAGGTACCAAAAACATCAATGAAAAAGACACTAGTACATTTAAAAACTTTAAAACAGATAAACTGGATATGTCATGAAATAATGACCATATCTCCCCACACCTAACCAAAATACATCATAGAAAATGGCATCATGAAATTGTTATACAAACAGAAACAACATGAGCTATCTGAGACAAAGATTCAAAATAAATGATAATGGACTAACCCCCCTAGTAATTCACAGCACCATATGAGTTACACCCAAAAATAACAGACTCGTGCAGCATGTTGACCTGTGTGAGCTGTAACAATAGAGGAAAAATGTAGGGTGGGAGAGGGAGGAACCCCATGCGTATCGCCACACAAAGAGGTGGCTTCCTCATGCTGCACGAGTCTGAGGATTTTGGCTTTCTTCTCTGACCCAGTATCCAGCATCTGTCAGGTTTTGGTATACTTTTTTTTGCACTGCAGAGGGTTCATTTCTCCTAGCATTCATTGACATTCAATCTGATATGTTATTTTTGGGTGTAACTCATATGGTGCTGTGAATTACTAGGGGGGTTAAGGGTATGCCACACTAAACAGCGTCGCTAACGAGATCGCTAAAAAACGTCACTATTTAGCGATCTCGTTCGTGACGCTATTATGTGTGGCATGTAGCAACGACGTGGCCCCTGCTGTGATCTCGCTGATCGTTCACTAGAGTTCTGGACCGTATTTAGATCGTTGGCGTCCCGCTGGTGACGCTATATCGCTGTGTCTGGCACCTTTGTGAGCGATGTGCGCTGTTTTTTACATAGCAATGACCGTTAAAGTCGTTAATGAGATCGCTAACCGCTTATGAGTCGTTAACGAGATCGCTAAGTGTGGCAGCTACTAGCGACATTAAAACGATCACAAAAATGATCGCATTAGTATGCGTCGTTATTGTGATCGTTAGCGGGAGCGTTTAGTGTGGCAGTACTTTTAGTCCATGATCATTTATTTTGAATCTTTGTCTCAGATAGCTCATGTTGTTTCTGTTTGTATAACAATTTCATGATGCCATTTTCTATGCTGTATTTTGGTTAGGTGTGGGGAGATATGGTCATTATTTCATGACATATCCAGTTTATCTGTTTTAATGTTTTTAAATGTACTAGTGTCTTTTTCATTGATGTTTGGTACCTGTTAATAATAATAAAAATAAAATATCATAATTTTTATGGGTGTTCCCATTTTTGTGGCATACTTTTCTCTACGGTTTAACAGTGTATAAACTAATTTTATTAATTTGTGGACATGTGGTACGCTTTGAAGCAATTCTTAATGCAAAGGCCAGGTTTCTCAAGGCAGGTTTCACAATGGTAAATAGTTTCCTTTCGGATTCTTTCTGCACCATTTTTGCGATCATTCTGTCTTCGCTGTTTGGGGAACCAGTCCTGGGAAATATTGACCTGGGACAATACGGGCACCATCAGTTTCAGAAGTACTGGGACACTCACCTTCCTGAGTGCCAAACATTAGGGCCTTGATGACTACCTCCTGAAACTGAAGGAAGGTCCCCATATTGCCTGCAGATGGGAACAGCACAAAAGCATTGTACAGTGCCATCTGTACAATGTGCATGGCCAATTTTTTGCACCATACTTTAGCTTTTCACATGGCATTGTGTGGCTTGAGGACTTGATCTGATAGATCTACACCCCCATGTACCGATTGTAATCCAAGATGCAATCTGGTTTTGGGACTTGTGTTGTGTGTTATGATTTGGTAGCCGAGGAGGACAGTAGCCAAAATAGCCAGGGCAACCAGACACCCAGAGAGGTGGGTAACTAGCGGATTGCAGACCCCTAAGCTGACAGCACAACTAGAAGCAGCCGTGGGACATACCTACGGTGCCCTAGATGCCTCGACACAGCCGGAGAGATAACTAAGCCTAAAGAGAGAAAGGGGAACGCAAATTACCCCGGAGTAGAGCCCCCAAAGGAATA
>JARQOD010000006.1:92382625-92474868 GCA_033576555.1 Oophaga sylvatica
TTATTATAAAAACAGAGAGAAAAAAGTAGAGAGTAAAAATGTAGAAGAAACAGAAGAAAAAAATGAAAAGAAAAATCAGATGTAAAAAAATAAGTTTGTATAAAAAATTACAGACATTCACTACACTAATGCCGTCCCTATAAATTTACCCGTTGCGAATAATTATTTTTTTACAAAAGAAAAACGGACGTCACAAACAATGCATTAGGTACACGTATATATGGTACACGGTACACAGTATATGTTGGTACACTCCCCTAATGCACTCGCTAAAAATTTACTCAACGCAAATAATTATTTTTTATAAAAGAAAAGTGAAGTCACCAACAATGTGACATATGCTCCCCTAATGCACTACTTTAAACTTTACTCGACGCAGATAATTCTTTTTTGCAAAAGAAAATCGGACATCACCAACAATGACATAAAAAAGTGCACTAAAGAATAAATTGGAAGGGGAGGTGAGTGGGGGTTACTGGAACGTGGGGACTGGGATAGGGATGGGAGAGTAGCTGCTGCTGCTGTGATGAGTCACACAGCAGTCAGCACACAGCACAGCAAGACCCTGGAACAGGAGGCAGGAGATCGCAGGGGTGATCACACTGGCCACCAATGCATCTTTTAATCAGGTGACACAGAGGGGCTATACAACGGCTCTGCATGCCAAATCTGAGACAAAGATGGTGTGCAGAGTGGTGATTGCTATTTCGATTAACCCCTTTGGCGCTGATTGGCTGAACAGTAGTTTCTAGCGAATCAGCACCAAAGGGGTTAATCAGGTGAGGTGACATTGCGATCACCCCACTCATTGTGATGGTTGTGATTGGTGCTGTGTCACACAACACTGACCATAGCATGTCACTTTTTTTAATTACCTTTATTATCACATTGCTGTGATTTGCTGGTAAGAATTGACCAGCCAATCACAGCGATCGCTGATTCGGGAGGCCGTACAGACCCCCGGGGCAATTTGCAGGGATGGTCTGCTGTCAGGGACAGCAGCCATCTTAACCTGGTCACCGCGCAATGCAGTGCAGTGACCGGAAATAGCAGCTGTAATGCGGTTTGCAGGAACGCAGCTCCCGCAGAGCAGTACTAGTACGGCGCATGTCGGGAAGGGGTTATATACCGTTCTATTAGTCGCTGCCCATTGTTCAAGCTTGTTGTGAATAGGCTGAAAATGAGTTCTGAGCAGAAGCTCACTCTGGTGGTTACAAACGGTACTGGACTGAACAGTGAAGATTGTGAGGATTGGGAATCAGGTGTTACTGACTGGTCTTATATAAGGGAGTCGCCTTCCCATCAGGGTTGCCGGTGATCAATTGTTTTGGTCTCAATCCTTGATTCCTGTTTCCTTGGTAGCCTGCTGTGTCGTGTCTGAATCTCCTGCTAACAGATAAGACATTTTCTTCTTTTTGTTTTTGTGCTTGATTTTTGCATTTTGTCCTGCACTTCTGTGGGGGCCTTCAGGGTCCCTCTGGGGGCTTTTGCCCTCTCAGTTCAGTTCAGCCACTGATGTTTGTACATTTGCTTTTTCCAGTTTTTTCAGTGGCTGCTGTTTTGTTTTTGGTTACACCACAGAACTAATTTAGGTGGTAGAGGTCGTGTGATCTCAGGTGTTTTTGAAATTAGTAGAGTTGGTGCTTTTCAGGGTCTTTTGTGATTGCAGTAAGTGCCCTTCCTATCCTTTTCTATTTAGTAAGTTTGGGCCCCAACGTTTGCTCATACTATTTTCTATCTGTGTCAGTATTTCTTCTTGTCTAACCGCCATTACATGTTTGGGGGCTTTCTATGTTCTTTGGGATCTGCTCCGGGGCAGATAGCTTTCCTCTTTCTATCTTTAGGTGTAGTTAGTTTCTCAGGCTGTGACGAGGCGTCTAGGACCAACGTAGGAACGCTCCACGGCTGCCTCTAGTTGTGGTGGTTAGTCAGGGTACTGCAATCTCATAGTTTCCAACTGCTCTGGTGTATTTCCTTTTTGCCTGCTCTCCTCAGCTACCAAATCATAACAGTATCACCGGCCTAAACTGAAAATTATATGGTACTCACAGAAGGGAAAAATATTGTGGAAAGAAAAAAAAAAAAAAGTTGTCAGAGTTGTCAGAGATTTTTTTTCCTGTTTGTTGCATTTTTTTTTTCCCTCTGTATCTCTGGGTGCTGAGGAGGATTTTTTTCTCTCTCAATGGAGTTTTCACAGTTGTCTGGCCGTGTGGATCAGCTTGCCACTGAAGTTCGGAGTATTGCTACCTATCTTGCTAGGTTGCCTGTTGTGGAACCTAGGATTCCCATGCCAGATTTGTTTTTAGGGGATCGAGCTAAGTTTCTGAATTTCAAAAATAACTGTAAATTGTTTTTTGCCTTAAAATCTAAGTCCTCAGGGAACGCAGCGCAGCAGGTTCAAATTGTCATCTCTCCTGCGTGGCGACCCTCAGGATTGGGCTTTTTCCCTGACACCTGGGGATCCTGTTTTGAGTGATGTTGATGCGTTTTTTCAGGCTTTGGGGTTATTGTACGATGAGCCTAATGTCACTGATCAAGCTGAAAAAACTTTGTTGGCATTAAGTCAGGGGCTTGAGGACGCTGAGTTATACTGTCAGAGATTCCGTAGGTGGGCAGTCCTGACCAAATGGAATGACGACGCTTTGGCAGCTCTTTTTTGGAAGGGACTGTCAGATAATGTAAAGGATGTTATGGTGGGATTCCCTGTTCCCTCTGGTCTCAATGATTCTATGTCATTAGCGATTCAAATTGACAGACGTTTGCGTGAGCGGAAAGGTATGCGTGGAATAATGTTGCCTTGTGAACCTGCTTCTGAATCCATGCAGTGTGATAGAGTGGTTTCTGGGGCACAGCGTCATGAATTTCGAAAGCGCAATGGGTTATGTTTCTACTGTGGTGATGCCTCTCATGCTATTTCAGTCTGCCCTAAGCGGGGAAGACGTTTTGCACGCTCAGTTGTCTTGGGTAGTGTTCAGACTAAGTTTTTGTTAACTGTTAACTTGATATGCTCTCTGTCCTCATTTTCTGCTCAGGCTTTTGTTGATTCTGGAGCAGCTATTAACCTGATGGATTTTGATTTTGCTAAACGTTGTGGGTTTCCCTTGATACCCCTACGGAAGTCTATTCCCCTACTGGGATCGATTCTACCCCTTTGGCTGAGAATAAACCTCAGTTCTCTACTCAGGTGATAATGAGGGTAGAACCTGATCATCAGGAGAGTTGCAAATTTTTGGTTCTGTATAATCTGCATGACATTATCGTACTGGGTTTCCCTTGGTTACAGTCTCATAATCCTGTTTTGGATTGGAAATCTGTGTCTGTTACCAGTTGGGGCTGCCAATGTGTTAATACCAACACTCCTGTTTTTTCTGCCTCCCCCCAGGCTCAGGATGTTCCTGACTTTTTGATTGATTTTTCTGATGTGTTTAGCGAAAGTAAATCTGCATCCTTACCTCCCCATAGGAGCTATGACTGCGCTATTGAATTAGTGCCTGGTAGTAAATTCCCTAAAGGTCGCCTTTTTAACTTGTCTGTACCTGAACATGACGCTATGCGGTCTTATATCAAGGAGTCATTGGAGAAGGGTCATATCAGACCATCCTCTTCACCCTTAGGTGCCGGTTTTTTCTTTGTGGCCAAAAAGGATGGTTCATTAAGGCCGTGTATTGATTATCGTCTCTTGAACAATATTACTGTGAAATATCAATATCCTTTACCCTTGATCTCTGATCTGTTTTCCAGGGTGAAAAACGCTACTTGGTTTACCAAGCTTGACCTCAGGGGGGCATATAACTTTATTCGCATTAAGCACGGGGATGAATGGAAGACGGCATTTAATACCCTGAAGGGCATTTTGAGTACCTTGTGATGCCCTTTGGGCTCACTAATGCTCCTTCTGTCTTCCAGTCCTTCATGAATGACATTTTCAGGGATTTTGTGGATAAATTTCTGATTGTTTATTTGGATGATATCTTGATTTTTTCCAATGACTGGGACTCTCATGTAAAACATGTTCGGACTGTGTTCCAGATTTTGAGAGAGAATGCTCTGTATGTGAAGGGATCAAAGTGTCTTTTTGGCGTTCAGAGGATCTCATTTCTGGGATTCATTTTGTCCCCATCTGTTATTGAAATGGACCCGGTCAAAGTTCAGGCCATCTGTGATTGGGTCCAACCTACTTCATTAAAGGCTCTTCAAAGATTCTTGGGTTTTGCCAATTTTTATCATAAATTTATTGGTAATTTCTCTGTTATTGTTAAACCATTAACTGATTTGACCAAGAAGGGTCTGATGTGGTGAATTGGCCTCCTGAGGCAGTCTCTGCATTTCAGGAACTTAAGCAGAGATTCACTTCTGCTCCAGTTCTACGGCAGCCTGATGTTTCTCTACCATTTCAGGTGGAGGTTGATGCCTCTGAAATTGGGGCAGGTGCCGTTTTGTCCCAAAGAGATCCAGAGACCTCTAAAAGTAACCCTTGTGCATTTTTCTCTCGAAAATTTTCTCCCACTGAACGTAATTATGACGTGGGTAATCGGGAGTTATTAGCCATGAAGTGGGCTTTTGAAGAGTGGAGACATTGGCTGGAGGGAGCCAAACATCAGGTGGTGGTCCTTACGGACCATAAGAACCTAGTTTATCTGGAATCTGCCAAGCGACTTAATCCTAGACAGGCCAGGTGGGCCTTGTTTTTCACACGTTTTAATTTTGTGGTTTCATTTCTTCCTGGCACTAAAAATGTTAAGGCGGATGCCCTCTCGAGAAGTTTCCTGGCGGACTCTCCTGAGTTATCTGATCCTTCTGTTATTTTGAAAGAGGGTGTAGTTCTTTCCGCCATCTCGCCCAATTTGAGACTGGCTCTGGAGGGGTGTCAGGAGGATAAGCCCGAGCGCTGCCCTGTTGGGAAATTGTTTGTCCCGGACCAGTGGAAAAAGAGTGTAATGTCTGAGATTCATTGATCCGCGTTGGCCGGTCATCCCGGAATTTTTGGTACCAGAGACTTGGTTAGTCGGTCCTTTTGGTGGTCTACCTTGTCTCGTGATGTCAGGGAGTTTGTGCAGTCCTGCGGGACTTGCTCTCGCTCCAAGCCTTGCTCTCGTTCTAGTGGTTTGTTGATGCCATTACCTGTGCCCAAGAGACCATGGACCCATATCTCTATGGATTTCATTTCCGACCTCCCTGTTTCTCAGAGAATGACCGTCATCTGGGTGATTTGCAATAGGTTTTCCAAGATGATACATCTTGTGCCATTACCTAAGTTGCCTTCCTCCTCTGAATTGGTGCCTTTGTTCCTTCAGCACGTGGTTCGTTTACACGGCATTCCTGAGAACATTGTGTCTGACAGAGGAGTCCAGTTTGTTTCCAGATTTTGGAGGACCTTTTGTTCTAAAATTGGTGTTCAATTGTCTTTCTCCTCGGCGTTTCATCCTCAGACCAATGGTCAAACTGAGAGAACAAACCAGACATTGGAGACTTATATAAGATGTTTTGTGTCTGCTGATCAGGATGACTGGGTCTCTTTTTTGCCTTTGGCGGAGTTTGCTCTTAATAATAGGGCTAGCTCTGCCACTTTGATGTCTCCATTTTTCTGTAATTCTGGGTTTCAAACCCTCGATTTTCTTCAGGACAGACGGAGGCTTCTGTCTGTCCAGGTGTTGACTCTGTTGTGGAGCGTATGCAACAGATTTGGGACCAGGTAGTGGAGAGGTTGTCCCTCTCTCAGGAGAGGGCCCAGCGGTTTGCTAACCGGCATAGGACTGATGGTCCTCGGTTTAAAGTGGGGGACTTGGTCTGGTTGTCCTCAAGAAATATTCCTATGAGAGTGGCATCTCCTAAATTTAAGCCAAGGTTCATTGGACCTTATAAGATCATGGAGATTCTTAATCCTGTTTCTTTTCGTTTGCTTCTTCCAGGGACATTTAAGATCCATAACGTGTTCCACAAGTCCTTGTTGAAGAGGTTTGTTGAGCCAGTGGTTCCTACTACTGTGCCTCCTGACCCTGTTTTGGTTGAGGGCAATCTGGAGTATGTGGTTGAGAAAATATTGAATTCTCGTTTTTCTAGACGGAAACTCCAGTATTTGGTTAAATGAGAGGTTATGGTCAGGAAGACAATTTTTGGGTGTTTGCTTCGGACATCCATGCTAGGAGACTCATCCGTGCGTATCATAGAACTCATCCTGACCGACCTGGTTGCTCAAATGAGGGTTCGGTGACCCCTCCTCAAGGGGGGGTACTGTTGTGAATAGGCTGAAAATGAGTTCTGAGCAGAAGCTCCCTCTGGTGGTTACAAACGGTACTGGACTGTCCAGTGAAGATTGTGAGGATTGGGAATCAGGTGTTACTAACTGGTCTTATATAAGGGAGTCGCCTTCCCATCAGGGTTGCCGGTGATCAATTGTTTTGGTCTCAATCCTTGATTCCTGTTTCCTTGGTAGCCTGCTGTGTCGTGTCTGAATCTCCTGCTAACAGATAAGACATTTTCTTCTTTTTGTTTTTGTGCTTGATTTTTGCATTTTGTCCTGCACTTCTGTGGGGACCTTCAGGGTCCCTCTGGGGGCTTTTGCCCTCTCAGTTCAGTTCAGCCACTGATGTTTGTACATTTGCTTTTTCCAGTTTTTTCAGTGGCTGCTGTTTTTTTTGGTTACACCAGAGAACTAATTTAGGTGGTAGAGGTCGTGTGATCTCAGGTGTTTTTGAAATTAGTAGAGTTGGTGCTTTTCAGGGTTTTTTGGGATTGCAGTAAGTGCCCTTCCTATCCTTTTCTATTTAGTAAGTTTGGGCCCAACGTTTGCTCATACTATTTTCTATCTGTGTCAGTATTTCTTCTTGTCTAACTGCCATTACATGTTTGGGGGCTTTCTATGTTCTTTGGGGATCTGCTCCGGGGCAGATAGCTTTCCTCTTTCTATCTTTAGGTGTAATTAGTTTCTCAGGCTGTGACGAGGCGTCTAGGACCAACGTAGGAACGCTCCACGGCTGCCTCTAGTTGTGGTGGTTAGTCAGGGTACTGCAATCTCATAGTTTCCAACTGCTCTGGTGTATTTCCTTTTTGCCTGCTCTCCTCAGCTACCAAATCATAACACAAGCTTATCTAGATCCTTCTGAATCCTTTCTCTGTCTTCTATAGTGTTATCTATCCCTCCTAGGGTTGCATTGTCTGCAAATTTGATCAGCTTACCTTCATTTCCCTTATCTTGATCATTTAAAAAAATGATGAACACTTGGGCCTGGACAGAGCCTTGTGGTACTCCACATGAAACACTCTTCTAATTGGATATGCAACCATTTATTACCACTCTTTGAGTATGATCACTGAGCCAGTTATGAATCCACCTAACCATAGCCTTGTCAATCTCTTACTTGGTCATTTTTTCAATAAGGATAGTATCAGATACTTTATCAAATGCTTTGCTGAAGTCAATATATACTATATCTACTGCATTTTCCTGATCCACCCAGTCAGTGATTCCATCATAGAAGGAAATTAGATTAATCTGGCATGACTTGTTTGCTACAAACCCTGGTTAATTACTGTATTCTTATTCAAGTACTTACATAAATGCTGTTTAATAATTTGTTCAAAGATCTTTCCTGGTATAGAAGTAAGGTTCACTGGCCTGTAATTTCTGGCTCCATTGTCTTTCCTTTTTGAAGATAGGGACAACATTTGTTCTTCTCCAATCTTCTGGGACTTCTGTTCTCCAGGATTTTTCAAAGATTCTGGCAAGTGATTCTTCAATTTCCTCTGCTAACTCTTTCAGTACCCTAGGATGTAATTCATCTGGACCAGGAAATTTAAATTCATTTAATTTAGCTAAGTGTTTCCTCACCATCTCTCTGCTTGTATACAGTGTGGATTCTTTTATTCATTCGATGGCATCGTGAAGGTCAGTTGATGTTACAATGCTTTCTAAGATAACACAGATGCAAAATAGGAATTTAAAAGTTCAGTCTTCTCAACATCATTTTTGATCACTTCACCCTTTTCATCCTGTTAAAATTATATAGCACCTTTGACTTGTCTTTTTTTTTTGACATACCCCTAAAATCCTTGAAAGTCTCACTTCATTAATGGCTTTAGCTCTTTTAATGCTTGACCTGCATTCCCTTTAAACAACATTATGTTCTTCTTTAGATATGCCCCCCTCTTTTATTTAATATACATTTCTTTTGTACTTTTTCACACGTGATTAACTTCTGTGTTCATCCATCCTTGTCTTTTTAAATGCTTCCAATTCTTCCTTCTTTTTGGGATCGTTACTGATTGTGCAGTGAGAATTTCATTTAGCAAAATCTCCCATCCTTCTTGGACATTTCTGTCCTTTAAAACATTCAGCCATTGGACCTTTCCTACCCTCTTTCTGAGTCCATTAAAATCTGGCTTTCTAAAGTCCAACTTTATAGTTTGAGTTCTTGCTGGTCTTCCTCCTCTTGTAAACCAAAATTCGAGGATAGCGTGATTGCTGCCTCCTAAATTCCCAGCCACTTCTGCTTTCTCAACCATCTTATCGCTGTTGGTAAGAATTGGGTCCAAGATTGCAGATCCTCTTGTTCTCTCTTCTACTTTTTGAAAAATAAAGTTGTCAGCAAGAGAAGATCACAATTTTCTGTACCCATTACTTTCGCCTGAGAGAGATTTCCAAGAAATATCTGGATAGTTAAAATATCCCATGATCATTATGTCATACTTTTTGAGAACAGAGATGTTTGATGTAAAAATAGTTCATCTATATCTTCAGACTGTCCATGTGGTCTATAGTAAACACCTACAATAGTGTCCTTTCTGTTCTTCTCTCCTTGTATTCTTACCCAGTTTCTACTGAGCTACCAGTCTCTGAAGCTTGGATCTCTGTGAAGATATATGTTTTCCTAACATACAATGCAACACATCCTCACATTTTGTTCATCCTGTTTCTAATAAATAAGTTGTAGTCTTCAAGGTTTGTATTCCAATCATGTGCATCATCCCACCAAGTTTCAGTGATTCCTATAACATCATATCTTTCTTCCTGTGTTAGCAGCTCCAATTCTGCTGCATTTGTATAGGCCCATTTTAGTTTGTAGTTGGTTTCTCTTGCTCCTCTATTTTCAATCAGAGTTTGTTATTTTTGTTCTTTATTTCCACTTCAAATAGCAGGGTTCTCAAAAGAATTAATTCATTGTATATTTTTTCCTGTCCGTATATTTCCCACCCCATATTGCTCTAGTTTAAAGCTCTCCTGATGAGTGTAGCATGGTGTCTACCAAATATGTGTTTTCCTGTTTTCGTAAGATGCAACCCATCTCTAGCAAGTAGTCCATCATACAGGTAATTCACTCGATGGTGATGAAACCCAAAACGCTGCTCATGGCAACATCGACGTAGCCAGATGTTTACCTGTAGAATCCTGTTTAACCTCTTTGGTCCATGTCCATCCAATGGGAGGATGGATGAGAAGACAACCTGCACGCCCAGTTCCTTCAATTTCTGGCCTAGGTCTTAAAGTCTCTGCATATAGTTTCCAGGTCCTTTTTGCCTTGTCATTTGTTCCTATATGTATTAGTAGACATGATTAGACATCTGTAGCACTGAAGAGTCTTGATACCCTGCCAGACACATCTTTGATTTCTGCACCTGGAAGACAGCACCCTTCTTGTGAGGTAATGTTCGGTTGGCACATAATGGCTTCTGTTCCTCTCAGTGGGGAATCCCCCACGACCACCACTTTCTTTTTCTTCTTTACCACAGCGCTTCTTTTTCTCTTTTCAAGAGGCTCCTGATGTCTTACTGGGGTGTTCTTTGTGGGCAAAGCACTTTATTGATGTACATCTTCATACTTAATCTGCGTGAGAGCCTGGTAGTGGTTCTCCAGCGGTATGGATGTTGACATCCTCGTGCTTCTTTGGGTCACATGCTTCAATTTCTCTTCCTCTGCAGGTACATTGAAAAATGCTTTTCTTCAAACATTCTGAATAGTTATTTCTACTCTGTCATTAGCTTCTGAAGGAACACTGAACAGTTCTTCTCTTGCAACATTCTGCAGAAATTCTTCTGCTTTGTCAAGGAAATCCTCATCTTCTTTGATGAGCTTCAGTGTAGCTATTCTCTCCTGAAGACTTTGCACCTTTTCCTCTAATAGAGTCACAAGCTTGCACTTCTGGCAGGTAAAGTTTGTCTTTTCCTCTGGCAAGTCTGTAAGCATATAGCACACATTGCAGCACATCATATGACCATATGTGTAATTTCCTTCTCCATGTTGAACAAAACGAATTTCTGGGTGAGGGCCCATGGTTTGACGACTTCCTCTAAGCAGCTCCATCCAGCTACACCTAAAGATCCTCAGATTCGCGGAGACACTCCACTCTTCTCAGAATACACCAGGAATATGCAATTTATCTCCCTCGAGCTTCAATTCCTGGATCCTAACAGCTGTGCACCAACTAATTGCTTGATTGAGCACTCCACTGATTATTAAATGTAAGCAGTGGAAAGAAATTGTATGGAGCAGTAGCTGATGTATAGTTGGCCAAGGTTATAACATGTTGTCCAATAGTCTAGTCGATCAATAATCCAATGTAATATTTCTAATAAAATGACTTGTGAATGTAACCTTTAAAATATCATAACATTGTGAAGTTTGTAAAAAAAAATCAGTTTGTCCAAAGTATATCTTTAATTGGCTTCACCTTTTTAAATCTCCCAAAATGTTTAGAATCACGTAAATAAATAAAATTATCTTACGAAGATGATTTCTTGAATCTGAGTTTGTATAGCCCCAAAGTATAAGAAACCAGTACAGTCGACTGAAGTGTGGAGTCATTGTATTCTTCTGTTTTGCATGTTAAGCTTGAAATCCTACAAAGCACTTAATATAAGGTGACACACATATGCAGAAAAAAAGTCTAATAATTTTCGGGACACATTGACATTTCTAATATAAAAGAAGCAATTTAAAGCATTACAGTCTTAGTCAATCTGTCACTATGTTTATGCAGCCCCATCTGAGGGCTGCACCATTTTTAATCACAACAAAGAAAAGAAAAGCCAGCTGATGAGACGTAACCACATGAAAATAAAAAATGCTCCAGCTCCTCTTCATAAAATCTTTTCAATTTTTATTCCATATTGATTAAAATACAAATGCAGACAGCTCCTCGGACTGCCCAATATCGCACATGAGGACACAAGTGACGAGTTTTGATCGCTGCCGTGATCTTTATCAAACTGACCCACCACTGAATCACAAAACATTAAAAAGGACCTGACTCCAATCAAATGTCAGACTCTCATCACATGATTGCAGGTCCTAACATGAAACATACATATATTTGTATGCAGATCGCTACAAAATGAATGAATAAAATTTGTACATATAAAACAAATATTGTACAAAATTATACACAATCTTATTTCAATGACAAACTCTAGAATAATTTATACTTTGATAAAAGTTAATAATGAAACATGATTTCATTGTCCTTATTCAGACCATCAGGGAATCTAGTCCCCAGGTTAAAAATCCAGTATGCTTCTTGGGTAACTAAATTTCTTCTAATATCTCCACCCTGGGGAGGTCTCCTGATTTTTTCTAATCCCATTACCTGAAAAGATGCAATGCTGCGTGAATGTTGGTTAGTAAAATGTTTGGCTGCCGAAGATATATTACAATTCCCACTATTAGTATTTGATATGTCGCCCAAATGCTCTGCTATGCGCGTTTTTAATTTCCTAGACGTACAGCCGACATATGCTTTATTACAAATACTGCAATCGATTTTATATATAACAAAACATGTATTGCAATTAATAAAACCTTTTACTTTAAATGAGATGGTATGATCGTGATTATAAAAGACTTTAGAATTAGTCATCTGTCTGCAAGTTTTACAATCTGTTCCACCACATTTATAACTGCCTTTGCAGCTCAACCATGTTTTGTGATGTGTCCTAGAAAGGAACATACTAGGAGACAGCATTTTACCCAAAGTCGGGGCTCTCCTTGCCACTATATTACAGCCCTGTTCCAAAACGGATGCTAGAATGAGGTCTTCATATAATATAGGTATAAATTTATTGATGATGGTTTTAATATTATTAAATTGAGGACTGAATTGGAAACATAAAAATGGGTTATTAGAAGAATCTGATTTTCTTTTAGTCATCTTATTGATTTGTGGAGAAATTAAATTATCCGATTCCTGACTCTTGGTAGAAACTATATTTAAGGCCCTATTTAACATCCAGTTGGGGTAATTTCTCTTTTTTCATTTATTGCAAGATTTTTTTAACTCATTATTAAAACTATCATTATTATTACAATTTCTTTTAATCCTCGTAAATTCCCCAACAGGGATTGGTTTCACGGTATGTTTCGGGTGGCTGCTTTTTGCATGTAAAATTGTGTTGCCTGTTAGTAGCTAGGAGTATTTACATGTGGAAATTAATTGGTTGGGAACTCCTCGCAACTCAAGATCCAGAAAGGAAATTTGATGTTTGTCATAAACATGAGTGAATTTTAAGTTGTAATTATTCACATTGATATAATTCACAAAATCCTGTATGGCGGATACATTGTCCCTCCAAATCACAGGAATTGTCTTTGCATAAATCAAAAATTTTAATAAAAGTATATATATATACAGTACAGACCAAAAGTTTGGACACACCTTCTCTTTCAACAATTTTTCTGTATTTTCATGACTGAAAATTGTAGAATCACACTGAAGGCATCAAAACTATGAATTAACACATGTGGAATTATACATTACACTTTACAAAAAAGTGTGAAACAACTGAAAATATGTCTTATATTCTAGGTTCTTCAAAGTAGCCACCTTTTGCTTTGATTACTGCTTTGCACACAGAAAAGGTGAACGGATGGTCTCTACATGCCTGGTTCCCACCGTGAAGCATGGAGGAGGTGGTGTGATGGTGTGGGGGTGCTTTTCTGGTGACACTGTTGGGGATTTATTCAAAATTGAAGGCATAGTGAACCAGCATGGCTACCACAGCATCTTGCAGCAGCATGCTATTCCATCCGGTTTGCGTTTAGTTGGACCATCAATTATTTTTCAACAGGGCAATGACCCCAAACACACCTCCAGGCTGTGTAAGGGCTATTTGACCAAGAAGGAGAGTGTTGGGGTGCTACGCCAGATGACCTGGCATCCACAATCACCAGACCTGAAACCATTCGAGATGGTTTGGGGTGAGCTAGACCGCTCACCGCTTCAATTTTGAATAATCCCCAACAGTGTCACCAGCAAAGCACCCCCACACATCACACCACCTCCTCCATGCTTCACGGTGGGAACTAGGCATGTAGAGTCCAGCCGTTCACCTTTTCTGCGTGCAAAGCAGCAATCAAAGCAAAAGGTGGCTACTTTGAAGAACCTAGAATATAAGATATATTTTCAGTTGTTTCACACTTTTTTGTAAAGTGTAATGTATAATTCTACATGTGTTAATTCATAGTTTTGATGCATTCAGTGTGATTCTACAATTTTCATAGTCATGAAAATACAGAAGAATCTTTGAATGAGAAGGTGTGTCCAAACTTTTGGTCTGTACTGTATATATATATATATTATATATATATATATATATGCACAGTCCATAATTAACAGCTCAATTAAGCATTAGAGTTGAGCGAACATCGGCGGCTCCCTTCTTATTCGGCAAGCTATAGCGTTTACCAAAGAAGCTACATCGGGAACCCAGATACCTGGAGCACTCCGGATGAGCAGCTGTTCAGCGCCGCAGCTGCATATGTCATGACTGTGTGACAGTCACAACACATGCATGGAGAGTCTGTTTGTTGGAGGAGGTAGCTGACGATGTTCGCTCATCTTTTTTAAGCATTCTCTAACTTCCCGCCAAAAAATCTAAACATACAACACCGAATTAGTACAGAAACACACAAAAATAAATGAACCTTAATTGAAATGTAATGATAGACATAATAAAAAAAATTGGAGTACCACAGTGGAAAATGTAGAAGCCCCAGCTTTGTATGCCTTGGTTATGCGTCCATGTAACAATTAGGTCATGTACTTGCACTTTATTTGTGAATCTATATCCTGCCAGACCTAAAGGGCACATGTCAGCAGGATTGTGCTGAGTAACCTACAGACAGTGTCAGGTTGGCACTATTATACTGATTAAAATGATACCTAGGTTGATGAAATCCGTCTTGTGGTTGTTATTTAATCTTTATTTTCAGTTTTCAGTTAATGAAATTTTCATGCTCTGTGGGAGTACTGTGCCTTTAAACCACTGTAGGTACTATGTAACCATATCTATGGGAGTACTGTGCCACACCGCCTGTAGAAGTACTCTGCCATAAAGCCGCTGTGTGTAATTTGCAACCTCGCCTGTGGAAGTACTGTACCAAAAAGCTGCTGTGTATACTCTACAACTCTGCATGTGGGAGTACTGTTTATTTAAACATCTGTGTGTACTCTGCAACCATATCTGTGGGATTACTGTGCCAAAAAGCCGCTGTGTATTCAGCAACCCCGCCTGTGGGAGTACTATGCCAAAAAGCCACTATATGTACTCTGCAACTCCACCTGTGGGAGTACTGTGTCAAAAGCTGCTATGTGTACTCTGAAAACCCACCTGTGGAAGTACTGTACCAAGAAGCCGCTGTGTGTACTTTGTAACCTCGCCTGTGAGAGTATTGTGCCCAAAAGCCTCTGTGTGTATTTTGCCCCTCAGCCTGTGTGAGTACTGTGCCAAGAAGCTGCTGTGTGAACTCTGCAATCCCGCCTGTGGGAGTACTGTGCCAAAAGCTGCTGTGTGTACTCTGCAACCCTGCATGTGGGAGTACTGTGCCAAAAAGCTGCTGTGTGTACTCTGCAACCATGTCTGTATGAGCAGTGTGCATAAAAAAAAATTCTACTCTGCAGCCCTCTCTTTGCCATTTGTAGGCCAAACAAATAGTGTTGAGCGATACTGCTCGATATCTAAAAATATCGTATCGGAATGGTATCGCCGATATCACTAAATATCGTCGATATCCGATTCCGATTCCGGAAGTCCCATGTAAGTCTATGGGAACAAAATATCGCAACAAAAAAACCCCTTTCTTTCATTGTAAACACAAAATATACACACATAGAATATATATATATATATATATATATATATATATACATGTCATTGTGACATATATATACATATATTTATAGTTTATACACTTCTACATAGTAAAATAGACTCTGATTCAATTGCCGGGTAAAGCCGTGACATACCCCATAGAAGTCGACGGGCTCGGTGCCGAGTACCCCCAAAACCTCTGGCTCTGTGCGACTCAACTTGGGCGTCACGAACAGGATTCTGTAGCTCGCTATAAGCGAGTCCTGTGTGCCTGAATTGAACTGGTTTTGTGCTTGAGAATTGCTAAAATCATCAGAGAATGTATTTGCCATTTTTCCGCCATATCTGCGTCACGACGAGGCACTGGTGAAGAAGAAGGACGTGCTCTTCGTGGGTGTACACTCACTCAGTGGCGCGAAAACGATGGCCGACCACTGTAAATGGTACTGCAATGTAAGATCGTGCCCCACAGCTCTTCAGTTCCGCCTCCTCATCCTCCTCAGTGTGCAGAAACTAACATGAAGGTCCCGCCTCCCTACAAAAGAGGGGCCCTCTCCAGATGCTAATGACACATGTGACTTGGCAGAGATGGCTAATGGACACGAGCAGAAGTGTGAAGGGATGGAGCAGTCAGAGCTCTCCCCCCACGGAAGCGACCCGATCGCCACGGAACCACTGTTGGGCACCCGGCCTGGAAACCCTCCTACGCTGCAAGAAGCGGAGGATACCCTAAGAGGCTTGGCCCGGCACCGGGAGGAGGTCGCCAGGATGGAAGCCAGCTGGCGTGCCCTAAAACTAAACTTGGAGCGGCGCCAATCCCTCTTACCTGAAGTGTCTGTACCGGAAGGTGAGGCACCCGTTCTAGTAGAGGAGTCCGTGCGGGCATCCCAGCCCTTGCAATGTGATCCGGTTGACGTTGTCGCAGTGGAGGCACCCGTTTGTGCAAAAAAATCTGCACCGGCAGCACCCCAGATCCCGCTGTCTGCCCCCGTCGCTGAGACAAAAGAAGCGACACCCGTCCTCATGGAGGAGGCCGCGCAGGCACCAGAGGTCTACAAGTCTGTACCGGAGCCCCGACTGTCATCTGTTCCAGAGCCGGCTGCTTCCTCCGCAGGTGAGCGCCGCCAGGACTGGGGGGCGCCAGGAGAGCTGCCGCAAACCGGACATCCTAAGCTGCAGTTTGATTTTGGAGACATGGAGATGCTGGTGGAGGAGAATTACAACCGGCGTCAGGAGGAAGAGTGGAGACGTTGGGAGCTGGAAGCAGAGCGACAAAGGGAGCAGCGAGAATCCCAAAAGCTTCGGCAACGTAACCTGGAGAAGGACCGGGCAGATAAGGACTGGATGAGAAAGGATAAAGGAACCCTGAGGAAGCCGCGGCGTAAGGGTGCAGTACGGAGCTTTAAATTGAAAGGTGGTTGGGGCTTCATCCAGGAGCCTGGACTTTATTTAGAAGTTTTTGTGACCCGGCGGGACGTGGAGACTCACCTCCCAAGAAGGACACCCGGGGAGGGACCTGTTGCCAGGAGACTTGGTGACTTACACCCGACACTGGGGTTACAATGGATGGTACGCCCTAAATGTTACCAGGTGCGACCCCTACTCCCCAGAGTGTCAGGAACCTGTGAGACCCTCGGAGCCTTCAGCCTCCCACATCCAGGCCTCTGCACAAGTGCCCACCCCACGCCGTAAATCTCCCCAGCCTCCCTCAGTGGTCTCCTCAGCAGCCCCAGCTATGGACATGATAACTATAGCTGGCCCGTACCCGGCGCCTGTTAGGCCCCCTGGGGTTCGTTCAGTCCGTGACATAGGGCTCCAGACCCGGAGGGAGATGAAAGAGGTGGCCACACAGACACAGATAGGGGGTCACGACTTGACTGTACAGGCCACACGACGTCATCAGGTCCTGGTGGTCCTTGGTGTCTCGGATGTTTGGCAAGCATCAGAAGAGTACCAGGTGGTACCTGGAACACCCCTGCCAAAGAATTATAAATAACCCGGACAGGGTCCCTGTATGTAAATAGTTAAATTGTTGATGTACCCGGACGGGTGAATGTTCATAAAAAAGTTTTTTAATTTAATAAAAAAAAAAACCCACAGTTTTCATTACTTTTATTACAGTCTCATCCTGCGACGCCATCGATCTCCTGTAAAAAAATGAAAAAAAAAAAAAAAAGTATACCACCTGTCCGACGCAGTCCATAGTAACGAGTGTCCCACGACGATCCAGCTCTGCTACATCAGAATGACAGGCAGAGCCTGCCATCCCGGCGCAGCACAGCTGATTACCTGCTTCCCCGGCGATGACGTCATCGGACTGGTTTACGGCCGGGATTACCCTGCAGTCACTGCAGTTATCGCGAAAAACTGCATGTGACCGCCAGGGAGAAGATAATGGCGGCCATCAAGCAGTCCAGGACGTGACCGCCGGAGATCTTCTGCCAGGTAAGTGCCGCTGACTCCTGACAGACCCGACCGACGGACACTCACAGTGACAGTGACAAATCCGATTCCGGTATCCGATATGACGAAAATATCGGTACTCGGAATCGAAAGCCCGATACAGCTAATATCGGCCGATACCCGATATTTGCAGTATCGTATCGCTCAACACTACAAACAAATAATTTTACTATATCGCTGTGTCTATACAAGTAGTGTGGCAAACAAATAAATCTCATCAGCCATCTCTTTGCCATTTTTAAGCCAGATAAATCATTTTACTATTCTGCTGTATCTTTTCTAGTAGTATGGCAAATAAAAAAATCTCAGCAGCTGTCTCTTTGCCATTTGTAGGCCAAACAAATCATTTTACTGTTCCGCTGCATCTTTTCTAGTAGTGTGGTAAATAAATAACTCTCAGCAGCCGTCTCTTTGCCATTTATAGGCTAAACAAATAATTTTACTGTACTGTTGTTTCTATACAAGTAGTGTGGCTATAAAATAAATATACTCTTCCGCCTTCCACCAAAACCACTTCTGAAAATGAGGAGACTGTATCTCCTGATGGTGGTGTAGCTGCTGCAGGGAGGGGACGTGGTCGTTCTGCGCCTGCTTTGTGCCCAAATACAACACCTTCCTTTTGTGCACGCAGGCAACAGGAAGTTATGCGTCCTTTCGTAGGGTTGAATACCGCTACATGGATGGTGAAGCCATAAGATGTTTAAAAGGTGTTAAATTGGATAGCTGAGAGTGGCTCTAGTTCCTCCGCATTATCTTCCACCAGGGCCACTGCAGAAAGTGCAGAGTTGGAAACTGAGGACCATGGTCATCTAGCTTCCACCTCATCCACTTGCAAATCAGCCAAGCAGACTCTTCTACTTTTTGATACCTCCGCTGGCTTGGGTTCCATGGCCCATCCACCCGGTATTGCCCAAGGAGTGGCAGAGATTGAGTGCACTGATGACCAACCACTTGTTAGGCTGGAGGATGAGCAGGGCCGGCTCCAGGTTTTTATGGGCCCGGGCGAAAGAGCCTCAGTGGGCCCCTTTAACACAGACCACGAATCATGATGCACAGATACAGCAGAGAAATATAGGTACAGTACAATGCCAAACACTTCTCTTCTTCCATTACATGAGTGATATCTATTGTAAATTGTACAATAGCCAAAAACCGCCAAATCCTCACAGCGCACAGTACAGACTGGACAGTACAGTCCTCCATACAATATTATGGGCACCACATAGTCTCCCCCTCATCACCCATATAATACCCCATGCAGGATGTCACCCCGCCATCCCCCATATAATGCTCCATACAGAATACTGGACCCAAAATAGTGCTCCATACAGAATACTGGACCCAATATAATGCTCCATACAGGATACTGGTCCCCATATAATGCTCCATACTGGATACTGGTCCCCATATAATGCTCCATACAAAATATGGAGCTCTCCTCTGCGCTGTGCTGTGTTCTGCACTGTTATGGCTCAGGAAGGGCGCTGTGGAAAGATTCCCCATTATCATCAATGCCTGCCCATTATCATCATGGCCTCCCCATTATCATCAATGCCTGCCCATCATCATCATGGCCTCCCCATTATCATCAATGCCTGCCCATCATCATCATCTCCTCCCCATCATCATCAATGCCTGCCCATCATCATCATCTCCTCCCCATCATCATCAATGCCTGCCCATTATCATCATGGCCTCCCCATCATCATCATGGCCTCCCCATTATCATCAATGCCTGCCCATCATCACACACAGACAGCACCACAGCACACAAGCACGCTCTCACATACAGACATACATACATACATACACACACAAAGCACCGCACTACATACACACACACTGATACACACAGACACACACACAGACACATACACAGACAGACACACACACGCCTCACCTGACCGGCGTCCGCGCTCTCTCTGCCACAGCCGGCCTCTGAATGATGACGTCATTCAGCGGCGCTGCTGTGAGAGGAAGTGCAGGCGTCCCCTGGAGCCCGGAGCTGCGGCAGCAGAGACACGGGAGATGTAAGTATTGTGCCAGCTGCTGCCGGGGCCCTGAGCAAGTGGGGGGGCCCAGTGGAGGCGCTGACACCCCTCTCCTCCGCTAACGGGCGCCGGGGTGCCCGACCGCGAGTGGGCCCCCCCGCCTGCTCAGGGCCCCGGCACTTGCCCGGGTGTGCCGGGTGCTGACACCGGCCCTGAGGATGAGTACGTGGGAGGGCTAGTGTACAAGGTCAGTGGACCACCGCAGCACATGTCAGAGGATGATGAAACACAGTTGCCAACTGCAGCGTCTTTCCCTCATGATCCCTCTTTTGCTGGGGTCTTGGCCTCTTCCTCCCACTCACAATCAGCAGGGCCACCTGCCTCCCTACAACAAATTGCTTTGGGATGAGGTAGCAAAAACCTGCTGACAGATTCCCTTTAATTAAATGATTGACAATTTAACAGGCTAATTTTTAAGTTGATAATTTTGTTCAACACACGTGAATGATGGTATAAATATCCTCATTGCCCTTTGCAGAAAAAAACTTCCTCACCCCTGCTTTAAACCATCCTATCTACTGATGTGAACAATGTTAAACTTTTAGATAAAGATAATTTATTTTATTTAGAAAGAATACTTAGTATTAGCATTCCTTAAAAATATGATGTAAAAGCAAAAAATGAATTATGTTTCTTGCTACACATCATCTTTGAAAGAAAATAATCTATGTCATTTTTCAATTCATTAAAAAAAAAAAAAGAGCAAGAACCGCACCTCCAAAAATCATACGTTGATCAAAAATTTATATAACTGAACATGAGGTACTTAATAATAATAATAATCTTTATTTATATAGCGCCAACATATTCCGCAGCGCTTTACAGTTTAACAGTTTCAAAACACAAGGCAAAATAAGACGCCCCTGCTCGTGAGAGCTTACAATCTACAATGAGGTGGGGGAGATACAAAGTACAGGTGTGTATATACAATGGTGTATTTACAATGATGGTCCAGCCATCTTGAGGGAGTGAGGGATGGATGGAAATAGTGAATGGGCTACCCACACACACTTACACATAGAATGATTTAGATTAGTGAACGTGATAGGCCGCTCTGAACAAATGTGTTTTGAGGGAGCGCCTGAAACCATGCAAATTGTGGATAGTCCTAATTTCTTGGGGTAGAGTATTCCAGAGGATTGGCGCAGCGTGGGAAAAGTCTTGGAGTCGGTAGTGGGAGGTACGGATTAGTGCAGCGTTTAGTCGAAAGTCTTTTGCAGAGCGCAGCAGTCGGTTAGGCTGATAGATAGAAATGAGGGAGGAGATGTAGGGGGGTGCTGCACTGTGGAGAGCTTTGTGGGTGAGAACAAGTACTTTGAATTGGATCCTATAATGAATGGGCAGCCAGTGTAAGGACTGGCGAAGAGCGGACTCGTCCGAGTACCGATTAGCCAGATGGATGACCCTGGCTGCTGCATTAAGGATAGACTGGAGAGGGGATAGTCGAGTAATGGGGAGGCCAAGTAATAGAGCATTGCAGTAGTCCAGACGGGAGTGGATCAATGCTAAAGTGAGGGTTTTGTTGTTTCCATGGTGAGAAAAGGGCGGATTCTAGAGATGTTCTCTAGGTGTAGGCGGTAAGAGCGGGCAAGAGATTGTATATGGGAGGTGAAGGAGAGATTGGTGTCAAACATAACACCCAGACAGCGACCTGCTGCCTGGGTGTTATTATGGTGCCGCCCACGGAGAGGGAAATGTCAAATTTAGGGAGGTTAGTAGACGGTGGGAGCAGAAGAAGTTCAGTTTTGGAGAGGTTGAGTTTCAGATAGAGAGCTGACATGATGTTGGAGACTGCGGACAGACAGTCACTGGCATTCTGTAGTACAGCGGGGTAAGGTCGGGGGATGACATGTATATTTGTGTGTCATCAACATAAAGATGGTACTGAAAGCCAAATTTGCTGATGGTCTGTCCAATTGGGGCCGTGTAGAGAGAGAAGAGAAGGGGGCCAAGGACTGAGCCCTGGGTTACACCGACAGTGAGAGGAAGAGGAGATGACGTGGAGCCAGAGAACGAAACACTGAAGGAGCGGTCCGAAAGATAGGAAGAGAGTCAGTGTCCTTAATACCTAGTGACTGGAGCCTAGACAGTAGGAGACGGTGGTCAACTGTGTCGAAAGCAGCTGAAAGGTCGAGAATAGAGTTGAGCGATACTTTCCGATATCCAAAAGTATCGGAATCGGAATGGTATCGCCGATACCCAAAATATATCGGCGATACCCGATACCGATACCGGAAATCCAATGTAAGTCTATGGGAGCAAAATATCGGAATTAAAAAAAACCCATTCTTACCTTGTTGGTTAATTGTACATGAAGGAAAACAACAAAGAGTAATGTAGAATGTATTGGGGGAGGTTGAGGAGACATTAAAGGCATAGATGTTTAACCCAATCAAATGGAATAGCATTAATATTTTTTTTTAAAAGATGTTCGGATTGACGAAGAAATTGACAATGTTGTTAACGTTTTTTCTATTTTGGCAAATATGTATATTTCACAACTTCCATGCTCTTCACCTTTTTAACTTTTGACACACTTTCTCCTTCATAATCTTCAGCAGCATCATCTTTTTCATCAAATTATTCTTCATCTTCACCTTCTTTATCTTCTTCTTAAACTTCTTGCTATTCATCTTTTTGTTAACATTACTCATATTGTTCTTATTAAACTATTCTTCTTCTTCATATTCTACAGTCATGGCCAAAAGTTTTGAGAATGACACAAATATTAATTTTTACAAAGTCTACTGCTTCACTTTTTCTAATGGCAATTTGCATATACTCCAGAATGTTATAAAGAGTGATCAGCTTAACAGCAATTGAAATGCACAAAAAAGGCCTAACAGGGAAGAGTATCGCAGCTAGAAAGATTGCACCTCAGTCAACAATCTATCGCATCATCAAGAACTTCAAGGAGAGAGGTTCCATTGTTGCCAAAAAGGCTTCAATGCGCCCAAGAAAGACCAGCAAGCGCCAGGACCGTCTCTTAAAAGTGTTTCAGCTGCGGGATCAGGCTACCAGCAGTGCAGAGCTTGCTCAGGAATGGCAGCAGGCAGGTGTGAGTGCATCTGCACTCACTGTGAGGCGGAGACTCTTGGAGCAAGGCCTGGTCTCAAGGAGGGCAGCAAAGAAGCCACTTCTCTCCAGAAAAAAACATCATGGACAGACTGATATTCTGCAAAAGGTACAGGCAGTGGACTGCTGAGGACTGGGGTAAAGTTATTTTCTCTGATGAATCCCCTTTTCGATTGTTTGGGACATCAGGAAAACGCCTCAGTCGGAGAAGACAAGGTGAGCGCTACCACCAGTCTTGTCTCATGCCAACTGTTAAGCATCCTGAAACCATTCATGTGTGGGGTTGCTTCTCAACCAAGGGAATCGGCTCTCTCACAGTCTTGCCTAAAAACACAGCCATGAATAAAGAATGGTACCAGAATGTCCTCCAAGAGCAACTTCTCCCAACCCTCCAAGAGCAGTTTGGCGATCAACAATGCCTTTTCCAGCATGATGGAGCACCTTGCCATAAAGCAAAGGTGATAACTAAATGGCTCAGGGAACAAAACATAGAGATTTTGGGTCCATGGCCTGGAAACTCCCCAGATCTTAATCCCATTGAGAACTTGTGGTCAATCATCAAGAGACGGGTGGACAAACAAAAACCTAAACATTCTGACAAAATGAAAGCATTGATTGTGCAAGAATGGACTGCTATCAGTCAGGATTTGGTCCAGAAGTTGATTGAGAGCATGCCAGGGAGAATTGCAGAGGTCCTGAAGAAGAAGGGTCAACACTGCAAATATTGACTTGCTGCATTAACTCATTCTAACTGTCAATATAAGCTTTTGTTACTCATATGTTTGCAATTATTATATTTCTGTCTGTGATAAAAACATCTGTCAAACACACATAAAAACCAGAGGGCAGCAGATCATGTGAAAATATAATATTTGTGTCATTCTCAAAACTTTTGGCCATGACTGTACTTCATCTTCATCTTCTTCATCATATTCTTATTTGTGACAGAGATTCCTGTACTTGTAATCTGTAAAAGTATGAATTTTTCATCCTTCCGTTCTTGCTGTCACAAAAGATTTAAATTACAACAGTATTTGTCTGTGTTCAGTTTAGCCTGCAGCAGCAGGCATTTTCCAGGGGCACCACGAGGAGGAACGGACTCACCCCCATAAACTGCTTAGTCTTCTTCTGCTTATAATTTAGAGCATATATTTTGCTCTTCATTTTGGTCTTATACTTCATGTTCTTCTGCTTTTTGATCTTCTGCTTATTGTTCTTCTGTCTCTTGTTCTGTATCTTGTAGTTTGTATTAACCTTCTTTGTCCTGTTGGTGATCTTCTTTTGGGTAATCTTTTATTTCTTCTTTGTGATGGTGTTCAGGCTGGTTGGCTTGATGCTCGTCGTCCTTGTGGTCGTCATCTTCTTCGGGGTGGTCATCAGGGTCGTCGTCTTCATTGTTGGAGATCCAGAGTGATTACCCAAAAAAACATTTAAAAAATGAGGATGAGGAGGAGTCAATGGAGGAGGAAGACATCGCTCCAGAGGGAGGTACACAACGCTCTAGTCAGTATGTATAGCGAGGGTGGGGTGATGCAGAGCAGGCAGAGATGACGCCTCTTGCAGGGGACAGCGTTTCTTGGCCAGTTGGGAGTCTGCAGCACATGGTTGATTTCATGCTGCAGTGCCTGAGAAACGACCGCCGCATCGCCCACATTCTCACCACGTCTGATTATTGGGTGTCCACCCTCCTAGACCCTCGCTACCGGGACAACTTACAAAGCCTCATCACACCGTTGAACCGGGAGCGTAAAATGCGGGAGTACCAAGACACACTGGTGCAATCCATAATGTTCTCCATTCCAGCCGAGAGCACTGCTGCTACTACTGCTTTACAAAGCAGCTCTGTGCGTCGAGGCAGTGGAGACAGCTCTGCAACAAGAGGGAGCACAAGCAGCGCCTCTGCACAGGGCAAGATGTTATGATTTGGTAGCTGAGGAGAGCAGGCAAAAAAGGCAATACACCAGAGAGGTTGGAATCTATGGGATTGCAGTACCCTGACTAACCACCACAACTAAAGGCAGCCGTGGAGCGTACCTACGTTGGTCCTAGACGCCTCGTCACAGCCTGAGAAGCTAACTACACCTAAAGATAGAAAGAGGAAAGCTATCTGCCCCGGAGCAGATCCACAAAGAACATAGAAAGCCCCCAAACATGTAATGGCGGTTAGACAAGAAGAAATACTGACACAGACAGAAAATAGTATGAGCAAACGTTGGGGCTCAAACTTCATAAATAGAAAAGGATAGGAAGGGCACTTTATGCAATCACAAAAAACCCTGAAAAGTACCAACTCTACTAATTACAAAAACACCTGAGATGACACGACCTCTAGCACCTAAATTAGTTCTCTGGTGTAACAAAAACTAAACAGCAGCCACAGAAAAAAGTGGAAAAGGAAAATGAACAAACAACAGTGGCTGAACTAAACTGAGAGGAGCACAAGCCCCCCAAGGGGACCCGGCAGACCCCCACAGAAGTGCAGGACAAAATGCCAAAAAAAAACCAAAAAAAAATAAAAGAAGAAAATGTCTTATCTGTTAGAAAAAGATGCAGGCACGAAACAGCAAGCTACAAAGTGTACAGGAATCAAAGATGAGACCAGAACAATTGATCACCGTCAACCCTGATGGGAGGGAACCTCCCTTATATAACATCAGTCAGTAACACCTGATCACCAATCTTCACAATCTTCATTGGATAGTTCAGTACTGTTTGTAACCACCAGAGGGAGCTTCTGCTCAGAATTCATTTCTAGCACATTCACAACAGCAAGACCAGTATGTTCCAAATGTGGCGAAGTTTTGTGGCAGCGCCACCAATGTCTACACCATCCGAGACGGCTCCAGTCAGCAGTAGGCAAAGTTTCCGTAAGATGGTGACAGACTACATGTCTTGGCCTCTCAGTGTACTCCCAGATGGCTCTTCCCCATTCAAGTTTTGGGTCTCTAAGCTGGATACATGGCCAGAGCTTAGCCAGTATGCATTGGAGGTACTGGCTTGCCCTGCTGCCAGTGTATTATCGGAGCGCTTCTTTAGTGCTGCAGCTGGTGTACTAACAGACCGTAGCATGCGACTATCCTCCGATAATGTAGACCGGCTTACTTTTCTGAAAATGAACAAGGCATGGATCTCACATGAATTTGCCTGTCCGGTTTCAGATTAAATAACTGGTTGGCAACGTTATCCATGTCTCCTGTTATGTTCATCTTTCTACCACCTGAACTCTACTGCCTGGGCTACAACACTGCCAGTTGCTGCTCAGAAGTGTTGGATGCACAGATCAAAACAATTGCTGATGTGTTTGTGGGGTTCAGTAACGCCTGCTGTTCCCCTGCTGTGTGTCCGGCAAAAATTACTGCTAGGTAGCTACACATGTTGAAAAAAACATGACATGTTAAAGTGGCTACTGCTACACATAGATAAGAGGCTACACCCTTATTTCTAAGCTGTAAACAAGTGAAACGTCACCTTTAAAACCATAAAATTATTAGTCTTTGTCACAAATCTGTAACAAAATAATTGTGACATATTACTGCAGATATCCACATGTCAAACACAAATGCTAACACAAAAGCCTACTTATGCTATAGGGTACTGATGGTGAACCTTGTCACTCCATAACTTAGACAAATCCAACTCACATCATGCCTCAAATGCTGCAATGTTGGAAGTGCATAATGTGGGTTGAACTTTGACAACAGCTGCAGTGCGAAGGTTAGCCTTCAGTGTTCTTGGCTTTTAAATAAAAGCATACAAGTACATTTAAGAATCCATTGTTGATTAAGGGACGTGATGTACACCTGTAATATTGCGCAAACAATGGATGTAGGACTAGTCCTCTTCAACATTACTTATATTTGTGTCATTTCAAAAAATACATATTTAATTACAAATTTAACAACCCATATCATAAAGGTCCATCATGTAAAAATGAGAATCGGTAACAAAACTCATGCATTACCTTGTTAAAGTCAATAGTGCATAGTCACAATAGCTAAATATATACCTGCAAGTTTTGCTGAAACAACGACAACTGATAGAAAAGGTGAATGATATCTAGTTAGACTGAATAGCGACACCTGTACAATGTCGATATAATACTGTACCCTAACAAAAAGGCTGTTTGCAACCAATGTATTATATACGGATGGAAGCGCATCACACTAATAGATTTGAGTTATTTGAAATAGAATGGAGCAGCACCAATTAGAGAAAAATGTCAAGGATGAGGCAGTGAGACACGCTCAGCAGAGTACAAGCAGCAGTGGTTGAAGAACTAAGTGGAGCGGGATCTGCACTCCAAAAATGAAAACCTCTGACTACAGTAAACACTGCACACAACTGTTCAGTAGCTGTGAAAGGCCCGTTTGTGTACTTCTATATTGTTTGCAACCAATGTATTTGATACGGATGGAAGCACGTCACAGTAATTGATTTGAATTATTTGAAATAGAATGTAGCAGCAACAATTAGAGAAAAATGTCAAGGATGAGGCAGTGAGACACGCTCAGCAGAGTACAAGCAGCAGTGGTTGAAGAACTAACTGGAGCGGGATCTGCACTCCAAAAATGAAAACCTCTGACTACAGTAAACACTGCACACAACTGTTCATTAGCTGTGAAAGGCCCGTTTGTGTACTTCTGTATTGTTTGCAACCAATGTATTTGATACGGATGGAAGCACGTCACAGTAATTGATTTGAATTATTTGAAATAGAATGTAGCAGCAACAATTAGAGAAAAATGTCAAGGATGAGGCAGTGAGACACGCTCAGCAGAGTACAAGCAGCAGTGGTTGAAGAACTAACTGGAGCGGGATCTGCACTCCAAAAATGAAAACCTCTGACTACAGTAAACACTGCACACAACTGTTCATTAGCTGTGAAAGGCCCGTTTGTGTACTTCTATATTGTTTGCAACCAATGTATTTGATACGGATGGAAGCACGTCACAGTAATTGATTTGAATTATTTGAAATAGAATGTAGCAGCAACAATTAGAGAAAAATGTCAAGGATGAGGCAGTGAGACACGCTCAGCAGAGTACAAGCAGCAGTGGTTGAAGAACTAACTGGAGCGGGATCTGCACTCCAAAAATGAAAACCTCTGACTACAGCAAACACTGCACACAACTGTTCATTAGTTGTGAAAGGCCCGTTTGGGTACTTCTATATTGTTTGCAACCAATGTATTTGATACGGATGGAAGCACGTCACAGTAATTGATTTGAATTATTTGAAATACAATGTAGCAGCAACAATTAGAGAAAAATGTCAAGGATGAGGCAGTGAGACACGCTCAGCAGAGTACAAGCAGCAGTGGTTGAAGAACTAACTGGAGCGGGATCTGCACTCCAAAAATGAAAACCTCTGACTACAGTAAACACTGCACACAACTGTTCATTAGCTGTGAAAGGCCCGTTTGTGTACTTCTATATTGTTTGCAACCAATGTATTTGATACGGATGGAAGCACGTCACAGTAATTGATTTGAATTATTTGAAATAGAATGTAGCAGCAACAATTAGAGAAAAATGTCAAGGATGAGGCAGTGAGACACGCTCAGCAGAGTACAAGCAGCAGTGGTTGAAGAACTAACTGGAGCGGGATCTGCACTCCAAAAATGAAAACCTCACAGACTAGAGTGAACACTGCACACAACTGTTCACTATCTCTGAAAGGCTCCTTTGTGTACTTCTATAGTGTTTGCAACCAATGTATTGGA
Source organism: Oophaga sylvatica (assembly GCA_033576555.1). NCBI lineage: Eukaryota > Metazoa > Chordata > Amphibia > Anura > Dendrobatidae > Oophaga > Oophaga sylvatica. Next base: position 92,411,015 of record JARQOD010000006.1, read on the forward strand.
TACGGATGGAAGCACGTCACACTAATAGATTTGATTTTTTTTTAAATAGAATGGAGCAGCACCAATTAGAGAAAAATGTCAAGGATGAGGCAGTGAGACACGCTCAGCAGAGTACAAGCAGCAGTGGTTCAAGAACTAACTGGAGCGTGATCTACACTCAAAAAAAAAAAACCTCACAGACTAGAGTGAACACTGCACACAACTGTTCACTATCTCTGAAAGGCTCCTTTGTGTACTTCTATAGTGTTTGCAACCAATGTATTGGATACGGATGGAAGCACGTCACACTAATAGATTTGATTTTTTTTAAATAGAATGGAGCAGCACCAATTAGAGAAAAATGTCAAGGATGAGGCAGTGAGACACGCTCAGCAGAGTACAAGCAGCAGTGGTTCAAGAACTAACTGGAGCGTGATCTGCACTCAAAAAAAAAAAAACCTCACAGACTAGAGTGAACACTGCACACAACTGTTCACTATCTCTGAAAGGCTCCTTTCTGTACTTCTATAGTGTTTGCAACCAATGTATTGTATACGGATGGAAGCGTGTCACACTATAATTTCAATTGAATGGAGCAGCAAGAATTACACTAAAGAAAAAAAAAAGAGTCTGTGAGTGACACGTGCAGATGCCTACAAACAGCGTTGGATGCAGCGTCACCTGCACTCTCACACACACACCTTGCACAGAGCTGTTAAAACAACACTGCAAGGCAAAAGGAAGCTTTACACAGCAGTTGGTAAACTAGCCTGCCTAAAGCACAGTACACAAAATCGCAATCTCTAACTGTCCCTCAGAGTCAGTAGAGCAGCGTTCTGTCCCTAACTGAATTCACAGCACAGTGACGCTAAAATGGCGGCGGCGCCTTTTATAGTGCATTCTGACATCATTTCAGCATCCAATCTCAGCCATGCCATTAGTTAACATGACCGCAGCATTACAGGATGTGCCCACACTTCTTAGGATTCCTCATTGGCTGACTAAAATCACATTGCCTCTCAAAGAATTATGGGAACTTCCGATTCCGGTATACGATATATGAAAAATATCGGAACTAAGTATCGGAATTCCGATACAGCGAATATCGGCCGATACCCGATACTTGCGGTATCGGAATGCTCAACTCTAGTCGAGAAGAATGAGCAGAGAGTAGTCACCGTTACGTTTTGCTGTCAGAAGCTCATTGGTCACTTTGATGAATGCAGTTTCAGTCGAATGTAGGAGTCGGATGCCGGACTGAGAAGGGTCTAGAAGGGAGTGAGTGGAGAGGTAACGGGTAAGGCGGGAGTAGACTAGGCGCTCCAAAAGTTTAGAGATGAAGGGGAGATTGGAGACTGGTCTGTAGTTGTTTGTGCAGGAAGGGTCGAGAGCGGGTTTCTTTAGTAATGGAGTAACGATGGAGTGTTTGAAGGAGGATGGGAAAATGCCAGAGGAGAGTGAGAGATTAAATATTGTAGATAGGTGAGTTGTGACAACTGGAGAGAGAGACTGGAAGAGATGTGAGGGAATGGGGTCGGTAGTGCATGTAGTCGGACGAGAGGAAGAGAGGAGTCTGGAGACTTCTTCTTCTGTGATGGGATCACATGTGGAAAGTGAGCCAGGGGAAATGCAGGGAGGGATGGGAGTCACAGCACTTGGTGGTTGAGAGCAGATTTCCTGACGGATAGTATCTATTTTTTCTATAAAGTGGGAGGCCAGGTCGTCAGCACAAATGTCTGTGATAGGGGCTTGTGTTTTTGGCCTGAGGAGGGAGTGAAAAGTGTCAAAAAGTTTCTTGGGGTTGTTGGCTAGTGAGGAGATCAGGGTGGTGAAGTAGGTCTGTTTGGCGAGGTGAAGGGTAGCGTTATAAGTTCTTAGCATAAATTTAAAGTGGATGAAGTCTTCTGGTGTGCGGGTTTTTCTCCAAAGGCGTTCAGCACTCCTAGAGCATCGCTGAAGAAGTTGAGTTTGCAATGTGAGCCAGGGCTGTTTTACTGTGTGTTTGGAAGTTCTGAGGGTGAGCGGCGCTACTTGGTCAAGGGTGCTTCTAAGAGTGTCATTGTAGTGATGAACAGCCAGATCAGGACAGTGATGAGTGTAGGGAGTCAGAAAGTGTCTGAGAGTTAATGACTTGTAGATTTCTGAATGTGTGGTAGGTAGGAGTGAGCTGGGGTGGTCGAGAATTTGTGAGCGTGAAGGAGAGAATATTGTGGTCAGAGAGTGGAAGCGGTGAGTTATTTAGGTGGGAGATTGAACAGAGCCGGACAAAGACAAGGTCAAGGGTGTTACCATCCTTGTGTGTCTCAGAGGTTGAAAGCTGTGAGAGACCTAGAGAAGTGGTTAGTGATAGAGTGTAATGTATGTAGTACAGTTCATATAGCGTCTTGTGCTTGGGTGCGATGAAAATACATGAGACACAGGTTTGATATAGAAGGTCTTGTATTACTTCATACAAGTGGCAAAATAGTCACACAGTTTGCAGATACAGAAGCAGGAAACACAGCAGGCCAGAGTAACTTAAGCTCAGCAATCACTCTCCACAACAGGTTCAGGATCTTCTTCTCTGCTACCGTAAGTCCATGCAAACGTGGATCTTTCAAAGAGCAGGGTTCCAGAGTCCACAAGTGTTCAGAGTTCCTCAGTAGGAATAGCTGGAGTACATAGTCCAAGGCTTCCGGGAGTCAGGTCACAGGTTCACTGCAGGCTAGATTCAGAAGCACTGATTGCTCAGCTGTGGCTGCTTAAGAAGCAAGAGGGAGAGAATCAGGGCGGGAACATGAAAGCTGAAAACTCCATATTGACTGAGGGCAAGATAGCTGCAGCAAGACAGAAAGCAAAATGGCTGACGGAAAAACTGAGTTTCAAGAACATATACAAAGAACCTTACATTACTCCCCCTTAGGGACAACCTCCGGATGGCCTCAGACCAGGCTTGTCTGGGTACCTCTGATGAAACTGGCGGAGCAAACGAGGAGCATTAACGTTATTAACTGGTTCCCATGAGTTGTCCTCCACTGGGTAGCCTTGCCATTTAATCAAATATTGTAACTGATTTCTATATAACCTGGAATCCAGAATCCTTTCCACCACAAATTCTTCCTGACCATCGACTAGCACTGGGTCAGGGCAAGGAGAAGAACGTCCAGGAAACGTATTGGGTGTTGCAGCCTTTAGTAGGGATACATGAAAGACAGGGTGGATTCTCATAGTTCTGGGCAGTTGAAGACGACAAGCAACAGCACTTATAATCTTACTGATTTTATAGGGTCCAATGTACTTATGTCCCAACTTAGATGATGGAATCCTTAACTTAAGATTTCTGGTTGACAGCCAGACCAGGTCTCCTACCTTGAAAGCTGGTGCAGGTTTACGAAATTTATCTGCTGCTTTCTTGTACCTTTCCTGAGCCGATTCCAGATTCTCTTTTAGAAGATCCATATTCTTCTGTAAAGACGTGATTCTTTCCGCCACTGCTGGTAAAGGCGTTTCTATGGGAAATCGTGGTAGAATGTTAGGATGATAACCTAGATTGGAGTAAAAAGGAGACTGCTTAGTGGAGGCACTCTGAGAGTTGTTATAAGAGAACTCAGCTAATGGAAGTAGATCCACCCAATCATCCTGTAGGTGGCAGATAAAGCAGCGGAGATACTGCTCCAGGGTTTGATTGGTTCGTTCGGTCTGTCCATTAGTCTGGGGATGAAAAGCAGAAGAAAGGTTTACTTTAATGTCCAATGCTGCACAGAAATTTTGCCAAAATCTAGAAGTGAATTGCACCCCTCGATCCGAAATAACCTCATCCGGTACTCCATGTAAGCGAAACACATCTTTAATCATCAAATCTGATGTCTGTTTTGCAGTGGGTAAGCCGACACAAGGGATAAAATGAGCTGCTTTTGTTAGACGGTCAACCACCACTAGAATGGTGTTCTTCCCTTGGGAGGTTGGTAACTCCACAATGAAGTCCATAGAAATGGATCCCCACGGGCGGGACGGGGTGGGAAGAGGTTGCAACAGACCAGTTGGTGAGGAGCGAGGTGTTTTGCATCTTGCACAGACTTCACATGAAGTGACATAGTTTAAAACATCCTTCCTGCAAGTGGGCCACCAAAAGAAACGAGAAAGAAATTCCTGTGTTTTTAGAATTCCTCTATGCCCAGCTATCTTGGAATCGTGAATAAGTTGCAATACTCTCAATCTGACTGTTTCAGGAATATACAGACGTTGTCCCAGAATCCACACACCATTCTTAAAGACAAGACTTACGTCCCTTGGGGGTTGTGCCAACAAGGAATCCGCATGGTATGCTTCCTTGATGTCCTTAAGTAGGTCTTGATTATGAATCACTCCCAGGAATCTAGAGTCAGGAAGAATAGTCTTAGGAGGAGCAAGTGGACGGGTCTCTGCTGAATGAATCCTAGAGAGTGCATCAGCCTTTCCATTGCGTGATCCTGGTCTATAAGAAATGACAAAATTAAATTGGTTTAGGAAAAGATTCCAGCGAGTCTGACGAGGAGTCAGGCATTTAGCCGACCTGATAAATTCAAGGTTGCGATGGTCTGTCAGGACGACTATTTGTTGTGCAGCTCCCTGAAGAAGGTGTCTCCATTCTTTGAAGGCGGCAATAATGGCCAACAACTCTCTATTGCCCACATCGTAGTTCCTCTCAGCCGAAGACAACTGCTGGGAAAAGAAGGCACAGGGATGCAAGACATTCTTCTCACCTGTTCTTTGAGAGAGTATAGCTCCAACGGCACAATCTGAAGCATCCACCTCTATTATGAAGGCAAGTTCGGGGTTGGGATGTACCAAGATAGGTGCAGTGGTAAATTTATCTTTCAGACGGGAAAATGCTTCCTGGGCTTGGGGAGTCCAGGAGAACCTAGACTCTTTCCGGGTAAGTTGGGTGATAGGTGACACTACCTCAGAGAAATTCCTAATGAAACGTCTATAGAAGTTGGCAAACCCGATGAAGCGCTGCACCTCCTTCACATTTCTAGGACTTGGCCAATCCTTGATGGCTTGGGTCTTGCTTCCATCCATACTAATTCCTTGTGTAGACAGTACATACCCCAGAAATTGAATTTCGGTCCTATGGAATTCACACTTTTCAAGTTTGATGTAAAGATGGTTTTGTCTTAGACGTTCCAAGACCATTCTCACATGTCCATGATGTTCCTCTGTGGAATTAGAAAAAATTAGAATATCATCCAAATAAATCACCACGAATGTATCTAGGAGATCCCTGAAGATGTCATTCACCAAGTGTTGGAAAGTGGCTGGGGCGGTACTCAGACCAAAAGGCATAACTAGATATTCAAAGTGTCCATAGCGTGACCTGAATGCAGTCTTCCACTCATCCCCAGGTCTAATACGGACCAAGTTACAGGCCCCACGGAGATCCAATTTAGAGAAAATTTTGGCATGCCGTACTCTCTCCAATAACTCAGGGATTAAAGGCAATGGATAACGGTTTCTAATAGTAACCTTATTGAGTTCCCTATAGTCTACGCAGGGTCTCAGAGATCCATCTTTCTTCTTCACAAAGAAGATTGGTGCACCTGCAGGAGATGAAGAGGGGCGTATGAAGCCCTTGGCTAGATTTTCGTCTATGTAATCCTTTAAAGCCTTTAGCTCAGGCCCCGCCAGGGGGTAGATCTTACCAAAAGGTATCTCTGCTCCAGGCAATAATTCAATTGGACAATCATATGGACGATGAGGGGGAAGCTGGTCAGCGTTCTTCTTGTCACATAAATCCACATAGTCCTGGTATACAGCTGGTAGTTCAGGGACTAACATGGTTCCTTTAGGAACAGAGCAAGCTGAAACTTCTGGACTCATCTGTTTCTCTGGAAAGTGTAATTCCTTGGTCTCCCAGTTAATGGTAGGGTTCTGAGCCTGCAGCCATGGTAGCCCTAGAATAATGGAAAGTGGGGAGAAGAGATAAGCATAAAGGACAGTTTCTCTTGATGATCTTTACCCATAAGGACCCTTAAAGGCTCCGTTTCCTGATCCACTGGTCCAGAGGTCAGCAGGGAGCCATCCACAGTTTCCATCTGTAATGGAGTAGCCTTCTTCACTGAACGTATTCCCTGTTTCAGAGCAAAGGAGACATCCATAAAATTCCCACTTGCCCCTGAGTCGATCATAGCAGAGCTAGACACCCAGACTGAGTTAACCCAGAGTTTGATGGAAAGGAAGCAATGAGAATTGTTTTTCCTACAACTCAGCTGGGACACCGCTGAGGAAACTTGAAAAATTGCAGCGTTTACACAGTCATCGTCCTCAGAAGTAACGGAGTTTAAGTCCGAGAAATCAAGATCTGTTGCTGCAGATCTCTCTGGAGCCTGAGGCTCGGACCTGACAGATCTCCTCTCGCAACACTCACAGTGAATGAGTGCTGCAGTAGTCTTACGAGAACGGCTGGGGCAGTTTATAATGAAGTGCCATGACTTACCACAATAGAAACATAGATTTTCCTTAAAACGATGTTCCTTGCGTGCATCACTAACTCGTCTTTGTAAAGAGTCTACCCGCATGGGTTCAGGTTCAGGTTCCCGTGTGATCCTACTCAAAGGTTCCTTAGCTGGGGAGGAAGGTAGGAAAAGGTTAGTGCGATTGCTTTCGAACCATCTCTCTTGCCTGCGTTCAGTCAGGCGAGCATCAATACGGATGCAGTAGTTAATAAAGTCACCTAACGCAGTGGGAGGGTCGGCACGAGCAAGTTCATCCTTAATTAGTGGAGACAACCCCTTTCGAAAAATAGATTTTTTGGCGGAACTGTCCCAGGTGGTATCAAGGGCCCATCTCCTGAAATCCAAGGCATATTCGGCTACCGAGTGCTTACCTTGGCGCAAAGTTAACATGGCTGCTTCAGCTGTTGCACCTCGATTGGGGTCATCAAACACCTGCCCCATGGCTGAAATGAAAGCATCAAGATGATCCAAACATTCATCCTCAGTCTCAATCAGAGGGTTTGCCCACATCAAAGCCTTGTTGGTAAGTAACATAATTATAGTAAGCACTTTAGATCGTTCAGTGGGAAATTGTGAAGCATGTGCAGAAAAAAAACAGATTGCATTGGTTAATAAATCCCCTGAATTTTTCACGTTCACCGCCAAAACGAAAAGGGGGCAACTTGGGAATCCCAGAACTTGGGGCTACGGCAGGAGCCTGGACTCGCTCCTCTAGAACCTCAATCCTGGCTCGCAAATCCTGGGCAGTCTGTCCAAACACTTGCAAATTGTGATTAGTGAGGTCCTGTAGGTTTGTAAAACGGGTTTTTATAGTCTGTAAATCTGCAAAGATATTATCAGTCACTCCGCAAAGTTCCTTTATGCGGGCCTCCATTTTCCAGATCTTTTAAGACAGGAGTACTGGAAGGAGAGGAGAAAAGGAAAAAAAAAAACAATAGTGTTTACCTGTGGTAACACTGCAGAGAGAAAAAAAATTAAGGGAACTGCTCACCTGGAATGGTTGTGAGAAGTCACAACCACTATCATCACAGAAAGTTCAACCGGACATCTGATATCCACAGTTACAGCAGACACAAAAGAGGGAAGAGAGAGAAAAAAAAAAAAAAACAATAGTGTTTACCCGTGGTAACACTGCAGAAAAAAAAAAACTTAAGGGAATTGCTCACCTGGAATGGTTGTGAGAAGTCACAACCACTGTTATCACAGAAAGTACAACTGGACGTCTGATATCCACAGTTACAGCAAACACAGCCTTCCCAGACCCAGCAGACACTAACGTTTTGGCTTCAGAATCTTGTAATGTATGTAGTACAGTTCATATAGCGTCTTGTGCTTGGGTGCGATGAAAATACATGAGACACAGGTTTGATATAGAAGGTCTTGTATTACTTCATACAAGTGGCAAAATAGTCACACAGTTTGCAGATACAGAAGCAGGAGACACAGCAGGCCAGAGTAACTTAAGCTCAGCAATCACTCTCCACAACAGGTTCAGGATCTTCTTCTCTGTTACCGTAAGTCCATGCAAACGTGGATCTTTCAAAGAGCAGGGTTCCAGAGTCCACAAGTGTTCAGAGTTCCTCAGTAGGAATAGCTGGAGTACATAGTCCAAGGCTTCCGGAGTCAGGTCACAGGTTCACTGCAGGCTAGATTCAGAAGCACTGATTGCTCAGCTGTGGCTGCTTAAGAAGCAAGAGGGAGAGAATCAGGGCGGGAACATGAAAGCTGAAAACTCCATATTGACTGAGGGCAAGATAGCTGCAGCAAGACAGAAAGCAAAATGGCTGACGGAAAAACTGAGTTTCAAGAACATATACAAAGAACCTTACATAGAGGCTGAGATGCAGATGTGGAAGAAGGGCTGTTAATGGGGATGTTGAAGTCTTCAAGGATAAGGGTTGGTAGTTCTGAGGACATGAAGTGCGGCAGCCAGGCTGAGAAGTGGTCAAGGAACTGGGTGGCGAGCCTGGGGGACGATATATGACCGCTACTCTGAGGGAGAGGGGACGGAAGAGCCTGATGGTGTGGACCTCAAAAGAAGGGAATGAGAGTGATGGAATTGGGGGGATGACCTGGAAAGTGCATTGTGGGGACAGGAGTATGCCGACTTCACCACCATGTCTGTTTACGGGTCTCGGGGAATGGGAGAACTGTAAGCCACCATAGGAAATGGCAGCAGGGGAGACAGTGTCAGAATCCTGAATCCAGGTTTCAGTGTTCTTAGTTTAACATTCTGATCAGAGTGTATGAAGCCCACTGGCACATCACGGCAAACCTCGTATTGGGTCCTACCGCCCTAACGGAGCGGGGCTGTGCGCCGACCAACGCCACAGCAGCAATGCACCAGCAGGGCAGAGGGCCTGATGCCCCACAGCGCCCATGCTGCAAGACTGAGTCCCCATGACTCCAGACCCCGCCGCCCCACCAGCACAAAACCACAGCAAAAATGGCCACCACACAGCACCCATACTAAATGAAAGGAGCACTGAAACTCACCTCCCTCCAGCTCTTCAGTGAGAGTGGATAATACCACCCTAACAGAGCGTAGCTGTGCGCCAACCATCACCACAGCGGCAATCACAGGCAGGGCAGACGGCCCGGTGCCCTTTCTTTGCTCCTTACATTTGATGTGGTGCTGTGTGGCAGCCATTGTTGCTGTGGCTCTGTGCTGGTGAGGTGGCACGGTCTGGAGTCATGGGGACTCTGTCTTGCAGCACAGGTGCTGTGAGACACCAGCAGGGCCGGCTCAAGGTTTTTGTGGGCCCCGGGTGAAAGAGCCTCAGTGGGCCCCTTTAACACAGACCATGATTCATGATGCACAGATACAGCAGAGAAATATATATATATAGATAGTACAAGGCCAAAGATTTCACTTCTTACATTACATGAGTGATATCTATTGTAAATTCTACAGTAGTTCAGAAACCGGCGAATCCTTGCAGCGCACAGTGAAACCAGACAGTATAGTCCTCCATGCAGTATTATGGGCTCCACATAGTCCTGCATACAGAATACTGGTCTGGTCCCCATATAATGCTCCATACAGAATACTGGTCCCCATATAATGCTCCATACAGAATACTGGCCCCCATATAATGTTCCATACAGAATACTGTACCACATATAATGCTCCATACAGAATACTGGTCCCCATATAATGCTCCATACAGAATACTGGTCCCCATATTATGCTCCATACAGAATACTGGTCCCCATATAATGCTCCATACAGAATACTGACCCCCATATAATGTTCCATACAGAATACTGGTCCCCATATAATGCTCCATACAGAATACTGGACCCCATATAATGCACCATACAGAATACTGGCCCCCATAAATTGCTCTATACAGAATACTGGTCCCCATATAATGCTCCATACAGAATACTGGTCCTCATATAATGCTCCATACAGAATACTGGTCCCCATATAATGCTCCATACAGAATACTGGTCCCCATATAATGCTCCATACAGAATACTGGTCCCCATATAATGCTCCATACAGAATACTGGACACAATATAATGCTCCAAACAGAATACTGGTCCCCATATAATGCTCCATACAGAATACTGGTCCCCATATAATACTCCATACAGAATACTGGTCCCCATATAATGCTCCATACAGAATACTGGTCCCCATATAATGCTCCATACAGAATACTGGTCCCCATATTATGCTCCATACAGAATACTGGTCCCCATATAATGCTCAATACAGAATACTGACCCCCATATAATGTTCCATACAGAATACTGGTCCCCATATAATGCTCCATACAGAATACTGGACCCCATATAATGCACCATACGGAATACTGGCCCCCATAAATTGCTCTATACAGAATACTGGTACCCATATAATGCTCCATACAGAATACTGGTCCTCATATCATGCTCCATACAGAATACTGGCCCCCATAAATTGCTCCATACAGAATACTGGACACCATATAATGCTCCATACAGAATACTGGTCCCCATATAATGCTCCATACAGAATACTGGTCCCCATATAATGCTCCATACAGAATACTGGTCCCCATATAATGCTCCATACAGAATACTGGACACAATATAATGCTCCATAGAGAATACTGGTCCCCATATAATGCTCCATACAGAATACTGGTCCCCATATAATGCTCCATACAGAATACTGGTCCCCATATAATGCTCCATACAAAACACTGGACCCCATAAAATGCACCATACAGAATACTGGCCCCCATAAATTGCTCCATACAAAATACTGGTCCTCATATCATGCTCCATACAGAATACTGGCCTCCATAAATTGCTCCATACAGAATACTGGCCCCAATATAATGCTCCACACAGAATACTGGCCCCCATATAATGCTCCATACAGAATACTGGACCCCATATAATGCTCCATACAGAATACTGGCCCTCATATCATGCTCCATAAAGAATACTGGCCCTCATATAATGCTCCATAAAGAATACTGGCCCCCATATAATGCTCCACACAGAATACTGCCCCCATATAATGCTACATACAGAACACTGGACCCCATATAATGCTCCATACAGAAAACCAGTCAGTCAGGCTGTGCCCCCCATATAATGCCCCATGCAGGATGACAGGATGTCCTCCCTATACAATGCCCCATGGAGGATGTCACTCCCCCTTGCACAATGTCTTTCCCCCCCATATAACGCCCCACGCCTCCATACATTAAAAAAAAATAATAAATAAATACTCACCTCACTGCTCACCTGCTGCTACCGCTGCCGCTGCTCTGCTCCGGACTCCAGCGTCGCCGCCCAGCGTCTTCCCGCTCTGTCTGCACTGTGACTGCTCAGCAGAGGGCGTGGTGATGTCACCGCGCCCTCTGACCTGAGACGTCAATTCAGGAGACACAGGACCTGCAGTGGAGGCACGGGGAGAGGTAAGTATTGTGCCGGGGCCCTGAGCAAGCGTGGCGGCGCTGGCATCGCTCTCCTCCGCTGACTGTCGCCATAGCGCGCCGGGATGCCCGGTGGCGAGTGGGCCCCCCGCCTGCTTAGGGCCCCGGCTCTTGCCCGGGTACGCCGGGTGCTGACGCCGGCCCTGGACACCAGGCCATCCGACCTGCAGCTGTATTGCCGCTGTGGCAGTGTTCGGCGCGCGGCTCAGCTCAGTGGGGGCGATGGGAACTCCTTTCATTAGGTGTTGGTGCTGTGTGGTGGCCACTGTTGCTGTGGTTTTGTGCTGGTGGAGTGGTGCAGTCTGGACACCGGACAGTCTGCTCTGCTGGTGCATTGCTGCTGTGGTGAGGGTCGGCGCATGGCTCCACTACGTTTGGGCAGTAGGACCCACTACAAGGTATGCTGTGACGTGGCAGTAGGCTTCATACAGTCTGATCAGAATGTTAAACTAAGAACCTCATGTTCAGTTATATATATTTTTGCCTAGCGGCATTAGATCATTGTATGATTTTTGGAGGTGCTGTCCTCTCTTTTTCAGCATATTTCAATACATTAATATGGACATTATAATAGCTAATATAAATATGCTGGACTTCACTGCTCTGGGCCACTATTGATAATATTTTACTATTTTTTTGCCAAAACGAAGGACAGTAAATCTCTTATTTCCTTGCTGTTTTTTGTGAATATATCAACTGCAGACTAGGAAATATATTGCAGATGATTTTTAAGCTTCTGCACTTCTGAATTTTTATGACCATAGAGCTGCAGTCCTTAAAGCATATGTTAGAGAAAAAAAACTTGACTCAGCTATGTGCTGGGTGTACTGTGCCTGACAGTTTTTGCTCTGAATCCTGATCTATTCTTTTACTTGAAGCTGCCTGCAGAAAGTTACAACCATAGTTCCCAGCTAATATGAAACTATAATTGTATCTCAGGATCACTCCATCTTAATAGAAGTGCATAGTCCATATTCTTTCTTTCTTCATACCCCTCTTTCTGTTTTTCCCTTTTCTAGGAGTGAGGCTTTATTCGCATTTACTTTTTTGTCTTTCTGTCTTTAAACACATTATGATGCTCAATAAAAATCATATTGTGGTACTTTATAAGGTACAAATATGCATGTAAATACTTGTACGCCTAAACACATTAAAATATTCTAGGAGTGATACCTTTATTAGCTAACCAGAAAAATATATTTGTAAGATTACAGAGTACACAGGCTCCTTCACAAATAAGTGAAAGCCTCTCCATTTGTAACATAAGCCTTAATTTTATAACCTTGGGTTATCTTTAGGAGGCATCGCCCATCCACCCCATGCACAAATGTCCTATTGTATCATCTCTTATCCCCTTAGTCAATAAATAACATTTACCATATCTTCTTTACATCAGCACCATTTTTTAAATATCTTTTCATTTTGTTAAAATGTTAGAACGTTTAAAATTGTAGCAGCAAATCTTCATTTTTTCAAGGAAATTTACAAAACGTATTTTTTTAGGGACCTATTACATTTTGAAAAGACTTTAGGGGACCAATACGTTAAAAAAATCCCCAAAAGTGAGACCATTTTAAAAACAGGACCACTCAACGTATGCAAAACTGCTGTCAAGTAGTTTATTAACCCCTCTGATGCTTTTCAGGAATTAATACAAAGTTGGATGACAGAAAGGAAAAATTTTATTTTTACCACTTAAATGTTGCTAACTTTTGAACAGGCTACTATAGCCGGCAGACTCTACAGTCATAGACAAAAGTTTTGAGAATGACACAAATATTAATTTTTACAAAGTCTACTGCTTCACTTTTTCTAATGGCAATTTGCATATACTCCAGAATGTTATAAAGAGTGATCAGCTTAACAGCAATTACTTGCAAAGTCAATATTTAGCAAGAAAATGAACTTTATCCCCCAAAACACATTTCAACATCATTGCAGCCCTGCCTTAAAAGGACCAGCTAACCTCTTTTCAGTGATAGCTCCATTAACACAGGTGTGGGTGTTGATGAGGACATGGCTGGAGATCAATCTGTCATGATTAAGTAAGAATGAGACCACTGGACACTTTAAAAGGAGGCTGGTGCTTGGCATCATTGTTTCTCTTCTGTTAACCATGGTTATCTTTAAAGAAACACGTGCAGTCATCATTGCAATGCACAAAAATGGCCTAACAGGGAAGAGTATCGCAGCTAGAAAGATTGCACCTCAGTCAACAATCTATCGCATCATCAAGAACTTCAAGGAGAGAGGTTCCATTGTTGTCAAAAAGGCTCCAGGGCGTCCAAGAAAGACCAGCAAGCGCCAGGACCGTCTCTTAAAAGTGTTTCAGCTGCGGGATCGGGCTACCAGCAGTGCAGAGCTTGCTCAGGAATGGCAGCAGGCAGGTGTGAGGGCATCTGCACGCACTGTGAGGTGGAGACTCTTGGAGCAAGGCCTGGTCTCAAGGAGGGCAGCAAAGAAGCCACTTCTCTCCAGAAAAAACATCATGGACAGACTGATATTCTGCAAAAGGTACAGGTAGTGGACTGCTGAGGACTGGGGTAAAGTTATTTTCTCTGATGAATCCCCTTTTCGATTGTTTGGGACATTAGGAAAACGCCTCATTCGGAGAAGACAAGGTGAGCACTACCACCAGTCTTGTCTCATGCCAACTGTTAAGCATCCTGAAACCATTCATGTGTGGGGTTGCTTCTCAGCCAAGGGAATCGGCTCTCTCACAGTCTTGCCTAAAAACACAGCCATGAATAAAGAATGGTACCAGAATGTCCTCCAAGAGTAACTTCTCCCAACCCTCCAAGAGCAGTTTGGCGATCAACAATGCCTTTTCCAGCATGATGGAGCACCTTTCCATAAAGCAAAGGTGATAACTAAATGGCTCAGGGAACAAAACTTAGAGATTTTGGGTCCATGGCCTGGAAACTCCCCAGATCTTAATCCCATTGAGAACTTGTGGTCAATCATCAAGAGACGGGTGGACAAACAAAAACCTAAAAATTCTGACAAAATGAAAGCATTGATTGTGCAAGAATGAACTGCTATCAGTCAGGATTTGGTCCAGAAGTTGATTGAGAGCATACCAGGGAGAATTGCAGAGGTCCTGAAGAAGAAGGGTCAACACTGCAAATATTGACTTGCTGCATTAACTCATTCTAACTGTCAATATAAGCTTTTGTTACTCATATGTTTGCAATGATTATATTTCTGTCTGTGATAAAAACATCTGTCAAACACACATAAAAACCAGAGGGCAGCAGATCATGTGAAAATATAATATTTGTGTCATTCTCAAAACTTTTGTCCATGACTGTAAGGCTGTTATTTGGCTGTGAATTGCCATAGCAAACATCAGGACCACACAATCATGTTCTCAGGGTGCCGATGGGGATAATAAGGGAGCCCCCACACTCTGTTAACCATCTACAGCAGCATCTAAAGGGTTAAAAAAAACCATGGTTAGTGCCAACACCTATGGAGGCTGATGCAGCAGTGTGTCAGCTATAGTGTACAGCCGACAGCTGATTAATTTTCACCCATTGGAGGATGCTATTGTCTGATTTGTGAGGTCAGTAAAAAGACATTGGTAGTTGTGCTCTTGTTTCAATAATTCACTTGTAATCCTGCCTGGAGAAGGAGCCTCTGTGCTCTGAAAGCTTGAAAATATATTTTTTTCTTGTTAGCCAATAAAGGTATCACTCTGAGAATACTTTTTTGGGGCATAAAAGTATTTACATTGTCTTTAACCTAAAAAATAGTCTCCGATCAAAAACTACTGAACTCTGAAGGAAACCTGAGGTACACAATTAGAATTATGTTGGATCAGAATTGGTTGAGATCCTTCTGGCAAAGCTCTCATGGCTTCTGAAAGAAAGTAAGTATGCAATTTCAGCTCCAAAAATGGACGATTTTATCACAAAATGTGATATGTAAAATGTAGAAGATAAAATGTACTTTCTTTTTTTGTGGTGTGCGAAAAACCTAAGATAGGATCAGGCACTGAAATAAAAAGATAAGGACTTCCACTCCATAAAGACAGTCAGCCCAGTGGGTGAGCTGCCTAATGAGCCATGTTAGGCAACATATGTTAGAGCTCTAGTGGATAAGGTTTGAACCTCTTGGACAGTTCTACCAGTCTTAAAGAATACAATTTTCAGAATTGTATATGTTTCCTGTATTAGTAACACATTGTCATCATCTGCCATTAATGAATGTGAGGTACAGGAATGGTATGAGAACTATGCCTGCATCATCTCCAGTATGTGTCATCTGCAACAACCTGGATTGGGATTGCAGATAAAGCTATAGTGACTGCACCATGTAAGCAGTTAAAGAGAGGGATAGGTATTCTCTGTCATTCTATTGACACCAGTCATGGCAGTAAACGGTGAACATGTGTTTTCAAAAAAAGTTGAGGCCTTATGAAGGGTGCCAGTTCTGTCATTTTTGTATAGTAGGGGCAGTGTGTAATAGACCACCCTCATCCAGGAAGGTGTAAGGGATACTGTCAGTGGAGTTGTGTCAGCGAATGTGCGTTCACTATTTAGTTCAGTGAGAGCTGTGAAAACAGCTGAGCACTAAATAACTCCCGAGTAGAGACAAATAATACAGTGAAGCACAAAATACTTTCCCAGAATTGCCGAACACAACCCTGCAGGACAAAGCATCTCATCAGAAGCAACAGAAACTACAATGCCCAACAAAATACCTCCATACAGGTGTCAAATAGCATTATGCACCACAAAATGCCTCCCAAAAGTGCCAAAATCACAATGCATCACTTAACACATCTTAAGAATAGTGTTGAGCGATACGATACTGCAAATATCGGGTATCGGCCGATATTAGCTGTATCGGGCTTTCGATTCCGAGTACCGATATTTTCGTCATATCGGATACCGGAATCGGATTTGTCACTGTCACTGTGAGTGTCCGTCGGTCGGGTCTGTCAGGAGTCAGCGGCACTTACCTGGCAGAAGATCTCCGGCGGTCACGTCCTGGACTGCTTGATGGCCGCCATTATCTTCTCCCTGGCGGTCACATGCAGTTTTTCGCGATAACTGCAGTGACTGCAGGGTAATCCCGGCCGTAAACCAGTCCGATGACGTCACCGCCGGGGAAGCAGTTAATCAGCTGTGCTGCGCCGGGATGACAGGCTCTGCCTGCCTGCCTGCCTCTGATGTCATTCTGATGTAGCAGAGCTGGATCGTCGTGGGACACTCGTTACTATGGACTGCGTCGGACAGGTGGTATACTGCTGTTTTTTTTTTTCATTTTTTTACAGGAGATCGATGGCGTCGCAGGATGAGACTGTAATAAAAGTAATGAAAACTGTGTTGTGTTTTTTATTAAATTAAAAAATTTTTTTATGAACATTCACCCGTCCGGGTACATCAACAATTTAACTATTTACATACAGGGACCCTGTCCGGGTTATTTATAATTCTTTGGCAGGGGTGTTCCAGGTACCACCTGGTACTCTTCTGATGCTTGCCAAACATCCGAGACACCAAGGACCACCAGGACCTGATGACATCGTGTGGCCTGTACAGTCAAGTCGTGACCCGCTATCTGTGTCTGTGTGGCCACCTCTTTCATCTCCCTCCGGGTCTGGAACCCTATGTCCCGGACTGAACGAACCCCAGGGGGCCTAACAGGCGCCGGGTACGGGCCAGCTATAGTTATCATGTCCATAGCTGGGGCTGCTGAGGAGACCACTGAGGGAGGCTGGGGAGATTTACGGCGTGGGGTGGGCACTTGTGCAGAGGCCTGGATGTGGGAGGCTGAAGGCTCCGAGGGTCTCACAGGTTCCTGACACTCTGGGGAGTAGGGGTCACACCTGGTAACATTTAGGGCATACCATCCATTGTAACCCCAGTGTCGGGTGTAAGTCACCAAGTCTCCTGGCAACAGGTCCCTCCCCGGGTGTCCTTCTGGGAGGTGAGTCTCCACGTCCCGCCGGGTCACAAACACTTCTAAATAAAGTCCAGGCTCCTGGATGAAGCCCCAACCACCTTTCAATTTAAAGCTCCGTACTGCACCCTTACGCCGCGGCTCCCACAGGGTTCCTTTATCTTTTCTCATCTGGTCCTTATCTGCCCGGTCCTTCTCCAGGTTACGTTGCCGAAGCTTTTGGGATTCTCGCTGCTCCCTTTGTCGCTCTGCTTCCCGCTCCCAACGTCTCCACTCTTCCTCCTGACGCCGATTGGAATTCTCCTCCACCAGCATCTCCATGTCTCCACCATCAAACTGCAGCTTACGATGTCCGGTTTGCGGCAGCTCTCCTGGGGCCTGACAGTCCTGGCGGCACTCACCTGCGGAGGAAGCAGCCGGCTCTGGAACAGATGACAGTCGGGGCTCCGGTACAGACAGGTAGACCTCTGGTGCCTGCGCGGCCTCCTCCATGAGGACGGGTGTCGCTTCTTCTGTCTCAGCGACGAGGGCAGACAGTGGGATCTGGGGTGCTGCCGGTGCAGAGTTTTTTGCAGGAACGGGTGCCTCCACTGCGACAACGTCAACCGGATCACATTGCAAGGGCTGGGATGCCCGCACGGACTCCTCTACTAGAACGGGTGCCTCACCTTCCGGTACAGACACTTCAGGTAAGAGGGATTGGCGCCGCTCCAAGTTTAGTTTTAGGGCACGCCAGCTGGCTTCCATCCTTACGACCTCCTCCCGGTGCCGGGCCAGGCCTCTTAGGGTATCCTCCGCTTCTTGCAGCGTAGGAGGGTTTCCAGGCCGGGTGCCCAACGGTGGTTCCGTGGCGATCGGGTCGCTTCCGTGGGGGAGAGCTCTGACTGCTCCATCCCTTCACACTTCTGCTCGTGTCCATTAGCCATCTCTGCCAAGTCACATGTGTCATTAGCATCTGGAGAGGGCCCCTCTTTTGTAGGGAGGCGGGACCTTCGTGTTAGTTTCCGCACACTGAGGAGGATGAGGAGGCGGAACTGAAGAGCTGTGGGGCACGATCTTACATTGCAGTACCATTTAGAGTGGTCGGCCATCGTTTTCGCGCCACTGAGTGAGTGTACACCCACGAAGAGCACGCCCTTCTTCTTCACCAGTGCCTCGTCGTGACGCAGATATGGCGGAAAAATGGCAAATACATTCTCTGATGATTTTAGCAATTCTCAAGCACAAAACCAGTTCAATTCAGGCACACAGGACTCGCTTATAGCGAGCTACAGAATCCTGTTTGTGACGCCCAAGTTGAGTCGCACAGAGCCAGAGGTTTTGGGGGTACTCGGCACCGAGCCCGTCGACTTCTATGGGGTATGTCACGACTTTACCCGGCAATTGAATCAGAGTCTATTTTACTATGTAGAAGTGTATAAACTATAAATATATGTATATATATATGTCACAATGACATGTATATATATACATATGTATTCTATGTGTGTATATTTTGTGTTTACAACGAAAGAAAGGTTTTTTTTTGTTGCGATATTTTGTTCCCATAGACTTACATGGGACTTCCGGTATCGGAATCGGATATCGACGATATTTAGTGATATCGGCGATACCATTCCGATACGATATTTTTAGATATCGAGCAGTATCGCTCAACACTACTTAAGAAACATCAAACACCACTGTGCAGCACTAAATACCTACCTAGAGGTACCAAACAGCACAATGTAGCATAAAATACACCCCTAGAATTGCCAGACAGCACAGTGCAGCACAAAATACATTTGCAATAGTGCCAAACGACAAAACACAGCACAAAATACCTCTCCAGGATATCAAATAGCACAATGCAGCACAAAATACACACCCTTTCCTTCCACAGTGCAGCATTAAACACTACCAAATACCAGAAAAGCCAAAAGCACATTACAGCATAAAATATCCGAACTGCCAAGCAGCAAATACTTTTCCAAAATTGCCAAACATCACAGTGCAGCACTAAATATCTTCCCATGGACACCAAATAGCATAATGCAGCACAAAATATCTCCCCACAATGTAGCAATAAATGCAGCCAGAAAAGCCAAATAGCACATTACAGCATAAAATATATTTCTGGATCAGCACAGGGCAGCGCAATATACTTCTCTAAAAGTTCCAAATTCCACAGTGCATCACAGAATTCCACCCCAAAAGTGAGACATACTACAGTGCAGTACCAAATGCCTCCACAGAAGTGACAAATACCATAATGCAGCACAAAATAGATCTCTAAAAGTCATAAATATCACAATATAACAATAAATACTTCCCCAAAAGTGCCACATACCACAGTGTAACACAAAATACTTCCTCAGAAGTGCAAAATACCACAATGTGGTAGTAAATACCTCTATTATGGCCTCTATACAGCTGGTGAAATAAGTACTGAACACATCACCAATTTTCTAAGCAAATATATTTCTAAAGGTGCTATTCACATGAAATTCTCACCAGATATCGGTAACAATAAAAACCCATGAAATCCACAGAGGCAAAGAAATACAACCATAGATGTCCATAAATTAAGTTATATGTAATAATGAGAAATAACACAGGGAAGAAGTATTGAACACATGAAGAAAGAGAGTTGCAAAAAGCCATGCAAAGTCATGACACCCTCTGGAATCTATCAGTAATTGGAAAGAAATCCTGTTGCTTAGTGAAAAACAATATCATCTGGTTCAACTGATAGTCTATAAAATGGTGTCTCATTTCCAAGGTGCCACATAAGAAACCTCTCATAATGGGTAAAACCAGTGAGCTGTCTGAAAACTCTCACTACCTTATTGTTGCAAAACATACTAATGACATTGGTTACAGAAGAATTTCTAAACTGCTGAAGGTAGCACTTTTGGGGCCATAATTCAGAAGTGGAATGAAGATTATTTCACCATAAACGGCCATGTCCAAGAATTCAGACAGAGGAGTGAAAATAATTATCAGAAGAGTTGTCAAAGAGACAAGGACTACCTATGGAGAGGTACAGAAAGACATGTAATCAGCAGGTACAATTGTTTCAAAGAAAACAATAAGTAATGCATTCAAACTCCATGGCCTGTATGCATGCTCACCACGCAAGACTCCATTGCTGAGCAAAAAGCATGTTCAAGCGCATTTAAAGTTTGCTCAACAACATTTTCCCTGTGTCATTTCTCATTATTACACATAACTTAATTTATGGTCTTCTGTGGTTTGATTTCTTTGCCTGTGTGGATTGGATGTGTTGTTACTGACATCTGGTGAGAATTTCATGTCAATGGCAGCTTTAGAAACATATGTATTTAGAAAATTGGTAACGTGTTCAATACTTACAGGTGCTTTTCACAAAATTAGAATATCATCAAATAGTTAATCTATTTCAGTTCTTCAATACAAAAAGTGAAACTCATATATAATATAGTCATTACAAACAGAGTGATCTATTTCAAGTGTTTATTTCTGTTAATGTTGATGATTATGGCTTACAGCCAATGAAAACCCAAAAGTCATTACCTCAGTAAATTAGAATACTTTCTAACATCAGCTTGAAAAATTATTCTAAAATCCGAAATGTTGGCCTACTGAAATGTATGTTCAGTAAATGCACTCAGTACTTGGTCGGGGCTCCTTTTGTAACAATTACTGCATCAATGCAGTGTGGCATGGAAGCGATCAGCCTGTGGCACTGCTGAGGTGTTATGGACGCCCAGGTTGCTTTGATAGCAGTCTTCAGTTCGTCTGCATTGTTGGGTCTGGTGTCTCTCTTCTTCCTCTTGACAATACCCCATGGGGTTAAGGTCAGGTTAGTTTGCTGGCCAATCAAGCACAGTGATACTGTTCTTTTTAAACCAGGTATTGGAACTTTTGGCAGTGTGGACAGGTGCCAAGTCCTGCTGGAGAATGAATTTCCATCTCCAAAATGCTTGTCGGCAGAGGTAAGCATGAAATGCTCTAAAATTTCCTGGTAGACGGCTGCACCGACTTTGGTCTTGATTAGTGTTGAGCGATACGATAATGCAAATATCGGCTATCGGCCGATATTAGCTCTATCGGCCTTTCGATAATTCGTTTCGATATTTTCGTCTTATCGAATACCGGAATCGGAAGTTCCCATAATTATTTGCGAGGCAATGTGATTTTATTCAGCCAATAAGGAATCCTAAGAAGTGTGGGCACATCCTGTACTGCTGCGGTCATGTTAACTAATGGCATGGCTGTGATTGGATGCTGAAATGATGTCAGAATGCACTATAAAAGGCGCCGCCGCCATTTTAGCGTCACTGTGCTGTGAATTCAGTAAGGGACAGAACGCTGCTGTGCTGACTCTGAGGACAGTTAGAGATTGCGATTTAGTGTACTGTGCTGTAGGCAGGCTAGCGCCAACCGCTGTGTAAAGCTTCCTTTTGCCTGCAGTGTTGTTTTAACAGCTCTGCAAGGTGTGTGTGAGTGCAGGTGACGCTGCAGTTTGCTCTGCATGCAACGCTGTCTGTAGGCATCTGCACCTGTCACTCACAGACTCTTTTTTTTTCCTTCAGTGTAATTCTTGCTGCTCCATGCAATTTAACTATTAGTGTGACGCGCTTCCATCCGTATCCAATACATTGGTTGCAAACACTATAGAAGTAGACAAAGGAGTAGCCTTTCACAGATTGTGATTTGTGAACAGTTGTGTTTCAGTGTTCACTTCAGTCTCTGCGTAATAACCACACTTAGGCCTTATAACTTTTCTGACTTTCTTTATCAATCTACCAAGATGAAGAAGTCAGTGAGTAAGGCACGTGGTCGTGGCCGTGGAGTTTCAGCAGGGAGAGGACGTGGGGATTCTGTGTCTGCTGCCGCCCTCAGTGACACAGCATCCACCATTTATCCCCGTGAGCGTTCCTTTATGCGCACTTTGGTAGGAGCTCGGCGTGCCCCCCTGCTGCGGGAAGAACAAATTGAAGCCGTTGTTGGTTGGATGGCAGCCAATGCATCGACTTCAATTCCTTCCACCTCCTCTCAGGAACACAACACTGTTGAACAACCATCTGTCTGTTCACCGCCTGTCAAATTGCCAAGGCAGTCAGAGAGTTCTGTACAGGAGCCAGCTGAGTCTCTGCTTCTGTTCTCAGAATCTGTTGGCTCGCAAACACGGGCACAGGCAAGCAGCATTCTGCAATTTGAAGAAGAGGGAGTATGCAGTGATGCGCAACAGCTGTGTCTCTCTCAATCTGAAGAGGCGGGTGAGCCAGTGCCGATGGACAGCACACCGCAGAACGCATCTTATGATGATGATGAGACTCAGGTGCCAGGTTTTGTGGAGCATGGTGCTGCCCAGACCATCCAACAGCAGCAGGTGTTGGAAGAGGGTAGTGGAGATGATGAAGTCCGAGACCCAACATGGCGTGAGCAACAGCAAGGTGGTGGGAGCAGCTCTGAGGAAGAGATTGTCCCAACGGTACAAAGAGGAGGGAGAGGTAGGCTGCAGACTCGCTTGCCTGTAGCCTCCAGTTTGGCACCTGTTGGGAGCAGTTCTCTTAGAAATGTCAAAATTGGCGCTCCCATGACTTGCACTGCGTGGTCCTTTTTGACAGACTTGTAGATAATATTTGCTATGTTCAATGCAAGCTGTGTAAGCAAAAAGTTAAAAGAGGTAAAAATATCAGGAACCTGAATACCACAAATATGTGGACACATGTACGGACAAAGCACGTAGCTGAGTTACAAAGACACACTGGAGATGTAGGCCAACCTACAGCAGCACCTACATCTTTACGTCATGTTCGAGCCTCTACCTCCAGCTCTCACACACCTGTTTTGGCTTCCTCACAGGATCTCCATGGAAGAACCTCGGTCACTGTTGTCCATAGACAAACTGTTATTCCACCCACTGCAGCAAGTTCACAGTCATCGTCACACTCCCAGTACAAAAAACAGCCATCGGTAACACAGGCATGGGATAAAAGACGGCCATACTCGCAAACCATCCACGAGCACAGGCTCTGAATGCTGGCCTTGCAAAACTCCTGTCCCTTGAAATGCTGTCATTCAGGCTGGTGGAGACTGACAGTTTCAGGAACTTTATGGCATTGGCAGTCCCACAATAATGTGCCAAGCCGATTTTATTTCAGCAGGCAGCTGTCCCTGCTCTGCAAAAACATGTCGAGGAAACATTAAACATGCGCTACTAAACGCCGTCAGTAGCAGGGTCCACCTGACCACCGATGCGTGGACCATACCCATGGCCAGGACGATACCTTTCCCTCACTGCCCATTGGGTCAATGTTGTGGAGCCGGTACAGATCTTGCCAGTGGCGCTGTACGTGTTCTGCCAACTCCAAGGATTGCAGGAATCCAGTCTGTGCACATTGATTCCTCCTCCTACTCCAGTTCCTCAGAATCATCGCTGCACGAGCCGTCACGGTATACCTCCACATGGACCCGTGAACGCTTACCTGTTGCGACCGATATGAGCGCAGCCGTGGCCAAACGTCAACAGGCCGTCCTGAAATTAATTCCCATGGGGAATCGAAGCCACACAGCGCAGGAGCTCTGGGATGCCATCAAGCAGGAGAGCGACGTGTGGTTTTTGTCAGCTAATCTGCAGCCAGGCTTGGTAGTGTGTGACAATGGCCGAAATCTGGTGGCAGCTCTGGGCCTTGGCAACCTCACTCACATACCATGTCTGGCACATGTGCTCAACTTGGTCGTGCAGAGTTTTTTGAGGGACTATCCGGATCTTGATGCACTGCTGCACAAGGTCCGCCTAGAGTGCGCTCACTTGCGACGTTCCAGCATGGCCAGATCGCGCATTGCAGCTCTGCAAGTCAGATTTCGCCTTCCTGAACATCGCATCATATGTGACGTACCCACCAGGTGGAATTCCACGTTACATATGTTGGAGCGGTTGTGTGAGCAGCAGCCAGCAGTAATGGAGTATCAGCTGCAACAGGCGCAATCAACTCGCAATTTGCGCCGTTCACACTTCACCACTACTGAGTGGGCCTCTATGAAGGACATCTGCGACGTTTTGCGTGCGTTTGATGTCTCAACGCGGATGGCGAGTGCAGATGATGCACTAGTCAGCATGACTGTCCCCCTTATCTGCCTGCTTCAGAAATCACTGAAAGCACTAAAGGAAGAGGTTTTGGAAGAGGTGGAGGATGAGGAGTCACAAATTCAATTACCTTCAGGACAGTCAGCGCAACGTGGTTCCTCACAAAGGGCTGGGCAGGGCTCACTTTGTGAGGAGGATGAGGAGGAGGAGGAGTCAATGGAGGAGGAAGAAATCCCTACAGAGGAAGGTACACAACGCTGTAGTCAGTATGTAGAGCGAGGGTGGGGTGATGCAGAGGAGACAGAGATGACGCCTCTTCCAGAGGACAGCCCTTGTTGGCCAGTTGGGAGTCTGCAGCACATGGTTTATTTCATGCTTCAGTGCCTAAGAAACGACCGCCGCATCGCCCACATTCTCAGCACGTCAGATTATTGGGTGTACACCCTCCTAGACCCTCGCTATCGGGACAACTTACAAACCCTCATCACACCGGTGAACCGGGACCGTAAAATGCAGGAGTACCAAGACACACTGGTGCAATCCATACTGTTGTACATTCCAGCCGAGAGAGATGCTGCTGCTGCTGCTGCTGCTACTGCTTTACAAAGCAGCTCTGTGCGTTGAGGCAGTGTAGACACCTCTACAACAAGAGGGAGCAGAAGCAGCGCCTCTGCACAGGGCAAGAACTGTATGTTACAAATGTGGCAAAGTTTTGTGACAGCGCCAGCAAGGTCTACACCATCCGAGACGGCTCCAGTCACCAGGAAGAAACGTTTCCGTAAGATGGTGACAGACTACTTGGCTTTCCCTCTAAGTGTACTCCCAGATGCCTCTTCCCCTTTCAAATTTTGGGTCTCTAAGTTGGATACATGGCCAGAGCTTAGCCAGTATGCATTGGAGGTGCTGGCTTGCCCTGCTGCCAGTGTATTATCTGAGCGTGTCTTTAGTGCTGCAGGTGGTGTAGTAACAGACCGTCGCATGCGACTATCCTCAGAGAATGTAGACCGGCTTACTTTTCTGAAAATGAACAAGGCATGGATCTCACCTGAATTTGCCTGTCCGTTTTCAGATTAAATAACTGTTTGGCAACGTTTTCCATGTCTCCGGTTATGTTCATCTTTCTACCAACTGAACTCTACTCCCTGGGCTACAACACCGCCATTTGTTGCTCGTAAGTAATTGGCAGGGGTACTGACTCCTGGCCAGCCTGGTTACAGCACGACAGCTGTTTCCTGGCAGTGTGAACGTCAATTATCCTCCAATAAGTTGTGCTGTCGTGTTGCATTCGGGTTAGCCGACTCTATGGTGCCTGCAGTTTAGGTGATTCCTATGTGTGCTGTGGGATATGTAAATAAAGGCGGTTTCCATTGTGACAATAGGATAAGCACCCACTGTAGGACTGTGTGATTCTGTAACTGCGGACGGCTTGCGTCCTGTCAACTTACATTTTCATGGGTGCGTTCTTCTACCCGTCCGGGGTCCAGTACCGTCAAGTGGTTCTCCCCAGTGCCTTTGGCCTAGGTGCCTCCATCTCCGTATCCGAGTTCCAGCAATGTCTGCTGGTCCTTGGTAGTGCTTTGGAGCACAGGTACCTCCTGCTTAGTAACCGTGTCACAGTAACGTCAGCTGGTACTCGGTTGTGACATTGCCTCTTTTCCTTCTGCTACCCGTCCGGGGTCCAGTACCGTCAAGTGGTTCTCCCCAGTGCCTTTGGCCTAGGTGCCTCCATCTCCGTATCCGAGTTCCAGCAACGTCTGCTGGTCCTTGGTAGTGCTTTGGAGCACAGGTACCTCCTGCTTAGTAACCGTGTCACAGTAACGTCAGCTGGTACTCGGTTGTGACATTGCCTCTTTTCCTTCTGCTACCCGTCCGGGGTCCAGTACCGTCAAGTGGTTCTCCCCAGTGCCTTTGGCCTAGGTGCCTCCATCTCCGTATCCGAGTTCCAGCAACGTCTGCTGGTCCTTGGTAGTGCTTTGGAGCACAGGTACCTCCTGCTTAGTAACCGTGTCACAGTAACGTCAGCTGGTACTCGGTTGTGACATTGCCTCTTTTCCTTCTGCTACCCGTCCGGGTCCAGTACCGTCAAGTGGTTCTCCCCAGTGCCTTTGGCCTAGGTGCCTCCATCTCCGTATCCGAGTTCCAGCAACGTCTGCTGGTCCTTGGTAGTGCTTTGGAGCACAGGTACCTCCTGCTTAGTAACCGTGTCACAGTAACGTCAGCTGGTACTCGGTTGTGACATTGCCTCTTTTCCTTCTGCTACCCGTCCGGGGTCCAGCACAGTCAGCTGGTCCTTGTTACTTCCATTGTCTCTTGCTCCATCTGATACCCGTCAGGGTTCCAGTAACGTCAGCTGTTTCTCGGAAATTAGACGACATTAAAGACCACCCAGAAGAAGATGACAACAACAAGGACGACGAGCATGAAGCCAACCAGCCTGAACACCATCACAAAGAAAAAATAAAAGATTACCAAGAAGAAGATCACCAACAGGACAAAGAAGGTTAAGACAAACTACAAGATACAGAACAAGAGACAGAAGAACAATAAGCAAAAGATCAAAAAGCAGAAGAACATTAAGTATAAGACCAAAATGAAGAGCAAAATATATGCTCTAAATTCTAAGCAGAAGAAGACTAAGCAGTGTATGGGGGTGAGTCCGTTCCTCCTCGTGGTGCCCCTGGAAAATGCCTGCTGCTGCAGGCTAAACTGAACACGGACAAATACTGTTGTAATTTAAATCTTTTGTGACAGCAAGAACGGAAGGATGAACAATTCATACTTTTACAGATTACAAGTACAGGAATCTCTGTCACAAATAAGAATATGATGAAGAAGATGAAGAGGAAGAAGATGAAGAATTTGAATATGAAGAAGATTAATTAGTTTAATAATAACAATATGAGTAATGTAAACAAAAACATGAATAGCAAGAAGTTTAAGAAGAAAATTAAGAAGGTGAAGATGAAGAATAATTTGATGAGAAAGATGATGCTGCTGCTGAAGATTATGAAGGAGAAAGTGTGGCACTGGCAAAAGTTAAAAAGGTGAAGAGCATGGAAGTTGTGAAACATACATATTTGCCAAAATATAAAAAAGGTTAAAAACATTGTCAATTTGTTAGTCAATCCAAACGTATTTCCAAAAAAAAATATATGAATGCTATTCCAATGCATTGGGTTAAACATGTATGCCTTTATTGTCTCCTCAACCTCCCCAATACATTCTACATTAGTCTTTGTTGTTTTCCTTCATGTACAATTAACCAACAAGGCAAGAATGGTTTTTTTTAATTTCAATATTTTGTTCCCATAGACTTACATGGGACTTCCGGTATCGAAATCGGATATCGACGATATTTAGTGCTATCGGCGATACAATTTCGATACGATATTTTTAGATATCGAGCAATATCGCTCAACACTAGTCTTGATAAAACATAGTGGACCTACAACAGCAGATGACATGGCTCCCAAAAACCATCACTGTTTGAGGGAACTTCACACTAGACCTCAAGCAGCTTGGATTGTGTGCCTCTCCACTTTTCCTCCAGTCTCTGGGACCTTGATTACCAAATGAAATGCAAAATTTACTTTCATCTGAAAACAACAGCTTGGACCACTGAGCAACAGTCCAGGTCTTTTTCTCCTTGGCCCAGGTAAGACACTTCTGGCATTGTCTATTTGTCATGAGAGGCTGGACACAAGGAATTCAACTTTTTTTATTTTCACAAGGGTATCAGAAGAAAATGGACCCCAAAATGTGTTGTGCAATTTCTTATGTGTATGCCGATAACCCGTATGTGGGGGAAAGCCACTGTTTGGGCATATGGCAGGGCTCTGAAGGGAGGGAACACCATTTGACTTTTTGAATGCAAAATTAGCTGGAATTAAGATAAATTACAAAGTTTCTTCTATTCACCTGACATCTGCTTTATGTAAAGTTTGTTGAAAGTGCAGTTCTATTTTAATCGTCATTGAAGGGGTTTTCCACAAAACACATTTTCTGCATTTATTATAACACATCAATCAGGAGGACTTATTCAGTGCTCAAGATATTCTACAACATTGTAATTTACTGAGTAATGTCTAAAATATATGGTACTTAGTGGAAAAGAATATCTTCAACACTGTATATGTCTTTCCATATGATATTCCATTTTCGCTGTTCAGGCACTTAAACATTTTAAACAAACCTCTCAGAATGCTTTAAAAAATAAGTAATACTCAACTAATTGAAACTCCACCCCCAAAGCTTCTGGAGTATCGTTACTCGTGCTGTATTTCCTGCTCAATCTTTACAGACATATGACCGCTGCTGCCAATCACGGGCAGCACCAAAGACCAACATGTAAATATTGGCCATATGATAGACCTTGTAAGCTGGTCCACGTCCGCGTTCCACTGTGTCCAAGGTGATGGATGACGTTGGTGACGCATGCGCAGTGGAATACCGGAAGTACATGGGTCATACTCATATAATTACATTTATCATGCAAACACCGGCTGTGATTAAGAACCGATTGGCTACTCAGACTATTTAAGGTGCAAAACCCCTTCCTTTAGCGTTCGCCTCCTGAGGAAGAGACGAAACGCGCGTTGAGGCGCTTGGGGGACGCCACACTTGACCCACTTCTCATGTAAGTGTAGTTTATGGCATGGTATACGCTGTTAGTATGTTGTTATTAGCTTGGTGAGCATCAGCAGTACACACAATGGTTATTTTCAGCAACTAATCTGCACTTTTTTGCATGAGACGTATTGGTATTAGTGTTGGATAGTAGTCCCTATATTTAGATGACAGTAGCCTGTTGAATTTTGTGATATAGATATCCATGTGATATTGTACTATTTATTGATTGTCTTTTTTGACCCTAATAAAAAAACTATTTTAAGTGGCACTTTATACTGTATGGTTCTTTTTGTTGCTGATTGATTTACCAGTTTTTGTGCCTGAGGTTATACATGTAAGGGATAAGCTATTATGATCTATCTCCTGTTTTTCAACAGATTTAAATCCCTATTTACTATTATGGATCTGAAGGCCAGGGAGTTATCCTGGCAGAACAAAGCTTCGGATCTATTCAAACATGGCGCTACATCTAGTGTTAATACTACCAATCCGATTTTAAGGAATTCACAAAAAAATATAAAGATTTAGTCCACAAAAAAACAAGATTGTGGTGGACTAAAACTTCCATTGATAACTATTTAAAACAGAAAATTGTACCAAGGGGTCTTCGAATCCAATTGTACCCTACTTTTTCTCTGGATGATGTTTTGACTAAAAAATGGGAGGAGGCGGCCTCGGCTTGCTCTCTCTCATTTATGCAAATTATTAATGAAAAAAACTCCAAATTGTTGGAGGATATTGACACTCAAATTAATCAGTCTCAAACATATCTGTGTCAGAATTTTCAGACAGATTTGACTGAGATTTTCTTTAAAGATCTTGATAGAGATCTGAGTAAGTGGGAACAAGATATTAGTGAAGTTAAAAGGAGAAAATACCAAAGAGACATTCATGATTATGAAAATAAGAAGATCTATAGATGGCAATGGAGAGCAGGACCACAAAAAAGACAGCTTAATCGGAGTGCATCCATTGTGTCACTCTCTTCACATGCAAGTAATGCATCAAGTAACTCTGAGATGGAAACCAATAATCAGGGGTCCATCAAAACAAGATTTGGAGGGAAAGGAAGTCAGAGGGATTTTTTTAATCAGAACCGAAAGAAAAATGAGCAATCTAAGGTACTTAATCTTTCTACACATGTTCTCACTGATATGCAGAAATGTGTGCTTGAAAAAGGTTTAACCTTTTCTCCCGGTACTTCCCTAGACACATTTACGGTAATCAAAGATGTGCATTTGTTTGCAAGAAAATTACTTTTGAAACGATTCCATGAAAAATTGAACATAAATTTGACCAGTCCTAATGCAGGAGACGAACATGATGAACTAAGCAACAATGGGCTTGATTTTGATACAACACAGGAACAAGAGGCTCTGGCTATACTTGAGTCTCTTGCAGATGGAGAAAATCCACCAATGGTAAGCAATTTTCCAACACACTTATTTATGAAATCCAAAAAATTTCCTAATTTAGGTGTTTGTCCAGCTGTTGATATTTTTGTCAAACTGGTCACATGTGATGTTGAAAAATTGAGTTATACCTGCAAAAAATGGAGTGATAAAACGATCATGGCTGCTATTAGGGAGATGCAAACTTGGACTGATGTCTGTTTTAAGCCCGCCGATAAAGGCGGGAATCTTGTTATCTGGCCAAAGTCATTATATGAAAAACAGGCACTCAAATTATTGTCTGACAAAAACTGTTATCAGAAATTGAGTAGTAATCCTTTGGACCGATTTCAAGAAGAGTTATCTACCATTGTAAGTAGGGCTTTTGACATAAATGTGATCCCTAAAAAAATGATGGAAACTATTACAACAATTAAACCATGTCTCCCAACATTCTATCTAATCCCGAAGGTTCATAAAAATCTTATGGACCCCCCAGGATGCCCCATTGTGTCAGGAGTAGGCGGGTTATGTGAGGTGGTATGTCAGATGATTGATTTTTATTTAAAACCACTGGTATCAACCTTACCGTCATTTATTAAAGACACAACTTCTGCTTTGGGGCACTTTGATGGATTGGTATTGAGTGAAAGTATGATTATGGTTACGGCTGATGTTGAAAGCCTTTATACCTCCATTAGACATAACGACGGTATTAAGGCAGTTGCCCTTTTTCTCCAGACTACCAACCTTGACAAATCCCTGATTGAACTTATAATTGAACTTCTGACTTTTGTGCTTACACACAATTGTTTCATCTTCAAAAATCAGGTATACCTCCAGTTGCAGGGTACTGCGATGGGGGCCACTTGTGCCCCATCGTATGCTAACCTGTTTCTGGGGGCATGGGAAAGAGAAATCTTTTCCTGTAATCCTGTTAGAAATATCGATAAGGTACATCATTGGATAAGATATATCGATGACCTTTGGTTTATCTGGGATGGATCGACTGAGGACCTTAGGGTGTTCATGGATGATTTAAATCAAAATGATCTTAACATCCGGTTAACATATGTGTCGGGCCGTCAGGTGAATTTTTTGGATGTAGATATTCGAACTGATGGAGAAGGAGCATTATGCACCGACATATATAGAAAACCTACGGCAACTAACACAATTTTACATGCTCAGTCGTCCCATCCCAGATCAACCATACGGGGCATTCCAATTGGACAGCATTTAAGAATCAGGAGGATTTGTTTAACGGAGGAAACTTTTCAAAAACAAGCCAGGGATTTGTATGGAAGGTTTCGTGAGAGAGGATATAGCCACACGGTTATTCATAATGGCTACAATAGGGCAAGGAATGAGTCACGTTGTTAGGGTCTGCGGAACGCACCAAATATATGTTGTGGAGAGGTGCGTTCGCAGCCCGGGGTCCACCGTGCAGGCGGAGCCTGCTGCTAGTAAAATGGCGCAAGAAGCGAACTCTGTTATCCCGCAGAGTCGCCAAAATAAACGCCGTAACGCGCTGTGGCAATATGTGCGAACTCTGTTAATCCACAGAGCCGCTAGAAGGAGTGCCGCAGCGCTATATGGCGATGTGTGCGAACTCACTAAACACAACTGAGTCGCAAAATAAACACGCTAGGGCGCTGTCTAGCGTTGAAAGCGAACCCTGTTACGTCACAGAGCCGCTGAGACAAACTTCTGTGTCCTGTCAGGCACCCAGGTACACAGTTAAGTGCTAAGCGAACATAGAACGTGATCATGTGCTAATGTCCTCGCGGGAGTCACCCGCAATCTATGGCGTCTGAACGCCAGGCCCTGAATATGGCAATCAAACTCCTCACCGGTTATGCCGGTAATCTAGGGCATCTAGGACACCGACCCTGACCAGCTAGCATACCAAACTCCTCACCGATTAAGTCGGTATTCTAGGGGCTTATTTCACCTGGGGCCCTAACCACACACACGCATGACCACACTGGCGCATAGCATATAAAGATTGATATTAGCGCATGGCGGCCCAGCCATGCTACCCTTTTATAGCAACAGCTACAGGACCTTCCAGAAACAAAGGACCAATGGAACTTGTTCCAGAACACCAGTAGTCACAGGACCTTCCTGGCGGACCAATAGGAGCCGCTGCAATACCCGATCATGTGACCCCTGATCTCCAATGAGAGATCTCACTCTGGGCATGCTCAGAAGGAGAAAACAAGGACTTTGTCCTAAAGACGTCTGCTCGCCGCTAACCAGTACTGGCCACAATAGCAGAGCCTGGTGGAACAGCAGTAATCCTCTGCACACTGTTAGACTGGGCGAGACGCTGGGACCGACGTCTAAGTTGAGCAGGCTCCACTGCGGACGGAGACGAATGGGGGACCGCAGCGGGACTGGTTTGAGACTCCCCCTGTGCGGGAACTCGAACCCTAACATTACCCCCCTCCTAGGGCCCCCCCTTCTCTGGGCCTCACTGCGTTCAAAGGCAGTGATGAGCTGCGGAGCGTGAACAGGCTCCCAGGACCTATCCTCAGGCCCATAACCCCTAGAATCCACCAAATAAAATTTTTTGCCTCGTGCCACCTTGCACCCAACAATGGCGTTCACCTCATGATCGTCGGTAGATGAACCCGACGTCCCGGCAGATGACTCGGAAAACCGGGAAATGGCCACGGGTTTCAGGAGGGACACGTGAAAGGTGTCAGTGATACCAAGGCGAGGCGGAAGGGCTAGGCGGTAAACCACCGGGTTCACCTGCTCAAGAACTTTAAAGGGGCCCAAAAAGCGAGGTGCCAACTTGGTGGACTCTACACGTAGCCTGATGTTTCGGGCAGAGAGCCACACTAGGTCACCCGGAGCAAATGTAGGAGCGGGGCTCCGAAGGGCATCGGCCGAAGACCTCATCCTCTCTTTGGAGGCCTGAATGGCATCCTGGGTGCGGTCCCAAATGTCCCGTGCCTCCACAGCCCAGTCTGCCACCCTGGAATCAGCGGAAGACACGGGCATGGGCACTGGTACCCGCGGATGCTGACCATAGTTCAGGAGGAATGGGTTCTGTCCGGTGGAGTCAGCCACAGCATTATTTAGAGCGAACTCAGCCCACGGTAGCAAGGATGCCCAGTCATCCTGCCTGGCAGAGACAAAATGTCGCAAATATGTGACCAAGGTCTGGTTGGCCCTCTCTACCAACCCATTCGTCTCGGGATGGTATGCAGAGCAGAGATTCAACTCTATGCTGAGTAAACAACACAGCTCTCTCCAGAACCGAGACGCAAACTGGGGACCTCGATCACTGACAATTTTGTCTGGCATACCGTGTAGGCGGAAAATATGCCTAATGAACAATGCTGCCAAGGCCCGTGCAGACGGTAACCGTGGTAACGGCACTAAGTGCACCATTTTGGAGAAGTGGTCGGTTATCACCCAGATGATGGTGCAGCCCCGAGACTTGGGTAAGCCCACCACAAAATCCATCCCAACCATCTCCCAAGGCCTGTCTGCCACCGGTAAAGGGAAAAGTAGCCCAGCTGGCCGTTGTCGAGGGGACTTATTCTTGGCACAGGAGACGCATGCCTGAACGTATTCCCTGACATCACAGACCATATGTGGCCACCAGTATGTCCTCGCCAGCAACTCAGATGTCCTTTTTGCCCCAAAATTTCCACCCACCCTGGACGAATGTGCCCAAGAGAGTACCTCCGGTCGCAAATTGGTGGGCACAAAAGTCTTGCCCGGAGGCACAGACTCAAGCGAAACCGGGGCCACAGTTCTTAGGCTTTCTGTGGGGACAATCAACAGAGGCTCCTCCTCCACCTCCTCAGAGGACACCACGGAGCGAGAAAGCGCATCGGCCCAAATGTTCTTCTCACCGGAGAGGAAATGGAGGGTGAAATGAAACCGTTAGAAAAACAGGGACCATCTGGCCTGATGAGAATTTAGCCGCTGGGCGGTCTGTAAATAGACCAATTTTTGTGGTCAGTGAAAACTTGAAAGGGAAAGCGAGCCCCCTCCAGGAGATGTCTCCACTCGGAAAAGGCCAACTTCATGGCTAGCAACTCCCTATCCCCAATGGAATAATTCCTCACCGCTGGTGTGAAGGTCTTGGAAAAGAAGAAACAAGGATGTTTCCGACCTTGGGCATCCTTTTGAAAAAGGACTGCTCCAGCACCAACGGACGAGGCATCGACCTCCAATAAAAAAGGCTTATCAACCTCGGGGCGATGTAAAATGGGAGCGCTAGCAAAATGGGACTTAATTGAAGTAAAGACCTTGGAGACCTCCTCTGACCACAATTTGGGATTGATTCCCTTCTTGGTGAGGGCTACCAAGGGAGCTACCAAAGTGGAGAAGTGGGGAATGAATTGGCGATAGTAATTATTGAACCCCATAAAGCGCTGCACCGCTTTAAGAGAATGGGGTTCTTGCCAATCCCTCACAGCCTGTAGTTTGGCAGGATCCATAGCCAATCCCTGGGCGGAGATGATATAGCCCAGGAAAGGTAAAGACTCCTGCTCAAACATGCATTTCTCCAACTTTGCATAGAGGGAGTTCGCCCGTAACAGGTCGAAGACTTTGCAGACATCCCTCCGGTGAGAGTCAATATCTGGAGAAAAGATGAGAATATCATCCAGATAGACTACTACAGAGGTGGAAAGCATATCCCGGAAGATATCATTGACAAAGTCTTGGAAAACGGCTGGGGCATTACAGAGCCCGAAGGGCATCACCAGGTATTCATAATGCCCATCCCTGGTATTAAAAGCCGTCTTCCATTCGTCCCCCTCACGGATGCGAATCAGGTTATAAGCACCACGCAGATCTAATTTAGTAAATACCCTTGCTCCCCGGAGCCTATCAAAGAGCTCAGAGATCAGGGGCAACGGGTACTTATTCTTAACGGTGATGGCGTTAAGACCTCTGTAATCTATACACGGACGTAATTCTCCACTCTTCTTCTGCACGAAGAAGAACCCCGCTCCTGCTGGTGACAGCGACTTCCTAATGAACCCTCTTGCCAGATTCTCCTGGATATATTGAGACATAGCCTCCGTCTCAGGAAGAGAGAGGGGATAGACCCTTCCCCGAGGAGGTTCTGCTCCAGGCAAGAGGTCAATAGGACAGTCGTAGGGACGATGGGGCGGCAGAGTCTCCGCAGCCTTTTTAGAGAACACGTCTGCATATGACTGATAACACTTGGGAAGAGGAGAAAGATCTGCGGGTATCTCTGTAGTGGTAACCTGAATGCACTCCCTGACACATCTGTCCTTACATGACTCACTCCATCCCAGTATCCTACCGGAGGTCCACTCAATATGAGGGGAGTGGGAACGGAGCCAGGGTACTCCCAGTAGGATTTCGTCTATTCCCTCGGGAAGGACGAGAAGGGAAATAATTTCCTGATGGGAAGGGGGTACACACAAAGTAAGAGGGACAGTCTGATGTGTAATTGGTGAGGGCAATGTCAACCCATTCACTACCCGGACAGTCACTGGTTTGTCGAGCGCTACCAGATGTATTGCGTGGCGACGAGCAAAGGTGGATGACATGAAATTCCCCTCTGCTCCTGAGTCCACACAAAGCTCGACCGTAAGTGTGGAAGAGTCCACAGTGACTGTCTCTTTAA
The DNA here is from genome assembly GCA_033576555.1 of Oophaga sylvatica. NCBI lineage: Eukaryota > Metazoa > Chordata > Amphibia > Anura > Dendrobatidae > Oophaga > Oophaga sylvatica. The sequence goes on from JARQOD010000006.1 coordinate 92,447,024, forward strand.
ATGTCAACTTGGAGGAAAATGCCGCTGTCTCTAGTGAACCTCCTCCCAGGGCCACTAGACACGATCGCTTCCCGATCGCTGTGGACATTTGTTGGCATAGTGTCCTGTCTGCTGACAAAGGTTACAGACCACAGATACTCGGACGACTCGAGACTTAGGTCCTGCACGAGGAACCTCTGTGGCCTTTTGGGGTTCGGACGCCAGATCGGGGGATTCGAGAGGTGTGGCAAAGGTGGGAGCCAACCGAATCCTCTGCCTACACTGGGCCCGCTCCAACCTCCGCTCGTGAAAACGGAGGTCGATGCGGGTAGATATGGAGATAAGCTTCTCCAGTGTGGCGGGAATCTCCCTGGTAGCCAAAGCGTCTTTAACATGGTCAGCCAGTCCTCGCCAGTAGACTGGAATGAGAACTTTATCTGACCAGTCTAGCTCTGAGGCCAGAGTCCGAAACTGAACGGAAAACTGACTGACCAAAGACGAACCCTGTGCCAATGCCAGCAGTTGTAGCGCCGTATCGTGGGTGACCTGAGGTCCTAAAAAGACCTTTTTAAGAGCCTCCAGGAAACGAGAAGCACTCCGCACCACACGATCGTCGCGCTCCCACAGCGGCGTTGCCCACTCCAACGCTCTGCCCGAGAGTAGAGACAGTACAAAACCCACTTGTGCCCGATCCGTGGGGAAACGTGCAGCCAGAAGCTCGAGCTGTATAGAGCACTGACTCATGAATCCCCGACATTGCTTGCTGTCACCAGCAAACTTGTCAGGAAGCGGGAGGTGGGATAATGTAGGGGCAGAGGTGGCAGAGGACAAACTGTCTGCAGCCACGCTAGCAGCCTGAACAGCGACTGCGGTAACATCCACAGCTGAGGTTGTGCGATCAAGAGCCGCCAACCTACCCTCCAGCTGCTGGATGTACTGCGGTAGACGCTGGTCATCCGCCATTTTACTAGCCAGACCCTGGCGCTAGTATTATGTTAGGGTCTGTGGAACGCACCAAATATATGATGTAGAGAGGTGCATTCGCAGCCCGGCGTCCACCGTGCAGGCGGAGCCTGCTGCTAGTAAAATGGCGCAAGAAGCAAACTCTGTTATCCCGCAGAGTCGCCAAAATAAACGCCGTAACGCGCTGTGGCAATATGTGCGAACTCTGTTAATCCACAGAGCCGCTAGAAGGAGTGCCGCAGCGCTATATGGCGATGTGTGCGAACTCACTAAACACAACTGAGTCGCAAAATAAACACGCTAGGGCGCTGTCTAGCTTGAAAGCAAACCCTGTTACGTCACAGAGCCGCTGAGACAAACTTCTGTATCCTGTCAGGCACCCAGGTACACAGTTAAGTGCTAAGCGAACATAGAACGTGATCATGCGCTAATGTCCTCGCGGGAGTCACCCGCAATCTATGGTGTCTGAACGCCAGGCCCTGAATACGGCAATCAAACTCCTCACCGGTTATGCCGGTAATCTAGGGCATCTAGGACACCGACCCTGACCAGCTAGCATACCAAACTCCTCACCGAGGAGGCCCTAACCACACACACGCATGACCACACTGGCGCATAGCATATAAAGATTGATATTAGCGCATGGCGGCCCAGCCATGCTACCCTTTTATAGCAACAGCTACAGGACCTTCCAGAAACAAAGGACCAATGGAACTTGTTCCAGAACACCAGTAGTCACAGGACCTTACTGGCGGACCAATAGGAGCCGCTGCAATACCCGAGCATGTGACCCCTGATCTCCAATGAGAGATCTCACTCTGGGCATGCTCAGAAGGAGAAAACAAGGACTTTGTCCTAAAGACGTCTGCTCGCCGCTAACCAGTACTGGCCACAATAGCAGAGCCTGGTGGAACAGCAGTAATCCTCTGCATACTGTTAGACTGGGCAAGACGCTGGGACCGACGTCTAAGTTGAGCAGGCTCCACTGCGGACGGAAACGAATGGGGGACCGCAGCGGGACTGGTTCGAGACTCCCCCTGTGCAGAAGCAGGAACTCGAACCCTAACACACGTAACAATCTTTTATATAAAACATCAGTGACTAATGATCAGGGATCTGATTCTCCGAGGTTTATTTCACCCTTCAACAATCAATGGAATCAAATTGGTGATATTTTTCGGAAGCACTGGAATGTGCTAAAAACTGACCCAATCTTAAGGAACATAATTTCAGATAGACCGCTAATGACATCAAGAAGGTCTAAGAATGTACGAGACCTGTTAGTAAAGAGTCACTATGTTCCCGAGGTGTAAGAACAAAGAAGGACACATTTAAATTCTATACATCGTTTTTATCCTTGTGGAACATGCAAGGCTTGTAGGAATCTCATTAAATGTAAGGACTTTTGTAATTCCTCTAATACCCGCACATATAAAATTCTACATAGACTCACCTGTTCGTCTTCTGGTGTGGTTTATTGTGCATCGTGTCCATGCAGTAAAATTTATGTGGGAATGACTACCAGGGAATTCAAGGTACGGGTGAGAGAGCACATCCGTGATATTGATAAGTCCAGGAATATGAAGATGGGGGAACCATTGAAAACTCTACCAAAACATTTTAGAGAATATCATAATTCAGACTCAAGCCTATTAATTTTGAGAGCAATTGATCAGGTTTCGTTAGGCCAGAGGGGAGGTGACCTTTTCAAAAGATTAGCGCAGGTTGAGAGCCGGTGGATTTATAGACTACAGACGGTCACTCCACTTGGCCTCAACGAAAATTTTGGGTTCAGTTCCTTTTTGTAGATTAGTGGGATTGGTATTTTAATTTTAATTTTGGCTTAGGGGAGGGGGTAACATTTGTTGGGTTGTTTTATTTTTGATTTATGTATCTTGTGTAGTGATCAGATTTCACTTTTTAAATGTATGTATTATATGTGATGTTAATAATATGTCTTTTTATTTAAGGCGGTATCCATTCTTATTTGTATGGCGGAATTCATTGGGTTTATTTGATATTGCACAAGAATGAACTTTCTGATTGGCCTGATGTCGACCCTGAATATGCAGTTTTTAAAGAACAGTTCGGTTCATGTATTATATGGCAATTAAATGTATGTTATAATTGGCGCAATTTTTATATGTGTTTATTTGGTGGGATTGTATACAAGATAGATTGTGCACATGGGCATATTATGTATGTGTTTGGATGATAATTGTAGGATATATATGTTATAGGTATGTGTTTTCACACATGGGGGTATGACTTGTATATGGTGGGATATATAGTCCTAGTTATTATTTTACTAAGTATATTTCTAGCACATAATTGAATAATATCAATGTTTCTACTGTATTGGAGATTAAATGTTTCATATATGTTATCATAGTATAAAGCACTATGTCACTTTTGTATGATCACATTTGTGTATGTAAATTTAAATGATGTTTTATAGGGCTATATTATATATAGCTATTTATATATTTCTGTTTACGTAAGAATAATGTTATCTATGATCTGTAATATGTATCACTGATCATTGTCAATGCCATGATCTTCACTTATATGTGCACAGACACTCTAGTTATGTATCACATGTGCCGATTTAATATATACTTATAGTGGCTTCCGGTTTTTGACGCATGCCGAGCTGACTAAATCCATGATGCAATGGTGAGCGGACAATGGGAGCCGGGCGCATGCGCCGTCGGTGTGACGGACCATGTAAGCTTGTGTTCCACGGCCGAGATCCACTGCGTCCATGGTGATGGATGACGTCGGCGGCGCATGCGCAATAGAATACCGGAAGTGCACTGGCCGTATGATAGACCTTGTAAGCTGGTCCACGTCCGCGTTCCACTGTGTCCAAGGTGATGGATGACGTTGGGACGCATGCGCAGTGGAATACCGGACGTACATGGGTCGTACTCATATAATTACATTTATCATGCAAACACCGGCTATGATTAAGAACCGATTGGCTACTCAGACTATTTAAGGTGCAAAACCCCTTCCTTTAGCGTTTGCCTCCTGAGGAAGAGACGAAACGCGCGTTGAGGCGCTTGGGGGACGCCACACTTGACCCACTTCTCATGTAAGTGTAGTTTATGTCATGGTATACGCTGTTAGTATGTTGTTATTAGCTTGGTGAGCATCAGCAGTACACACAATGGTTATTTTCAGCAACTAATCTGCACTTTTTTGCATGAGACGTATTGGTATTAGTGTTGGATAGTAGTCCCTATATTTAGATGGCAGTAGCCTGTTGAATTTTGTGATATAGATATCCATGTGATATTGTACTATTTATTGATTGTCTTTTTTGACCCTAATAAAAAAACTATTTTAAGTGGCACTTTATACTGTATGGTTCTTTTTGTTGCATGTAAATATTGTGGCCAGTGAAAGCTTTATGTTCGCCAGCTCGTCATGACGCCAAAAATATGTCTCCCATAACTATAGGACCCATGCCTGTTGCAAAAAAATAATATTTATAACAGGAAGTCGGTACCTCAATGTATGAGATAATTCTTTTGAAGACCAGAACAGTTATCTTGACAAGCGTTAAAAGTGTCACATCCTGGTACACATTGAGTCCAAACTTCATTTGTGTTCTCCAGCAGATAACCCACTTCAATTAACTGTTCATAGCAGGGGGCGACACAGCTGAACAGGGTTCACATGTTTAGAGTGTGAGCTTTTGTTACCTTTATAATTTAGACATGCTTTCAAACCTTAATATGAGGGTGAAATGTCCCTCTTACCATTACATCTAATACACCAATGGGTTTAATAATTTTACATCTTAATTGATTGGTCTTTCATACATGCGGCAACACCAAATATATTAACTTTTTAATATCTGAATTTTTAATCTCTTGTTGCTTGTTCTAAATATTGCTATACAACTGATGGTGTTCTATGAAGGCTGGGTGGTTTCACTGGAATATCAATATGACAGCCATGGGAGCTTTCAGCAGATCACTAGCTTCCATGGCATCCCATCAGCATCCGGAGATCGCATTGCAGGAGAGCGGGTGAGTGCTCGGAATGGAGTGTCCCTGAAACTGCTTGTAATAAATGCCAGACATTGACAGTAGCAACAAAAATGGGGGGACCCCACGCCTTTTTTGAAAATTATTTATTTAAATAAATAAACCTTGACACTTGAGCGTTGTAACCCACAGCTGTGAGTTTCGTCTGGTTGGTTATCAAAAATACAGGAGAACCCCAAGTCATTTTTTAAATGTATTTATTTACAGTACAGACCAAAAGTTTGGACACACCTTCTCATTTAAAGATTTTTCTGTATTTTCATGACTATGAAAATTGTACATTCACACTGAAGGCATCAAAACTATGAATTAACACATGTGGAATTATATACTTAACAAAAAAGTGTGAAACAGCTGAAAATATGTCTTATATTCTTGTTTCTTCAAAGTAGCCACGTTTTGCTTTGATGACTGCTTTGCACACTCTTGGCATTCTCTTGATGAGCTTCAAGAAGTAGTCACCGGTAATGGTCTTCCAACAACCTTGAAGGAGTTCCCAGAGATGCTTAGCACTTGTTGGCCCTTTTGCCTTCACTCTGCGGTCCAGCTCACCCCAAACCATCTCGATTGGGTTCAGGTCTGGTGACTATGGAGGCCAGGTCATCTGTCATAGCACCCCATCACTCTCCTTCTTGGTCAAATAGCCCTTACACAGCCTGGAGGTGTGTTTGGGGTCATTGTTCTGTTGAAAAATAAATGATGGTCCAACTAAAGGTAAACCTGCAAGATGCTGTAGTAGCCATGCAGATTCATTATGCCTTCAAGTTTGAATGAATCCCCAACAGTGTCACCAGCAAAGCACTCCCACACCATCACACCTCCTCCTCCATGCTTCACGGTGGGAACCAGGCATGTAGAGTCCATCCGTTCACCTTTTCTGCGTCGCACAAAGACACGGTGGTTGGAACCAAAGATCTTTGGACTCATCAGACCAAAGCACAGATTTCCACTGGTCTAATGTCCATTCCTTTGTGTTCTTTAGCCCAAACAAGTCTCTTCTGCTTGTTGCCTGTCCTTAGCAGTGGTTTCCTAGCAGCTATTTTACCATGAAGGCCTACTGCACAAAGAGTCCTCTTAACAGTTGTTGTAGAGATGTGTCTGCTGCTAGAACTCTGTGTGGCATTGACCTGGTCTCTAATCTGAGCTGCTGTAAACCTGTGATTTCTGAGGCTGGTGACTCGGATAAACTTATCCTCAGAAGCAGAGGTGACTCCTGGTCTTCCTTTCCTGGGGCCTCATGTGAGCCAGTTTCTTTGTAGCGCTTGATGGTTTTTGAAACTGCACTTGGGGACACTTTCAAAGTTTTCCCAATTTTTCGGACTGACTGACCTTAATTTCTTAAAGTAATGATGACCACTCATTTTTCTTTACTTAGCTGCTTTTTTCTTGAAATAATACAAATTCTAACAGTCTATTCAGTAGGACTATCAGCTGTGCATCCACCAGACTTCTGCACAACACAACTGATGGTCCCAACCCCATTTATAAGGCAAGAAATCACACTTATTAAACCCGACAGGGCACACCTGTGAAGTGAAAACCATTTTCGGTGACTACCACTTGAAGCTCATCAAGAGAATGCCAAGAGTGTTCAAAGTAGTAATCAAAGCAAAAGGTGGCTACTAGAGTTGAGCGAAACAGGTCAGTCAGATTCAAAAGTTGCCGACTTTAGCCAAAGTCGAGTTTCGTCAACCGAAACACGATCATAGCGTGAGGTCGGCCATGAGGTCGTTGAAACGAGCTCCAAAATCGGATTTCCCAGAATGCTTGCAGGTGCCTTTTTTCAGCCAATGAGCAAGGACGTACACTGTGGGCAACGAGATGACATGTGCAGCGTCCAACACAATCTTAGAGAAGGGCATTGCAGTGATTGGCTTGCTTTGGGGGGCTTCATAATGTCTTTAAAAGCCCTGAGCGCCAACCTCCACTTTACTTCTGCCGATATTAACAGTAGGGAGAGGTTGCTGACACTGTTTATCAGTAGGGAGAGAGTTAGGCCTGGAAAGAGAAGTTCTTCTGTGCTTGTGCTGATAGCAATTGTGCTGTACAGTTAGTGTGCAGTGACAAGGGAGGATTTTCTTGTGTGCAGCAGCGCTGGTTATTAGGCTGCCTGCTAGCTGTATTGCTTTGTGTACACTGCTGTGCAGACTGCTTTTTACACAGCACTAATACTTTTTTTCTGCAGTTACCAAGCATTCATTTTTTCCCACACCGTATAGAGCTTTAAGCTCCTCGCACACTACCGTATACACGGACAAATACATGCTGACCATCTGTGTGTGACTCCGGAAATAAACAGGAGATTTAAATTTTCCCCAAAACCGTATACAGCTGTCGGCTTCTGATACAGAACCGTATATCTGCTCTTTGTATTACGATCAAATCCATAATGAGTGAGTGTCTGTGTCTGACTCCGGAAATATATACAGAGATTTAAATTGACCCCAAAAAATTATCCAGCTGTCCGCTTCTGATACAGTACCATATATCTGCTCTTTGTATTATGGTCAAATCCATACTGAGTGAGCGTCTGTGTGTGACTCCAGAAATATATACTGAGATTTAAATTTTCGCCAAAATTGTATACAGCTGTCCGCTTCTGATACAGTACCGTATATCAGCTCTTTGTATTACGGTCAAATCCATATTGAGTGAGCATCTGTGTCTGACTCCGGAAATATATAAGGAGATTTAAATTTTCCCCAAAACCGTATACAGCTGTCCGCTTCTGATACAGTACCGTATATCTGCTCTTTGTATTACGGTCAAATCCATACTGAGTGAGCGTCTGTGTGTGACTCCGGAAATATATACAGAGATTTAAATTTTCCCCAAAACCGTATACAGCTGTCCGCTTCTGATACAGTACTGTATATCTGCTCTTTGTATTACGGTCAAATCCATACTGAGTGAGAATCTGTGTGTGACTCCGGAAATATAAACGGAGATTTAAATTTTCCCCAAAACCGTATACAGCTGTCCGCTTCTGATACAGTACCGTATATCTGCTCTTTGTATTACGGTCAAATCCATACTAAGTGAGCGTCTGTGTGTGACTCCAGAAATATATACTGAGATTTAAATTTTCCCCTACACCATAAACAGCTGTACGCTCCTCATACAGTACCATATATCTGCTGGTATTTTTGGTACATTTTCCCAAACATGAGGAAGTATGGTGGAAGAGGAAGAGTTAAAGAAACAAAAATAGTTGCAGGACAGCTTGGCGAGATGGTCAAATTAGCACAGCGAGCAAGCATTGAAAAGTTTTCCCATAGTAGGAAGAGTGCAGTGTGGCACTTTTTTGACCAAAATCCTATTGATGAGGCAAAGGTTATCTGTAAGAAATGCGGAAGGACCTTTAGCAGAGGGAAAAATCTCGGTCATTTGAATACCAGTTGCCTGCTTAGACATGTAAACACCATGCACTTGCAAGTGTTGATGGACTACAAAACCTCAGTGGCTTTGAACGCCTACATTGCCAAACTGATCTCATTAGAGATGATGCTCTTCCGTTTGGTTGAAAGCGTAGCGTTCCGAGAGCTCATGGCCTACGCTGTCCCACGCTATGACCTACCCAGTCGGCACGTCTTTTCTAGAAAAGCCATCCCTGCCCTCCACCTGCATGTGAAAGACCTCATTGTCCATGCACTCAAACAATCAGTGAATGGAAAGGTGCACCTCACAACAGATGCATGGGCCAGTAGGCATGGCCAGGGCCGTTACGTGTCCATCACTGCGCACTGGGTTAATGTGGTGGATGCATGGTCCACAGGGGACAGTGGCGGTGGGACAGTGCTGCCTAGCCCATGGTATAGGCAATAGTTGGCTGTAGGCATTCGACCCTCCTCCTCATCCAGAAGCGAAAGGTCCTCGACAGAGCGCAGTCGCACGAGCGCTCCATCTGCAGCTGCCAGTGTTGCACACGAGGTGTCCCACTATCGAACAGCTAGTGGTAAGCGTCAGCAGGTTGTTTTAAAGAGGATGTCTTTGGGCGACAACAGACACACCGCAGAGGTACTGGCCGACTACTTGCAGCGAGAAACTGAGTCATGGCTGGGCAGTCTACATCTTGAGCCAGGCAAGGTAGTCAGAGATAACGGCTGTAATTTTGTTGCGGGCAAAGCCCTGGCAAAACTCAGACACATACCTTGCCTGGCTTACACTTTGAACCTGGTGGTGCAGTGCTTCATAAATAATTATCCGGAGTTACCAGCCCTGCTCCATAAGGTGCGGAGACTGTGCTCGCACATCCATCGCTCGTCCGTAGACTCCAGTCGCATGCAGAGGCTGCAGCAATCGCTCCACCTCCCCAAGCACCGCCTAATCATAGACGTTGCAACAAGGTGGAAGTCCACCGTGCACATGGTTGAGAGGCTGTGCGAACAGAGGCAGGCTGTAATGCATTTGTGGGAGGATACACGGGCAGGCAGTTTGAGGGCAGACATTGAGTTGTCAGGTGTTCATTGGTCAAAGCTGAAAGACCTCTGTAAAGTCCTTCAGTGTTTTGAGGAATGCACACGGCTGGTAAGCGCAGACGACTCCATCATAAGCATGAACATCCCACTTATTCGTCTGCTCATGCAAACTATGATGCATATTAAGGATCATGCGTCTGCAGCGGAGGAGGAAGAGGAGGAGGAGGAGGGAAGCCTTGATGACAGTCAGCCATTGTCTGCTCAGGGAACTGTCCTGGATGAGGTGGAGGAAGAAAAGGAAGAGGAGGAGGAAGAGGATGAGGGGATGATTATTTTGGGGAGGAGGATGCTTCTCAGGGGGCAAGAGAAAATGTTGGCTTGCCAAGGTCAGGTACAGGGTTTGTGCATGACTGGAGGGATGTGGATTTGGCAGAAAGTGCTCCTCCACCCACCACTGGCAGTGCATCATTGACACCTGGAACATTAGCCCACATGTGTGATTATCTCTTGCGGATCCTAAAAAGGGACCCCCGCATTGCCAAAATTATGAAGGATGACGACTACTGGTTGGCCAGCATCCTCGATCCACGCTATAAAGGCAAATTATAGAACATCATGCCACAAGAGAACCTAGAACTAATATTGGTGAACAAACAAGTAACTCTGGGAAACCATTAGAGGCATTCCCAGCACACAGCAGCGGTGCAGGTTCTACAATGAGCGGTACTTAGCAACATGGAAGAGGTGTTCGTGGTGCACACAGCCGAAGTGGCGTTGGAGACAGGGGTTTCATGACCATGTTGTGGACTGATTTCTTAAGGACCGCTACCCCCCCAGGGCCGGCGTCAGCACCTGGCGCACCCGGGCAAGTGCAGGAGCTCTGAGCAGGTGGGGGGCCCACTCTCTGTCAGAGACACCGGCGTACTATGAGGGGCCCTGTGCCAGTGCCGGTGCCCACGAGTGGCCCTCGCTTGCTCAGGGCCCCAGCACTTGCAATACTTACCTCTCCCTGCTCCACCGCTGTGAAGTCTTCCGCGTTTCCTGACAATGACATTCAGGTCAGAGAGCGCGATGATGTCACATCTGTGCGCCCTCTGCCTGAACAGTCACAGTGCAGAGAGCTGGAAGATGGCAACGCTGAGGAGTCCAGAGTAGAGCAGTGCCCAGCGAGGAGAGGTATTTCATTTTTTTTTTAATGTTTGGAGCAATATATGGGGAGCATTATACACTGGAGAATTATATATGGGGCCCATCATTTTTTTGAGCATCATAGATAGGGCCCATTATACACTGGAGCATTATATATGGGGCCCATCATACACTGGAGCATTATAAATGGGGCCCATCATACACTGGAGCATCATATACGGGGCCCATTATACACTGGAGCATCATATATGGGGCCCATCATATACTAGAGCATCATATGGGGTTCATTATTTATGGGGCATCATATAGGGCCCTTTTTATATGGAGCATCATATGGAGCACATATGGGGCCTATTCTGTATGGAGCATTATATGAAGCCCATTCTGTATGGAGCAATATATGGGGCTCTTTATTCTGTATAGAGCAATATATGGGCCACATTATTCTGAATGGTGCACTATGTGGTGCCCATAATACTGTATGGAGGACTATACAGTCCGTTTTTTGAGCTATTGTAGAATTTACAATAGATATCACTCATGTAATGTAAGAAGTGAAGTATTTGGCATTGTACTATACCTATATTTCTCTGCCGTATCCGAGCATCATGAATTGTGGTATGTGTTAAAGAGGCCCACTGAGACTCTTTGGCCCGGGGCCCATGAAAACATGGAGCCAGCCCTGCCCCCCTCCACAACTTTAGCCAAATAACCCCCAGTTTTCAATGCGTTACTATTATTATAAAGTAAATTAAGGTTGACAAGCTTAAGTAATAAGAATTGATGTCCTTGGCATTGAATTGGGCACTGTAGGTGTGTTTACTGTCCTCTACTCACTGGCTACTTTTATTCCCCATTGACTTGCATTGGGGTCACCGACTCGACTGTTTCCATTTGTCTGCCGACTTCGTTCGACTCGACTTTTAGAAAAGTCGAGCCGACCGAAACCCGACTCGACCCTCGGGCAAAGTCGCTCATCTCTAGTGGCTACTTTGAAAAACCTAGAATATAAGACATATTTTCAGCTGTTTCACACTTTTTTGTTAAGTACTGTATATAATTCCACATGTGTTAATTCATAGTTTTGATGCCTTCAGTGTGAATATACAATTTTCATAGTCATGAAAATACAGAAAAATCTTTGAATGAGAAGGTGTGTCCAAACTTTTGGTCTGTACTGTATATATATATATAGATATATATATATATATATATATATATATACAAACACACACTGTATATACAGTATATAACCTTTATGTAAAGTACATACAGTACAGACCAAAAGTTTGGACACACCTTCTCATTCAAAGATTTTTCTGTATTTTCATGTCTATGAAAATTGTAGAATCACACTGAAGGCATCAAAACTATGAATTAACACATGTGGAATTATACATTACACTTTACAAAAAAGTGTGAAACAACTGAAAATATGTCTTATATTCTAGGTTCTTGAAAGTAGCCACCTTTTGCTTTGATTACTTCTTTGCACGCAGAAAAGGTGAACGGCTGGACTCTACATGCCTGGTTCCCACCGTGAAGCATGGAGGAGGTGTTGTGATGGTGTGAGGGTGCTTTGCTGGTGACACTGTTGGGGATTTATTCAAAATTGAAGCGGTGAGCGGTCCAGCTCACCCCAAACCATCTCGATTGGGTTCAGGTCTGGTGACTGTGGAGGCCAGGTCATCTGGCGTAGCACCCCAACACTCTCCTTCTTAGTCAAATAGCCCTTACACAGTCTGGAGGTGTGTTTGGGGTCATTGTCCTGTTGAAAAATAAATGATGGTCCAACTATACACAAACCGGATGGAATAGCATGCCGCTGCAAGATGCTGTGGTAGCCATTCTGGTTCACTATGCTTTTAATTTTGAATAAATCCCCAACAGTGTCACCAGCAAAGCACCCCCACACCATCACACCTCCTCCTCCATGCTTCACGGTGGGAACCATGTAGAATCCATCCGTTCACCTTTTCTGTGTGCAAAGCAGTAATCAAAGCAAAAGGTGGCTACTTTGAAGAACCTAGAATATAAGACATATTTTCAGTTGTTTCACACTTTTTTGTAAAGTGTAATGTATAATTCCACATGTGTTAATTCATAGTTTTGATGCCTTCAGTGTGATTCTACAATTTTCATAGCCATGAAAATACAGAAAAATCTTTGAATGAGAAGGTGTGTCCAAACTTTTGGTCTGTACTGTATATTATCTTTTCATCTCATGTCATTAGCCAGGAGTGTGAGGGTTTACTACTTATTCTGAAACCATATGTTTGCAATGCTTAAGGATGTGTAGATTTGACCCTTCCCCATTTCTCTAGGCACTACCCACCCACCCATGATATCTGCATCAGTACTTTCTTCTTTCTATTCTCCTATGGGACTCTGATGCAGCATTTGCTGGCTATAATACCCATTTGCCTCTTCAGTAGGAATTTACTGCAATATCAGATCGTCATACATCCTCTCTCCTTATTACACAGGTCAGTATTTGCTCATGTTTTGCATTTTCAAACATTTTTTTTTGTTCTGTGTAACTCATTTGCCTATCAAACTGTAGAATTATACACTATTTTTACACACGCTTTGCAGCAAGAAATGGTTAATTCTTTAGGATTCCGACTTCTACATTTTATTCTTAGAAAGGGTGTCATGTTACCATTTGTCTGTCCCGATGGGAGTTATGAGATACAGGGTTAAATTTCGCAGCTGCACAGTTCATATGATATCCTCGAGCTCTTCTTCGTTTTCAGGTGTTCTTGTGTGTGAGGCTTTTTCATTTTAATTTGTTTTATGTATACACATGTGTAAATTCCTGTTCTTCTTGACAGATCCAAGGTTACTTCATAGTCGATCTGTTATATCATTGAAGATGTTCTTTGCATTATGATAGGAGAAATAAGGTAAGGAAATTGTATATCTTTCTTAAACTGGGATAGTAGTATGTTACTAAAGCATTGTTATTTCCAACGTGTAGTCTTAAGAATGAAGAATATGTTCTACCTGGGCCAAATAGAAACTGTATACCTTTTTTTAATTGAACCGTTAAGTGTGCCGTTAAGTTATACTGTTGGTATACAGTGGGTACGGAAAGTATTCAAACCCCTTTACATTTTTCACTCTTTGTTTCATTGCAACCATTTGGTAAAGTCAAAAAAGTTCATTTTTTTTTCTCATTACTGTACACTCTGCACCCCATCTTGACTGAAAAAAAACAGAAATGTAGAAATTTTTGCAAATGTATTAATAAAGGAAAACCGAAATATCACATGGACATAAGTATTCAGACCATTTGGTCAGCATTGAGTAGAAGCACCCATTTGAGCTAGTACAGCTATGAATCTTCTTGTGAATGATGCAACAAGTTTTTCACACCTGGATTTGGGGAGACTCTGCCATTCTTCCTTGCAAATCCTCTCCAGTTCCGTCAGGTTGTATGTGAATGATGGTGGACAGCCATTTTCAGGTCTCTCAAGAGATGCTCAATTGGGTTTAGGTCAGGGCTCTGGTTGGGCCAGTCAAGAATGGTCACAGAGTTGTTCTGAAGCCACTCCTTTGTTATTTTAGCTGTGTGCTTAGGGTCATTGTCTTGTTGGAAGGTGAACCTTCGGCCAAGTCTGAGGTCCAGAGCTCTCTGGAAGAGGTTTTCATCCAGGATATCTCTGTACTTAGCCACATTCATGTTTCCTTCAATTGCAAGCAGTCATCCTGTCCCTGCAGCTGAAAAACTTCCCCATAGCATGATGCTGCCACCACCATGTTTCACTGTTGAGATTGTATTGGGAAGGTGATGAACAATGCCTGGTTTTCTCCACACATGCCGCTTAGAATTATCACTAAAAAGTTCTATCTTCATCTCATCAGACCAGAGAATCTTTTTTCTCATGGTCTGGGAGTCCTTCATGTGTTTTTTAGCAAACTCTATGATCCTAGAATATAAGACATATTTTCAGTTGTTTCACACTTTTTTGTAAAGTGTAATATATAATTCCACATGTGTTAATTCATAGTTTTGATGCCTTCAGTGTGATTCTACAATTTTCATAGCCATGAAAATACAGAAAAATCATTGAATGAGAAGGTGTGTCCAAACTTTTGGTCTGTACTGTATATATCTAAATAATATATATATATACATATATATATAATATATAATGTAATAAAAGTAATACAAAATTAAGACACATATATACATACACATGCTAGCTGTGTCCTGTACGTAGCATATGTAGAGGAGGCAGAGGAGGTGCTCTGGACAGATGAGACCAAAGTAGAGCTTTTTGGGCTAAATGCAGAACACTGTGTTACAGAGAACAAGCACTGCACATCACCCTGAAAACATCATCCACACTGTAAAACATGATGGCGGTAGCATCATGCTGTGGGGATGTTTTTCTTCAGCAAGGATAGGAGAGCGAGTCAAAGTTGATGGGATGAAAGATGGAACTAAATACAAGGCAATCCTGGAAGAAAACCTGTTAGAGGCTGCAAAAAACTTGAAACTTGGGTGTAGGTTCACCTTGCAGCAGGACACCAACCCGAAACATACTGCCAGAGCTAAAATGGAAAGGTTAAATCAAAGCATATTCATATGTTTGAATGGTCTAGTCAATATCCAACCTAAACCCCATTGAGAATCTGTGTCAAGACTTAAAAATTGCCATATATGTATAAATGCCTGGTGTGTAGTCTAGTCCTCCCCACTATTTGAGCTCATGCCAACCATAATAGGGGGGAGTTTTAGCTTCAAGCCACAGGTTGCATTGTCTTGGTTTGGTGAATGTTCTCTACATGCTCTTCTTCTTTTGTATGCTCACATTTTACTGGCACATAGAGATACAGCTCTATGTTACAATACACATGTACATAATAAATACATTATATTTGATAATAAATAAATACATAATAAATAAATTATATATATACATATATACACTGTAGTGGCGTGCGAAAGTAATTATGCCCTTTGTCATTTTTTTAGTTTTGTTACCTCACAACCAGGAATTTCACTGTTTTTTTGATGGTTCACATAAGTTCATGTAAAAAACATGCCTACAACTGTGAACATTGGGTTTCTTTTTTTTGTGTGGAGCAATCAACATATAGGACAAAGTAACTGAAAATATCAGTGTGCATAACTATTCACCCCCCTAACGTCAGTACTTTGTATTGCCTTCTGTTGTGGCAATTACAGTTTCAAGTCGCTTTGGATAAATCTATATGAGCTTTCCACATCTTGCCATTGGGATTTTTGCTCATTCATCCAGGCAAAACTGCTCCAGCTCCTTCAAGTTAGATGGTTTCCTCTGGTGAACAGCAATCTTCAAGTTTGTCTACAGATTCTCAATTGAATTAACATCTGGGCTTTGACTAGGCCACTCAAAACATTTACACTTGTCCCCTTAATCCAGTAGAGTGTTGCTTTAGCAGTATGTTTTGGGCCATTGTCTTGTTGGAAGGTGAAACTCCAACCTAGTTTCAAATCACTGACAGACTAAAACAGGTTTTATTCAAGAATATCCCTGTCTTTCAGATTGTCAATCTTCCCCTCGACTCAGACCATTTCCCCTGTCCTTCTGTCACCACCATGCTTCCCTATGGAGATGGTGCTCTTGGGGTGATGAGCTGTGTTGGTTTGACGCCAGAAATAGCGTTTACTTTGGTGGCTAAAAAGTTCAACTTTTGTCTCATGTGACCACAGCACCTTCCTCCATACATTTGGGGAGTCTCCTACATGTCTTTTGGCAAACTCAAAACAAGGCTTACAATTGCTGTGTGTAAACAGCTTTTTTTCTGCCCACTCTTCCATAAAAGAAAAAAAGGTAGCACACTGTAGCGCTATAGCTTGCGGACACAAAATATGAAAAATATGAAAAATGAATTGCATCACTGCCTTAGAAATATGAAAAATTGAGAAGTCTTGGCGCATAAAAAGGCCAATTTATGTGTACCTGGAAGCAACGTTAAGGCTCTTCTCGTTTTCCAGGTCCTAACTATGCCAATCCTCACTTAGAAAAGTCTGTCTGCATGGGAACATATGAATCCTCTTTTCAGACTAAAATCTACATCTCTGTGGAGGGTAATGAACCTGGTATAATTAAAACGTCTGTGACCAACAGGTGGAGTGCTCAGGTAGAAGGTAAATGAATACATATCAAAAAACTGACCTGCACATCCAAACATAGATCCAGTGTGAACAGGTGCTAAAACCTAGAGTCACCAACTCATACACATTCAAGAAAAAAAGGTAGCACACTGTAGCGCTATAGCTTGCGGACACAAAATATGAAAAATATGAAAAATGAATTGCATCACTGCCTTAGAAATATGAACAATTGAGAAGTCTTAGCGCTAAGACCTGGCACAATTTAACCATGGACGGAATAGTACGTCTAAGCGATCTGCCGCACTCACGGGGGTGAGCCCGGCCGATTGTGGCCGGGTGTCAGCTGATTCTGATCACCAGAGCAAAGTAAACTTGCTGATCATGCGCAGTTCATGATCAGCAAGTCCTCCCTGTCAGTGCAGATCTGACAGCTTCTATAGCATGCAGATGCTGCTTCATCTGCATGCAACAAAAGTGATCAGCCTGCAAAAAATGATTGTCCCATAGTGGGGAACTAAATAAAAAAGTTAGGAAAAAGTAAAAAAAATTTTTTTAAATAATTGCAAAAATATATATAAAAAATAATAATAAAAAAATTAATGTATATTCTATCATAAATAAATATTTGAATAATAAAAAAACAAACAATAAAAGTACACATATTTGATATCACCGTGTCCGCAATAACCCGACCTATAAAACTGTCCCAGTAGTTAACCCCTTTAGTGAACACCATAAAAAAAAGGCAAAAAACAATGCTTTACCATCATACCGACGGGCAAAAAATGGAATAACACGCGATTAAAAAGACTGATATAAATAAACATGGTACCGCTGAAAACATCATCTTGTCCCGCAAGAAACAAGCTACCATACAGCTCCATCAGGGGAAAAATAAAAAAGTTATAGCTCTCATAATAAAGTGATGCAAAAACAATTACTTTTTCTATAAAATAGTTTTTAAAAGCGCCAAAACATAAGAAAACAATATAAATGAGGTACACGGAACGGTAATAAAACCCCCAAAAAAACAAACTCATGAATTGCAGGTTTTTGCTCATTTTATCTCCTAAAAATCGGAATAGAAAGGATCAAAAAATATCATGTGCCCGAAAATGGTACCAATAAAAACGTCAACTCGTCCTGCAAAAAACAAGACCTTACATTGCTCAGTGGGCCAAAATATGGAAAAATTATAGCTCTCAAAATGTGGTGATGCAAAAACTATTTTTTGCAATAAAAAGCGTATTTTAGAGTGTGACTGCTGCCAAATATAAAAACATTAGTTTTCAACCTGGACGGTGCCAAGATGCAACTGTCCACGCTGAGAACCACTACCACTGGTGAATGAGCTGCTGGGAACGCAGCGTCAGTAACCGGGGGTGATGTCATAGAGGTTACCTCCGGTCATTGGGCTCTGTTCCCAGCCGAGCTGAGCTGCGGTGAGATTCGCGGAGATCCCCACTAGCACTGTGAGCGTTCATGGCTCATGGTGCTAGCCGTGATCTTACTGAAATCACCGCAGTTACATCTGTTCCCAGCTGGGCTGAGCTGCGGTGAGATCCGGAGTCACTTATAAAGTTCACATACCAGGAAACAGCAGATTAGTTCCAAAAAGGGGGCACTTGTTGGGCATTGCCACTGTTAAAGCACATCTAGATAAGTTCCTTGGGGGGTCTAGTTTCCAAAATGGGGTCACTTGTGGGGCATTTCCACTGTTTAGGCACATCAGGGCTCTCCAAATGCCACACGACACTTGCAGACCATTACATCAAAGTCTACATTCCAAAACATCACTACTTCCCTTCCGAGCTCTGCCATGCACCCAAACAGAAGTTTTCTCCCACATATGGGGTACCAGCATACTCAAAACTCATTGGACAGAAACTTTCAGGGTACAATTTCTCCTGTTACCCTTGGAAAAATAAAAAGTTGGGGCTAAAATATCATTTTTGTGGAAAAATAAAGTTTTTTTTTCATGGCTGGGCATTATAAACTTTAGTGAAACTCTTGGGGGTTCAAAGTTCTCACCACTCATCTAGATAAGTTCTGTTTTGTCACATCAGTGGCATTGCAACTGGAACATGACACCCGCAGACCATTCCATCAAAGTCTGCATTCCAAAACGTCACTACTTCCCTTCCGAGCCCCGACGTGTGCCCAAACAGTAGTTTACTCCCTCATATGGGAACAAGAATACTCAGGACAAATTGAACAACAACTTTTGGGGTCCAATTTCTCCTGTTACGGTTCGGAAAATAAAACATTGGGGACTAAAAGATCATGTTTGTGGAAAAGATATGCTTTTTTATTTTCACGCCCGGGCGTTATAAACTTTAGTGAAACACCTGGGGGTTCAAAGTTCTCACCACACACGTAAATAAATTCCTTGGCAGGTCTAGTTTCCAAAATCGGGTCATTTATGGGGGGTTTCCACTGTTTAGGCACATCAGGGGTTCGACATGGCGTCCGATCTCAATTCTAGTCAATTTTGCATTGAAAAAGTCAAACGGCACTCCTTCCCTTCCGAGCTCTGCCATGCACCCAAACAGTGGTTTACCCCCACATATGTGGTATCAGCGTACTCAGGAAAAATTGAACAATAACTTTAACTGTCCAATTTCTCCAGTTATCCTTGGGAAAATAAAAAATTGGGGGTGAAAAAATCATATTATTGGAAAAAATATGATTTTTTAATTTTACGGCTCTACGTTATCAACTTCTGTGAATCCCTTGGGGGGTTCAAGATTCTCATCACACATCTAGATAAGTTCTTTTGGGGAGTCTAGTTTCCAAAATGGTGTCATTTGAGGGGGATTTGAACTGTTTAGGCACATCAGGGGCTCTCCAAACGCGACATGGCATCTGATCTCAATTCCAGACAATTTTGCATTGAAAAGTCAAACGGCGCTCCTTCCTTTCCAAGCTCTGCCATGCGCCCAGACAGTGGTTCCCACATATGAGATATCAGCATACTCAGGACAAATTTCTCAATAACGTTTGGGGTCCAATTTCTCCTGTTACACATGGGAAAATAAAAAAAATTGCTTATAACTTCCTAACAAAAAAAAAATGTTGGTTCCAAAATTGTGCTGATGTAAAGTAGACATGTGGGAAATGTTACTTATTAAGTATTTTGTGTGACATATCAATGTAATTTAAGGGCATGAAAATTCAAAGTTGGAAAAGTGCAAAATTTTCAAATTTTTTGCCAAATTTCCGTTTTTTTTTTCACAAATAAACGCAAGTCATATCAAAGAAATTTTACCACCATCATGAAGTACAATATGTCACAAGAAAACATTGTCAGAATCACCAGGATCCATGGAAGCGTTCCAGACTTATTACCTCATAAAGGTCAGTGGTCAGAATTGTAAAAATTGGCCCGGTCATTAACATGTAAACCACCCTCGGAGGTAAAGGGGGTAATATCCTACTTTGTCTGACTGAGAGTTTTGGTGGCCTGCCCTCTCTTGGCAGGTTTGTTGTGGTACTATATTCTTTACATTTGATGACAGTGGATTTGACACTGCTCCAGGGGATCATCAGAGATTGGGGTATTTTTTAAACCCATCCCTGACTTGTATTTCTCAACAACTTACACCCTGACTTCTTTGGATTTCTTCTTGGTCTTCATGGTGTTGTTAGGTTAGTGGTGCCTCTTGCTTAACCCCTTTCTGCCATTGGACGTACTATCCCATCCATGTGACATGGGACTTAATTCCCATGGACGGTATAGTACATCATACGCAAACAGCCGCGCTCACAGGGGGAGCGCAGCATCGCAGCCGGGTGTCAGCTAATTCTCACAGCTGACACCCGGCACTAAGTGCTAGGAGCAGTCATGGACCGCTCCCTGCATTTTAACCTATTAAAGGAATAGAAGAATCCAGGATATATATAAACAGAAAGACAGTGAGGAAACACTTAGCTAACCTAAATGAATTCAAGTCTCCAGGTCCAGATGAATTACACCCCAGAGTAATGAAGGAGATAGCAGAAGAAATTCTTGAACCACTGTCCATAATCTTTGAAAATTATTGGAGAATAGGAGAAGTCCCAGAAGACTGGAGAAAAGCAAATGTTGTTCCTATCTTCAAAAAGGGGAAGAAGGTGGACCCAGGGAACTACAGGCCGGTGAGTCTGACTTCTATACCAGGAAAGATCTTTGAACAAATTATTAAAGAACATGTATGTAAGTACCTGGATAAGAATGAAGTGATTAAACAGAGTCAGCATGGGTTTTTAACTAATAAGTCATGTCAGACTAACTTAATTTCCTTATATGACAGAATCACTGACTGGGTGGATCAGGGAAATGCTGTAGATATAGTATATCTTGACTTCAGGAAAGCATTTGACAAAGTATCTCACACAATCCTTATTGAAAAAATGACTAAGTATGGAATGGACAAGGCAACTGTTAGGTGGATTCATAACTGGCTTAGTGATCGGACCCAAAGAGTGGTCGTAAATGGCTGCACATCCACTTGGAAGAATGTCTCAAGTGGGGTACCACAAGGCTCTGTTTTGGGCCCTGTATTGTTCAACATCTTTATCAATGATTTAGATGAAGGAATTGAGGGTAAACTGATCAAATTTGCTGATGACACAAAGCTAGGAGGGTAGCTAATACTAGAGAAGAGAGAGAAGATTCAAAAAGATATAAATAAACTGGAGCAGTGGGCAGCAACTAACAGAATGTTTTTTAACAGGGAAAAATGCAAAGTACTACATCTGGGCAATAAAAATGAAAAAAGTATATACAAAATGGGAGGAATAGGGCTAAGTAACAGCACATGTGAAAAAGACTTGGGTATACTAATTAATCACAGACTGAACATGAGTCAACAGTGTGATGCAGCAGCAAAAAAAGCAAATACAATTCTAGGATGTATCAACAAAAGCATACAGTCTAGATCACGTGAGGTCATTATTGCCCTCTACTCCTCTTTGGTCAGACCTCATCTGGAATACTGTGTCCAGTTTGGGCACCACATTTTAAAAAAGACATCAACAAACTGGAGCAAGTTCAGAGAAAAGCGACCAGAATGGTGACTGGCCTGCAATCCATGTCCTATGAGGTACGGTTTCAGGATTTGGGAATGTTTAGCTTGCAAAAAAGAAGACTGAGAGGAGACTTAATAGCTGTCTACAAATATCTCAAGGGCTGTCACATTGTAGAAGGATCATCTTTATTCTCATTTGCACAAGGAAAGACTAGAAGCAATGGAATGAAACTGAATGGGAGGAGACACAGATTAGATATTAGAAAAAACTTTTTGACAGTTAGGGTGATCAATGAGTGGAACAGGCTGCCACGAGAGGTGGTGAGTTCTCCTTCAATGGAAGTCTTCAAACAGAGGCTGGACAGACATCTGTCTGGGATGATTTAGAGAATCCTGCTTTGAGCAGGGGTTGGACCAGATGGCCCAGGAGGTCCCTTCCAACTCTACCATTCTATGATTCTATGATTAACCCCCGAACAATGCCATCAAACAAAATTGCAGCGTTCTAGAGCAGGCAGAGGGGCTGTCAGCTCTTACAGCCTGTCTGCCTTTGGATCGGAGACCTTGAGTCATGACGCGAGGTCCCTATCGCTTCCATGGTTACCATGACATCCGGGTTACCAGAGCTCACAGACTTCCTGTCATGTGCAGTGCATGTCAGGAAGTCTCTGAGGTTAATGACAAATCCCTGCAGCGCTGACAGCTTATATGGCATGCAGAAGATCTGCATGCCATATAAGCGATCAGATTGCAAAAAATGAGTGTCCCATTAGTGGGACACAGTGTAAAAGTAAGAATTAAACTAAAAAAATGTTTTAAAATAATTGTAAAAATCTAAAAAAAAATAAATAAATAAAAAAAAAATCAATATTTATTATATCAATTAATAACTATTTGAATTAAAAAAATTGAAACAATAAATTTAGTATCGCCGCATCCGTAACGACCAGACCTATAAAACTGTGCCACAAGTTAATCCCTTTAGTGAACGCCATAAAAAAGGCAAAAAATAATGCTTTATCATCATACCGATGAACAAAAAGTGGAATAACACGCGATCAAAAAGACGGATATAAATAAACATGATACCCCTGAAAACGTAATCTTGTCCCGCAAAAAACGAGCTGCCATACATCATCAGCAAAAAAATAAAAAAGTTATAGCTCTCAGAATAAAGACATGCAAAAATAATTATTTTTTATATAAAATAGTTTTTATTGTATAAAAGCGCCAAAACATAAGAAAAAATAAATGAGCTATAGCTGTAATTGTACTAACCCGAAGAATAAAACCGCTTTATCAATTTTACCACAAGCGGAACGGTATAAACGCCCCCCCAAAGGAAATTCATGAATTGCTGGTTTTTGCTCATTCTGCCTCCCAAAAATCGTAATTAAAAGCGATCAAAAAATGTCATGTGTCCGAAAATGGTACCAATAAAAACGTCAACTCGTTCTACAAAAAACAAGACCTCACATGACTCTGTGGCCAAAATATGGAAAAATTATAGTTCTCAAAATGTGGTGATGCAAAAACTATTTTTTGCAATTAAAAGCGTCTTTTAACGTGTGACAGCTGCCAGACTTAAAAACCCGCTATAAATAGTAAATCAAACCCCTCTTTATCACCCCCTTAGTTAGCGAAAAATAATAAAATTAAAAAAATTATTTATTTCCATTTTCCCATTAGGGTAAGGGTTAGGGTTGGGGCTAAAGTTAGCTCTAGGTTTGGGGCTAAAGTTAGGGTTAGGGTTGTGGCTAGAGTTGGGGTTAGGGCTTGGATTAGGGTTAGGGTTTGGATTAGGGTTAGGGTTGAGATTAGGATTAGGGTTAGTATTGGAATTAGGGTTAGGGTTGGGATTAGGGTTAGGGTGTGTTAGGGTTAGGTTTGTGGTTAGGGTTATGGTTAGGGCTGGGATTAGGGTTATGGGTGTGTTGGGGTTAGGGTTGGAGTTAGAATTGGGGGTTTGCACTGTTTAGGTACATCAGGGGCTCTCCAAACGCAACATGGGGTCCGATCTCAATTCCAGGCATTCCCTTCCGAGCTATGCTGTGCGACCAAACAGTGGGTTTACCCCCAAATATAGGGTATCTGCGTACTCAGGACAAATTGCACAAACACTTTTGGGGTCCAATTTCTCCTGTTACCCTTGGGAAAATAAAAAATTGGGGCGAAAAGATCATTTTTGTGAAAAAATTATGATTTTTTATTTTTACGGCTCTACGTTATAAACGTCTGTGAAGCACTTGGGGGTTCAAAGCGCTCACCACACATCTACATATGTTCCTTAGGGGTATAGTTTCCAAAATGGTGTCACTTGTGGGGGGGTTTCCACTGTTTAGGCATATCAGGGGCTCTCCAAACGCGACATGGCGTCCGATCTCAATTCCAGCCAATTTTGCATTGAAAAGTCAAACGGCGCTTGTTTTGCTTTCCTATGTTTGAGAAAACATTTTCTTATGAAGTGCAGGACAGCTGCATTTGTACAACCACTGAGGTGCAGCATGTTTTCCTGGGATGGTACACCATTTGCTAGCTTACCATCTGGGCTTCTTACCTTTTCCTGCCTTTGTAATTTCCTTCTGAGCTCACATAACACATTCTGTAAACATCAATTGGGAGTGAGGAGACATGCTAATGCTAAAGACACACTACCAATGACTCAGTTCACAAAGCAGTTCACAAAGCAGCTCAGATAGTGCCTGTGTTTACTCGGCATTCATCATTTCAGACATCACTTTTGCTACCCAGTGGCTCTCTGGATGCGTATGTTACACCTGGGTCATCTCTCCTTCAAATTGTACTTATAAGCACAACACCAATACGTTGTATAACATATGCAATCACAAAAAGTTGCCCAAAAAGTAACATTAATTTTCCCCTGTGAAGGGTCATATACCACAGAACAATTATCACACAACCATGGAAACCAAACAGTATCAAAGAATGGTACCACACAATGGTATATTAATGAATAAAAGTACTTTCTTTATTACAATAATTAGAAACAATTCCAAAAGGTGCAAGAAAATCAAGAGGGACAAATATCTTCCATAGGAAACCCCACTACAGCCAAGGAATAAGAATCATATAAGTATAGCACATGAATGGTAAATATATGGTCACATGCATATCATATAGGAGGCTAACAGCCGCAAAAAACCAACTTGAGTCAAAACTGCCGCTAAGGGCATGTATTACAAAAGTTATATTTAGGCTAATGCGCAGCTGAACTTCCTAAATGCTCTCTTAGCAAAAACACAGACCAAATAACATGTGCTAATATGTAAAAATTATTTCTAATGCATACCAATAACAGCTGGTGGCGTTCCTCGGACGTCCCTCTTCCCCATACGCGCGTTTCGCTCAGCTTCTTCGGGAGGCGTGTCAGGGCAGGGGGCTATCCAGTTTAAATAGGAATACCAACCTCCACCATTGGTCACCAAAAAGCTTCACAGCTGTAAAAGAGGGGCACAATGGGCCAATCTCATCACCTGGAGTCTCCGCGATAGTCTAAAGGTCCTGAAAGTTTACACAAGTAGTAGGGTATATATCAGCGCATGCGCAGGATCACATGAGACATGTCTACCAATGTGAGAGCTAGTCAGCGGTCACGTGGTACCGCAGATGCCAGGTCCTCAATAGAGGACGTGCACGTCTCCAAACCACTACAGACCGCTTGTATATCTCACGACAGCTCAATATCCCGCGCATGCGCACTGCCATGACCAATAGGTGAGGATTGCACACTATATATAAAAAATAAAAATCAAATATTAAATTTGTTCATCCATACTAATACATATGTCATATAGAATAATTAATATAAATACATGGTACATAATCAATTATAATAAGGTGCATATAATAAAGTGGAATACCACCAGTCCCAGGTGTAACTAGAGTCTAGCCCCAAGTCTAGTGTAGAAAATTGAGACCAAGTTCCCCATGCTGAAAAAAAACACAAAACACAGTTTTAAATTAAGGTCTTTATTATTACGGGAAAAAGACATCCAAACCTACAGGACCATGTGTGAAAATAAAAAAATCTGGTATCGCTGTAATCACACCGATTTGAATCACTTATAAAGCACAAGGAACGGCGTAAAAAATAAATAAAAACATTTCTTCCCCTGCTGTTGATTTGTTCATTCGGCCTCCAAAAGTTCACAGTATGGCTTGGCGGACATTTATAGTGGGTATGGAAAGTATTCAGACCCCTTTAAATTTTTCACTCTTTGTGCTATTGCTGCCATTTGGTAAATTCAAAAAGTTAATTTTTTTCTCATTAATGTACACTGCACCCCATCTTGAGTGAAAAAAACAGAAATGTAGAAATTTTTGCAAATTTATTAAAAAAGAAAAACTGAAATATCACATGGATATAGGTATTCAGACCCTTTGCTCAGTATTGAGTAGAAGCACCCCACTTTTGAGCTAGTACAGCCATGAGACGTCTTGGGAATGATGCAACAAGTTTTTCACACCTGGATTTGGGGATCCTCTGCCATTCTTCCTTGCAGATCCTCTCCAGTTCCATCAGGTTGGATGATGAACGTTGGTGGACAGCCATTTTCAGGTCTCTCCAGAGATGCTCAATTTGGTTAAGGTCAGGGCTCTGGCTGGGCCAGTCAAGAATGATCACAGAGTTGTTCTGAAGCCACTCCTTTGTTATTTTAGCTGTGTGCTTAGGGTCATTGCCTTGTTGGAAGGTAAACCTTCAGCCAAGTCTGAGGTCCAGAGCACTCTGGAAGAGGTTTTAATCCAGGATAACTCTGAACTTGGCCGAATTCATGTTTCCTTCAATTGCAAGCAGTCATCCTGTCCCTGCAGCTGAAAAACTTCCCCATAGCATGATGCTGCAACCACCATGTTTCACTGTTGGGATTGTATTGGGCAGGTGATGAGCAGTGCTTGGTTTTCTCCACATACCGCTTAGAATTATCACCAAAAAGTTCTATCTTCGGCTCATCAGACCAGAGAATCTTATTTCTCATAGTCTGGGAGTCCTTCATGTATTTTTTAGCAAACTCTATGCGGGCTTTCATATGTCTGGCACTGAGGAGAAAACATTGCTATTTTCTATTGATTACGTGATTACCATACCATCGGCACTATACCCAATAGTACACTGATAACTAGATAACCAAACGTTTGTGACTACTGTATGTATTTGCACATTAAAAATTTAT
The DNA here is from genome assembly GCA_033576555.1 of Oophaga sylvatica. Classification (NCBI taxonomy): domain Eukaryota; kingdom Metazoa; phylum Chordata; class Amphibia; order Anura; family Dendrobatidae; genus Oophaga; species Oophaga sylvatica. Next base: position 92,473,901 of record JARQOD010000006.1, read on the forward strand.
CACTGCACAGAATAGGTGTGCCCGGGTTTTCCCTTTACTACATACCAGGGCCCGGGAACCCACCGGGCACCTCCCCAAAAATGGCTGTGCACCGTTCGCTCTTTTATTTGGGAAATGAGGACAGAAGCCTGGGAGAAATTTCCCATAAGAAGTAAATGATCACTGTGGGGCGAAATAGGACCTATATCGACAGTGCCTCTTTTTTGGGGAGCATAAAATAAAGGGGCGACACAGTTTTTGTGTACTTTGAAAAGGGCAACGCGAAAGAAATAACGGCCAAGAATTTTCAGCAGAAATAAGGGGGCTTCCCCCTTACTGGAGCACAAAGGTCTGTAAAAAATAAATGGTCAAAAGTGTCCAAACCAAATTTACTCCCACAATTTGGCATTTCTCTACTGAAGCCCAACTAAATTTTCGTGTCCCAGAAGCATGACTGGCATAATTTCTGCTCGCTAAAGGGACTGCACTACAATGGGAGTTTGCAAAATTTTCCCCTCAGCAACATCCACTACTGCTTTTTTCTGGAAAACATCCCGAAACAAAATTTCATACATCTTTAGATAAATTCCCAAAGGGGTTTTAATTCCAAATTGTGGGCATTTTAGGGGTGCATTCTGCTTTTCTAGCACTAGGGGGGTCTGTATAGGGGTCCGCAAACTAGTCTAAAAAATCTCACTCCAGGAGACAAATAGGGGTCTGTTTCCCCCCGAGTCCTCCGGACCTAAGCAGTACGTACAGCCAAATAGGAAATTTGGAATTTTCAGAAATTGTGGAACAAATTTGGTTCCCTTCTTTCTCTTTCCGTATGAAAAAAAAAATTTTGGGGGTAGCACACAATCTTTGTGGTAAAAAAGAAATTATTTTTTCTTCACTACCCAAAGGGAAAATCTTTGAAAAACACCTGTAAGCGGCCAGGGTGGTAGTTTGCACTAGTTCCCCAAACCCCGTCACCCCAGAGAAAACAAAAA
>JARQOD010000006.1:92474968-92504658 GCA_033576555.1 Oophaga sylvatica
TTCCACCCTTCAGGCCCACAGCACTGTTGGCCCATCTGTCTCTTCCCCGCTCCCAAAATTTTCCCCAGGCGTAGAGACTCTGTACGGAGCCGTGGTCTTGCTTCTGTTTCAAAATTGGGGCTTGAAAAAAGGGGCCCACCCAAGCAGATTCTGGAATGTGAAAAAGGGGGTATGAGTGATGCGCAAAGCTGTGTCTCTCTAAATTTGAAGAGGGGGTGGCCAGTCCCGATGGTAGAAACCGCAAAAACATCTGATGATGTGAGTCGGTGCCGTTTCTGTTGAGATGGTGGGGCCCAGACCACCCAACAGCAGTGGTGTTGGAAGAGGGTGTGGAGATGATGAGGCCCAAGCCCCAACATGGCGTGGGAACAGGAAGGTGGGGGAGCGCTTGGGGAGAGATTCCCCCAACGGTAAAAACAGGAGGGAGAGGTGGTTTCGACCGGTTGCCTGTGCCTCCTGTTTGGCACCGTTGGGCGTTTCTTCCAAATAGTAAAAACGGGCGCCCCAGGATTGAAATGCGTGGTCCTTTTTTGAACCCCTTGCAGATGATATTTGCATGTCAAATGCAAGCTGTGTAATCAAAAAGTAAAAAGGGTAAAGTGTCAGTAACCTCAAAACCCCCCTAATAGTGGAAAAAATGTGGGAAAAAGCAGTGGTTGAGTTTCAAAGCACAGGAGTGTAGGCCCAACCTACGCACCCCCTAATCTTAGCTCTGTTGGGCCTCTTCCCCCCTCACACAAGCTGGTTCGGCTTCCTCAGGATGCCCTGGAAGAACCTCGGTCGGTTGTCCCGGACCCCGTGTTATTTCCCCCACAGAGCAAATTCCCTGTCAAAACCTCACACTCCAGGCCACAAAACAGCCTGGTCCACAGGCATGGGGGATTTAAAAAGGGCCCTACTCGGCAAACCTCCCCCAGACAGGTCTGAAAGTGGCTTGCAAAAAATCCTGTCCTTGAAATGCTGTCATTCGGTGGTGGAGTGACGTTTGTAACTTAAGGGATTGGCGTCCACAATACAAATTTTTCCCCGTGTTTTTTTTTAGCGGGAAGCCGTCCCTGGTCTGCAAAGCGTTGAGGGAAAAAAATTTAAAATGCGTACTAACCCGTCGTAGAAGGTCCCCCTGAACCCATGGTGGACCAGTACCCAAAAGGGCCGGGCAAACCTTTCCCCCAGCCCCCTTGGGTCAATGTTGTGGAGCCCGGGTTTGATCTTGCGGTGGCGCTGACGTTTTCTGCCCAAATCCCAAAGGGTTGCAGGATCCGTTGTAAATTGATCCTCTCCCAAATCCAGTTTCAGAATTTACGCTGCAGGAGCGTAGGTCTACCCCACATGGACCGTGAACCCTTACCTGTTTGCGCGATATGAGACAGCCAGGCCCCAAAGTCAACAGGCCGTCCTGAAATTAATTTCCTTGGGAAATCGAAGCCCCCGCCAGGAGGTCTGGTGCCATCAAGCAGGAGAGCAAGTGGGTTTTGCCCGAACTCCGCCAGGTTGGGTTTGTGTGTGACAATGGCCGAAATTGGTGGCGTTGGGTCTTGGCAACCTCACTAAACCTGTTGGCAAAATTGTGCTCAACTTGGTCGTGCAGAGTTTTTTTGAGGGTATAGGATTTGATGCACTGGCACAAGGTCCGCCTGAGTGCGTCCTTGCGCGTTCCGCAGGCCGATGCGCTTGCAGCTCTGCAACGAGATTTCGCCTTCCTGAAATGCATATATGTGACATACACCAGGTGGAATTCCACGTTACATATGTTGGAGCGGTTGTGTGATCGCAGCCGGTAATGGGTATCAGCTGCATAGGGGCAATCAACTCGCAATTTGCGCGTTCCACTTCCACTACGGTGGGCCCTTGACGGAATCTGCCCGTTTTGCGTGCGTTTGATGGGGTCCGCGGATGGGGTGCAGATTGCCTAGTCGCCTGACTGTCCCCCTTATTGCTGCTTCAAAAAAAACACTGCAAGCATAAGGGATGAGGTTTTGGAAGAGGTGGATGATGATTTTCACAATTCCATCACCTTCTGGACAGTGCGCAAGTGGTTCCTCACAAAGGGTGGGCAGGGCTACTTTGTGAGGAGGATGGGAGGAGTCAATGGAGGGGAAAACATCTACAGGGGAGGTACACAATGCTCAGTCAGTTGTGGCGAGGGTGGGGGTGATGCAGGCAGGAGAGAAGACGCCTCTTGCAGGGGACAGGTTTTTGGCCGTTGGGAGTCTGCAAAACATGGTTGATTTCATGTGCAGTGTGGATCGACCGCCGCATTGCCCACATTGTCACCCGTTGATTTTGGGTGTACCCCTCCTAGGACCCTCGTCCCCGGGACAATTTACAAAGCCTCATCACCACGTTGAACGGGAGCGTAAAATGCGGGGGGTACCAGACACACTGGTGCAATCCATAATGTTCTCCTTCCAGCCGAGAGCCTGGTGCTATGCTTTACAAGCGCTCTGTGGTCGAGGCAGTGGAGACATCTGCAACAAGAGGGAGCAGAAGCAGGCCTCTGACAGGGCAAAAGACCGTATGTTCAAATGTGGCGAAATTTGTGGCGCGCCACAAATGTCTCCCATCCGGGGGCTCCAGTCAGCGGAGGCAAGTTTCCTTTAAAAAGGTGGGGAAAGTACAGTCTTGCCTTCAGTGTTCCCGATGGTCTTCCCCATTTAAATTTTGGGTCTCTAAGTGGTCTTGGCAGAGCTTAGTCAATAGCTTGGGGTGTGGCTTGCCTGTGCCAGTGTATTATCGGAGCGGCTTTAGTGTGCGGTGGTGTACTACGGGTCGCATGCGACTATCCTCGTAATGTAACCGGTTTACTTTTTGAAAAGAACAAGGCAGGATCTGCCTGAATTTGCCTGTCCGGTTTCGATTAAATAACTGGTTGGCAAGTTATCCATGTCCCTTTATGTTCATTTTTACCCTGAAACTTATCCCTGGGCTACAACATGCAGTTGCTGTCAGAAGTGTGTGTCCACAGACAATAACAAGCTTTGTGTTGTGGGGGTTCAGTAACGCCGCGTTCCCCTGTGTGGTCCGGCAAGAAGTCTCCTGTTCCCTACACATGCCAGAAAAACCCATGTCGAACTTGTCCAATAGGGAAAGAGCGCACCCTGATTGTTATGCTTTAAAACAGGAAAGATTGAAGTTTTCAAGCCCTAAATGATAAATTTTAATAAGAAATTGGACAAATATTAATTTGTCTCAAGGCATTTGCCATGGCGTAGAAATGTAACAAAAACTAAAAAAAAAATTTACTTTTGAAATGAATGATAAAAGTAAATTTCTAATTATCCTTTAATGCTTTTAAGGAAGTTTTTGGACGTAAGTAATGCATCAATGGATGTACGAATCAAAACATATCTTCTTCATCATCAGGTTCATTTTGACAGAATAATAAATACAAGAGAGGACAACTGTAACTTAAACCCATATATGAAATGGCCAGATCCTAAACATTTTAAATAAATACGCAATAAAAATAATTAATCTAGAAAGTGATCAGCATATGACAATAGGTAGTTATACCTGCAAGTGCTGGTGAAAAAAACCAAACAATTATTTAAAATTTAAAAATGGTTAAGGTTCCGTGCATAGTTATCTGGACAATGCGATCTAATACGGTACTCAATAAAGGCAGCGTCCCCCATCTGCTTGTTTTTTTGTAGATTGTTAAGAGGGGAAACAGCTTGTTTTGTTGTCAAGGTGGAGTTTTATACAGTAAATGTTTGATTCGTTTCTTGCGTCCTAGGGAAGAATAACCTGTGTAAGTCACTTTTTAGAGAGGTCATATAATAACACCGCTACCTACCTAGGTGCAGTAGGAAGGTTGTGTTGCCGGATAAAGCCTTGCGCACCGACATGCTTTTACCCTCTTTTAACACTGTACAAGCAAAAACTGTGATTGTCCGCAGCAAAATTGCCACGATAAATCGCCATTCCCATCAGAGGCTGTTCCCTGTTGATCAGAATGTTTTACCTTTGCTATCCGTAGCCTTTGTTTCACTCACTTGAAGGCCCCACATAAATTGTGCAATGCTAATGGTTTTTTTAAAGTTTTTTTTTATCGTACTTTATTGCGTCACACTTGATGAGTCCTGCTGGAATGTAATTATGCGTCCGAAGTAACAATTTTCTATGAAATAATTTAAATCTGTGTGACTTTCATTATAAATTGTATGATGTGATGAGGACTATTACAAAATCCATTGTTTCTTTTATTTGGGTTTTTAACATAGCGTTCCTTAGTCATTCCTAAATACAAAAAAGGACATTTATTCATAAATTTCCAAACTATATTTTTTAAAATAAATTTGGCTGGTGTGTTGTTCATTTCTTGTTGCCATGTGCTTTTTGCGTTTAATTTTAAGGGTGTTTATTTTTTTTTGGAATTGAAATTCATCTTTTTTGTCCTGTAAAGCTCATTTTTTCTTGTTTGGATAATACTTTGCAATGTCCCGTAACAAGGCAATAATCCAATATTTTATTTCAAAACCCTCCTGACCCTGGGCTTCAACACCGCCAGTTGCTGTAAAAAGTGTTGGTGCAAGATAAAACAATGTATGTGTTTGTGGGGTTGTAACGCCTGCTGTTCCCCGCTGTGTGTCGGCAAAAATTTACTGCTGTCACAGGTTAAAAAAACCATGCATGTCAAAGTGGTTGCTACATAGAATAGGTACACCCTGATTTCTAAGTGTAACAAGTGAAACGTCAGTTTAAAAACCATAACATGATTGTCTTTGGCACAAATTGTAACTAAATAATTGTGACATATTACTGAGTATGCACATGTCGAAACAAATGCTAACCAAAAAGCCTTTATGTTGGGTACTGATGGGAAACCTTGTCAGCCAAATAACTTTGAAAAATTCAACTCACATCTGCTCAAATGCTGCAATGTTGGAAGTGCAAATGTGGGTTGAACTTTGACAAAGCTGCAGTCGAGGTTAGCCTTCATGTTCCGGCTTTTAAATAAAAGCATCAAGTAAATATAATAATCCATTGTTGATTAAGGGACGTTGTTTTAACCTGTAATATTGGCAAACAATGGATGTAGGATAGTCCTCTTCCATTACTTATTTTGTGTCTTTGAAAAAATACTATTTAAGTAAAAATTTCACACCCCTTCATAAAGGTCATATGTAACTGATAATCGGTAAAAAAATCTGCATTACCTTGTTAAGTAATAGTGCATAGTGACAATAGCAAAAATTATACGTGCAATGGTGCTGAACAAGAAAGTGATAGAAAAGGTGAATGATATTAGTATCGCGAATAGCGACCGTGTACAAGCCGTCTAATACTGTACCTTAACAAAAAGGCTGCGTCACCCTCACAGCGTTTTTCTTGTAGCTTTTATGAATAGGGCCACATGCGTGAATTTTCTCATAGGTGATTTTGCTGGTAAAGCATTGACAACGGCTTTGTGTGTCGGTCGTTGCGATAGAACGATGGCAACGTGAATGTATCTGCGTCTTAAAGCACAGAGCTCACACCCCAACGGCCCAAAGAGGAAGAGTCTGTGGTCCAAAAACAAAGCGCAAGCATACAGCCGTACCCTGTTTATAAAGCTATATGAAAAAATTTCTGGGGGTAGTGACGCACACTTTATTGAGTACAGTTTACACGCCATTACCATCTGTGGTATGCGTTATCTATATTTCCTTTTATCCCCTTGTCATGCTTGCAAGTCCCAGTCAGGCATAAAAATAGCAATTTTCACTTTGCACTATGCATTTTTAAAGGTTATGTTTGTTTATAAAAATGTTATTGGCCCATTTAGGTATTACTGAAAGGAAATTTTTATACCTTTATAAAAATGTTTGGTGACATTTCGCAAATGTAACATTTTTGAAGGGTAAGATAATTGTAATGTGTGATGTTTTGAAGTCATACAATAATTGTTATACAATAAAAATGGTGTAATATTGTTTTTCCATATTAAGGATTTTGAAATGTCTTGTATGTTTTATTTAAAACCGTATAGAGATTCCTTAACAAAATTTTTTTGGGGGGGTTTTATTGCTGTTCAAATGTTAATGTATGCGTTTTAGTTTGTCTTCTTTATTTATATTGATTTTTTAACTAAAATCTCTTTATGTGAAAGGTTATCTTTCTCTGGTTTGGAGTATAGACATTTTTTAATTGAAAGTTCAAGGAAAATACTTGATTAGTATTTAACATCCTCCTTGACCCTGGGCTCCAACCCGCCAGTTGTTGCCGGAAGTGTTTAGCACAGTAACACTTCTCCTGTGTTAGGGGTTCAGTAATGTAGGTGTTCCCCGTGTTGTGTACGGCAAAGAGTCCTGCTGCCTCCCACCCTGTTTCTCATCCCTGGGCTCCAACACGCCGTTGTTGCTCGGAGTGTGTTGACAGTTCAAACTTGCCTTGTGTTACTGGGGTTCAGTAATGTCGCTGTTCCCTGCTGTGTGTACGGCAAAAAGTTATGCTGCCCCCAACCCTGTTTCTCCTTTATCCTGGGTCCAACCCCGTTGTTGCTTGAAGGCTGTTTGCACGTAAAAAAAAATTTTCCGTGTTACTGGGGTTCTTTAATGTCAGCTGTTCCCTGCTGGTGTACGGCGGAAAAGTCCTGCTGCCCCACCTGTTCTTTATCCCTGGGCTAAACACCCCCCAGGGTTTTTGTGGAAGTGTGTTGCCAGTCAACACTTGCTTTGGTTCTTTGGTTCGAATGTAGCTGTTCCCTGCTGTGGTACGGCAAAAAGTCCTGCAGCCTCCACCCGGTTCTCCTCTCATCCCTGGGCTTCAACACCGCCCGTTGTTGTCGGAAGTGCTGTTAGCAAAGTCAAACTTGCTCCTGGGTTATGGGGCAGTTAATGTCAGTGTTCCCCTGTGTGTGTACTGCAAAAAGTTATGCTCCTAACCCCTGTTTACTCTCATCCCGGGCTAACACGCCAGTTGTTGCTCGAAGTGCTGTTAGCACAGTCAACACTTGCTCCTGTGTTTTATGGGGTTCTTTTCAGCTGTTCCCCTGCTGTGTGTCGGCAAAAAGTTTGCTCCTAACCCTGTTCTCCTTATCCTGGGCTCCAACATGCCAAATTGTTGCCTGGGGAAGTGCTTTTGCACAGTCAACCTTGCTCCTGTTTACTGGGGTTCAGTAATGTCAGCTGTTCCCTGCTGGTGTACGGCAAAAAGTTATGCTGCCTAACCTCTTCCCTCTTTCCCTGGTCCAACCCGCCAAGTTGTTGCCTGGAATGCTGTTAGCACAGTCAACATTGCTCCTGTGTTTATGGGGTTTCAGTAATGTGCTGTTCCCCTGCTGGTGTACGGCAAAAAAGTCCGCTGTCCACCTGTTCCTCTCTCCTGGGGCTCCAAACCGCCGTTGTTGCTGGAAGTGCTTTTGCACGTCAACACTTTCCTGGTTATGGGGTTCAGTAATGTCGTGTTCCCTGCTGTGTGTAGGCAAAAGTTATGCGCCTAACCCTTTTCTCTCTCCCTGGCTCCAACACCGCCGTTGTTGCCTGGAAGTGCAGTTAGCAAGTAAACACTTGCCCTGTGTTATGGGGTTTCAGTAATGTCACTGTTCCCTGCTGTGTGTCGGCAAAAAGTTTGCTGCCTCAACCCCTTCTCCTCTATCCCGGGCCCAACACCGCCGTTGTTGCGGAAGTGTGTTACACAGTCAACATTGTCCTGTGTTACTGGGGTTCGTAATGTCAGTTTTCCCCCTGCTGTGTGTACGGCAATAGTTATGTGCCTAACCTGTTTCCTCTTCCCTGGGCTCCAACACCGCCAGTTGTTGCCTGGAGTGCTGTTTGCACAGCAACATTGTCCTGTGTTACGGGGTTCAGTAATGTCGTGTTCCCTGCTGTGTGTACGGGAAAAAAGTCCTGCTGCCTCCACCCTGTTCTCCTTATCCCTGGGCCAACCCCCAGTTGTTGGCTCGGAAGTGTGTTGCACGGTCAAAAATTTTTTTTTTTTTTGTGTTTTTTTTTTTTTGGGTTCAGTAAGTAGCTGTTCCCTGCTGTTGTCGGCAAAAAAGTCTGCAGCCTCCACCCTGCTCTCCTCTCATCCCTGGGCTCCAACACCGCCATTGTTGCTGGAAGTGCTGTTAGACATTTTCAAACTTGTCTGTGTTACGGGGTTCAGTAAGTCAGCTGTTCTCCTGTGTGTGTCGGCAAAAGTTATGCTGCCTCAACCCTGTTCTCTCTCTCCCTTGGCTCCAACACCGCCGTTGTTGCCTGAAGTGTGTTTGCAAAGTCAACACTTGTCCTTGTTATGGGGTTAAGTAATGCAGGTTCCCTGCTGGTGTAGGCAAAAAGTCCTGCTGCCTCCACCTGTTTCCTCTAACCCGGGCTCCAAAACGCCAGTTTTTTGTGGAAGGGCTGTTGCCAGTCAACATTGCTCCTGTGTTACTGGGGTTCATAATGTCAGCTGTTCCTGCTGTGGTACGGCAAAGTTATTCTGCCTAACCCTGTTTCCTCTCTCCCTGGGCTCCAACACCGCCAGTTGTTGCCTGGAAGTGTGTTTGCCAGTAAACACTTGTCTGTGTTATGGGGTTCAGAATGTCGTGTTCCCCTGTGTGTGTAGGCAAAAAATCCTGCTGCCTCCACCCTGTTCTCCTCTCATCCCTGGGCCCAACCCGCCGTTGTTCTCGGAAGTGTGTTTGCCCTTAAACACTTGCCTGTGTTACTGGGGTTCGTAATGTCAGTGTTCCCCCTGTGTGTGTTGGCAAAAAATTCCTGCTGCCTCCACGTTCTCTCTCATCCTGGGCCCAAAAACCGCCAAGTTGTTGCTTGGAAGTGCTGTTGCACAGTCAAACTTGTTCTGTGTTACTGGGGTTCGTAAGTCAGTATTCCCTGCGTGTGTACGGCAAAAAGTCTGCAGCCTCCCCCCTGCTCTCCTCCATCCCTGGGCTCCAACACCGCCGTTGTTGCTCGGAAGTGCTGTTGCACATAACATTGCTCCTGTGTTACTGGGTTCGAATGTCAGTGTTCTCTGTGTGTGTCGGCAAAAAGTTATGCTGCTAACCGTTCTCCTCTCATCCTTGGCTCCAACACCGCCAGTTGTTGCCTGGAAGTGCTGTTTGCAAAGTCAACACTTGTCCTGTGTTACTGGGGTTCAGTAATGCAGCTTTTCCCCTGCTGTGTTCGGCAAAAAAGTCCTGCTGCCTCACCCTGTTTCCTTCATCCCTGGGCTCCAACACCGCCAGTTGTTTTCGGAAGTGCTGTTGCACGTCACCTTGCCCTGGGTTATGGGGTTCGTAATGTCAGTGTCCCTGCTGTGTGTACGCAAAAAGTTATGCTGCCCCCAACCTGTTTCCCTATCCCTGGGCTCCAACCCGCCAGTTGTTGCCTGAAGTGCTGTTTGCCAGTCAACATTGCTCCTGTGTTTACTGGGGTTCAGTAATGTCCGCTGTTCCCTGCGTGTATCGGCAAAAAGTCCTGCTGCCTCCACCCTGTTCCCCTCTCCCTGGGCTCAACACCGCCGTTGTGCCTGGAGTGTGTTGCACAGTAAAATTGCTCCTGTGTTACTGGGGTTTCAGTAATGTCAGGTTCCCCTGTGGTGTCGGCAAAAAGTCCTGCTGCCTCCCCCCTATTCTCCTCTCACCCTGGGCTCCAACACCGCCTTTTTTTTGTGGAAGTGTGTTAGCACAGTAACCTTGCTCCTGTGTTTGGGGTTCGTAAATGTCCAGCTGTTCTCTGCGTGGTACGGCAAAAAGTTATGCTGCCTCAACCTGTTCTCCTCTCATCCCTGGGCCCAACAGCCGTTGTTGTGGAAGTGCGTTTGCACAGTCAAAATTGCTCCTGTGTTTACGGGGTTCAGTAATTTGTGTTCCCCTCTTTGTGGGGCAAAAAGTCTGCTGCCTCCACCTGTTCTCCTCCATCCCTGGGCTCCAAACCACCGTTGTTGCTCGGAAGGTGTTGACAGTCAAACACTTGCTCCTGTGTTACGGGGTTCAGTATGTCATCTGTTCCCTGCTGTGTGTACGGAAATAGATATGCTGCCTAACCCTGTTCTCCTTACCTGGGCTCCAACACCGCCATTTGTTGCCTGGAAGTGCTGTTTGCACAGTCAAATTGCTCCTGTGTTACTGGGGTTCAGCAATGTCAGCTGTTACCTGTGTGTGTAGGCAAAAAATCCTGCTGCCCCACCTGTTCTGCTATCATCCCTGGCCTCCAAAACGCCAGTTGTTGCTGGAAGTGTGTTAGCACGTCAACACTTGCTCCTGTGTTACTGGGGTTAGTAATTCAGCTGTTCCCTGCTGTGTGTACGGCAAAAAGCCCCTGCTGCCCCCACCTGTTTCCTCTATCCCTGGGGCTCCAAACACGCCAGTTGTTGCTCGTAAGTGCTGTTAGCACAGTCAACACTTGCTCCTTTGTTATGGGGTTCGAATGCGCTGTTCCCTGCTGTGTGTAGGCAAAAAGTCCTGCTCCCTTTCCCCTGTTCTTTCATCCCTGGGCTCCAACACCGCCAGTTATTGTCGGAAGTGCTGTTAGCACAGTACCTTGCTCCTGTGTTACTGGGGTTCAGTAATGTCAGCTGTTCCCTGCTGTGTGTCGGCAAAAGTCCTGCAGCCTCCACATGTTCCCTCCTCCCTGGGCTCACACCGCGTGTCTCGGAAGTGGTGGTTAGCACGTCAAACTTGTTCTGTGTTCTGGGGATCCGTTTTTTTTTCAGGGTTGGGGGGCCCCTGGTGTGTACGGCAAAAAGTCCTGCTGCTACCCTGTTTCCTTCATCCTGGGCTCCAACACCGCCAGTTGTTGCCGGAAGTGTGTTTGCACAGTCAAACACTTGCCGGTTCTGGGGTTCAGTAAGTAGTGTTCCCGCTGTGTGTCGGCAAAAAGCTGCTGCTCCCCCTGTTCCTCTCTCCCTGGGCTCCAACACCGCCAGTTGGCCTGGAAGGATTGGCACGGCTACTACTTGCCCAGCTGGTTACAACCGACGCTGTTTCCTGGGCAGGTAAAACGTCAATTAGCCTCCATAAGTTGTCCGTCGGTTGATTCGGGTTAGCGACTTATGGTGCCTGCAGTTTAGGTGCTTCTATGGTGCTGCGGGATAGAAATAAAGGCTGTTTCCGTTGTGAAATGGAAAGCACCCACTGTAGGTTGGTGATTCGGTAAATGCGGACGGTTGCGGCGTCAACTTAATTTTATGGGGTACTTATGGTACCCGTCGGGTTCCTACGTAGCTGGTTCTCCGCAATGCCTTTGGCCAGGTGCCTCCATCTCGGTATCCGAGTTCCGCATCGTCGGCGGTCCCCTTTGGGGTGTTTTGAGACAGGTACCTCCTGTTAGTTACCGTGTCCAAGTAACATCAGTGGTCCTCGGTTGTGCCATTGGCTTTTTTCTTTGCTTGCCCCTCCGGGTTCCAGAACAGTCAGCTGGTCCTCGTTACTTCATTGTTCTTTGTACCATTGATCCCGTCCGGGTTCCGTAAAGTATCTGGTTTCGGAAGTTAGTCGCCTTCTTTACTTCCTCATTTCAAAATTGAAGTTTTTAAAGTTTTTTTGGGTAATACTCCGGATCTCCAACAATGAAGATGACGACACTGGACCACCCGAAGAAGCGACGAGCCGAAGATGGGACCCGAAGACTAGGACCCTGAAGACGACGACGGACCTGAAGACCCCCCGAAGAAGCGACGACCCCAAGGACGACGAGCATCAAGCCAACCGCCGAACACCTCCAAAGAAGAAATAAAGATTACCAGAAGAAGATCCAAAGGACAAAAGGTTAAGACAAATACAATATTTCAGAAAAGAGACAGAAGAACAATAAGGAAGAACAAAAACAGAAGAAAATGAAATATAAGACAAAATTAAGAGCAAAATATATGCTCTAAATTTAAGAAGAAGACAAAGCGGTTATGTGGGTGGTCTTCCTCCGTGGTGCCCCGGAAAAATGCCTGTGCTGTGCAGCTAAACTGAAACGTGGACAAATATGTTGTAATTTAAATCTTTGTGAAGCAAGAACGGAAGGATGAAAACTTCATATTTTACAGATTCAAGTATGAATGTCTGTCACAAATAAAGAATATGATGAAGAAGTGAATAGGAAGAAATGAAGTTGAATATGAAGAAGAAATAATAGTGAATTAAGAAAAATGAGTTGTTAACAAAAAGAGAATAGCAAGAGTTTAAGAAAGAGATAAATAAGGTGAAGTGAAGAATAATTTGATGAAAAGAGATTGTGCTGAAGATTTGAGGAGAAGTTGGCAGGAGTAAAAAAGGTGAAGAGAATGGAAGTTGGAAACATACTATTGCCAAAAATAAAAAAAGGTTAACAACTTGCAATTTCTTTGTCAATCGAACGTCTTTAAAAAAAAAAGTTTATGCTATTCCATTTGATTGGGTTAAAATTATGCCTTTAATGTCTCCTAAAACCTCCCCAACACATTCTACATTACTCTTTGTTGTTTTCCTTCATGTACAATTAACCTACAAGGCAAGAATGGTTTTTTTTTTTATTTTTATATTTTGTTCCCATAGCTTGCATTGGATTTCCGGTATCGGTATCGGGTATCGCCGATACTTTTTGGGTATCGGCGATCCCCATTCCGATCCGATACTTATTGATATCGGAAAGTATCGCTCAACTCTAGTCACCATGCGAAATTTTGTTTGGGTTTAGTCCCAAGTCAGGTTTTATTTTCCCTCAGCAGCAGAATATGCAAAATGATATCTTGTTTGCTTATGTAATTGAATTGGTCAAAAACTAATGTCCATTCTGGGAGTTTTTCTCTTTACTGCCAGATCCAGACTCAGTGTCTAGTAGCACTCCTTGAAAGCAGGAGACTGGGTGTTGGTGAAAAAATTTGGGAAATGAGACACTCGATCCCAGATTTGATGTCCAAGAGCCCCAATGACACAACCTTGTGAAACTAGAGGGAAAACCTGCTTGGATCCACGTATCGCATTGTAAGGAAGCTCCCGTACAGGAGAGACACCTAAGCATGAAGGATGTCGTGGATGCTCTGACTGACCAGACAGTGACCTACTGATAAAAGAATACAACGTTTTTCTGAACATGCAGTTGAATAAAGAGACTATGATTGCAAACACATGAACCCCTGCTAGGGACAGTCCTCTTGACCGCCCATTTGCGAAAAGCCTGCATCAATGAGGGGTACATGTGTTAGGCATGTGCCAGCCCATCGGCAGCACAAAAGAGTTGCAGCGCTTTGGGACAGGAGCAGGTTTTTAGGACAAGTGGTATCTAAGGGGGGGACTGTCATGGAAATATTATGTATTCCATATATTCAATATATTTATATATATATATATGCAATTACAGTTAGATAGATCTCACTTGCTAAAATCCTGTGCTCACACATATCTATGAAAAAGCTGATGCTAGCTATAATCAGTCGTTTAAGACGACCTGGCCTACATAAATCAGGCTATTGCAAAAATATAGCTCATAGGGATTTTTTTTAGCAAGGACACAAACAAGAACAGAGTGTTCGGAAAGATATCTATTGTTTTCTTTACTAGTCATGCAGGAAAGCTGGGGCCAAAGAACAATAAACAATAAATCTGCAAACTTCAGCCCTTTTATCATAATTATCATAATTATCATACTTACACTAAAACAGCAATAATCTAGCAGCTTTTAATTGTATGGTAATTGACTAACCAGCCCCTTTTTGTAAACGTATAAATCCTTGAATGAATAATAAACTGTTGGTCTTGACGAACTGTTATACTGACATTTCCGTGTGGACAGTCCTCATTTCGTTCTGAGCGCTCAAAAAGACAATTAGGATAAAATTGGGAACAGCACCAGCAAACACTGCAGGATAAATTTATCCTAATTAACTTTCCATAAAATATATTGATACAATAAATCCCAAATAATCATCAGCAAAAGTAGGCGTGACATGCCGTCATGTCACAACCCTTGCAATTAATGCACCAGCTCAACTAGACAAAAATAACAGGAGAAAAAAAATAAAGAGCCAAATGATGTTCAAAGCGTAAAAAATTATAGTTCTTTATTAAAGTTCAATTAGAATATCATAACAACAATGTCACCAATTATACATACAACATGCGTAATATCCCCACCTCCCCAAAAGACCAACCACAGAAATAGCCTGAATGAGTAGCATCATAAAAAATAGACAGAAGTCTCAATAGGTCAAAAAATATATCTAATATATCTCCCTATAAGAAAATGAGTATAGAATTGTGTGCATATCCATATAGAAAGACACTCCTATTTTCATCAAACCTCTATCAATAGTAGTGCTGTCATTGCACATGCCTGTAATGGTAATGATAATATAATTATTGCACAATGCCCGTCATCACAATTCTGTAATAGTGAGGGGTAGGAATGTGTATATATGGAAAGATATGCACACTGATGTCCTAAAACAACCCATGTAGTGACAGTATATTCATTGTACAGTGCCTGCAAACGTAGGGAAAGCTAGGACAGCAGTAAAAAGTCAACATGAGAGAGAGAATTAGCAGGCTTACCAGTGGTGTCAGGGGGGAGAGGTCGTGGGTAAAGTATTGCACCCGACGCGCGTTTTGTGGTGACAGAAGCGCCACTTCCTCAAGGGGATGTGTAAAAAAACATGTGGGGGACCTTAAAATACCCCTTTGACCCAGTCACGTGTATCACCACCGCAAATCATATGAAGTCTGTCGGCGCATGCGCAGTGGGACCCGCGGGTCCTATAGTGAAGAGAAATTTCAAATCCACTGCGCATGCGTCCCAGACAGAAGTCCACATCTGATGTAGGAAACAGGAAAACAGGCTGCGCATGCGCGCCAGGCAAAGCCAGTCGTGGATACATGTGTAGGCGTCAAACCAGCTGATTGCTGGCCTAAAGACACCCACATATAGCAGGGGCAGGATGAGCACAAGGCGCGATGCGCACTATCCCCTGCAGCCCGCGTCACCGTGTGCCAAGTAAATATCAAAGCAGACCACAATCATAGTCATACATAGAAATAGGAGGCAGGGGAGGGATATGAGGTAATTATTAATGAGGCCAATATATCGCTAACATTACAACACACATGATGTGAGCAAAAAGATATTTAGAAAAATCTACATATTATAACACAATAAATACAATCCTACAATCGAACCATACATGTGATTCGATGAAAATACAATATATAGAGGCTCATCAGTATTGTAGTATCCCAATTGGAAAAAACTCATTTGGGAAAATCCAGAAGAAAAATATTGCTCGTCCTCAGACATAGTCAAAAATATTTTTCTTCAAACGTCGATCATAAGGAACAGATATCTGGAGTTGACATAAGGTTCCACCACACGGATATACTGGTAAATAGAATATTGAAAAAATATATATAAATTAAAAACAAGATAAATATGATAAAAACAAAACAACAAAACCCATTGGACCGAAAAAGGGGATAAAACTGTAGGAAAGAAGTAAAGATGAAGAAAGTTGCAAGAAGTGACATTATGGGGTGCTATAAGAAAGGAGCAAAGCTTAAAGCTTCATTTAGGCCGTTGGGTGTCATAGTATTTAGTAGCACGATCCATTTGGCTTCCTTCTGTGCTAGAATTTTTTTATAGTTACCACCCTACTTGCCAAATGAAGAACATCATTTCCGCGGACTCTAAGGAGCTTTGCGTCGCTTTTATGACATAGCCTAAAATGGTGGGGAATTGCTTTTAGATCAGCCAGATCTGTGACTGTTTTAGCCGCATCAATGTCCCGCACGTGCTCTCTAATGCGGATTCTGAGTTCCCATGTGGTAAGGCCCACGTATATCTTGGGGCATGGACTTGTACGCTGCCTAATACTGAACTCCCTAGACCCATCGCAGAAGTGAAAGAGGAGCAGAGCAGGACATTGGCGCATGCCACACAATGTCCACAGGAAAAAGATCCTTTCTGAGGGGTTCTAAAGCCAAAAGGATAAGTAGGAGTGGGAGTGTAGTGACTATTGACCAGAATGTCACAGAGATTTTTTGAACTTCTTGATGTCATTAATGGACGAGATCCCAAGGAGACTCCCAAGGAGGGGTTCGTCCCAGGACTGACCAATGCCTCTCCAAAATGTCACGCATCCCCTGACACTCATGATTATATGTTGATATAAATCTATTAGATTCTCCACGTCAGTCCTGTTTTGGTCGCAGAAGGGTTTAATAATTGATTACGCGACAAGTGTTTGGCTCTATAATATCCTTTCTTTACACATCTGCGACTGTATCCTCTTGTGTAAAAGCAATTCTTAAGGTCAAGAGCCTGCGCCTCAAATTTGTTGTCAGTAGAACAGATACACCTCATTCTTAAGAACTGTCCGACCGGGATGGCCCTAATAGTGGTGGGATCATGAGCAGGGATGCATGTAATAGAGAATTTAGGGACGTCGGTTTCCTGAAGACATCCGCCTGGATGCGTCGATCCGAATCGACCTCCAGGCGGATGTCCAGGAAATCGACGCACGACTTGTCATGAGTATAAGTCAATCGTATATTCATGTCATTAGTATTAAGAATGCTCATGAAATTCTCAGCTGGTGGGCGGTCCCATCCCACAACATCAGGACATCATCGATGTAACGATACCAGCAGAGCACATGGGAGGCGGCCTGTGGGCCCCCGTCGCCAAAAAGGAATCCTCCCATGCACCCAGGAAGAGAATAGCATAAGAGGGCGCACAGGCCGCGCCCATGACTGTGCCACGTCTCTGAAGGTAATAATTGACTTTAAATACAAAAAAGTTGTGGGTAAGGACATAGTCCACCAGCTCTAGAATCAGCTCAAATATAGGCCGCCCAGGTCGGAGGCCCCCAAGAAGAGGCACACTGCATCCAACCTATGTGAATGGTCAATCGATGTATATAAACTCTCGACGTCTATGGTCACGAGGAGAGTGTGGGATCCACAAGGATGCCATTGATCCGTGTCAGGACGTCCGTCGTGTCCCGGACATATGAGGGCAGTGTCTCAACGATAGGTTTCAGGTAATAATCTATAAACTGGCATACCATATCACAAATGCCCCCAATACCGGACACGATAGGACATCCCGGTGGATCGAGGGTGTCCTTGGGGATTTTAGGCAGTAGATAAAAAGTTGGCGTCCTGGGGATCTAATCATGAGGTCATCAAAAACTTTTTTGATAATAATATTAGCATCAACAGCCCATCAGGATCGCCTCTAGTTCATGCGCTCCTTTTTTTTTTTTCTATATTTGAACAGTCTGGTATCTTCGTCAGACGCATGATCTATCTGTGGGCTCCAAATTGTGGCATTTCAGGCCTCCATTTTCTGTATTTGCTCTTTGTTACCCCAAGATTATACAGTATCAGGGGGTAAAAAATTTAAAATACAGGCCACATATTGAACAGTCTGGTATCTCTGTCACACCCCTGATCTATCTATGGGCTACAAGTTGTGGCATTTCAGGTCTCCATTCCACTGTATTTGCTGTCTGTTACCCTAGGACTATACACTATTTTGAGGTAAGAAATAAATATACAGGCCACATATTGAACAGTCTGGTATTTCCATCAGTCCCCTGATCTATCTGTGGGCTACAAATTGTGGCATTTCAGGCCTCCATTCCACTGTATTTGCTGTCTATTACCCTAGGTTTATACTCTATTTTGAGGTAAGAAATAAATTTACAGGCCACATATTGAACAGTCTGGTATTTCCATCAGTCCCCTGATCTATCTGTGGGTTACAAATTTTGGTATTTCAGGCCTTTATTCTACTGTACGTTCAGTCTTTTACCCTTGGTCTACACAGTATTTTGGGGTAAAAAATAAAAAAAATTCAGGCCACATATTGAACAGTCTAGTATCTACATTAGACGCCTGATCTGTCTGTGGGCTACAAATTGTGGCATTTCAGGCCTACATTCACCTTTTTTTGCTGTGTCTTATACTTCTTCTATAGACTTTTTTTGGGTAAAAAATAAAAAAATACAAGCCACTAAAGATGAGCAACTTTCCCTTTTTTTGGGTCGAGTCGGGTTTCATGAAACCCACTTTTGCAAAACTCGGGTCGAGTGAAATCGGCCGACTATCAGGAAAAGTCGGGGTTTTGACCGAAACACGAATCCCAATGCAAGTCAATGGGGAAGCAAAGTCGGTAGGGAGTGGAGGACAGTAAGCACACCTACAGTGCCCATTTGAATGGCAACAGCATCAAGTCTTATTACTTAAGCTTGGCAACCCTAATTTACTTTATAATAATGGTTACACATTGAAAAATGGTGGTTATTTGGCTCAACTTGTGGGGGGTAGGGATGGCTCCCGACTATCGTGGGCCCCAGGCCAAAGAGTGTCAGTGGCCCCTTTAACGCATATACACAGGGCCGCCATCAGGGCATTACAGCCCTTACTAATGTATGGGGCCCGGTGCTTTAGGGGGGCCCGCCCAACGCCCGAGCACGCTGGCAGCACGGTCGGCAGCAGGCGCAGCACTTCGCTGCTTTATATTCCCCACTGTCCCAGTCCTGACCTCCTGGCTGGCAAATTAAATGGGCAGGCACTGTAGCTTTAAGCTACTGCCGCCCTGATGCATCATGGTCCAGCCGTGACGTCACACGCTGCTCTGCTCCACTTCCTCATTCTGGAGCAGAGCGAGCAGCGTGTCACGTCACACACTGCCACCTGGCTGGGAGTGGTGGACTGGACCGGGTGCAGGCGGCAGGCAAGCTCAGCAGGGTGAGTAGTCTGTCGCAGGGGGGGCCGGCCAGGACAGCCGCAGCGCCAGCATCCACCACACACCACCAACAGGGCCCAGGGCAGGAAGGGGGGGCCCAGCATCCACCAAAATGGCCCCAGGGCAGGCGGGGGGGCCCGCAGGCGCAGCATCCAGCAACAGGGGCCCTGAGGACCCTGTTGGTGGATGCTGCGGGCCCCTCCTGCCTGCCATGGGCTGGGGCCTTGTTGGATTGCTGCGTGTGGCCGACCCCCTGCCTGCTCATCTATGGGGTATAAAATCTATGGAGCATCATATGGCGGCATAATCTGTGGGGCATCATATGGCGGCTAATCTATGGAGCATCATATGGGCATAAAATCTATGGAGCATCATATGGGGCATATACATCTATGGGGCATCATATGGCGGCTTAAAATCTATGGAGCATCATATTGCAGCATAATCTATGGGGCATCATATGGCGGCATAATCTTTGGGCATCATTATGGCGGCATAATCTTTGGAGCATCATATGGGACATAATCTATAGAGCATCATATGGGGCATAATCTATGGAGCATCATATGGGGCATAAAATCTATGGAGCATCATATGGGGCATAAAATCTATAGAGCATCATATGGCGGCATAATCTTTGGAGCATCATATGGCGGCATAATCTTGGAGCATCATGGTGGCATAATCTTTGGAGCATCATATGGCGGTATAATCTTTGGAGCATCATATGGGGGCTTAATCTATGGAGATTCTTATGGGGGCATAATCTGTGGAGCATCTTATGGGGCATAATCTATGGAGCATCATATGGTGGCATAATCTTTGGAGCATCATATGGCGGCATAATCTTTGGAGCATCATATGGCGGCATAATCTATGGAGCATCATATGGGGCATAATCTATGGAGCATCATATGGGGCATAAAATCTATGGAGCATCATATGGCGGCATAATCTGTGGGGCATCATATGGCAGCATAATCTATGGAGCATAATATGGGGCATAAAATCTATGGAGCATCATATGGGGCAATAAAATCTATGGAGCATCATATGGCGGCATAATCTTTGGAGCATCATAGGCGGCATAATCTATGGAGCATCATATGGGGCATAAAATCTATGGGCATCTATGGGGCATAAAATCTATGGAGCATCATATGGCGGCATAATCTTTGGAGCATCATATGGCGGCATAATCTATGGAGCATCATATGGCGGCATAATCTTTGGAGCATCATATGGCGGAATAATCTTTGGAGCATCATATGGCGGCATAATCTTTGGAGCATCATATGGGCATAAAACTTATGGAGCAACATATGGGGCATATACATCTATGGGGCATCATATGGCGGCATAAAATCTGTGGAGCTTCATATGGGGGCATATACATCTATGGGGCATCATATGGCGGCATAAAATCTAAGGAGCATCATATGGGGGCATAAAATCTATGGAGCATCATATGGGGCATAAAGTATATGGAGCATCTTATGGGGCATAACTTTTATGGAGCATTATATGGGGCTCATCATTAACATGAATACAAATAATCTGCAATCAGAAATACAGTGTGTGTATATATTATATATATATATATATATATATATATATATATATATATGATTTCAATTAGTTTAAAACATGTATGTGACACATTCCCTTGAAGAAAGATAATTAAAATATACAAAAAAAAAAGTTACCAAATGTTTGAGGTTAGAGTAGAGTAGGGCTCTGCCAATAGAGTCTACCTTGTCGTGGTAGGAAGAGCAAAATTCACCACACACTACAATTGATTACTATGCAGAAAAATATTTTTATTTGAAAAATTATCCAATCCAAAAGAAGAATAATAATATGTACAATATACAGATACCCAACGTTTCGACCCTCCCGGATCTTAATCATGGGGTATAGAAAAAATAGAAAAAAACATAGTGTGAGGCAATTATATACAGTGATTTACATATATAACATATATACATATATAATTGAGTGCGAAAAAATTGTCATGTAGATAATAATCCAGAAAATAGAATATATCGTTAAAGAACTATGGAGCATCATTATACAATCTCAACATGGAGATATATAGAGTAACGATTTTATAATCATAGTAGAACAAAAGCACAATGTATAAGAAACAAAGAAGTAGAGCATTTCTACCTTGTAAAATTAGTACAACAGAGATATGGCAATAGTAGAGGCAATAAATTCCTTGTAAATTCCCTTATGCAGAGCCCGATGCTGCAGAAATATCAAAATTATTAATTAAATAAATATAGGGAAATAGGGCGCGTGTTTTCTTCCGGTCCGGATGACGCACTTCGGTCCGGCGGTAACACGGCGCCGCATTTAAACCCCATTGCTCCCTTCCCATACACCTGGTCCCCAGCAGACAAGGCAGGGCGCAGGAGCGCCGCCTGTAAACTGTACATTCGTTCTTAAGGTATGTCTTTGATTTAGCGGTTACCCATCTGCCATCACTCTGGGCTGCAACTTATGCCACAATTTATCCCATGTAGGCTCTGTGGACGCCAATCCAGGACATGTTTTAACCCCGTCCAGGGCACATTTAACCCCTACTTTCTGTACACGGCAGGGCGCAGGTGCGCCGCCCTATATTCTCATTTCATCCACTCCAAAGGTATGTTTTTCATGTAAATTAGTCCACTCCATCTGCCACTATAATGGGCTTTAATTTGTGTTCCATTTGCCCTGTACAGGCTATTCAGGACGCACTCAGGACAGACTTTCCTATTCTGGATACATTTTAACTCCTGCTCTTTGTACACAGCAGGTAATCTCTGACATTTCAATGATGGTGACCCTATTTCCTATATTAATAATTTTTGATATTATCTGCAGCATCTGGCTCTGCTATTAGGGAAATTTACAAGGAATTTATTGCTCTTCTATGTGCCATATCTCTGTTGTCTCATTTTACAGGTAGAAATGGCGCTACTTCTTTGTTTTATATCATTGTGCTTTTGCTCTACTATGATTATATAAATCGTTACTTATATATCTCCATGTTGAGATTGTATATGAGGCTCCATATGTTCTTTACGATATATTCTACTTTCTGGATTATTATTACATGACATTTTTCGCAATCAATTATATATGATCCAGCCCATATCTGTATATATGTTATATATGTATATGTAATTACTGTATATAATTGCCTCACACTATGTTTCTTCTATTTTTCTCTAGTACCCCGTGATTAAGATCGGGAGGGTCGAAACGTTGGGTATCTGATATTGTTACTATTTTATTACGGCACTGGCACTTTCTTCTTTTGGATTGGATAATTTTTTCAAATAAAAATATTTTTCTGCATAGTAATCAATTGTAGTGTGTGGTGAATTTTGCTCTTCCTATATTTGTTGGTGCGCTTAGACCAATTCACCAGCACCTCCTATAACACTAGACTTGAGTGACAACCATTTCACCCATATTACTTGTCGTGGTGGCAAGGCTTAAAAAAATCTTTTGGTCAAAACAAAAGCTGATGTCTATGATGTGATATGGTGTAAATGTGTCATTGGTGAGGGCGTGGTGCAGAAGTGGATTTTTCCAAGAAAAGGCGGGGGGATTTTGGATGGTTGTGTGGTGGAGGAGGAGCTAGGGTGGAGGCGGAACTGGGGTGGAGTCTAAGGGGGGGGCCCATTAAATTTTTGCAGTATGGGGCCCCGAAATTCCTAGTGGCAGCCTGCATATACAATTCATGATGTCTGATTATGGCAAGAAATATAGGTATAGTACAATGACAAATAATTCACTTCTTACATGGCATGACTGATATCTATTAGAATTACAAAAGCTCAAAAAATGGGCACTTATTCCTCCATTAAGTATTTGGCCACCAATAGTGCGCCATACATAATAATGAGCCCATATATTGCTCCATACATAATTGGTCCCAAATAATGTTCCATACAGATATAATGAGCTCCAAATACTGAACCAGGATATTAATAGTCCTCATATAATGTGCCATAAAGTATAGGCGGTCCCCATAGAGTAGAATGAGCCCACATATTGCTCCTTACAGTATGAGTCGCATATAAAGCCCATACAGTATATCATGGGCCCATATATTGCTCCATACGAATGGGCTCCAAATAATTCTCCATACGATGGCCCATATGTGCCCCATATGATGCTCCATACCCATTGTGCCCCAATAAAAATGAACCCATTGTTCTCCGTATTTGATGGGCCACATGGATGATGTCCGTGTTGATGGGAAAAATCATTCTCCTTATAATGGGCCCCAATTATTAATGTTCCACTGGTTAATGGGCCACGTAAATGCTTCCAGTGTTGATCTGCCCCCTTTATAATCCCCCCAATACATGATGGGCTCATGGATGAGCCTCCCGTGCTTAGGGGCCCAAAGAATGTACTATTAATGGGCCCCATTATCATGTCCAGGTATAATGGGCCCGGAAATGCTGCTCTGTGTTGATGTCCCCTTTTAAATATCCGTGTATGAGGGCCCCATGTGTGCTCCAGTGTTTTTATGGCAAAAAGAAAGCCCATTATAATGGGACCAATTATTAATTCGTGTGTAATGGGCCACAAAATGTGCTCCATTGTTGTCTGCCCCATTTACAATAGCCAGTATTGATGGGCCCCATTGATGATGCTCAGTGTTATGGGCCAAAAGAAAGCTCCATAATAATGGGCCCAATGTAATGTTCATGTTAATGGGCCACGTAAATGTGCTCCAGTGTTGATTGCCCCATTTAGAATGCTCAATACATGATGGGCCCATGGTGTGATCCAGTGTCTTATGGGCCCAAAGAATCTCCTTATATAAATGGCCCCATTATTATTGTACAGTGTATAATGGGCCCCAGAAATGTGCTCCTGTGTCTGATGTCCCCCATTTACAATATTCCAGTGTAGATGGGCCCCGGATAATGCTCCGGTGTGTTATGGGCCAAAAGAAATCTCCATAATGAGGGGCCACTTATTAATGATCCAGTGTAAAATGCTACCATATATCCTCTAAACATTTAAAAAATTAAATACCTTCCTGGCGTGCATGCTTACTCTTGTTTGAGCTCGGTTGCAACAACGTTATTAAGTGAGGTAGCAACCGAACCCGGGGAGTCCGGACGCAGTTTTGTTCATGCTGCCGAAACTTTGGATTGGAGTGTAATAGCTGACAACTAAATATAGGGATCTTGCCTGTGAACTTCCATTGAGCAAGTTAGCATTTGCACTATTTCCGTCAAAATTCACGGGGAAGTGTGAGTGGCATAGATGTGCCTGTTAAATGAAGAGCAACTTGCCAGGTATTGGTAGTGATGGGATCACACCAGGGGGTAGTGCTGCCGCCGGTGTGCGACCGAAATGAGAATTCAAGATACGTGATGGCGATGCCCGGTTTGCTACCGGGGTCGCCCCGGAGTGCGCAACTTCAATATTCAAGTGTGGAGATGCTCGCGTTACCAGCCGGTTTTGTGAACCGGAGAGAAGCTTCACTCTAAGTTGGCAGGTGATGCCAGGTTAGGGCCCCCGCGTTGCTCAGTGTATAAAGCTACCCTATTTCATAGAGGACCACCTGTTGTACAAAGTTTAGGCCCCCAGTTGTCAGGGTGTTAGCACCCTATATTCATAGCAAGACTGCGCATTGGTACCGCTGGAAATAAGTGAACCTGGTGGAAGGACTGGTAATAAGCCGAGCGAACTCTGGCAAGGTCCGGAGTGCAAAGCTATGAGGCACATGGAGCCCAGATTTGGAGTCCACACAGGAGACTGCCTAATTGTAAATTGACCGACCGCATTGCAGACGACAAGTTTTTAAGGGCTAAGCTCCACCCCAGCCTTCGTCAACGATCATGAGACGTCTCGGGACAAAAGGCGATGCCGTAGAGGATCGCAGCCTCAAGCACCATCGGTTGCCACGTCCGGCATCTCAGTGCGGCATTTCTGGACTTGTTAACACGCTTTTCTTGTTCTACCTAAGTTTAGGCTACTATGGATAGAAAGCAGAGGGTGGTTATTAATGGGCACACTCGGATGGGTCACGGTTAGGGGGGTACCCGGGGTTCGTTTGGGGCCGTTTCTTTTAAACATATTTATTATGACCTTGTAGGGGCATACAGAGTAATATTTATATTTGCAGATGACCTAAACTTGCAGGGATCAATACGGGAGGATAATTTTATATTACTGGGATTTATGTTAAACTAGAAGTTGGGCT
This sequence comes from Oophaga sylvatica, assembly GCA_033576555.1. Classification (NCBI taxonomy): domain Eukaryota; kingdom Metazoa; phylum Chordata; class Amphibia; order Anura; family Dendrobatidae; genus Oophaga; species Oophaga sylvatica. The sequence goes on from JARQOD010000006.1 coordinate 92,499,812, forward strand.
GATAAATGACAAATGAGCTTTAAGGGGATAAAGTAAGGTCGCATTGGGTAGAACAAATAAGTTATAATTAGTGCTTAATTGTAAAACATGGGCAAAACTGTCACTGAAAAAGCCTGGGTGTATGGGTTGGACGACAAACTCAATTTAGCGGCCAATGTCAGGCAGCTGCTGCCAAGGCAATAAAATAATGGGTGCATTAGCGGGATAGATGTATGAGGAGAACATAATTTTACTTATAAAGTCACTGGTGCGACCACACTTGTACTGTGTGCAGTTGGTCTGGTGGTATAAGAAAGAATAGCGAATGGAGGGGTGCAGAGAAGAGGACCAAGGTTATTAGAGACTGGGGGGTCGCATACCAAGACAGGTTATTCCTTGGGGTTATTTGTTTGGAAAAACGGAAAAAAAAATTGGGGTGATCTTATTAATGTATAAATTTTGAGGGGACAGTACAAAGACCTTTCTAATGATCTTTTTACTCTTGCTGTGAGGGGCAAGGGGGATCTTAGTTGGAGGAAAGAAGGTTTAGCCATAATCAAGCGCAGATTTTTATGTAAGAGCAGTGAGACTATGGAACTCCTCTGCCGTTAATTGTTAATGAGTGATTCCTCTAAAATTTAAGGGGAGGGATGCCTTTTTGAAAAGTATAATATTAAGGTTATTCACTTGTTTCCTGATACAGCGTTGATCCAGGGAGTAGTTGATTGCCGTTTGTGGGTCGGGAAGGAAATTTTTTTCCCCAATGTGAAGCTTACTGTTTGCCATTGGGTTTTTTTGCTTCCTTGGATCAACATGTTTAGGGGAGGTTAGGATATGATATGGGGGTTTTTAAAGGGATTAAAGTTTCCTTCAACCTTAATAATTTTTTCTATGTTTTAAATTTTTTGAAAAAAGACCCAAGTAACTATTTGTGGCTTTGGGTATTGGTAGGTGTTGGGATCGAGGCGAAGCTGGCGAATCGCCTCGGTTGGGTCTGGATGGGAGATACAGACCATGGATCCGGTTTGATCCTGTGTCATCCAATGTAACATTTCCCCCATTGACGTTTATTCTCAATGAGGGGGGAGCATGAATATGGTCCCGGGTCCCAGGTGACCCCCTCGGCCCAAATAAAATATTTTGCCGCGACCCCTTGACCCCACAATCGCTCTACCTCGAAGTCCTTACCCCATTGTCAGAAGCGTACTGAGCTTCGAGAATTTCGTCAGGCGAACGGGTTTCAGGAGGGACAATGGGAATGTTATGTATCCTCAAGTGCCGGGGCAATTGCAGACGATACACCACTGGATTTACTTGGGCCAGAAATTTTAAAAGGACCAATAAACGAGGGGCGAATTTAGCCGATTCCCCGCGACCTTAATGTTAGAGCCGCGAGCCGCCCTGTCACTAGGGGAGGAAAATGGGGTGGCGCGATGAGTGTCAGAGACTTCCTAAATTTTTGGAGGCCAATAAGCCCTGCGTTGATCCCAGACGTCTCGCGCCTCTATGCCCAATCCGACCCAGGTCCCGAGTCAATGGATAGGGACTGGCACACGTGGTGTAACCATTGTTAACAGGAAAGTCTGACTGTGGAATTGCCATGCAATATTTAGAGCAAACTTGCCAAGGAAGCAAAGTTGACCAATTATTAGATTGGCAGAAAGAATGACTCAAGTATGTCACTAGCGTCTGATTATTAGTTCCACGGCCGTTGGTCTCGGGTGATAGGCAGTAGAGGGGGTTCAGTTCAATGCTAACAAATTACCAATTCCTCCGAACCGAGAGGTGAATGAGGACCGATCACAGACAATCTATAGGATCCTTTGAAGCGTAAAATTGGTGAATAAATAGTGTCAAGAACCCGGAAAGAAGGAACCCTGAGGGGTACCAGGGTACCATTTTAGAAAAAAGGTCAGAAACCAACCTTGGTGTATTACCGGGATTCGGTAAACGAACCACAAAAAATCCACCCAATCAGCTCCCAGGTCTATCCGCCGGGTTTAACGGATTAGAGACCGCCCGGTTGGTGAGAGGATTTATTTCTGCGAGGATATGCTGCTTGGAAATTTTTTAAGTCTGGGAACTGAGGCCACCAATGAGCGTTGGAGGTCAGGGTGGTTTGTTCAAAAAGACCTCCGACCTGGGGCATTGCCCCGAGGTAACTCATTTGTAGGTTGGAGGAAACAAAGTCTTCCCGGGTGCAACCTGGTCCAGAGTCACGGTTCCTCCGTTCGCGACTCTAGGAGGCGATAAGTCTGGGTCGTCATCGTCCTCCATGTATCTGGACCTAGTAGGGCATCCGCCAGAGGATTCTTCTCCCCTTTTAAAAAAATTCATAGTAAAGTTGAATCGGGCAAAAAAGAGGGCCCCGAGCCTGCCCGGGTTGAGGCTGCACCGTTGAGGTTTGAGAGGTTTTTTGGGGAAATACACCACAAAATGTGTTTTTGCTCCCTCCAAAGATGCCTCCAATCAACAAAAGCCAATTTTTATTGCGGAGTAACTCTTTCCCCATAGTTAATTCCTCTCATGGGAAAAAGTTTGGAGAAGAAGAAACACGGTGTCCTCCGACTTTTCCATTCTTTTGGGAAGAACAGCAGTCTACGAAGAGGCGTACTCCAGACGAATGGTTTATTGACATTGGCCAAATTAGGCGGGGGCTTTTGAGAAAATAGACTTGATCTCCGGAAACCCGATGTTCATTAGACCAGTTATTTGGGTTGGCCCTTTCTTGGTTGCGAGGCCTAAGGAGCCACCGAGTAGAAAAATGTGGTTAAATTACGTTTAATTGAGAGCCTGAAGGGGGAAGAAAGGAGAGAAGAACGGAATCGTCAAGATATACTACCAGGAGAAAGTAGCAAATTCGAAAGATTCGTTGAGAAATCCTGAAAGAGGCGGGGGGCATTGCATAACCCGAAGGGATTGACAAGGTATCGTAGTGGCCATCACGGTATTAAAGGACGTTTCCCTAGCGCCCTCACGGATTGATGAGGTTTGGCCCCACGCAGATTAACTTTGTGAAAATTTTGCCCCGAAGCCTGTCGAACAATTCGAAATCGGGGAGGGGTATTGTTTTTGATGGTGTTGGTTTTAATCCCTTAATCAATACCGGACACAGGGTCACCTCCTTCTTCTGGCGAAGAAGAACCCGCCCAGCAGGAGAGACCGATTTCCTGATAAACCCCGAGCCGGTTTCCTTGATGTAACGGACATGCCTGGGTTGGGGACAAACAGGGGATAGACCCTACGCGAGGGGGCTTGATCAGGGATCGATCTATGGGCAATTACGGTCGGTGGGAGATTTTTTTTGGGGGATCGAGCCAAGTTTCTGAAATTTCAAAAATAATTTAAATTGTTTTTTGCCTTAAAATTAAGTCCTCAGGGAAGCAGCGCGAGGTTAAATTGTCATCTCTTCCTGGCAGCGATCCTCAGGATTGGGCTTTTTCCTGACACCGGGGTCCTGTTTTGAGTGATGTTGATGAATTTTTTCAGGCCTTGGGGTTTTGTTCGATGGCCTAATGTCAAGATCAAGCTGAAAAAGCCTTGTTGGATTAAATCAGGGGCTTGAGAGCTGAGTTTCACTGTCGAGATTCCGAGGTGGTCAAGTCCTGACCAAATGGAATGACGCGCTTTGGCAGCCCTTTTTCGGAAGGGTCGTCAGATAATGTAAGGTGTTTGGTGGGATTCCCTATCCCTTGGTTCAATGATTCTTGTCATTAGCGATTCAAATTGACGGTTTGCGTGGGGAGGAAAAATATCCGTGGAATAGTGTTGCCTTGTGAAGCTTTGAACCCATGCAGGTGATAGGTGGTTTTGGGGAAGCGTCTGAGTTTCGAAAGGATGGGTTATGTTTCTACTTTGGTGTGCCCTTTATGTTTTTCAGTTGCCCTAAGTGGGGGAAGCGTTTTGCACGTCAGTTGTCTTGGGTAGTGTTAGACTAAGTTTTTATTAACTGTTCTTGATATGCTCTCTGTCCTCTTTTTCTGCTAGGTTTGTTGATTCAGGAGAGTATTAACCTGTGGATTTTTTTTGTAAACGTTGGGGTTTCCCTTGATACCCTACAGAAGTCTATTCCCCTACTGGGGATCGATTCTCCCCTTTGGCTGGAATAAACCTCGTTTCTACTCAGGTGATAAGGGGTTGAACCTGATATCAGGAGAGCTGCAAATTTTTGGTTTGTATAATCTGCATGACATTATCGTGCGGGTTTCCTTGGTTACGTTAAATCCGTTTTGGTTGGAAATCTGTGCTGTAACCAGTTGGGGTGCCAATGGTTAATACCAACACTCCTGTTTTTTTCTGCTCCCTCAGGCTCAGGAGTTCTGACTTTTTGATAGATTTTTCTGAGTGTTGTGCGAAAGTAAATCTGATCCTTGCTCCCCCCCCCCCCCCCCCCCCCCCCCCCCCCCCCCCCAGGGCATTACTGCGCTATTGAATTAGTGCCGGTGTAAATTCCTAAAGGTCGCCCCTTTTTTAATTGTCTTACCTGAACTGAGCTAGCGGTTTTTATCAAGGAGTCATTGGAGAAGGGTCATATCAGACCATCTTTCCCCTTGGTGCCGGTTTTTTTTTGTGGCCAAAAAGGATGGTTATTAAGGCCGGTATTGATTATGTCTTTTGAAAATATTACTGTGAAATTCAATATCGTTACCTTGATTTCTGACCTGTTTTCCGGGTGGAAAGACGCTTTGGTTTACCAAGGTTGACCTCAGGGGGGCATATAACCTTATTGCATTAAGCAGGGGATGAATGGAAGACGGCATTTAACCCCCTGAGGGGCATTTTGAGTACCTGTGATCCTTTGGTATAATGTCCTTCTGTCTTCCAGTCCTTCATGAAGACATTTTCAGGGATTTTGTGGTAAATTTTGA
>JARQOD010000006.1:92504758-92579264 GCA_033576555.1 Oophaga sylvatica
TATGGCTAATTGCATAGCCTCTTGCAAGTTACCAGGTATGGGATAAGCAATCAGCAAATCTTTAACCCTTTCACTTAACCCTGCAAGAAATAAACTTTTCAAAGCTGAATCGTTCCAGCCCACCTGAGTGGACCACCTTCGGAAGTGAGTACAATATTTTTCCACATTACCTGATCCCTGTCTCAAACGTCTCAATTCTGTCTCAGCTGATGAAACACGATCAGGATCGTCATATAATAAGCCCAAAGCAGAAAAAAAACTATCCACAGATCTAAAGCATGGATCACTAGGCTGCAGAGAAAAGGCCCAGTCCTGAGGTTCTTTGCGCAAAAGTGGCATTATGAACCCTATGCGCTGTGATTCATCACCAGAGGATCTGGGTCTCAAACGGAAATGCAACAAGCAAGCATTTTTAAAAGAAAAAAAATCTTGTTGTTCACCAAAAAATAAATCAGGCAAACGTACCTTAGGCTCCACGAAATGTGCTCCCAAACAACTACTCACGTGTTGCTTTATCTCAGCCACCTCCAGAGAAAGTCCCTGCAGGCGTAGAACCAAACCAAAAATCCTGAACCGAGACCATGATGGAAACAGAAAATCTTTCCTTAGAGATTTTTTTTTTTTTTTTCTTCTTGGCTTGACTTACTGTTGTGATCTGCTACAAGCACTAAGGAAAGGTGGGAATTCTGTCCCTACAATATGACTGAGCTGGATCCCTACGATGTAACGGGGAACCTGATCCTGCGACCAGACCCGCTAAAGTCCTCAGCTAGTCTGAACGAAGACCTATAGTTGCGAGGGAGGAATCCCTACAAGATCTAGGGACTGGGTGAAAAGGTGGACACCTCCTAGCAGAAAGTGTAGCAGGGAAAATAAAACAGAAAACAAATACTAAGAGATCCTCAGATCAAGCAAAACTGACAGAGTAAGGCACCTAAGCACCCGGCTAGCTTAAGAGTAGATAATACAATGAAGTCCAGCAAAGCCAGAAGGGCAGAGCCAGACTAAATAGGGTAAAAAGGTCATGTGACCAGCAAACTGAAACAAAACCTAACAAGAGGGTTCTAACACTTTGATGGAATGGTCTGGGGGCGTCATGTCGCATTTGGAGAGCCCCTGATGCGCCTAAACAGTGGAAACCCCCCACAAGTGACCCCATTTTGGAAAATAGACCCCACAAGGAACTTATCTAGAAGTGTGGTGAGCGCTATGAAGCCCCAAGTGCTTCACAGAAGTTTTATAACATACAGCCGTAAAAACAAATAAATCATTTTTTTTTTACAAAAATGATTTTGTCGCCCCCAGTTTTTTATTTTCCCAAGGGTAACAGGAGAAATAGGACAAATTGCACAATAACTCTTGTGGTCCAGAGTACGCTGATACCCCATATGCGGGAGTAAACTACTGTTTGGGTGCATGGCAGAGCTCAGAAGTGAAGGAGCACCGTTTGACTTTTTCAACACAGAATTGGCTGGAATTGAGATCAGACGCCATGTCACATTTGGAGAGCCCCTGATGTGCCTAAACAGCAGAAACCCTCCAATTCTAACTCCAACCCTAACCCCAACACACCCCTAACCCTAGTCCCAACCCTAACCACAAACCTAACCCTAACACACCCCTAACCGTAATCCCAACCCTAATCCTAATCCTAACGTTAGCGCCAACCCTAACCCTAACTTTAGCCGCAACCCTAACCCTAACGGGAAAATGGAAATAAATACATTTTTTTAATTTTATTATTTTTCCCTAACTAAGGGGGTGATAAAGGGGGGTTTGATTTACTATTTATAGCGGGTTTTTATGATTGGCAGCTGTCACGCTAAAAGACGCTTTTTATTGCAAAAAATAGTTTTTCGCATCACCACATTTTGAGAGCTATAATTTTTGCATATTTTGGCCCACAGAGTCATGTGAGGTCTTATTTTTTGCGGGACGAGGTGACGTTTTTATTGGTACCATTTTTGAGCACGTGACATTTTTTGATCACTTTTTATTTTGATTTTTGGGAGGTTAGAATGAACAAAAATCAGCAATTCATGAATTTCTTTTGGGGAGGCGTTTGTACCGTTCCGCTTGTGGTAAAATTGATGAAGCAGTTTTATTCTTCGGGTCAGTACGATTACGGCGATACCTCATTTATATAATTTTTTTTATGTTTTGGCGCTTTTATAGAATGAAAACAATTTTATATAAAATATTATTATTTTTGCATCGCTTTATTCTGCAAGCTATAACTTTTTTATTTTTTCACTGATGATGCTGTATGATGGCTAGTTTTTTGCGGAGAAAGATGACATTTTCAGCGGTCCCATGTTTATTTATCTCGGTCTTTTTGATCGCTTGTTATTCCACTTTTTGTTCAGCGGTATGATGATAAAGCTTTGATTTTTTCTTCGTTTTCTTTTTTTTTTTAATGGGTTCACTAAAGGGTTAACTAGTGGGACAGTTTTATAGGGGGGGTCGTTATGGACGCGGCAATACCAAATATGTGTACTTTTATTGTTTTGTTTTTTTTATTTACAGGAAAGAATGAATTTATTGGGGAATTTTTTTTTTTTTTTTATGATTTTTTTTACCACTTTTTATTTTTATTTTTTTAACTTTTTTACTTTGTCCCAGGGTGGGACATCACTGTATAGGGTCAGATCGCTGGTGTGACAGTGTGCACAGCACTCTGTCACACCAGTGATCGCTCTGGCATCGCTGCAGGCTTCCTCAGCGCCTGCTCTCAGCAGGCACTGAGGAAGCCGCCTCCCTGCAGGACCCCGGCGCCATCTTGGATCCGGGGACCTGGAGGGAGGACGGACCTTCGGAACAGCGCGACACATTGCGCTGCTCTGAGGGTCTCAGGGGAGCGTGCAGGGAGCCCCCACCCTGCGCGATCCTCCCCTGTGCCCCCGGTACACCGCGATCATGTTTGATCGCGGTGTGCCAAGGGTTAATGTGCCGGGAGCGGTCCGTGACCGCTCCTGACACACAGTCACAGGTGTCAGCTGTGATAATCAGCTGACACCCGGCCGCGATCAGCTACGCTCCCCCCGGGAGCGCAGCTGATCGCCCATGACGTACTATTCCGTCCATGGGAATTAGGTCCAGGGTCACATGGACGGAATAGTACGTCTGATGGAATAAAGGGGTTAATGAATGTGAGATCACCAACATTTTGGGTCGACAGCCGGGTCCTTCTTTCTCTCAGGATTGATCCAGTGAACCGCCCTCCCAGAGCAGTGGGGTACTCGGATCCGAGCCTATTAACTTCTATGGAGGATGTCACGGCAACACAGCTCGGTCCGTGGCCCTGGGTGCTCACCCATAAATGCGGGATATTTACAGGGGAATAAAGGTTTATAGGATGATTCGTGACGCCACCTGTAGTACCTGGTCAGAGTGACCAGCGCTGCTGTGCAGATCCACTGAAGGGTTAGTGTTGTGTAGCTAGATGTTAGGCCTCCCACAGGGGAGGCTGAGTCCTTCAGGGCAGGTAGAAATATATGGAAGCAGGACGAGGGGGGGACCCGGCATTTAGGGGTAAGAAGATGGACACACACACAAGTCACTTTGGTACCTTTACTGAAGATGTTGCAGGCACATCCCGGAGCACTGTAGGGTGAAGGGTGCAGATCCAGATTCTCCCACTGAGTAGGTGTGTGGCCTCCTGTTCCTTGCCTTTCTGTAATTGAAGTCCTGGCCTGCATGTAGCTGGGCCTGACTTAGTCTCTGTCCTGCACCTGGCTGACCTTGTGGTTGGACCCTTTTCTTGAAATACACAGTCCCTGCTTGCAGCGTCCTGCTTGCCAGACTCCGTCCTCCTGGCCCAGTTACGTATCAGCTCTGTGGTGGTCCTGGGACCTATAGTCCTCCAGGAACTCCGGTGTTCTCCTAATGGGTCGTGCAGATCCCTATAGGCTCGGACCCCAGCGTCCAGTAAATACTTGTTGAGGTGAGCTATTAAGGCTCCTCTGCCTCCTTTTACTATTCTTTGCACTTGCCTTCGGCCTACTCGGGCCCTCACACGATTACACACACTGGCAGTTGGTGGGCTGCCTCTTCACCGCTCTCTGAGCGTCGGCACGCTCCTGGCTCTCAACTTAAGCTATGGAGTCCCTCACTGCAAACTCCACTTGTCTGCTCTGTCTGAAGACTACTCACTTGTCTCAGCTCTGACTAGACTGGAATGGATTAGATTCCACTCTACTAGACTCCTCTAAACTGAACTGAACTCTGTCTTTGCTCTCTCTCACAGACTGCAGTGTTATGTTTAGGTAGCTGAGGAGAAAAAGCAAAAACGGCAATACACCAGAGAGGCTGGAACCTATTGGATTGCAGTAACCTGAACTAACCACACAACTAGAGGTAGCCGTGGAGCGTTCCTACGTTGATCCTAGACGCCTCGTCACAGCCAGAGAGATAACTACACCTAAAGGCAGAAAGAGGAAAGCTATCTGCCCCGGAGCAGATCCCCAAAGAAAATAGGAAGCCCCCAAACATGTAATGGCAGTTAGACAAGAAGAAGCACGGACACAGACAGAACATAGAATGAGCAAACACTGGGGCCCAATCTGTCTAGACAGAAAAGTACAGGAAAGGATTCTTACTGCAATCCAAAAAAACCCCTAAAAAATACCAACTCTTCTGATTGCAAAAACACCTGAGATCACACGATCTCCATCACCTAAATCAGATCTCTGGTGTAACAAAACTAAGCCGCAGCCACTGAAAAACAGGAAAAAGCAAATGAACAAATAACAGTGGCTACAGATAAACTGAGAGGAGCACAGGACCCAGGAGGGGACCCGGCTGACCTCCACAAAAGTGCAGAGAACTATGCAAAAAGCAAGCACAAAAAGAAAAGCAGAAAATATCTTATCTGAAAGCAGAAGATGCAGGCAAGACTCAGCAAACTTCCAAATGAACCAGGAACCACAATTGAGACAAGAACAATTGATCACCGGCAACCATCATGGGAGGGAACCTCCCTTATATCAGACAAGACAGTGATCCCCGATTGCCATTCCTCGCTGAAAGGTTCAGTACTGTCTGTAACCACCAGAGGGAGCCTCTGCTCAGAAACCATCTCTAGCACATTCATAACAGTAACCCCCCCTTGAGGAGGGGTCACCAAACCCTCACTTGTGCAACAAGGCCGATCAGGATGAGCTCGGTGATAGGCACGGATCAGTCTCCTAGCATGGATGTCCGAAGCAAACACCCAAGAATTGTCCTCCTGACCATAACCTCTCCACTTAACCAAATACTGGAGTTTCTGTCTAGAAAAACGAGAATCCAATATTTTCTCAACCACATACTCCAGATTGCCCTCAACCAAAACAGGGTCAGGAGGCGCAGCCATCGGAACCACTGGCTCGACAAACCTCTTCAATAAGGACTTGTGGAACACGTTATGGATCTTAAATGTCCCTGGAAGAAGCAAACGGAAGGAAACAGGATTAAGAATCTCCATGATCTTATAAGGTCCAATGAACCTAGGCTTAAACTTTGGAGATGCAACCCTCATAGGGATATTTCTTAAAGACAACCAAACCAAGTCCCCCACTTTAAACCGAGGACCATCAGTCCTATGCTGGTTGGCAAACCGTTGGGCCTTCTCCTGAGAGAGAGACAACCTCTCCACTACCTGGTCCCAAATCTGCTGCATTCGCTCCACAACAGAGTCAACACCCGGACAGACAGAAGCCTCCGCCTGTCCCGAAGAAAATCGAGGTGAAATCCAGAATTGCAGAAAAATGGAGACATCAAGGTGGCAGAGCTAGCCCTATTATTAAGAGCAAACTCAGCCAAAGGCAAAAAAGAGACCCAGTCATCTTGATCAGCAGACACAAAACATCTCAAATAAGTCTCCAAGGTCTGGTTGGTTCTCTCGGTTTGTCCATTGGTCTGAGGATGAAAAGCAGAGGAGAAAGATAATTGAACACCAAGTTTAGAACAAAATGTCCTCCAAAATCTGGAAACAAACTGGACTCCTCTGTCAGACACAATGTTCTCCGGAATGCCATGTAACCGAACCATGTGCTGAAGGAACAAGGGCACCAATTCGGAGGAGGAAGGTAACTTAGGTAATGGCACAAGATGTATCATCTTGGAAAACCTATCACAGATTACCCAGATAACGGTCATTCTCTGAGAAACAGGAAGGTCGGAAATAAAATCCATAGAGATATGGGTCCATGGCCTCTTGGGCACAGGTAATGGCATTAACAAACCACTAGAGCGAGAGCAAGGCTTGGAGCGAGAGCAAGTCCCCCAGGACTGCACAAATTCCCTGACGTCACGAGACAAAGTAGGCCACCAAAAGGACCGACTCACCAAGTCTCTGGTACCAAAAATCCCGGATGACCAGCCAACGCGGAACAATGAATCTCAGACATCACACTCTTCTTCCACTGGTCTTGGACAAACAATTTCCCAATAGGGCAGCGCTCAGGTTTATCCTCCTGACACCCTTCCAGAGCCAGTCTCAAATTGGGCGAGATGGCAGAAAGAACTACACCCTCTTTCAAAATAACAGTAGGATCAGATAACTCAGGAGAGTCCGCAAAGAAACTCCTCGAGAGGGCATCCGCCTTAACATTCTTAGTGCCAGGAAGAAAAGAAACCACAAAATTAAAACGTGTGAAAAACAAGGCCCACCTGGCCTGTCTAGGATTAAGTCACTTGGCTGATTCGAGATAAACCAGGTTCTTATGGTCCGTGAGGACCACCACCTGATGTTTGGCTCCTTCCAGCCAATGTCTCCACTCTTCAAAGGCCCACTTCATAGCCAATAACTCCCGATTACCCACGTCATAATTACGTTCAGTTGGAGAAAATTTTCGAGAGAAAAAGGCACAAGGGTTACTCTTAGAGGTCTCTGGATCTCTTTGGGACAAAACAGCACCTGCCCCAATTTCAGAGGCATCAAGCTCCACCTGAAACGGTAGAGAAACATCAGGCTGCCGTAGAACAGGAGCAGAAGTGAATCTCTGCTTAAGTTCCTGAAACGCAGAAACTGCCTCAGGAGGCCAATTCACCACATCAGAACCCTTTTTGGTCAAATCAGTCAATGGTTTAACAATATCGGAGAAATTACCAATAAATTTACGATAAAAATTGGCCAAACCCAAAAATCTCTGAAGAGCCTTTAATGAAGTAGGTTGGACCCAATAACAGATGGCCTGAACCTTGACCGGGTCCATTTCAATTCAGACGGAGACAAAATGAATCCAAGAAATGAGACCTTCTGTACGCCAAAAAGACACTTTGATCCCTTCACAAACAGTGCATTCTCTCTCAAAATCTGGAACACAGTCCGAACATGTTTCACATGAGAGTCCCAGTCATTGGAAAAAAATCAAGATATCATCCAAATAAACAATCAGAAATTTATCCACAAAATCCCTGAAAATATCATTCATGAAGGATTGGAAGACGGAAGGAGCATTAGTGAGCCCAAAGGGCATCACTAGGTACTCAAAATGCCCCTTGGGGTATTAAACGCCGTCTTCCATTCATCCCCGTGCTTAATGCGAATAAGGTTATACGCCCCCCTGAGGTCAAGCTTGGTAAACCAACTAGCACTTTTCACTCTGGAAAACAGGTCAGAAATCAAGGGTAACGGATATTGATACTTCACAGTGATCTTATTCAAGAGACGATAATCAATACACGACCTCAATGAACCATCCTTTTTGGCCACAGAGAAAAAAACAGCGCCCAAGGGTGAAGAGGATGGTCTGATATGACCCTTCTCCAATGACTCCTTGATATAAGATCGCATAGCATCGTGTTCAGTACAGACAAGTTAAAAAGGCGACCTTTAGGAAATTTACTACCAGGCACTAATTCAATAGCGCAATCATAGCTCCTGTGAGGGGGCAAGGATGCGGATTTACTTTCACTAAACACATCCGAAAAAATCAGTCAAAAAGTCAGGAACATCCTGAGACTGGGGAGAGGCAGAAAAAACAGGAGTGTCAGCATTAACACTTGGCAGCCCCAACTGGTCACAGACACAGATTTCCAATCCAAAACAGGATTATGAGACTGTAACCAAGGGAAACCTAGTACAATAATGTCATGCAGATTATGCAGCACCAGAAATTTGCAACTCTCCTGATGATCTGGTTCAACCCTCATTATCACCTGAGTAGAAAACTGGGGTTTATTCTCCACCAAAGGGGTAGAATCAATGCCCAGTAGGGGAATAGACTTCCGCAGGGGTATCATGGGAAACCCACAACGTTTGGCAAAGTCAAAATCCATCAGGTTAATAGCTGCTCCTGAATCAACAAAAGCCTGAGCAGAAAATGTGGACAGGGAGCAAATCAGGGTAACAGTCAACAGAAATTTAGTCTGAACACTACCCAAGACAACTGAGCGTGCAAGACGTCTTCCCCGCTTAGGGCAGACTGAAATAGCATGAGAGGCGTCACCACAGTGGAAACATAACCCATTGAGCTTTCGAAACTCATGACGTTGTGCCTAGAAGTCGCTCCATCACACTGCATGGGCTCAGAAGCTGGCTAACAAGGCAACACTATCTCACGCATACCTCTGGGCTCACGCAAACGTCTGTCAATTTGAATAGCCAATGACATAGAATCATTGAGACCAGAGGGAGCAGGGAATCCCACCATAACATCCTTTACATTCTCTGACAGCCCCTTCCGAAAAAGGGCTGCCAAAGCATCATCATTCCATTTGGTCAGGACTGCCCACTTTCGGAATTTCTGACAGTACAACTCAGCGTCTTCAAGACCCTGATTTAATGCCAACAAGGTTTTTTCAGCTTGATCAGTGACATTAGGTTCATCGTACAATAACCCAGATCCAGAAAAAATACATCAATATCATTCAAAACAGGATCCCCAGGTGTCAGGGAAAAAGCCCAATCCTGAGGGTCGCCGTGCAGGAGAGAGATGACAATTTGAACCTGCTGTGCTGCGTTCCCTGAGGACTTAGGCTTTAAGACAAAAAACAACTTACAGTTATTTTTGAAATTCAGAAATTTAGCCCGATCCCCCAAAAACAAATCTGGCATGGGAATCCTAGGTTCCACAACCGGCAACCTAGCAAGACAGGTAGCAATACATCCCGAACCTCAGTGGCAAGCTGATCCACTGTCACGCGGTCTTATGATATGTGTACGATGTCAGTAAACTATTCTTAAAAGAACAACACTCTATACAACATATAGATTAGCAACATCAGCATGTAAATATAGAATAGATTTACCTGACACGATATCCGTAGAACTCAGGGTTAATCTTGAGGACTTGATACACTGTCACAGGAAAGAGGAGGACCGGGGGTCTAACCTGACCCTAAACTGGGGTCCTAACTAATCCCTCACCTTGGAGGTACTGATAATGGTTCAGAGGTCCAAGTCTCCAGCCTAACCCTGTCTCCTATCAGTCCCTGAACCCTGTAATCAGTCCTAAGAAGGATTCTGATTACCACCAAAGGGATATGGGCTGATCTCTGCTAAATACACAGATTAGACATATAAGACAGACTGGAGAAAACACAGACTTGCATACACACTCAAACACAGAAGGAACATAAATGATCTGGGATATTAAACTCTAAGCAAGGTGAGCTTAAAACAACTAAGGAGCTCTTTAACTTAAGTCTATACAGATACAATCCTATCTGTGGTCTGCATGAAGAATTTCACTGGCAACTCCCAAACAGACAACCAGAGATTTAAAGGAAACCAATCAACAAATAATTAATTGCAGCCGGGAGAAACTGCACCCAGTCCCAGAACTGAGCACAGACAGAATTAACTCCCTAACTGCCAAACACAAAGAAACAGCAACTCAGCTGTGAGAAGTCAGAATGTGCAACCGCGACGATCTTCGTGGCGATGCACACATGACAGTACCCCCCCTTCTACGAGGGGCCTCCGGACCCTCAGGGCCAGGTTTGCCCGGGTGAGTTCTGTGGAAGGTCCGCACCAAACGATCTGCGTTAATGTCAGACGCAGGAACCCACGTCCTCTCCTCTGGACCATACCCCTTCCAATGCACCAAGTACTGAAGGGACCGGCGATTCAGACGTGAGTCAATGATCTTTGACACTTGAAACTCCAAGTTACCATTGACCACCACTGGAGGAGGAGGTAGAGGTGATGGTATGACTGGTGCCACGTACCTCTTAAGTAATGACTTGTGGAACACATTATGAATTTTAAACGTAGGAGGGAGGTCCAGACGAAATGCCACAGGATTAATTATGGAACTGATCCTGTACGGCCCGATGAATCTGGGGCCCAGCTTCCAGGAGGGAACTTTAAGTTTTATATTCCTGGTAGACAACCATACCAGATCGTTCACATTAAGATCTGGACCAGAAACTCTCCTCCTATCAGCCATACGTTTATAACGGTTCCCCATAGCACTCAGATTATTCAATACACCTCTCCACACTGAAGCAAGTGACGACGAGAAACGCTCCTCCTCAGGAACCCCAGAAGGGCCCCCCCCATTGAATGTACAAAACTGGGGATGAAAACCATATGCCCCAAAAAACGGGGACTTACCAGTGGACTCGCTCCGCCTGTTGTTAAGAGCGAACTCTGCCAGAGGCAAGAAAGAAGACCAGTCCTCCTGGTTCTCTGAGACAAAACACCGAAGATAAGTCTCTAGGCTTTGATTCAGACGCTCTGTCTGACCATTGGTCTGCGGATGAAAAGCCGAGGAAAATGACAATTGCATCCCCCGACGTAAACAAAATGCCCTCCAAAACTTGGACACAAACTGAGACCCCCTATCTGACACCACATCAGAAGGCAACCCATGAAGTCTCACAATCTCCCCAATGAACACCTGCGCCAGAGTTTTAGCATTAGGGAGGGCAGGAAGAGCAATGAAATGTGCCATCTTACTGAACCTGTCAACAACCACCAGTATGACAGTCTTCCCTGACGACTGAGGAAGGTCCGTGATGAAGTCCATAGACAAATGAGTCCATGGACGCTCCGGAAGTTTCAAGGGTAAGAGGGTCCCAGACGGACGGGTATGAGGGGTCTTAGAGCGAGCACAAACCCCACAGGACGCGACAAAAGTTAAAACATCTTTATTAACGTTAGGCCACCAAAACCGGCGAGAAAGGAGATCTAAAGTAGCCTTACTCCCTGGATGTCCTGCTAAAGCAGAATTATGATGTGCCTCAATAACCTTTTGTCTCAACTGATTTGGGACAAACAGTCTCCCTGGAGGTCCTGCAGGGCGTCCCCCTGAGCCTCTAACACCTCCTCCTCAAGCTCAGAACATACAGCCGACACTACCACCCCCTCCTGAAGGATAGGAATCGGGTCATCCATTTTCCCGGCCCCTGGGAAACTGCGAGACAAGGCATCCGCCTTAACATTCTTAGATCCAGGGCGATAAGTGACAACAAAATTAAACCTGGTAAAAAACAACGACCATCGAGCTTGTCTGGAATTCAGACGCTTAGCAGATTCCAAATACAGCAGGTTCTTGTGATCAGTAATGACGGTGACCGGGTGGACTGCCCCCTCCAAAAAGTGACGCCATTCTTCAAAAGCCAACTTAATGGCCAAAAGTTCCCTATTGCCGATATCATAATTCCTTTCGGCGGACGACAATTTTTTAGAAAAGAAAGCGCACGGATGCCATTTACCAGGGGACGGACCCTGGGACAATATTGCACCCACCCCTACGTCAGACGCGTCCACCTCCACAACGAACGGCTGTGATGCATCTGGTTGGATGAGAACGGGTGCCGAAGCAAAACATTTTTTCAAAGAGGAAAAAGCTTGGCAAGCTTTGTCCGACCATTTAGAAAAATCCGTCCCTTTTCTTGTCATGTCAGTGAGAGGTTTGACAACAGATGAGAAATTACAAATAAATTTCCGGTAGTAGTTAGCAAACCCCAGAAAACGCTGCAGAGCCTTAAGATCCTCTGGCTGATCCCATTCAAGCACTGCTCTCACCTTTTCAGGGTCCATACGGAAACCGGAGGCTGACACCAAGAAACCCAAAAACTGAAGTTCCTGTACGGCGAATACACACTTTTCCAGTTTGGCGTATAGTTTATTGTCTCGCAAGATCTGCAACACCTGTCTCACATGCTCCTGGTGAGACACAAGATCTGGTGAGTAAATTAAAATGTCATCCAAATATACGACCACAAACAGCCCCACCAGATGACGAAAAATGTCATTAACAAAATGTTGGAATACTGCTGGTGCAGTAGTCAGACCAAAAGGCATGACAAGGTTCTCATAATGTCCCTCCGGCGTGTTAAACGCCGTTTTCCACTCATCCCCCTCTTTTATCCTAATCAGATTATACGCCCCCCTGAGATCCAATTTAGAGAACCATTTGGCGCCAACAATTTGATTGAAGAGATCAGGAATCAGAGGGAGTGGATACGGATCTCGAACAGTAATCCGATTAAGTTCGCGGAAATCCAAGCAAGGGCGTAGGCCTCCATCTTTTTTCTTCACAAAGAAGAACCCCGCGGCCACTGGGGAAGATGAAGGTCTAATATGCCCTTTGGCCAGACTTTCCGAAATATAATCTTTCATAGCCTGCCTCTCAGGACCAGAAAGATTATATAACCTAGCTTTAGGTAACTTAGCATCAGGAAGTAAATTAATAGAGCAGTCATACACGCGATGAGGAGGCAACTCCTGACACCCCTCCTCAGAGAACACATCCCCAAAGTCCTCCAAAAAAGGAGGCAAAGTACTAGGCACGACCGCACTGATGACTGTGTTCATGC
This sequence comes from Oophaga sylvatica, assembly GCA_033576555.1. Lineage (NCBI taxonomy): Eukaryota > Metazoa > Chordata > Amphibia > Anura > Dendrobatidae > Oophaga > Oophaga sylvatica. Next base: position 92,517,512 of record JARQOD010000006.1, read on the forward strand.
AGTTACTTTTGCAAAACTCCCCCCATTGGCTTATATCTCTGGACTGCCAATTAATCACAGGGTTATGTTTAACCAAAAAAGGAAGTCCCAACACAATAGGAGTAGGTAGACCCTCCAACACATAACAAGATAATAGTTCCCTATGTATTGCCCCTACCCGAAGGTCAATGTTATGAACCTCATGAACAAAGCTACCTTGGCCGAGAGGCCTGGCGTCAATGGAGAATATAGGGATCGGTTTGACCAATACACTCAGGTGCATACCTTGAGCCTGAGCAAACTGAGCGTCAACCAGATTAGCCCCGGACCCACTATCAAGAAGAACAGAAAATCTCTCCACTCTCGTACCAACCACCACCTCCACTGGTACAAGGAACTGAGAAGAACTAGCGGACTAAATACATACTCCCAGGTTGTCGTCCACCACACAACCTGGGATTAACAGTTTTCCGGCGACTTTTTGCTCAACAAGGCACGGGATGGACATCCCCCAACAAAATGTCCCTCTTTCCCGCAGAAGAAACACCTTCTAGTCCTGCGGCGTACCGCCAATCCCCTCCTACGAAATGATGTCCCTCCCAACTGCATAGGCTCCTCCGAACAGACAAGGGGAACCTCAACATAAGGGACTTTAGTAGTAGGTGGAGTAACAACAGGGGGCGGAGTTGCCTCGCACCTCTCCCGGAGCCGTCTATCAGTACGGATAGCTAGGGCCATAGCAGCCTCCAGTGATGGAGGAGAATCATACTGAGCCAAAACGTCCTTTAATTTGTCAGAAAGCCCATGACAAAACTGGCTCCTAAGAGCTGGGTCATTCCACTGAGTATCTGTGGCCCATCTACGGAACTCAGAAGCAAATTCCTCCGCCGGACAATCTCCCTGCTGTATCTTACGTAATTTTGTCTCAGCAAGAGAGACCCGATCTGGGTCATCATATACCAAACCCAGGGCAGTAAAAAATCGATCTACTGACTGTAGAGCCGGGGATCCCGGAGGAAGGGAGAAGGCCCAGGATTGAGGGTCCCCTTGTAGGAGCGAGATAACAATTCCCACTCTCTGCTCTTCACTCCCTGATGATCGGGGCCGAAGCCGAAAATACAATTTACATGCTTCCCTGAAGGTAAAAAATTTGTCTCGCCCACCAGTGAACCTGTCCGGGAGAGCTACTTTAGGTTCAAATCTGGTTTTCTCCCGAGGGAGACAAAACTTTGGACTTAATGTCCGTCAGCTCCATGGATAATCCCTGCAACTGCAGAGCCAGCTGGGCTACTGGATCCATGGCAACTGGGAATAATTTTATGGGCCAGTGAAAATGTCACGCGGTCTTATGATATGTGTACGATGTCAGTAAACTATTCTTAAAAGAACAACACTCTATACAACATATAGATTAGCAACATCAGCATGTAAATATAGAATAGATTTACCTGACACGATATCCGTAGAACTCAGGGTTAATCTTGAGGACTTGATACACTGTCACAGGAAAGAGGAGGACCGGGGGTCTAACCTGACCCTAAACTGGGGTCCTAACTAATCCCTCACCTTGGAGGTACTGATAATGGTTCAGAGGTCCAAGTCTCCAGCCTAACCCTGTCTCCTATCAGTCCCTGAACCCTGTAATCAGTCCTAAGAAGGATTCTGATTACCACCAAAGGGATATGGGCTGATCTCTGCTAAATACACAGATTAGACATATAAGACAGACTGGAGAAAACACAGACTTGCATACACACTCAAACACAGAAGGAACATAAATGATCTGGGATATTAAACTCTAAGCAAGGTGAGCTTAAAACAACTAAGGAGCTCTTTAACTTAAGTCTATACAGATACAATCCTATCTGTGGTCTGCATGAAGAATTTCACTGGCAACTCCCAAACAGACAACCAGAGATTTAAAGGAAACCAATCAACAAATAATTAATTGCAGCCGGGAGAAACTGCACCCAGTCCCAGAACTGAGCACAGATAGAATTAACTCCCTAACTGCCAAACACAAAGAAACAGCAACTCAGCTGTGAGAAGTCAGAATGTGCAACCGCGACGATCTTCGTGGCGATGCACACATGACATCCACACGGCCAGACAACTGTGCAAGCTCCATTGAGAGAGGAAAAAAAATCCTCCTCAGCACACAGAGAAAAAGAGGGAAAAAATGCCACAAACAGGAAAAAAAAAATCTCTGACAACTCTGACAACTTTTTTTTTCTTTCCACACTATTTTTCCCTCCTGTGAGTACCATATAATTTTCAGTTTGGCCGGTGATACTGTTATGTTTAGGTAGCTGAGGAGAAAAAGCAAAAACGGCAATACACCAGAGAGGCTGGAACCTATTGGATTGCAGTAACCTGAACTAACCACACAACTAGAGGTAGCCGTGGAGCGTTCCTACGTTGATCCTAGACGCCTCGTCACAGCCTGAGAGATAACTACACCTAAAGGCAGAAAGAGGAAAGCTATCTGCCCTGGAGCAGATCCCCAAAGAAAATAGGAAGCCCCCAAACATGTAATGGCGGTTAGACAAGAAGAAGCACGGACACAGACAGAAAATAGAATGAGCAAACGCTGGGGCCCAATCTGTCTAGACAGAAAAGTACAGGAAAGGATTCTTACTGCAATCCAAAAAAAACCCTAAAAAATACCAACTCTTCTGATTGCAATGTGTGGCCCAGCTGCGCTTGGTACACATGTTCCCAGGAGTATGCACAGAAAGGTAATTACAAAAACCTGATATTCATTCACACTCACACTTCCCTATAGTGCCACTAGAGGGAACCTTAGACTATTTAAGGGTGTGGGAGACGTAGCAGTAGTGAGATGAGATCTGTCTCAGTCTTAGATCAGTGTCTGTGGAGTCTTGGTGTGATTCAGGAGTGAGTCATACTAGCCAGACAGACGGAGATTTCCTGTCAGATGAGACAGAGGACGAAAGATTGCAAACTGTTATCTCAGAACATCCTGACTGTTAGTACCTTATGAATGTGGAAAGTGACTCTCGAAGCGGGCTTGTATTCAGTCTGACGGAAGGTCCTGAAAGCTGCTTTGGACAGAGTTTATGAAGGAAAAGAAGGAAGGGGACTACAGTTATTACAACAACGAGTCGACTGAGAAACGGTCAGTGAGCTGTGGAAGGAAGGAAGCTGACGACTACACCTACTGCTACCCATGCTTATGTTAAGGGTGAGAGTAGGGCGACGGGCGAGTGGTGACCAAAGGAAAGAGTGACTGAGGCGTTACAGCAACAATTGCTGCCTCCACTCTGCTTAACCGGAAGCCGGGTCCGAAGCCTTGCTAGAACCTTCACGGCTAGTAGGAGAAAACCGGAATCCTTGCTGGACTTCAAGTCGCAGAGGGGCCCTATAGTGCTGATACGTAACCGGGGTCAGGGAGAACAGGAGTCTAGCGGGACGCTGCATATAAAGACTTAGTTCTTGCCAAAAGAAGGCTCCACCACAATGTCGGCCGGGCATATTTGTTCTGTACAGAGTTGAACTTTGCTTCATGCAGGTTGGAAACTCACACACATTAAAGAGAAAGGAAGCCTTAAACCTACTCAGTGATTACCTGGATGTGCAACCTCCACCCTGAGCAGCTTCCCGGGACATACCTGCAACCATCACCAGTAAAGGTATGGAAAGAGACTGATTTGTGTGTGAATGCCTTATTGCCTGCACCCTGCACCGCCATATACTTAGAGGGACCAGTCTCCCCTGTGGGAGACTTAACATCTTGCTGCCAGTAACCATCCCCTCAGAAGATTAACCCTGCAGCGCTGGTCACCTTGATCAGAAACCACAGGTGGCGTCACGAACAATTACTAAAATCCCCTGTAAATATCCCCCTTTGTATGAGCACCCAGGGCAACGGACCGAGCTGTGCTACTTGTGACGTTCCCCATAGACTTCAACGGGCTCGGTGCCGAGTACCCCATAACCCTGGTGTTGTGCGACTCATCTACAACACCTGAGATCACACGATCTCCACCACCTAAATCAGATCTCTGGTGTAACAAAACTAAGCCGCAGCCACTGAAAAAACAGGAAAAAGCAAATGATCAAATAATAATATAATAATCTTTATTTTTATATAGCGCTAACATATTCCGCAGCGCTTTACAGTTTGCACACATTATCGTCGCTGTCCCCGATGGGGCTCACATTCTAGATTCCCTATCAGTATGTTTTTGGAGTGTGGGAGGAAACCGGAGTACCCGGAGGAAACCCACGCAAACACGGGGAGAACATACAAACTCCTTGCAGATGTTGTCCTAGGTGGGATTTGAACCCAGGACTCCAGCGCTGCAAGGATGCAGTGCTATCCACTGAGCCACCGTGCTGCCCTAGAATAACAGTGGCTACAGATAAACTGAGAGGAGCACAGGACCCAGGAGGGGACCCGGCTGACCTCCACAAAAGTGCAGAGAACTATGCAAAAAGCAAGCACAAAAATAAAAGAAAATATCTTATCTGAAAGCAGAAGATGCAGGCAAGACTCAGCAAACTTCAAAATGAACCAGGAACCACAATTGAAACAAGAACAATTGATCACCGGCAACCATCATGGGAGGGAACCTCCCTTATATCAGACCAGTCAGTGATCCCAGATTGCCATTCCTCGCTGAAAGGTTCAGTACTGTCTGTAACCACCAGAGGGAGCCTCTGCTCAGAAACCATCTCTAGCACATTCATAACACTGCAGGCTGCAGACTTCAGACTCACTGCCTGACTAACTGCTCTTTCCTGTCTTCACCCTTCTTTTGTATGCCTATCCGGCTGCCTCTGGTGGTCTTAGAGGATGGGTGAAGGTGTGTGGATGCATTAGGACCTCTAGTGGTTAAATCTTTTAGTTCACTCTTCCAGGAGATGTGGGAATCCTAGCACAGGTGGGGCTCCACACCAGCAGCACTGAAGACTCTTTCTGATTGCACACTACCAGCAGGGCAAGCGAGCTCCTGTAAGGCATGTTGTGCCAATTCAGGCCAGTGGTCCAGTTTACAGGCCCAGTATTTAAAAGGGAATGATCTGTGAGTGAGAACATCGATAGGGGAGGAGAGGTAATTTTGAACCATAGTTGACAACTGCTGTCTCCTGTCTGTTGCAATCGATTCAGTATTAACAGTCGTGTGAGTGGTACCCAAGAAATCAGTCAACAAGGTCATGAAACCCCTCTTTCCAACGCCACTTTGGCTGTATGCACCACGAACACCTCTTCCATATTGCCCAGTACGGCTCATGGTAGAACCTGCACTGCTGCTGTTTGCTGGGAATGCCTCTACAAACGGTTTACCAGAGTTACTTGTTTGTTCGCCAATATTAGCTCTAGGTTCTCCTGTGGCATGATGTTCTGTAATTTGCCTTTATAACGTGGATCAAGGATGCTGGCCAACCAGTAGTCGTCATCCTTCATAATTTTGGCAATTTGGGGGTCCCTTTTTAGGATCCGCAAGACATAATCACACATGTAGGCCAATGTTCCAGGTGTCAATGATGCACTGCCAGTGGAGGGTGGAGGAGCACTTTCTGCCAAATCCACATCCCTCCAGTCACGCACAAACCCTGTACCTGACCTTGGCAAGCCAACATTTTCTCTTGCCCCCTGAGAAGCATCCTCCTCTCCAAAATAATCATCCCCCTCATCCTCCTCCTCTTCCTCTTCTTCCTCCACCTCGTCCAGGACAGTTCCCTGAGCAGAGAATGGCTGACTGTCATCAAGGTTTCCCTCCTCCTCCTCCTCTTATTCCTCCACTGCAGATGCCCGATCCTTAATGTGCGTCAAAGTTTGCATGAGCAGACGCATAAGTGTGATGGTCATGCTTATGATGGCGTCGTCTGCGCTTACCAGCCGTGTGCATTCCTCAAAACACTGAAGGACTTTACAGAGGTCTTTCAGCTTTGACCATTGCACACCCGACAACTCGATGTCTGCCCTCAAACTGCCTGCCCGTGTATCTTCCCACAAATGCATTACAGCCTGCCTCTGTTCGCACAGCCTCTCAACCATGTGTATGGTGGAGTTCCACCTTGTTGCAACGTCTATGATTAGGTATTGCTTGAGGAGGTGGAACGATCGCTGCAGCCTCTGCATACAACTGGAGTCTACGGGCGAGCGACGGATGTGCGAGCACAGTCTTCGCACCTTATGGAGCAGGGCTGTTAACTCCGGATAATTATTTATGAAGCACTGCACCACCAGGTTCAAGGTGTGAGTCAGGCAAGGTATGTGTCTGAGTTTTGCCAGGGCTATGGCCGTCACAAAATTACATCCGTTATCACTGACTACCTTGCCTAGCTCAAGGTGTAGACTACCCAGCCATGACTCAGTTTCTCGCTGCAAGTAGTCGGCCAGTACCTCCGCGGTGTGTCTGTTGTCATCCAAAGACATCATCTTTAAAACAGCCTACTGACACTTACCACTAGCTGTTCGATAGCGGAACACCTCGTGTGCAACACTGGCAGCTGCGGATGGAGTGCTCGTGCGACTGCGCTCTGTCGTCGAGCTTTCGCTTCTGGAGTAGGAGGACGTTCGAACGCCTAAAGCCAACTGTTGCCTATACCGTGGGCTAGGCAGCACTGTCCCACTGTCGGTGTCCCCTGTGGACCCTGCATCCACCACATTAACCTAGTGCGCAGTGATGGACACGTAACGGCCCTAGCCATGCCTACTGGCCCATGCATCTGTTGTGAGGTGCACCTTTCCACTCACTGATTGTTTGAGTGCATGGACAATGCGGTCTTTCGCATGCAGGTGGAGGGCAGGGATGGCTTTTCTAGAAAGGAAGTGCCGACTGGGTAAGTCATAGCATGGGACAGCGTAGGCCATGAGCTCTCGGAACATTGCGCTTTCAACCAAACGGAAGGGCATCATCTCTAATGAGATCAGTTTGGCAAAGTAGGCGTTCAAAGCCAGTGTACGCGGATGAGAGGATGAGTACTTTCTTGTCCTACTCAGAGTGTCTGCTAGGGTGAGCTGGACTTGAGAGCTGCATATGGTGGAACTAGCGGTGGACATGGTGGACTGAGAGGGGGTTGGTGATGGTGGGTGGTGATGGCCTAGATTCAGTCTTTGGTTGCAAAAACATTGTGATTTCCTGACTGCTTTGGCCTTGCGACAACACCTCAACATTTCTTGTTGGTGGTGTGCTAACCGGTGGGCTTACAGTGGGGGAAGCGATGTAGCATTGCTGGCTACCGTCAGTCGGAGCAGGTGCAAGTGTGCTACCTGAGGTTTTGTAGTCTGTCCATGCTTGCAAGTGCATGGTGTCTAAATGTCTAAGCATGCAACTGGTATTCAAATTTCGGAGATTTTTCCCTCGGCTAAAGGTCCTTCCGCACTTCTTACAGATAACCTTTGCCTCATCAATAGGATTTTGGTCAAAAAAGTGCAACACTGCACTCTTCCTACTTTGGGATAAATTTTCAAGGCTTGCACCCTGTGCTAATTTGACAGTCTGGCCAAACACGGATGTGTGAACAGTACCATAGAGTACATTTTGTATCCGTGAAAAACATGGAACTCGGATATCTGAATGAGGCTTAAGGCGGAGTTCACACGAGTATATAAAAAACTGTCAGTTTTTCATCCATAAAAGAGCAGTCTATTTTTCATTCATATTGTCATTCTTATGTAATCAGTGTGTCAGTTTTTACAGCCCTCTGAAATCCATTTTATTTATCAACAAATGAAAAAATAAAAGGCCCAACACTATTTCCTATATTAACCCCTTACCTATGTAGGACGTACTGGTGATGATCCCCATGCCTATCATTACGACCCTCTTGTGCTGATGCTCTGCTGTGTATAGCACAAGAGATCAGATTATCGCAGCTTCAAGTCCCCTAAGGGGACTATTAAATACAGTTAGAAGTAAAAAATATGAAAAAAACATATCCCGAAAAATGAAAACGTTATGGCGATACAAGAATTTTTTTTCTTATGAATTTTAAATTTTTTTTTTTTCCCCATTAAAAAAAAATAAAACTATGCATGTTTGGTATCTACGTACATGTACTGACATGGGAAATCATATTGCTTGGTCAATGTTACCATATAACGAACCTGGTAAATAAAATACACCAAAAACTATTGCCCTTGCACTTGAACTTGCACTTTTTTTTTGCAATTTGAACACACTTGGAATTTTGTTCCCGCTTTCCAGTGCAACATGTGATAAAATTAATGGTGTCATTCAAAAACAAGCTCCCACATGGCTATATTGACAGAAAAGTAAAAAAGGTTTTGGGTCTTGGAAGGAGAAGAAAGAACAAAATCGGAAAATGGTCATGGCGTGAATGGGTTAGTAATTGCATTGGATCTGTAAAAAACAGATGCCATGCAGATGGTGTCCATCTGACATCCAATTTTTTTTAATGTACCCATTGAATGTAATGGCCAAGTTCGGCTCGGAGAACAATCTATTGCATACTGCAATTTTTTTTTTTTTTTTTTTAACGTGGAAAATTGGTTCATGTAAACTACACCATTGATTTGCATTGGTTTGTGTGTATACGCATTGTATATGGACAGCTCATGCATATATAACACGTCTGTCTTATTAAACCCTAAGGCAAAACCACAAAAATGAACTCAGAGTTGCTTCAAAATGAATAGAATAGGGATTTTCTACTACTATATTATTGATCGCTGGAAAGGTCATCGGTATCAAATCAACAGGGTGGGGAGTGTTCTTACCAGTTGCAGCAATGGCTGGATGTACAGTAAGCAGTAACAAGTAATTTGATTACATACAGAGCAACAGACATCTACTAACTACAGCTTATGGCCAATTCCTGTGTAAATAGTGGCCAACAAAATTGACTTTGATCCAAGTGGGCTCAGCTACTTTCCTGTCAGTCAAATGGATAAACACTAATTTAGCTTATTCAAAGCCCTCAACCCAACAAATTAGATAAAAGCTGTACAAAATGGACGATTTTGATGATTGTTCATCATGAGGTTTTTGTTCACTAACGTTCAAGCATGAATCGATTTTATAAATGTCAGACGTTCAAAATATCGATCTGGCATGTTGGATATTTCCGTATGAGTATTGTCAAAAATATAACATGTATTTGTTGATTGTTCAAGAAAGGAAACATCTCTTAAATTTAGCTGCACTTTTGGAGGGGTCGGTTTGACCCTACGAACAGTTATACGTGTTAAAAGTTATAGCCCTTATACCCTTTCTATGAACGTTCATATCCATCGACTTAAAGGGAATCTGTCACCCCATTTTTCGACCATCAGCTGTAGCCACCGCCATCAGGGGCTTACCTACAGCATTCTGTAATGCTGTAGATAAGCCCCCGATGTCACCTGAAAGAGAAGAAAAACGAGTTATATTATACTCACCCAGGGATGGTCCGCCGTCCGGTCCGGCACCTCCCATCTTCTAGCGAAGCCCTCCTGTTCTTAACTTCGCGACGCAACTCCAGCGCAGGCGCACTGCTCTGCCCTGGTGAGGGCAGAGCAGATACTGCAGTGCACAGGCGCCGGACCTCTCTGACCTTTCCCGGTGCCTGCGCACTGCAGTACTCTGTTCTGCCCTCACCAGGGCAGAGCAGTGCGCCGGAGCCGGAGCCGCAGTGGGAAGCTAAGAAGAGGAGGGCTTCGCTAGAAGATGGGAGGCGCTGGACCGGACCGCGACGCCCATCGGACCAGACCGGACGGCGGACCGCCCCTGGGTGAGTATAATATAACTAGTTTTTCTTCTCTTTCAGGTGACATCGGGGCTTATCTACAGTATTACAGAATGCTGTAGATAAGCCCCTAATGGCGGTGGCTACAGCTGATGGTCGAATAATGGGGTGACAGATTCCCTTTAAAAAAGTTCTATACAACTGTGTTTTATTTTTATCATATAAAACATTTTATCAGTGAAAATATAAAGCATTAGGCCAGAGTCACATTAGCGAGCAATACGGAAGAGTGCTATGCTAGAAAAAATCACATTGCACTTGGACCAATGTTAATCTATGGGGCAGCTCCCATCAGTCGATTTTTTTCTCGGCCGTATTACACAGGCTGAGAAAATCGCAGCATGCGTATTATGCCTGTAATACGCCAATGCAAGTCTATGGGGGCGAGAAAAATACGGATTACACACGGACCACACTTGCGAGAAACACGCACCAGTGTCCTTTAGAAAAGCCGTCAATTCAGTGCGGTATACTGTAAAATCACACTGACAGGTTTAATAAAGAATCAAATAGATATATACACATAGAATACATAAATATATATATATATATGTCATTCAGACACATATGTGTATATATTTATAGTTCATAGAGTTCTACATAGCATAATAGCCGCTAAATCAATTGCCGGCTTCAGTAAAATCATTACAGAACCCGACATGATATGACACATGGTTTACACATAGTAAACCATGTCATATCAAAACGATCTATATATGTCAGTGTTTAATAAATTTATTACTTTGTGTTAGGAAAAATTTGGAACTCTAAGGGTTAAATTGAAGGCTATAATCGCGGAAAAAAATTGCGTGGGCTCCCGCGATATTTTCTCCGCCAGAGAGAGCAAGCCAGTGACTGAGGACAGATATTAATAGCCTAGAGAGGGACCATGGTTTTTGGGCCCCTCCTGGCTACAAACATCTGGCCCCAGCCACCACAGAAAAGGCCCATCTATAAGATGGGCCTTTTCTGGCACTTAGCCTCTCTATTCCCATTGCCTTTAGTGGTGGCTCATGGGTTAATAAGGGGTTAATGTCACCTTGCTATTGAACGGTGACATTAATCCGGGTTAACAATGGAGAGGTGTCAATAGCACAACTATGACCATTATTAATCCTATAGTAGTAAAGGGTTAAAAAAGACACATACATTAGTTAAAAATTCTTTTAATGAAATAATTACACAAAGTTTTTGAATACATTTATTATCCTGCCAATCCAACTGAATTCCGTGTTCTCCTGTAAGCAAAAAATAAATAAAAAAGCAACAATATCCATACCTCTCCGCTGTTCAGTCAGTTCCCCCGCTGCAATATATCACAATGGGTTAACTAGTTTACAACAGAGACAGATGCTAATGCTACCGACCTGGCTGTAAGCCACTGCAGAATGAATGAGATCATGTCTGCGCAGGATGAACTGATTAGCGTGGGAAAATGATCAGAAACATGAAACGTTTGTGCAATTCTGGTTCGTGAAAAACGGACCGTATTTTTATACGTTGTGTGTGACTCCAGCCTTAAGTTTATTTACAATGTGTTGAACACTCGACTTTGGTTAGAACATCAAAATATTTTTTGGAATGAAATATTAAAAGGAACCTGAGATCTAAGGGGTAACGTTTCTTCTTGTGCAATATGACAAGCCAGGCCTGGCATGTCAGAGTGAGGAGACTTATACTCCGTGCATGCTCCTCTGGGAAAATAAATGTGCAAATTGCCTCTTCAACAAAGTGTTGTTCCTTGACAGATTGGTGGCAGTGGTGGGATATTTGTGTGATCTCTCGGCTGTTATCCATGACAGATTTCTGGCAGCGTTGGGATCTGTGTGTCCCTGACAAATTGGCACCTAGACCACCGCTGCTGGTAGGACATTAACTTTATTCCTCTCAGTAGCGTTCGGGTTTCAGTCACGGGCGTGGCACTGGCACGGGTTCAGTCACCGCTCTGTATATAGAGAGTGGCTGCTGTCAGTCAGTGCCGGGGCACTCACTATACATAGAGAGGTGACTGAACCTGCGCCACCCACGTGACTGAAACCCAAATGCCACCGGGAGGAAAAAAGTTAATTTCCTACTGGCAGCATGTGTTTAAGTGCTGACACCAGGCAGGTTCAGAACACTATTAACCTGCAAATTGACCCCATATCTTTTCAAGTGACAAGTTCCCTTTAAAGCACCACTCCAGTGTTTGCCGGGCGATCCGGTCACTTCTCAATGTAAATCTATGAGACCTAGAACAAGGTTCTCATACTCTTGCATTGAGAACTTGTGGTTGTTACCTCTGACTTCCTGTCAGGAGTTGCGGTCACAAATGCGCTGAGGAGCGGGAGGACTCTGGGGGCCACCAGACGGTGAGTATATCCATATTTTTTATTTTTAATTCTATTTTTTACACGAATATGGTACTCAGGGCCTGAAGGAGAGTTCCTCTCCTCCAGACCCTGGGTACCATCCTCACATGAGGCGCTCACTTGACGCATGGTGGGCATAGCCACATGCGTAAAGTGAGCGTTTCAATGCAATCCTATGGTGGCGTAATCACCGCGATTACGCCAAAAGAATGGACATGCTGCTTATTTTTACACGAAGCGATTACGCTCCGCAAAAATACGCAGCATGTGTACAGCAATGCGTAATCCCATTGCATGGGATGCGTTTTGTACCCGTTTTTTAAGCGATTACGCCACGTAAAAACGCGACAAAAACGCTTAAAAAAAACGCAACGTGTGCACATAACCTTACTGTGTAGTGAGCAGTGAATGAAGTCGCCCCCCGCCGCACTTCTATGACTGAAAGCTGGAAGCTGCCAGAGGAATAAAGTTCAGCAGAGCTTTCAGTGCACTAGTGACAGGGCTTCAGAACGATATTATCTTGCAGATAAACCCCATATCTGCTGGTTAATAGCATTTCGGGACATGACAGGTTCCCTTTAATTGAAGGATTTTAGAGAAATATTATCGCTTTAGGATTTACAGCCATCACATCTTGATGACCTTGTACACATTCTTGCTACTAATCTGCAGAGGTAAAAATGATGCAAATCTTGTCACTGTCCTTATATTTCTAATGTATATATCACAAGATAAAGGACACAATGAAGTGTAATAAACCATTTCCTTTTTACACTTGTTTTGAATAATGTAAACGTATAGTGACAGGTTTATGGACTAATTTGTTGGTATTTATAGCAGAAAAATAACTGCCGTTGATTATAATTTTCCATTTCAGTGATTTCGGTAATAAGAAATGAAGGTGGCATCTGCTTGGTGGTAATGTTAAGCCATAGTTAGCAGATAACCGCTGAGAGAAATTACATTGTGAGTCTATGAGAATCATAAAATGATTCCCTGAATTACGGAGAATGTAGATAAGTGGTCTTTTGCATTTTAGCTAAAGAACCACATTATAGGAAATCTGTCAGAAGCTTTTTGTTATGTTATCTGACTGAATCATGATGTAGGAGCAGAGACCCTGATTACTATGATTACAGCGATGTATCACTTGGTTTCACACTAGCGTATGGCTGCGCTGCGGACTTTCTCCGTGAAGCTCCGCCCACCGCCGCACCTCCTCCGGTCAGCTCAGCCTATATCTGCAAGCGGCCTGCATGCAGCCTGAGCACCTATATTTAACATTAGGTATGCAGGCCGTGAAGATTTATGCGGATGCCGCCACAAGCGTAATTTTGACGGTGTGGCGACCTGCACCAAACGCAACATGTTGCATTTTGTTGCGGTCGCCGCACCGTCAAATTGAAGGACCAGAGGAGGTGCGACGGTGGGCAGAGCTTCACGGAGGAAGTCCGCAGCCCTCCGCAGCGCAGCCATACGCTAGTGTGAAACTAGCCTTAGTTTACTGGATACAGCAGCTGTGATAAAATTTCAATTTTCTCTGTTGCAGATATTGCAGTGCTGAGAATGCTGAGCCCTGTATAACCCCACCCACACCACTGATTGGCCCCTTTCTGTGTACACTGTATATTGACAAAAAGCTGCTAATCAGTGGTTGGGGGCAGGGCTGCAGTTGACTAGGAGTGACAAGACACCTAGTACAAGGGACAAGACATCTTATAGACGCCTATCCATTACTAACCTGTGGGCTTGAAAATATAAAGGTGACATCGACCCCACAAATATGAACCCCATTTGCCACAGGGCAAGTGGAAAGAACCAGGCAAAGTGCCTTTTCTGGGGTGGTTGCAAGCTGCTATTTTTAGGCTGGGAAGGGCTAATATCTATGGCCCCTTCCAAGCCTGAGAATACCAGCCCCCAGCTGTCTTAGCATTGCTGATTATGAAAAATGGGCGGGACCCATACCATTTTATTTAATTATTTATTTAAATATTTTTTTTCTAAAAATGGCGTGAGGGCCCCTCTATTTTTGATAACCAGCCATGATAAAGCTGACAGCTGACGGTTGCAGCCCACAGCTGTCAGTTTTGTCATGCTGGTTATCAAAAATTGAAAGACTCAACATAATTTTTTTATTATTTATTTATAGCTCAGGCTGATGAATAATCCCATCAATTGCGCCTGATCTTGCTGTTATCATCGGCAGCAGGCATAGGCTGATGGGAGTAGTGCTCTCTCATCAGTCGACGCCTCTGTGACCGGAGGTAAACGTTTTATCTCTGGTCGAGACTGCTGACTCACGTTGTCATCTGACACTGTAGGAACCACAGCTCTGTGACTGGCAGTAATAATCTTACTGGTGATCAGAGGCAATGTTTGCTGCACTGTCACGCAGATATACCAAAAAAGTCCTAATATTGTGCAAATAGGCACTTCCAATCAATTATTAATCACAAAAAGGGTATATATAAACTACATATAACCCAAAAAAATAGGAAGAGATCCCAATAATTACAAACGTATAAAGTTTATTGAATATATACAATTAGTAACATGAATAACAAAACTAGAAATCTATAATCAAAACACCCATAAAAGGGATAGCACATGGATACAGTATATACTGCATGAACTAATTACCCACATCAGCCTCGCATGGTATAAATATAGTGATACCAAGAAGAATTTCATTAAATAAATACCTTACCATGGAGTGCCGTGATATTGTGGTAAAAATATGCAGCGCTGCAACCAGCGTTCTCCCCCTCACCCCGACGCGCGTTTCGCGTTTCCCGCTTCTTCTTAGATTTCTAGTTTTGTTATTCATGTTACTAATTGTATATATTCAATAAACTTTATACGTTTGTAATTATTGGGATCTCTTCCTATTTTTTTGGGTTATATGTAGTTTATATATACCCTTTTTGTGATTAATAACTGTCACGCAGATGACAACATGGCAAACAGATGTTAGGGCCCCCTATTCATCTGAATCTGGTTCGGACACTGTTCTGGTACCCGAACCAAACTTTTTTTAAATGCCGGACCCAAACATCCAGGGGTTTGCCTATCACTACTTCTGTTAAGACCTTCAAAGTCATGACCCTTTATACTAAAACTAGGCCCCCTTGTGAGACAAAGCGCAGACAATATTTAAGGCACATATCAACTTTTATGCAAGTCATTAAAAAGTAACCGACATTTTAATTTTTATGTCATAAATCAATAGTACACATGAAAATAAACAACTTTGTAATATATTTTATCAGAGAAACCTGCTTCTTTCTCCTGAACTGATCATTCATTCTAAAAATTCTCAATTCCAGGGTAAAATCTATATTTAGCAAAGACAGATTTCTACATTATTGAGGGAGGATATTTTTCCTGCACTCCCTGATACGTCATTGATTTCTGTTTCTTATGTTACACTATACAAGACTTTATAGCTCAGCAGGTGATTTTCTGTAATGGAGACATGTACCTGGCCTTAGTTGTGCTTGGATCCTGAGTCAACTCCACAAATAAGACATCAGCACATATAACCTCTGCGGGCAGGCAGAATACTCATTTGTGGCTTTTTTTTTCTTATCAAATGGTTCTCCAAAGTTTTCTTACAGAAAGCCTGATGTCAAAAGGAATCCATTACTTCCATTGCTATAGCAACTTGGCATCATGGGGAGAATGGACTACACCTACATACATCATCTCTAGAGTTCTCATACAAAGCTCCCTGGAAACTAATGGGAACAGAAAAGTCCTTAAGTAACTTTTCATAATAAGCTGTCATGTTATTCCCTTTGCACTAGAAGTCTTAAGCCCCCGTCTCACACAGCGATCTCGCTAGCGAGATCGGTGCTGAGTCACTAGTTTTGTGACGCAGCAGCGAGCTCACCAGCGATATCGCTGTGTGTGACATTCAGCAACGATCAGCCCCCCTGCTGGGTATCGCTGATCGTCGCTGAAATGACTGGACATTTGTTTGATCGCTGGTCTCCCGCTGACAGGCACGCATCGCTGCGTGTGACAGGCGGGAGACCAGCGATCCGCTGGTAACCAAGGTACACAGCGGGTTTCCAGGCGCGGGGCTGTGCCTAGAAACCCGCTGTGTACCTTGGATACCAGCGCCCTGATGCAGGGAGCTGGTATCCAAGGTACACAGCGGGTTTCCAGGCACCGCGCAGCGCTTGGAAACCCGCTGTGTACCTTGGATACCAGCTCCCTGCATCAGGGCGCTGGTATCCAAGGTACACTGCGGGTAACTAAGCTATGTTACCCGCAGTGTCCTTGTGCTGATCACTGCCCTGAGCTGCCTGTTTGGCAGCTCAGCAGCAATAATATAGCGATACACCAGCGATCCTGACAAGTGCATATCGTTGTCGGGATCGCTGGTGTATCGCTATGTGAGACCCAGCCTTTAGGCTATGTGCGCACGTTGAGTATCTGTTTGCACAAATTTCTGCAAGGTTTACTGCATCTCTTGGCAGGAAAAATGCTGTGGCAAAAACGTGCATTTTTGCCACGTTTCCATGCGTGTTTGTACAGCAATGAAGGTTTTTTTGTGATGTAATTTTATGGTTAAACACCACTTTTTTGATGCTGATGCAGTGGCATCACGGTAATGGGATTAGAGCTTGCTGTCAGCAGCTGTCATTGACACCTAGCCCTAGGCTTAAGGGTAAGCGAGATCGCTAGCGAGATCGCTAGCGAGATCGCACCTGCGTCACCATTTATGACTCAGTAGCGATCTCGTTAGCGACTTTAGCTGTGTGTGACATGTAGCAGCGATGTGGCCCCTGCTGAGATGTCATTGATCGCTCATGAACGTTCTGAGCCGTTTTTTGGTTGTTGGTGTCCCACTGGTGAGCATGAATCGCTGAGTGTGACACCCTTTATGAACGACTTCACCAGCATCGTAGGTGGGACTAGGTTTTCCCAACGACCGCAGAGGTCGTTATACAGATCGCTGATAAGATGTGTTTGGAATCACACAGCTAAGTCGCTAACGAGATCGCAACTGCGATCTCGCTTAGTGTGGCATACCCTTTAGTAATGAAATGGTGTCAACCCGACACCCTCATTACTAAGCTGTTTAAGTAAACACAAACACACACAAACCTACACACACATTGTAACCAGCCTATGTAGGAGTGTTAAGAGAAGGAACGTACATAGGCTGTAACCAAACAGCAACTGTTAGGCTATGTGCACACGTTCGGGAATTGCTGCGGAAATTTCTGCGGCAATCCTGCACCTCCCTGCTGCGGGAAATACGCATTTTATAGGTATTCGTATTCCCGCTAAAAACTAGCGTTTTGCAAGCATAATTAGCTTTCAGAATGCTAGCGTTTTCCAAGCGATGCTACAGATCACTTGGAAAACTGATTGACAGGTTGGTCACATGAGTCAAACAACGTGTTTGACAAGTGTGACCAACTTTTTACTATTGATGCCGCCTATGCCGCATCAATAGTAAAAAGATCTAATGTTAAAAATAAAAAAATCGTGATATTCTCACCTTCCGGCGGCCCCCGCAGCCTTCCTGGTCCTCGCGACACTCCCGGCATCTCCCGGTCCCAGTGATGCATAGCAACAATGACTCCAGATGATGTAGCATCACGCGAGACCGCTACGTCATCTGGGGTGATTCTCGCAATGCATCACTGGGAACGGGAGTTGCCGGGAGCATCGCTGAGGAGCGGGAAAGCTGCGGGGCTGTCGGAAGGTGATGATATCACTATTTATTATTTTAATTATTGTTTTACCAGGGATATGGTACCCAGGGCCTGGAGGAGAGTCTCCTCTCCTCCAGACCCTGGGTACCAACCACACATGAACCGCTTACTTTGCGCATGGTGGGCATAGGCACATGCAGAAAGTAAGCGGTTCAATGCATTCCTTTGGAAAAAGAATGAAGAATGCTTTTTTTTCACGGAAAAAAACTGAGCATGTGCATAAAAATTGCGGAATGCATTCTAATAATAGGATGCTTAATGAATGCGTTTTTAAGTGTTTTTGCAGCGGAAAACCGCTGCAAAAACACTTAAAAACGCGAAAAATCCTGAACGTGTGCACATAGTCTTAATATTAAAGAAAAAAAATTGCGTTGGCTCCCGCATCATTTTAATAACCAGCAGAGAGAAAGCTGAGGGCTGATGTTAATATTCTGGGAAAAGAGCCAATAGCCATAAAGTTTCCAAGCTATTAATATCAGCTCACAGCTGTTTGCTTAGCTGTTATGTTTCGGTAGCTGAGGATGCAGGTAAAAAAGGCAATACACCAGAGAAGTTGGAATCTATGAGATTGCAGTACCCTGACTAACCACCACAACTATAGGCAGCCGTGGAGCGTTCCTACGTTGGTCCTAGACGCCTCGTCACAGCCTGAGAAACTAACTACACCTAAAGATAGAGAGAGGAAAGCTATCTGCCCCGGAGCAGATCCCCAAAGAACATAGAAAGCCCCCAAACATGTAATGGCGGTTAGACAAGATGAAATACTGACACAGACAGAAAATAGTATGAGCAAACGTTGGGGCCAAAACTACCTAAATAGAAAAGGATAGGAAGGGCACTTACTGCAATCCCAAAAAACCCTGAAAAGCACCAACTATACTAATTTCAAAATCACCTGAGATCACATGACCTCTACCACCTAAATTAGTTCTCTGGTGTAACAAAATCAAAACAGCAGCCACTGAAAAACTGGAAAAAGCAAAAGTACAAACATCAGTGGCTGAACTAAACTGAGAGGGCAAAAGCCCCGGAGGGGACCCTGAAGGCCCCCACAGAAGTGCAGGACAAAATGCAAAAATAAAGCACAAAAACAAACAGAAGAAAATGTCTTATCTGTTAGCAGGAGATGCAGACACGACACAGCAGGCTACAAAGGAAACAGGACTCAAGGATTGAGACCAGAACAATTGATCACCGGCAACCCTGATGGGAAGGCGACTCCCTTATATAAGACCAGTCAGTAACACCTGATTCCACTCCTCACAATCTTCACTGGACAGTCCAGTACCGCTTGTAACCACCAAGGGAGCCTCTGCTCAGAACTTATTTCAAGTCCATTCACAACAGTACCCCCCCTTGAGGAGGGGTCACCGAACCCTCACTTGAGCAACCAGGTCGGTCAGGATGAGTTCTATGATACGCACGGATGAGTCTCCCAGCATGGATGTCCGAAGCAAACACCCAAGAATTGTCTTCCTGACCATAACCTCTCCACTTAACCAAATACTGGAGTTTCCGTCTAGAAAAACGAGAATTCAATATTTTCTCAACCACAAACTCCATATTGCCCTCAACCAGAACAGGGTCAGGAGGCAAAGCAGTAGGAACCACTGGCTCAACAAACCTCTTCAACAAGGACTTGTGGAACACGTTATGGATCTTAAATGTCCCTGGAAGAAGCAAACGAAAAGAAACAGGATTAAGAATCTCCATGATCTTATAAGGTCCAATGAACCTAGGCTTAAATTTAGGAGATGCCACTCTCATAGGAATATTTCTTGAGGACAACCAGACCAAGTCCCCCACTTTTAACCGAGGACCATCAGTCCTATGCCGGTTAGCAAACCGCTGGGCCCTCTCCTGAGAGAGGGACAACCTCTCCACTACCTGGTCCCAAATCTGTTGCATACGCTCCACAACTGTCACGCTGTATCACAGATACACATATGATGTCAGTAATCAATACTAAGAGGGACAACATGCAATATAACACATAAATAGGAAATCTCAACATGTACATAAAGTATAGTATTACCTGACATAATATCCGTTGTACTGTGGGTGAATCCTGAAGACGTATAATGCTGTACTCAGGCTGCAGGTGGACCGGGATCTATGCTGACCCTAGACTGGGGACCTGACTAGTCCCTCAACCTGGAGGTACTGTTAATGGTACAGAGGTCCAGGCCGCCAACGTAACCCTGTCTCCTATAAGTCCCTGACAACTGTAATCTAGTCCTCAGAAGGACCCTGATTACCACACAGGGAATAGGCAGGTTACTGCTTAACAAACAGTACAGACAAACGAGACAGACAGGGGACAAAGCAAACACTGTCTTGCATACAACACTTAAACACAGAGGGAACACAAAAGGTCTAGGAGATAAACTATAATCGAGGAGAGGAGAAACCACAAAGGAACTCTTAACTTAAGTCTTCTCATGACCTGATCCAAACTGCTGGTCTGCATGTAAGCTTTCACCGGCATCTAACAAGCAGACTGGCAGGTATATAAAGGAAGCTAATTAGTGCATAATCAAAAGCAGCCGGGGCGAGGCTGGACCTAGTCTTAGCAAAGAGCTAGGTAAAATTAACTCCCTCACTACCAAACACAAAGAAACAGCAACTCAGCTGCGAGAAGTCAGAATGTGTAATCGCGACGATCTTCGTGGCGATACACCCATGACAGTACCCCCCCTTCTACGAGGGGCCTCCGGACCCTCAGGGCCAGGTCTGCCCGGGTAAGTTGTGTGGAAGGTCCGAACCAATCGATCTGCGTTAACATCAGACGCAGGGACCCACGTCCTCTCCTCAGGACCATACCCCTTCCAATGAACCAAGTACTGAAGGGACCGGCGATTCAGACGTGAGTCAATGATCTTCGACACTTGAAATTCTAAGTTACCATTGACCACCACTGGAGGAGGAGGTAGAGGTGACGGTATAACTGGCGCCACGTACCTCTTAAGCAACGATTTGTGGAACACATTGTGGATTTTAAACGTAGGAGGGAGGTCCAGACGAAATGCCACAGGATTAATTATAGAACTGATCCTGTATGGACCGATGAACCTGGGACCCAGTTTCCAGGAGGGAACCTTGAGTTTTATATTCTTGGTAGACAACCATACCAGATCGTTCACACAAAGGTCCGGACCAGACACTCTCCTCCTATCAGCCCACCGTTTGTAACGGTTCTTTTAGCACTCAGATTATTCAGTACTCCTCTCCAAACTGAAGCAAGTGACGACGAGAATCGTTCCTCCTCAGGAACACCAGAAGGGCCCCCCCCCATTGAAAGTACAAAACTGGGGTGAAAACCATATGCCCCAAAAAATGGGGACTTACCAGTGGACTCGCTCCGCCTATTGTTAAGAGCGAACTCTGCCAGAGGCAAGAAAGAAGACCAGTCCTTCTGGTTCTCTGAGACAAAACACCGAAGATATGTCCTAGGCTCTGATTCAGACGCTCTGTCTGACCATTGGTCTGCGGATGAAAAGCCGAGGAAAATGACAATTGCATCCCCGACGTGAACAAAATGCCCTCCAGAATTTGGACACAAACTGAGACCCCCTATCTGACACCACATCAGAAGGCAACCCGTGAAGTCTCACAATCTCCCCAATGAACACCTGCGCCAGAGTTTTAGCATTAGGAAGAGCAGGAAGAGCAATGAAATGTGCCATCTTACTGAACCTGTCAACTACAACTAGAATGACAGTCTTCCCTGACGATGGAGGGAGGTCCGTAATGAAGTCCATAGACAGATGAGTCCATGGACGCTCCGGAATTTTCAAAGGCAAGAGGTGCCCAGACGGACGGGTATGAGGGGTCTTAGAGCGAGCACAAACTCCACAGGACGCGACAAAAGTTATTACCTCTTTATTTAAGTTAGGCCACCAAAACCGGCGAGAAAGGAGATCCACAGTTGCTTTACTCCCTGGGTGTCCTGCTAAAGCAGAATTATGATGTGCCTCGATAACTTTTTGTCTCAACTGATTAGGAACAAACAGTTTACCTGGAGGTCCTACAGGGCGTCCCCCTGAGCCTCCAATACCTCCTCCTCAAGCTCCGAGCATACAGCCGACACTACCACTCCCTCCTGAAGGATAGGAACCGGGTCATCCGTTTTCCCGGCCCCTGGGAAACTACGAGATAAGGCATCAGCCTTAACATTTTTTGACCCAGGACGATAAGTGACGACAAAATTAAACCTGGTAAAAAACAACGACCATCTAGCTTGTCTAGAATTCAGACGCTTTGCAGATTCTAAATACAGCAGGTTCTTGTGATCAGTAATAACGGTGACCGGGTGGACTGCCCCCTCCAAAAAGTGACGCCACTCCTCAAAAGCCAACTTAATGGCCAAGAGTTCCCTATTGCCGACATCATAATTCCTCTCGGCGGGCGACAATTTATTGGAGAAGAAAGCGCACGGACGCCATTTACCAGGGGACGGACCTTGGGATAATACTGCACCCACCCCTACGTCAGACGCGTCTACCTCCACAATGAACGGTTGTGATGCATCTGGTTGAATGAGTATGGGGGCCGAAGCAAAACATTTTTTCAAGGATGAAAATGCTTGACAAGCTTTGTCAGACCACCTAGAAAAATCCGTCCCTTTTTTAGTCATGTCAGTGAGAGGTTTGACAACAGATGAGAAATTACGAATAAATTTCCGGTAGTAGTTAGCAAACCCCAGGAAACGCTGCAGTGCCTTAAGATCCTCTGGCCGATCCCATTCAAGTACTGCTCTCACTTTCTCAGGGTCCATACGGAAACCGGAAGCTGACACCAGGAAACCCAAAAATTGAAGTTCCTGTACGGCGAATACACACTTTTCCCATTTGGCGAACAACTTATTATCTCGCAAGATCTGCAACACCTGTCTCACATGCTCCTGATGAGACACAAGATCTGGCGAGTAAATTAAGATGTCATCTAAATAAACGACCACAAACTGCCCCACAAGGTGGCGAAAGATGTCATTAACAAAATGTTGAAACACCGCCGGGGCAGTAGTCAGACCAAAAGGCATGACAAGGTTCTCATAATGTCCTTCCGGAGTGTTAAACGCCGTCTTCCACTCATCCCCCTCCTTTATCCTAATCAGATTATACGCCCCCCTGAGATCCAACTTAGAGAACCATTTGGCGCCCACAATCTGATTGAAGAGATCAGGAATAAGTGGGAGCGGATACGGATCTCGGACCGTAATCCGATTAAGCTCACGGAAATCCAAGCAAGGGCGTAGGGCTCCATATTTTTTCTTCACAAAGAAGAACCCCGCGGCCACTGGGGAAGATGAAGGTCTAATATGCCCCTTGGCCAGACTTTCCGAAATATAATCCTTCATAGCCTGCCTCTCAGGACCAGAAAGGTTATATAACCTAGATTTAGGTAATTTAGCATCAGGAAGCAATTTAATTGAGCAGTCATATGCACGATGAGGAGGTAACTCTTGACACCCCTCCTCTGAGAACACATCCTCAAAGTCCTCCAGAAAAGGAGGCAAGGTTCTAGGCACGACCGCACTGATGACCGTTTTCATGCAGTTATTCTTGCAAAATTCACCCCACTGGCTTACCTCTCTGGATTGCCAATTAATCACTGGGTTATGTTTAGCCAACCAAGGAAGTCCCAACACAATAGGAGTAGGAAGACCCTCCAACACATAACAAGACAATTGTTCTTTATGTATTGCCCCTACTCGAAGGTCTACGTTATGAACAGCTTGTAAAAAGCTACCTTGACCGAGAGGTCTGGCGTCAATAGAGAATATAGGGATCGGTTTGGCCAATACACTCAGTTGCATACCTTGCACCTGGGCAAACCGAGCGTCCACCAGATTAGCCCCAGACCCACTATCAAGAAGAACAGAAATCCTCTCAACTCTCGTACCAACCACCACCTCCGCAGGTACGAGAAATTGAGACGGACTTAGGGACGAAATACATACTCCCAGGTTGTCGTCCACCACACAACCTGGGATTAACAGTTTTCCGGCGACTTTTTTGCTCAATGAGGCACGGGATGGACACCCCTCAACAAAATGTCCCTCTTTCCCACAGAAGAAACACCTTCTTGTCTTGCGGCGCACCGCCGATCCCCTCCTACGAAATGATGTCCCTCCCAACTGCATAGGCTCCTCAGAACAGACCAGGGGAACCTCAATATAAGGGACTTTAGTAGTAGGTGGAGTCACAACAGGGGGCGGAGTTACCTCGCACCTCTCCCGAAGCCGTCTATCAATACGAATAGCAAGGGCCATAGCAGCCTCCAGTGACGGAGGAGAATCATACTGAGCCAAAACATCTTTTAATTTGTCAGATAACCCTTGACAAAACAGGCTCCTAAGAGCTGGGTCATTCCACTGAGTATCTGTGGCCCATCTACGGAACTCAGAAGAAAATTCCTCCGCTGGACGATCTCCCTGCTGTATCTTACGTAACTTCATTTCAGCAAGGGAGACCCGATCCGGGTCATCATATACCAGACCCAGGGCAGTAAAAAATCGATCTACTGACTGGAGGGCCGGGGAGCCCGGAGGAAGAGAGAACGCCCAGGATTGAGGGTCCCCTTGTAAGAGCGAGATGACAATTCCCACCCTCTGCTCTTCACTCCCCGATGACTGAGGCCGAAGCCGAAAATATAATTTACATGCCTCCCGGAAGGTAAAAAATTTGTCCCGCCCACCAGTGAACCAGAGAGCAACTTTAGGTTCAGACCTGGTTTGCTCCGGGAGAGACAAAACCCTGGACTTAATGTCCGTCAGCTTCATGGATAAACTCTGCAACTGCAGGGCAAACGGGGCAACTGGATCCATGGTAGCTGGGGAGAATCTTTTAGGGCCGGTGAAAATGTCACGCTGTATCACAGATACACATATGATGTCAGTAATCAATACTAAGAGGGACAACATGCAATATAACACATAAATAGGAAATCTCAACATGTACATAAAGTATAGTATTACCTGACATAATATCCGTTGTACTGTGGGTGAATCCTGAAGACGTATAATGCTGTACTCAGGCTGCAGGTGGACCGGGGTCTATGCTGACCCTAGACTGGGGACCTGACTAGTCCCTCAACCTGGAGGTACTGTTAATGGTACAGAGGTCCAGGCCGCCAACGTAACCCTGTCTCCTATAAGTCCCTGACAACTGTAATCTAGTCCTCAGAAGGACCCTGATTACCACACAGGGAATAGGCAGGTTACTGCTTAACAAACAGTACAGACAAACGAGACAGACAGGGGACAAAGCAAACACTGTCTTGCATACAACACTTAAACACAGAGGGAACACAAAAGGTCTAGGAGATAAACTATAATCGAGGAGAGGAGAAACCACAAAGGAACTCTTAACTTAAGTCTTCTCATGACCTGATCCAAACTGCTGGTCTGCATGTAAGCTTTCACCGGCATCTAACAAGCAGACTGGCAGGTATATAAAGGAAGCTAATTAGTGCATAATCAAAAGCAGCGGGGCGAGGCTGGACCTAGTCTTAGCAAAGAGCTAGGTAAAATTAACTCCCTCACTACCAAACACAAAGAAACAGCAACTCAGCTGCGAGAAGTCAGAATGTGTAATCGCGACGATCTTCGTGGCGATACATCCATGACAACAACAGAGTCAACACCTGGACAGACAGAAGCCTCCGTCTGTCCTGAAGAAAATCGAGGGTGAAACCCAGAATTACAGAAAAATGGAGACATCAAAGTGGCAGAGCTAGCCCTATTATTAAGAGCAAACTCAGCCAAAGGCAAAAAAGAGACCCAGTCATCCTGATCAGCAGACACAAAGCATCTTAGATAAGTCTCCAATGTCTGGTTTGTTCTCTCAGTTTGACCATTGGTCTGAGGATGACACGCCGAGGAGAAAGACAATTGAACACCAAGTTTAGAACAAAAGGTCCTCCAAAATCTGGAAACAAACTGGACTCCTCTGTCAGACACAATGTTCTCAGGAATGCCGTGTAAACGAACCACGTGCTGAAGGAACAAAGGCACCAATTCAGAGGAGGAAGGCAACTTAGGTAATGGCACAAAATGTATCATCTTGGAAAACCTATCACAAATCACCCAGATGACGGTCATTCTCTGAGAAACAGGGAGGTCGGAAATGAAATCCATAGAGATATGGGTCCATGGTCTCTTGGGCACAGGCAATGGCATCAACAAACCACTAGAGCGAGAGCAAGGCTTGGAGCGAGAGCAAGTCCCGCAGGACTGCACAAATTCCCTGACATCACGAGACAAGGTAGGCCACCAAAAGGACCGACTAACCAAGTCTCTGGTACCAAAAATTCCGGGATGCCCAGCCAACGCGGAACAATGAATCTCAGACATCACACTCTTTTTCCACTGGTCCGGGACAAACAATTTTCCAACAGGGCAGCGCTCGGGCCTATCCTCCTGACACCCCTCCAGAGCAAGTCTCAAATTGGGTGAGATGGCGGAAAGAACTACACCCTCTTTCAAAATAACAGAAGGATCAGATAACTCAGGAGAGTCCGCAAGGAAACTCCTCAGAGGGCATCCGCCTTAACATTCTTAGTGCCAGGAAGAAAGGAAACCACAAAATTAAAACGTGTGAAAAACAAGGCCCACCTGGCCTGTCTAGGATTGAGTCGCTTGGCAGATTCCAGATAAACCAGATTCTTATGGTCCGTGAGGACCACCACCTGATGTTTGGCTCCCTCCAGCCAATGTCTCCACTCTTCAAAAGCCCACTTCATGGCCAGTAACTCCCGATTACCCACATCATAATTACGTTCAGTAGGAGAAAATTTTCGAGAGAAAAAGGCACAAGGGTTACTTTTAGAGGTCTCTGGATCTTTTTGGGACAAAACGGCACCTGCCCCAATTTCAGAGGCATCAACCTCCACCTGAAATGGCAGAGAAACATCAGGCTGCCGTAGAACAGGAGCAGAAGTGAATCTCTGCTTAAGTTCCTGAAATGCAGAGACTGCCTCAGGAGGCCAATTCACCACATCAGAACCCTTTCTGGTCAAATCAGTCAATGGTTTAACAATAACCGAGAAATTACCAATAAATTTATGATAAAAATTGGCAAAACCCAAAAATCTTTGAAGAGCCTTTAATGAAGTAGGTTGGACCCAATCACAGATGGCCTGAACCTTGACCGGGTCCATTTCAATAACAGATGGGGACAAAATGAATCCCAGAAATGAGATCCTCTGTATGCCAAAAAGACACTTTGATCCCTTCACATACAGAGCATTCTCTCTCAAAATCTGGAATACAGTTCGAACATGTTTCACATGAGAGTCCCAGTCATTAGAAAAAATCAAGATATCATCCAAATAAACAATCAGAAATTTATCCACAAAATCCCTGAAAATGTCATTCATGAAGGACTGGAAGACAGAAGGAGCATTAGTGAGCCCAAAGGGCATCACAAGGTACTCAAAATGCCCCTCGGGGGTATTGAATGCCGTCTTCCATTCATCCCCGTGCTTAATGCGAATAAGGTTATATGCCCCCTGAGGTCAAGCTTGGTAAACCAAGTAGCGTTTTTCACCCTGGAAAACAGGTCAGAAATCAAAGGTAACGGGTATTGATATTTTACAGTAATATTGTTCAAAAGACGATAATCAATACACGGCCTTAATGAACCATCCTTTTTGGCCACAAAGAAAAAAACCGGCACCTAAGGGTGAAGAGGATGGTCTGATATGACCCTTCTCCAATGATTCCTTGATATAAGACCGCATAGCGTCATGTTCAGGTACAGACAAGTTAAAAAGGCGACCTTTAGGGAATTTACTACCAGGCACTAATTCAATAGCGCAGTCATAGCTCCTATGGGGAGGCAAGGATGCAGATTTACTTTCGCTAAACACATCAGAAAAATCAATCAAAAAGTCAGGAACATCCTGAGCCTGGGGGGAGGCAGAAAAAACAGGAGTGTTGGTATTAACACATTGGCAGCCCCAACTGGTTACAGACACAGATTTCCAATCCAAAACAGGATTATGAGACTGCAACCAAGGGAAGCCCAGTACGATAATATCATGCAGATTATACAGAACCAAAAATTTACAGCACTCCTGATGATCAGGTTCAACCCTCATTATCACCTGAGTAGAGAACTGAGGTTTATTCTCAGCCAAAGGGGTAGAATCGATCCCCAGTAGGGGAATAGACTTCTGTAGGGGTATCAAGGGAAACCCACAACGTTTAGCAAAATCATAATCCATCAGGTTAATAGCTGCTCCAGAATCAACGAAAGCCTGAGCAGAAAATGAGGACAGAGAGCATATCAGAGTGACAGTTAATAAAAACTTAGTCTGAACACTACCCAAGACAACTGAGCGTGCAAAACGTCTTCCCCGCTTAGGGCAGACTGAAATAGCATGAGAGGCATCACCACAGTAGAAACATAACCCATTGCGCTTTCGAAACTCATGACGCTGTGCCCCAGACACCACTCTATCACACTGCATGGGTACAGAAGCAGGTTCACAAGGCAACACCATTCCACGCATACTTCTCCGCTCACGCAAACGTCTGTCAATTTGAATCGCTAATGACATAGAATCATTGAGACCAGAGGGGACAGAGAATCCCACCATAATATCCTTTACATTATCTGACAGACCCTTCCGAAAAAGGGCCGCCAAAGCGTCGTCATTCCACTTGGTCAGGAGTGCCCACCTACGGAATCTCTGACAGTATAACTCAGCGTCATCAAGACCCTGATTTAATGCCAACAAGGCTTTTTCAGCTTGATCAGTGACATTAGGCTCATCGTACAATAACCCCAAAGCCTGAAAAAATGCATCAACATCACTCAAAACAGGATCCCCAGGTGTCAGGGAAAAAGCCCAATCCTGAGGATCGCCGCGCAGGAGAGAGATGACAATTTGAACCTGCTGCGCTGCGTTCCCTGAGGACTTAGATTTTAAGGCAAAAAACAATTTACAATTATTTTGAAATTCTGAAACTTAGCTCGATCCCCTAAAAACAAATCTGGCATGGGAATCCTAGGTTCCACAACAGGCAACCTAGCAAGATAGGCAGCAATACTCCGAACCTCAGTGGCAAGCTGATCCACACGGCCAGACAACTGTGCAAACTCCATTGAGAGAAAAAAAAATCATCCCCAGCACCCAGAGATACAGAGGGAAAAAAAAAATGCAACAAACAGAAAAATATCTCTGACAACTCTGACAACCTTTTTTCTTTCACAATATTTTTTCCCTTCTGTGAGTACCATACAATTTTCAATTTTTAGGCCGGTGATACTGTTATGTTTCGGTAGCTGAGGAGTGCAGGTAAAAAAGGCAATACACCAGAGAAGTTGGAATCTATGAGATTGCAGTACCCTGACTAACCACCACAACTAGAGGCAGCCGTGGAGCGTTCCTACGTTGGTCCTAGACGCCTCGTCACAGCCTGAGAAACTAACTACACCTAAAGATAGAAAGAGGAAAGCTATCTGCCCCGGAGCAGATCCCCAAAGAACATAGAAAGCCCCCAAACATGTAATGGCGGTTAGACAAGATGAAATACTGACACAGACAGAAAATAGTATGAGCAAACGTTGGGGCCCAAACTACCTAAATAGAAAAGATAGGAAGGGCACTTACTGCAATCCCAAAAAACCCTAAAAAGCACCAACTATACTAATTTCAAAATCACCTGAGATCACACGACCTCTACCACCTAAATTAGTTCTCTGGTGTAACAAAATCAAAACAGCAGCCACTGAAAAAACTGGAAAAAGCAAAAGTACAAACATCAGTGGCTGAACTAAACTGAGAGGGCAAAAGCCCCCGGAGGGGACCCTGAAGGCCCCCACAGAAGTGCA
This sequence comes from Oophaga sylvatica, assembly GCA_033576555.1. Classification (NCBI taxonomy): domain Eukaryota; kingdom Metazoa; phylum Chordata; class Amphibia; order Anura; family Dendrobatidae; genus Oophaga; species Oophaga sylvatica. The sequence goes on from JARQOD010000006.1 coordinate 92,547,137, forward strand.
GGACAAAATGCAAAAATCAAGCACAAAAACAAAAAGAAGAAAATGTCTTATCTGTTAGCAGGAGATGCAGACACGACACAGCAGGCTACAAAGGAAACAGGACTCAAGGATTGAGACCAGAACAATTGATCACCGGCAACCCTGATGGGAAGGCGACTCCCTTATATAAGACCAGTCAGTAACACCTGATTCCCACTCCTCACAATCTTCACTGGACAGTCCAGTACCGCTTGTAACCACCAGAGGGAGCCTCTGCTCAGAACTCATTTCAAGTCCATTCACAACACTTAGCCTTTACTGGCTAGATTACAGGGGGACCGCAGAAAAAAAATTGACATAGGGTCCCCCTATAAAATCTAACCATCAAAGGATAGGCAGACAGCTTTGGGCTGATATTAATAGCCAAGGAAGGGGCCATAAATATAGGCCCCCTCCCAGACTAAAAACATCAGCCCTCAGCCGCCCCAGAAAAAGTGCATCTGTAAGATGCACCAAATCTGGCGCTTAGCCTCGCTCTTCTCACTTGCCCTGTAGTGGCGGCAAGTGGGGTTCATATTTATGTGGTTGATATCACCTTAGTATTGTCAGGTGACATCAAGTCCACAGGTTAGTTATGGAGAAGCGTCTATAAGACACCTATCCATTAGTAACCCCGTAGTGATATTGCATAAATAACACACCCAGAATAAAGTCCTTTATTTGAAATGATGACACTGATCCCTTTAATGAATCTTAATTAAACCATACTCACTGAACTCCTAATCCACTGATGCCAATGTCTCCTGCAACAAAAATAAAATAATAAACCACAATATTACTCACCTGTCTGCAGAGAAGATAATCCATAATGTCCCACGATGATCCTGATGACTTTGAGAGCAGTCACTGATGATTCTTCAGTTTTTGTTTTAGTCTTTGCCTAATGAAGAGACCTGAGTAGTCTCGAAAGCTTGCAATTTGTTATCATCTTTTCAGTTAGCCATTAAAAGGTATCAACCACTGAGGACTCTCAACTCTAAATATTTTTCTATCTACTGGCTAACACGGTACGAAGATACACATCTTTCCTATAGGCAAAACGTGTAATTTAAATGGCTTGCGCGATGAAAACAAGTTAATTATCAATCCATAAGATAGAATGTAAGGTAACTTAATGATTTGTGGCAGTCCAACCACTGGAACCCACACCAATCTGTAGAATGGGCACATGCTCAAAATTCGCTCCCTTCTTCCTCTATGGGGCTGTCGAGTGCAATGCTACGCACTGCCAGTTCATTCTTACACAGAAGTGCCCAATTCTGCTGATCATTGTAGATCCCAGCAGTTGGACCCACACCAATCAGGTTAGTTGATAACTTGTTTTCACTAGTCACCCCCTTTAATCCATCACTGACTGTTGCTGTTAGTGGAGGATTCAATTATTGGGGGAACAGACACGGCAATATGTCACAAAGGCCAGGTTTGTTGAATGGTGTGTTGTCTTCCTGATGCTCCAGTTTCATACTTTGCAGATCGGGTTGGTAGATTACTCGGAGGAGCTGGTAAGGATTCATTGGTCATGGAGCACATTGTTACCACTGGAAAAGTTTGAGCACACTTAGAATACTGTGTGCAGTTCTGGTCTCCAGTGTATAAGAAAGACATAGCTGAACTGGAGCGGGTGCAGAGAAGAGCGACCAAGGTTATTAGAGAACTGGGGGGGTCTGCAATACCAAGACAGGCTATTACACTTGGGGTTATTTAGTTTGGAAAAACGAAGGCTTAGGGGTGATCTTATTACAATGTATAAATATATGAGGGGACAATACAAAGACCTTTCTAATGATCTTTTCACTCTTAGACCTGTGACGGGGACAAGGGGGCATCCTCTACGTCTGGAGGAAAGAAGGTTTAGCCATAATCACAGACGCAGATTCTTTACTGTAAGAGCAGTGAGACTATGGAACTCTCTGCTGTCTAATGTTGTAATGAGTGATTCCCTACTAAAATTTAAGAAGGGCCTGGATGCCTTTCTTGAAAAGTATAATATTACAGGCTATATTCACTAGTTTCCTAGATACTGCGTTGATCCAGGGAGTTAGTCTGATTGCCGTATGTGGAGTCGGGAAGGAATTTTTTTTTCCCCAATGTGAAGCTTACTGTTTGCCACTTGGGTTTTTTTTTGCCTTCCTCTGGATCAACATGTTAGAGCAGGTTAGGATAGGATATGGGTTGAACTAGATGGACTTAAAGTCTTCCTTCAACCTTAATAACTATGTTACTATGTAACTATGTTACTATGAATGTCCTTAAAAATTATTGCGAGATTAGGATAAAAGCTTAACAATACACTCCCATCAAACTTTTTATCCTCTTAATAAATTGCAATCATCATATTATTTAGCACTGTGATCTTACAATTGCTAATTTTTCCTCTTCCCAGCTATTTGCTCTCTTTTCCATTAGGTCTATGACATCTAGTGATTAAAAATTGACTAGCGGAATCCTTCTAAGCTCTATTTAGCAACAGGAGATCTATTTTCATTGTACCGTTATATGAAAAAGTTTGGGCACCCCTATTAATCTTAAGCTTAATGTTTTATAAAAATTGGTGTTTTTGCAACAGCTATTTCAGTTTGATATATCTAATAACTGTTGGACACAGTAATGTTTCTGCCTTGAAATGAGGTTTATTGTACTAACAGAAAATGTGCAATCTGCATCCAAACAAAATTTGACAGGTGCATAAGTATGGGCACCTCACCAGAAAAGTGACATTAACCCCTTAATGTCCAATGACGTGCAGAGTCCGTCATGACAAGGTGCCAGTTCCTATGAACTGCACGCGTCCAATGCAGAGACCTATCCTCACTACGGACTCCTTCACAACAGGTTACTAGTGCAATAGAGGCATTGTCTCTTCCTCATCTCACCCCACCAACACAGGCTATATCCAGCCCTTTCTTTCTTCCTATGTGGATCAACCCCTTCCAGTAGTATCTGTGACTGATGAGGTCCATGATATAGGACCGAAACGTTTCTGTTACTACTGTGAATAAAAATCTTTATTCTCACTATACTAAAGTTGAGTGCCGAGTTCATTTCTATAAGGTGCCAGTTCCGGCACCAGGACGGACTCTGCACGTCATGCCTTTGATCTACCACAGCGTGTAAACACGCTGTGGTAGATCAGTGCCGACAGCTGTCACAGACAGCTGACAGGCACGGCAAGCAGTGCGGGGACCTTTGCCGTCGGTCCCCGCACTCACAGCGCTGTGGTTGGTCAGTCAATCTGACTGACCAAACACAGCAGCGATCGCGCAGGAGAAGCTGAAATTTCAGCTTCCCCAGCGCGATCAGTGCAGGAGCCCGGCCTGCAGTGGCCAGGCTTCCTGCACTGACAGCCAGGAGCGGAGCCCCCACCGCCCCTGGCTGTTAACCCCCTGACTGCTGCGATCGAGCGCGATCGCAGAGCTCAGGGGGGGAGGCAGAGGGTCGGGTGCTCCCTCTGCCTCAGATCAGCGTCCCAGCGATGTAATCGCAGGGCCTGATCTCTGCCTTGATGACCCGGGGTTGTCATGACAACCTCCGGGTCATCTAGCTACGGGAAGCTGCTGTGATCATGTCACAGCAGCTTTCCCCATAGTACAATGCATTGCAATGCCAGAGCATTGCAATGCATTGTAACTGCAATCAAAAGTAAAAAAAGTGAAAGTCCCATAAAGGGACAAGTTGAAAAAAAATCATTTTTTTAAAAAAATTGTAAAAAAAATATTAAAAAATAATTTAAAAAAAATCCCCTAAAAAATACACATTTTTATGTAATAAAAAAAATAAAAAACAAAAAAAATACACATGTTAGGTATCGCCACGTCCGTAAAAATCCCATCTATAAAAGCATAACCCTAGTTAACCCCTTCAGTGAAAGCCGTAAAAAAAAAACACACAAAAAGTAGTAAATTATACTTTTTCCAAGCGGTATCATTATACCGCTTGGAAAAAGTGCAATAACACGCGATCAAAAAGTCAGATATAAATAATCATGGTACGCTGAAAACGTCATCTTGTCCCGCAAAAAACAAGCTGCTATACAGCATCATCAGCGAAAAAATAAAAAAGTTATAGCTCGCGGAATAAACTGATGCAAAAATAATTATTTTTTCTATAAAATTCTTTATTGTGTAAAAAACGCCAAAACATAAAAAAAATATATAAATGAGGTATCGCTGTAATCGTAGTAACCCGAAGAATAAAGCTGCTTTATCAATTTTACCACACGCGGAACGGGGGAAAAAAAATAAAAAAAAAAACAATTCCTGAATTGCTGGTTTTTGTTCATTCTGCTTCCACAAAAATCGGAATAGGAAGCGATCAAAAAACGTTATGTGCCCGAATATGGTACCAATAAATACGTCAGCTCGTCCCGCAAAAAATAAGCCCACAGATAACTCTGTCGGCCGAAATATGGAAAAATTATAGCTCTCAAAATACGGCGATGCAAAAAATTCTTACAAAAAATTATTCCAAAAAAAAAGCATCTTTTAGTGTGTGACAGAAGCTAAACATGAAAAAAGGGAGTAAATCTGGTATCGCTGTAATCAAACCGATCCGAGGAATAAAGTCGCCTAATCACTAATATCGCACGAGGAACGGCGTAAAAAAGAAAACCAATTCTTCACCTTTGGTAGATTTGTTCATTGTGCCTCCCAAAGATCGCAGTAAGGCGATCACAGTGGTTCCCCCCCGCATATGGGGTATCAGCGTACTCAGGACAAAATGCACAATAGCTTTTGGGGTCCTATTTCTCCTGTTACCCTTATAAAAATAAAAATTTGGGGGCAAAAAGGTCATTTTTGTGGAAAAAAATATGATTTTTTTTATTTTCACGGCTCTACGTTATAAGCTTCTGTGAAGCCCTTGGGGTTCAAAGTGCTGACCACACATCTAGATAAGTTGCTTGGGGGTCTAGTTTGCAAAATGGGGTCATTTGTGGGGGGTTTCTACTGTTTAGGCACATCAGGGGCTCTCCAAGCGCGACATGACACCCGCAGACCATTCCATCAAAGTCTGCATTTAAAAACGGTGCTCCTTCCCTTCCGATCTCTGCCATGCGTCAAAATAGTGGTTCCCCCCACATATGGGATATCAGCGTACTCAGGACAAATTGCACAATAGCTTTTGGGTCCTATTTCTCCTGTTACCATTATAAAAATAAAAATTTGGGGCAAAAAGATTATTTTTGTGGAAAAAAATATGATTTTTTTATTTTCACGGCTCTACGTTATAAACTTCTGTGAAGCACTTGGGGGTTCAAAGTGCTCACCACACATCTAGAAAAGTTCCTTGGGGGTCTAGTTTCCAAAATGGAGTCACTTGTGGGGGGTTTCTACTGTTTAGGCACATCAGGGCTATCCAAACGTGACATGACACCCGCAGACCATTCCATCAAAGTCTGCATTTGAAAAAGGCGCTACTTCCCTTTCGAGCTCTGCCATGCGTCAAAATAGTGTGTAACGGGTCAGGTAGTGGAACTCTGAGCTTTATTATACAAGAAGGTTATACTTGTAAGAGAGCGGGTGGCCCCAGGGAGACGGACAGAAGTCACGGCAAGTGAAGGGCAGTCTCTGGTTATACGGGAAAGGATCACGGCAAGTGACCGGGGCAGTCTCTGGATTGACAGGCAGGTTGTCACGGCAAGTGACCGGGCAGTCTCTGGATTGACAGGTAGGTTGTCACGGCAAGTGACCGGGGCAGTCTCTGGATAGACAGGCAGGTTGTCACGCAAGTGACCGGGGCAGTCTCTGGATTGACAGGCAGGTTGTCACGGCAAGTGACCGGGGTAGTCTCTGGATAACAGGCAGTGTAAGGTTCTATGTATATATTCCTGAAACTCAGTTTGTTCGTCAGCCATTTTACTTTCTGTCTTGCTGCAGCTATCTTGCCCTCAGTCAAAATGGAGTTTCCAGCTTGCATGTTCCCGCCCTGATTCTCTCCTTTGCTTCTTAAGCAGCCACAGCTGAGCAATCAGTGCTTCAGAATCTAGCCTGCAGTGAACCTGTGACTTGACTCCTGTAAGCCTTGGACCTTGTACTCCAGCTATTCCTACTGAGGAACTCTGAAGCACTTGTGGACTCTGAACCCTGCTCTTTGAAAGACCCACGTTTGCATGGACTTACGGTAACAGAGAAGAAGATCCTGAATCTGTATTGGAGAGTGATTGCTGAGCTTGGATTACTCTGGCCTGCTGTGTCTCCTGTTTCTGTGTCTGCAAACTGTGTGACTATTTCTGCCAACTTGTATGAAGTAATACAGGACTTTTCTATATCAAACCTGTGACTCCTGTGTTTTCATCGCACCCAAGCACAAGACGCTATATGAACTGTACTACATACATTACAAGATTCTGAAGCCAAAACGTTAGTGTCTGCTGGGTCTGGAAGGCTGTGTCTGCTGTACTGTGGATATCAGACGTCCGGTTGTACTTTCTGTGATGACAGTGGTTGTGACTTCTCACAACCATTCCAGGTGAGCAATTCCCTTAAGTTTTTTCTTTTTGCAGTGTTACCACAGGTAAACACTATTGTTTTTTTTTTTTTTCCTTTCTTTTCTCTTTTTTGTCTGCTGTAACTCTGGATATCAGATGTCTGGTTGAAACTTTCTGTGATGATAGTGGTTGTGACTTCTCACAACCATTCCAGGTGAGCAGTTCCCTTAATTTTTTTTTCTCTCTGCAGTGTTGCCACAGGTGAACACTATTGTTTTTTTTTCTCTCCTCTTCTTCCAGTAATCCTGTCTTAAAAGATCTGGAAAATGGAGGCCCGCATAAAGGAACTTTGCGGAGTGACTGATAATATCCTTGCAGATTTGCAGAATATAAAGACCCGTTTTACAAATCTACAGGACCTCAATAATCACAATTTGCAAGTGGTTGGACAGACTACCCAGGATTTGCGAGCCAGGATTGAGGTTCTAGAGGGGCGAGTCCAGCTCCTGCCGTAGCCCCGAGTGCTGGGATTCCCAAGTTGCCCCCTTTTCGTTTTGGCGGTGAACGTGAGAAATTCAGGGGATTTATTAATCAATGCAATCTTTTTTTTTCTGCACATGCTTCACAATTTCCCACTGAACGATCTAAGGTGCTTACTATAATTATGTTGCTTACCAACAAGGCTTTAATGTGGGCAAACCCTCTGATTGAGACTGAGGATGATTGTTTGAATCACCTTGATGATTTTATTTCAGCCATGGGGCAGGTGTTTGATGACCCCAATCGAGGTGCAACAGCTGAAGCAGCCATGTTAGCTTTGCGCCAAGGTAAGCACTCGGTAGCTGAATATGCCTTGGATTTCAGGAGATGGGCCCTTGATACCACCTGGGACAGTTCCGCCAAAAAATCTATTTTTCGAAAGGGGTTATCTCCACTGATTAAGGATGAACTTGCTCGTGCCGACCCTCCCACTGCGTTAGGTGACTTTATTAACTACTGCATCCGTATTGATACTCGTCTGACTGAACGCAGGCAAGAGAGATGGTTCGAAAGCAATCGTACTAACCTTTTCCTACCTTCCTCTCCAGCTAAGGAACCTTTGAGTAGGATTACACGGGAACCTGAACCTGAACCCATGCAGGTAGACTCTTTACAACGACGGGTTAGTGATGCACGCAAGGAACATCGTTTTAAGGAGAATCTATGTTTCTATTGTGGTAAGTCAGGGCACTTCATTATAAACTGCCCCAGCCGTTCTCGTAAGACTACTGCAGCACTCATTCATTGTGAGTGTTGCGAGAGGGGATCTGTCAGGTCCGAGCCTCAGGCTCCAGAGAGATCTGCAGCAACAGATCTTGATTTCTCGGACTTAAACTCCGTTACCTCTGAGGACGTTGACTGTGTAAACGCTGCCATTTTTCAAGTTTCCTCAGCGGTGTCCCAGCTGAGTTGTAAGAAAAACAATTCTCATTGCTTTCTTTCCATCAAACTCTGGGTTGACTCAGCTTGGGTGTCTAGCTCTGCTATGATCGACTCAGGGGCAAGTGGAAATTTTATGGATGTCTCCTTTGCTCTGAAACAGGGAATACGTTCAGTGAAGAAGGCTACTCCAGTACAGATGGAAACTGTGGATGGCTCCCTGCTGACCTCTGGACCAGTGGATCAGGAAACAGAGCCTTTGAGGGTTCTTATGGGTAAAGATCATCAAGAGAAACTGTCCTTTATGCTTATCTCTTCTCCCCACTTTCCCATTATTCTAGGGCTACCATGGCTGCAGGCTCAGAATCCTACCATTAACTGGGAGACCAAGGAATTACACTTTCCAGAGAAACAGATGAGTCCAAAAGTTTCAGCTTGCTCTGTTCCTAAAGGAATCATGTCAGTCCCTGAACTACCAGCTGTATACCAGGACTATGTGGATTTATGTGACAAGAAGAACGCTGACCAGCTTCCTCCTCACCGTCCATATGATTGTCCAATTGAATTATTGCCTGGAGCAGAGATACCTTTTGGTAAGATCTACCCCTGGCGGGGCCCGAGCTAAAGGCTTTAAAGGATTACATAGATGAAAATCTAGCCAAGGGCTTCATACGCCCCTCTTCATCTCCTGCAGGTGCACCCATCTTCTTTGTAAAGAAGAAAGATGGATCTCTGAGACCATGCGTAGACTATAGGGAACTCAATAAGGTTACTATTAGAAACCGTTATCCATTGCCTTTAATCCCTGAGTTATTGGAGAGAGTGCGACATGCCAAAATTTTTTCTAAACTAGATCTTCGTGGGGCCTATAACTTAGTCCGTATTAGACCTGGGGATGAATGGAAGACTGCATTCAGGTCACGCTATGGACACTTTGAATATCTAGTTATGCCTTTTGGTCTGAGTACCGCCCCAGCCACTTTCCAACACTTGGTGAATGACATCTTCAGGGATCTCCTAGATACATTCGTGGTAATTTATTTGGATGATATTCTAATTTTTTCTAACTCCACAGAGGAACATCATGGACATGTGAGAATGGTCTTGGAACGTCTAAGACAAAATCATCTTTACATCAAACTTGAAAAGTGTGAATTCCATAGGACCGAAATTCAATTTCTGGGGTATGTACTGTCTACACAAGGAATTAGTATGGATGGAAGCAAAACCCAAGCCATCAAGGATTGGCCAAGTCCTAGAAATGTGAAGGAGGTACAGCGCTTCATCGGGTTTGCCAACTTCTATAGACGTTTCATTAGAAATTTCTCTGAGGTAGTGTCACCTATCACTCAACTTACCCGGAAAGAGTCTAGGTTTTCCTGGACTCCCCAAGCCCAGGAAGCATTTTCCCGTCTAAAAGATAAATTTACCACTGCACCTATCCTAGTACATCCCAACCCCGAGCTTGCCTTCATAATAGAGGTGGATGCTTCAGACTGTGCCGTTGGAGCTATACTCTCTCAGAGAACAGGTGAGAAGAATGTCTTGCATCCCTGTGCCTTCTTTTCCCAGCAGTTGTCTTCGGCTGAGAGGAACTACGATGTGGGCAATAGAGAGTTGTTGGCCATTATTGCCGCCTTCAAAGAATGGAGACACCTTCTTCAGGGAGCTGCACAGCAAATAGTCGTCCTGACAGACCATCGTAACCTTGAGTTTATCAGGTCGGCTAAGTGCCTGACTCCTCGCCAGGCTCGCTGGAATCTTTTCTTAAACCAATTTAATTTTATCATCTCTTATAGACCAGGATCGCGCAATGGAAAGGCTGATGCACTCTCTAGGATTTACTCAGCAGAGACACGTCCAATTACTCCTCCTAAGACTATTCTTCCTGACTCTAGATTCCTAGGAGTAATTCATAATCAAGACCTACTTAAGGACATCAAGGAAGCATACCATGCGGATTCCTTTTTGGCACAACCCCCAAGGGACGTAAGTCTTGTCTTTAAGAATGGTGTGTGGATTCAGGGACAACGCCTGTATATTCCTGAAACAGTCAGATTAGAGTATTGCAACTCATTCACGATTCCAAGATAGCTGGGCATAGAGGAATTCTAAAGACACAGGAATTTCTTTCTCGTTTCTTTTGGTGGCCCACTTGCAGGAAGGATGTTTTGAATTATGTCACTTCATGTGAGGTCTGTGCAAGATGCAAAACACCTCGCTCCTCACCAACTGGTCTGTTACAGCCTCTTCCCACCCCGTCCCGCCCGTGGGGATCCATTTCTATGGACTTCATTGTGGAGTTACCAACCTCTCAGGGAAGAACACCATTCTAGTGGTGGTTGACCGTCTAACAAAGGCAGCTCATTTTATCCCTTGTGTCGGCTTACCCACTGCAAAACAGACATCAGATTTGATGATTAAAGATGTGTTTCGCTTACATGGAGTACCGGATGAGGTTATTTCGGATCGAGGGGTGCAATTCACTTCTAGGTTTTGGCAAAATTTCTGTGCAGCATTGGACATTAAAGTAAACCTTTCTTCTGCTTTTCATCCCCAGACTAATGGACAGACCGAACGAACCAATCAAACCCTGGAGCAGTATCTCCGCTGCTTTATCTGCCACCTACAGGATGATTGGGTGGATCTACTTCCATTAGCTGAGTTCTCGTATAACAACTCTCAGAGTGCCTCCACTAAACAGTCTCCTTTTTACTCTAATCTAGGTTATCATCCTAACATTCTACCACGATTTCCCATAGAAACGCCTTTACCAGCAGTGGCTGAAAGAATCACGTCTTTACAGAAGAATATGGATCTTCTAAAGGAAAATCTGGAATCGGCTCAAGAAAGGTACAAGAAAGCAGCAGATAAATTTCGTAAACCTGCACCAGCTTTCAAGGTAGGAGACTTGGTCTGGCTGTCAACCAGAAATCTTAAGTTAAGGATTCCATCGTCTAAGTTGGGACATAAGTACATTGGACCCTATAAAATCAGTAAAATTATAAGTGCCGTTGCTTGTCGTCTTCAACTGCCCAGAACTATGAGAATCCCCCTGTCTTTCATGTATCCCTACTAAAGGCTGCGACACCCAATACGTTTCCTGGACGTTCCTCTCCTTGCCCTGACCCAGTGCTAGTCGATGGTCAGGAAGAATTTGTGGTGGAAAGGATTTTAGATTCCAGGTTGTATAGAAATCAGTTACAATATCTGATTAAATGGCAGGGCTACCCAGTGGAGGGCAACTCATGGGAACCGGTCAATAACGTTAATGCTCCTCGCTTGCTCCGTCAGTTTCATCAGAGGTACCCACACAAGCCTGGTCTGAGGTCATCCGGAGGTTGTCCTTAAGGGGGGAGTAATGTAAGGTTCTATGTATATATTCCTGAAACTCAGTTTGTTCGTCAGCCATTTTACTTTCTGTCTTGCTGCAGCTATCTTGCCCTCAGTCAAAATGGAGTTTCCAGCTTGCATGTTCCCGCCCTGATTCTCTCCTTTGCTTCTTAAGCAGCCACAGCTGAGCAATCAGTGCTTCAGAATCTAGCCTGCAGTGAACCTGTGACTTGACTCCTGTAAGCCTTGGACCTTGTACTCCAGCTATTCCTACTGAGGAACTCTGAAGCACTTGTGGACTCTGAACCCTGCTCTTTGAAAGACCCACGTTTGCATGGACTTACGGTAACAGAGAAGAAGATCCTGAATCTGTATTGGAGAGTGATTGCTGAGCTTGGATTACTCTGGCCTGCTGTGTCTCCTGTTTCTGTGTCTGCAAACTGTGTGACTATTTCTGCCAACTTGTATGAAGTAATACAGGACTTTTCTATATCAAACCTGTGTCTCATGTATGTTCATCGCACCCAAGCACAAGACGCTATATGAACTGTACTACATACATTACAGGCAGGTTGTCACGGCAAGTGACCGGGGCAGTCTCTGGATTGACAGGTATATACGACCTGAGATGGTGAAGCCTCCCGGTAGGCTAGCAGGCAGATGGCGGATGGACACTCCCAAGTGAGCAGGCGAGAGTCTCTGGAACAGCCGGGGATCACCGCTTGTGACGTCCGAACCTCCGGGTAGGGCTGCAGTCAGATGGCAGATGATCGCTCCCAAGTGAGCAGGCAAGAGTCTCTGGAATAGCCGGCGATCACCGCTTGTGACGTTCGAACCTCCGGGTAGGGCTGCAGTCAGATGGCAGATGATCGCTCCCAAGCGAGCAGGCAAGAGTCTCTGGAATAGCCGTGGATCACCACTTGTGACGTCCGAACCTCCGAGTAGACTTGCGGACAGGTAGCATACAGCAAACGGGCAGGAAACAGGCAGGTAACTGGTAACGGGACCTGAGGGCTGAAGCAGAGTGAAACAGTGCAACAACAACATTGCTCGGGCACCTCCATTAAGGAGGAAGCCCTTAATATAGGGTGGAGTCCTCCGGCATTGGCCGGGGACTTATTTGAAAAATGCGCGCGGCTCCTTTAAGAGCGGGGGAGGGCGCAGGCGCGCGCCCTAAGTCCAGCAGCAGGGAAGGAGCGCGCGGCCCCAGCAGGGCGGAAGGAGGACGCTGAGGAAGGGTAAGGGGGGCGATGTCCCTGCCTGGCAGAGGACGCTGCTGCAGGGGAACAGCGTCCCTGCCTGGCAGAAGGCAGGGACGCAGACGCTACAGTACCCCCCCTCTAGGCCCCCCCTTCTTTAGGCCAGAAAGAAATTTAGCTAGGATGAGAGGGGCATGGATGTTCTCCCGAGGCTCCCACGTTCTCTCCTCAGGACCAAACCCCTTCCAATCCACCAAAAAATAAGTCTTTCTTCCTACCCTTTTGGTGGCCAGAATGTTCTCTACCTCAAATTCATCGTCAGCAGACACTGGAGCAGGAGGTGTACCTGTAGACTTGAAAAAAGAGTTAAGTACCACCGGTTTGAGGAGAGATACATGGAAAGAGTTAGGAATGCGCAAATTGGCCGGGAGTTTCAATTTATAGGACACCGGGTTGATCTGGCTGATGATCTCAAAGGGACCGATGAACCGAGGGCCTAACTTGTAGGAAGGAATCTTGAGCCGGACATACTTGGACGAAAGCCAGACCTTATCCCCAGGACGGAATTGAGGAGGATCCAGACGTCTTTTGTCAGCATGTCTCTTCATACGCTCGGATGACTGAATGAGTGCGGATCGGGTACTCTCCCATATGGAGGAACATTCTCTAACCAGAGATTCCGCAGCTGGATTGTCCACAGAGATGGTGACAGGAACAGGGATCCGAGGGTGCTGACCGAAGACTACAAAAAAGGAGACTTGGAGGAAGATTCGCTCTCGTGATTATTGTAAGAGAATTCGGCCCAAGGCAGGAGCTCCACCCAGTCAGAATGGTGGGCATTAACGAAGTGCCGGAGATAACTGGTCAGATTCTGATTGATTCGCTCAACTTGTCCATTGGACTGCGGGTGGTAAGCGGAGGAGAAATCCAAGGTGACGTCTAGCAACTTACAAGTGGCTCTCCAGAAACGTGAGGTGAACTGTACCCCACGATCCGACACAATGTGACGAGGCAGACCATGGAGACGGAAGATGTGGCGGATAAAGTCTTTAGCCAACTCGGGTGCAGACGGAAGACCTGGCAGAGGAATGAAGTGAGCCATCTTGGAAAAGCGGTCAGCGACCACCCAAATGACCGTACAACCGGCAGAAACGGGCAGATCTGTTATGAAGTCCATGGCTATATGCTGCCAGGGGGCAGCGGGTACAGGAAGCGGAAGAAGACGGCCGGCAGGCAGGTGTCTCGGAACTTTGTTGCGGGCACAGGAGACACAGGCAGATACAAAGTCTATTACGTCCTTGTGCAGGGTAGGCCACCAATAATGCCGGGTTATGAGTTGGAGGGTCTTTTTCTGACCAGCGTGGCCAGCTAGTTTAGACGAATGACCCCAGTGTAGGATTCTCTTCCGGTCGGTTACTGATACGAACGTCTTACCAGGAGGGAGACGATTTAGACTCACGGGAGCCACCCGCATCACTCTGGCGGGATCGATGATATGTTTAGGTTCTTCCTCGAGATCTGACACCAGGAAAGACCGGGACAAGGCATCAGCCTTGACGTTCTTGTCAGCCGGGCGAAAATGCAAGAGAAAATCGAAGCGGGCAAAAAACAAGGACCACCGGGCTTGGCGAGGGTTAAGTCTCTGAGCATGCTGGAGGTAAGCCAGATTCTTGTGGTCCGTGTAAATGATTACCGGATGAAGAGCCCCTCGAGTAGGTAACGCCACTCCTCCAATGCCAACTTGATGGCCAATAACTCTCGGTCGCCTATGGAGTAGTTGCGCTCGGAGGAGGAGAAGAGTTTGGAGAAGAAGCCGCAGGATACCATCCTCCCGGATGAAGATTTTTGAGTAAGTACCGCTCCGGCTCCAGAAGAGGAAGCATCCACCTCCAGGAAGAACTGCTTGTTGCCGTCCGGGCGATGCAGCACTGGAGCGGAAGAGAAGGCCTGTTTTAAGGAAAGAAAGGCCTCCTCTGCTTCGGGCGTCCACTGTTTGGGGTTAGCATCCTTGCGGGTGAGCGCGGAGATTGGAGCAGTCCTGGAAGAGAAGTGTGGTATGAAGAGTCGGTAATAATTGGCGAATCCCAGGAACCGCTGAATGGCCTTCAACCCCTCCGGTCGGGGCCATTTCTCGATGGCAGACAGTTTCTCCGGATCCATTCGTAGGCCTGTCTGAGAAATGATGTAGCCCAAAAACGGAAGCGAGGTCTGCTCAAAGAGGCACTTCTCATATTTGGCGAAGAGGTGATTCTGCCTGAGCCTGAGCAGAACCTGACGAACATCCCTCCGGTGAGACTGGAGATCCGGAGAGAAGACCAAGATGTCGTCTAGGTACACCACAACGCAGGAGTAGAGAGGTCCCGAAAGATGTCATTGACCAACTCCTGAAAGACTGCTGGAGCATTACAGAGACCAAAGGGCATAACCAAATACTCGTAGTGGCCGTCCCGGGTATTGAATGCCGTCTTCCATTCATCTCCCCGACGGATACGACCAGGTTATATGCCCCACGGAGATCCAGTTTGGTGAAGATTCTAGCCCCCTAGACGATCAAACAATTCTGGAATGAGCGGAAGAGGGTACTATTCTTCACCGTGATCAAATTTAGGCCTCTGTAGTCAATACAGGGACGGAGAGAGTCCGTCTTTCTTTTTTACGAAGAAGAAACCTGCTCCCGCTGGGGAGGTGGATTTCCGGATGAATCCTTAGCCAATTCTCCTCGATATATTCGGACATCGACCTGGTCTCAGCAGCGGACAATGGGTAAATACGCCCACGGGGAGGCGTAGTACCGGGTTGCAGGTCGATGGGCAATCATACGGTCTGTGCGGGGGTAATGTCTCTGCTTCCTTTTTATTAAAGACATCAGCGAAAGACCAATATGGAATCGGGAGCCCTGGTAGATTAGTTGGTGTAGGAGAAGGACGGACGGATGAACAGGAACCAAGCAGTTTTATGACAGTCCTGTCCCCAGCGAAGAATCTCTCCAGTCTGCCAGTCGAGCACGGGTGCATGCTTTTGGAGCCAAGGCAGACCTAGTAAGAAAGCATGTGAGAGGTCCAGGCAGAACATGAAACGAGATGCTCTCAGAATGCAGCATTCCTACCTGCAGGGTTATGGCTTCAGTGATAAGTTGGATGGGACGTGGCGGGAGACCTCCATCACAGCAGCAACAGATACTGGTTCAACCAGAGGTTTGGTAGGAATGCGATATTTCTCTACTAGAGCCTGTGAAACAAGATTCCCGGCTGCTCCAGAATCAAGTTGGGCAAGTTCGAAATAACGGTTCTCACCGAGGAGAATTGAGACTGACAACAGCAGAGATGAAGAGGATTTATTTTGTCTAGGTGGACCTCTCCGAGCGAACCTAGACACAGGCGTTTCCCGACCTCTCTGGGCAGGTACGGATCCAGTGCTCCTTACTGCCACAGTAGAAGCAACTCCTCTCGGTACGGCGTGAGTCCTGACGGGCTTTGACCATCTTGGTCTGGTCGACCTGCATAGGCTCAGAAGAGTGTACCTGAGGAGAAACGGAAGGAGTTACAGGTCTCTGAAAAGAAGGGGCAAGACGGGGAAACCTTCTCTCACGGGTGCCTCTTTAGCGCGCTCCTGGAACCGCAGATCAATTCGATTGGCAGATTTATTAGGTCATCGAGAGAGGTTGGAATGTCCCGACCAGCAAGTTCATCTTTAATGCGGCCGGACAGACCCTCCCAGAAGACAGAGATCAGAGCGTCATTATCCCAAGCTAGCTCCGAGGCAAGGGTACGGGAAAACCGTATGGCATATTGCCCACGGTGAGACTCTCCCTGACGGAGACGCAGCAGAGAAGATGCAGAGGAGGTCTTCCGTCCGGGTTCATCGAATACCTTCCGGAAGGCTGAGAGAAAAGCAGACAGGTCAGACACCAGAGGATCTCTCTCTCCCAAAGAGGATTTAGCCAGGCCAGGGCCTCTCCGGTGAGATGGGACATGATGAAGGCAATTTTGGCCCGGTCGGAGTTAAACTGGTGTGCCAGGAGTTCAAAATGCAGGGTGCATTGGTTAATGAAACCCCGAGCCAGAGCAGGGTCGCCTCCAAACCGAGGAGGAGCTGAAAGTCGAGGTCCAGGAACAGAAACCACGGAGTTGGTAAGCAGCGGAACTGCCGGATTGCGAGTCATGGCGCCCGCGGTGGTTGCTGGTGAAGTAGTCAGAGTGTCCAGGCGGGAATTAACATTCCGCAGGTGACCCAGGATGGACTCCTGTTGAGACCTCTGACGAGACAGTTCATGACACAGGTCAGAGAGCGAAGGGGTTTGGGTGCCACCGGGTTCCATGGCCCGAGCAAACTGTAACGGGTCTGGAGGCGGAACCTCTGAGCTTTATTATACAAGGAGGCTTTCCTTGTAAGGAGCGGGTGGCGCCCGGGAGACGGATAGGAAGTCACTGCAAGTGACGGGGGCAGTCTCTGGATAGACAGGCGGGTAGTCACGGCAAGTGACCGGGGCAGTCTCTGGTTAGACAGGCAGGTAGTCACGGCAAGTGACCGGGGCAGTCTCTGGTTAGACAGGCAGGTAGTCACGGCAAGTGACCGGGGCAGTCTCTGGGTAGACAGGCAGGAAGTCACGGCAAGTGACCGGGGCAGTCTCTGGTTAGACAGGCAGGAAGTCACAGCAAGTGACCGGGGCAGTCTCTGGTTAGACAGGCAGGAAGTCACAGCAAGTGACCGGGGCAGTCTCTGGTTAGACAGGCAGGTAAAGTACGACCTGAGCAGGAGTGAAGCCGGGGCAGTCTCTGGTTAGAAGGCAGGAAGTCACAGCAAGTGACCGGGCAGTCTCTGGATAGACACAGGTCCAGCAAGTGACGGGGAGTCTCTGGAACAGCGCGGATCCCGCTTGATGGACAGGTATATACGACCTGAGACGGTGGAGCCTCCGTAGGCTAGCAGGCAGATGACAGATGAGCGCCCCCAAGTGAGCAGGCGAGAGTCTCTGGAACAGCCGATGAACACCGCAGGTGATGGCCGAACCTCAGGTGGGCTTGCAGTCAGATGGCAGATGAGCGCCCCCAAGTGAGCAGGCGAGAGTCTCTGGAATTGCCGATGGTCACCGCATGTGACGGCCGAACCTCCAGGCAGGCTTGCAGGCAGGTAGCAGACAGCAAACGGGCAGGAAACAGGCAGGTAACTGGTAACGGACCTGAGGGCTGAAGCAGAGTAAACAGTGCAACAACAACATTGCTCGGGCACCTCCATTAAGGAGGAAGTACTTTATATAGGGTGGAGTCCTCCGCATTGGCCGGGGACCTTTTTGAAAGATGCGCGCGCCCCTTTAAGAGCGGGGGAGGGCGCGGGCGCGCGCCCTAAGTCCAGCAGCAGGGAAGGAGCGCGCGGCCCCAGCAGGGCGGAAGGAGGACGCTGAGGAAGGGTAAGGGGGGCGACGTCCCTGCCTGGCAGAGGACGTTGCTGCAGGGGAACAGTGTCCCTGCCTGGCAGAAGGCAGGGACCCGACGCTACAGTGTGGTTCCCCCCCACATATGGGATATCAGCGTACTCAGGACAAATTGCACAATAGCTTTTGGGGTCCTATTTCTCCTGTTACCATTATAAAAATAAAAATTTGGGGCAAAAAGATTATTTTTGTGGAAAAAAATATGATTTTTTTATTTTCACGGCTCTACGTTATAAACTTCTGTGAAGCACTTGGGGTTCAAAGTGCTCACCACACATCTAGAAAAGTTCCTTGGGGGGTCTAGTTTCCAAAATGGAGTCACTTGTGGGGGGTTTCTACTGTTTAGGCACATCAGGGGCTATCCAAACGTGACATGACACCCACAGACCATTCCATCAAAGTCTGCATTTGAAAAAGGCGCTACTTCCCTTTCGAGCTCTGCCATGCGTCAAAATAGTGGTTTCCCCCCACATATGGGGTATCAGCGTACTCAGGACAAATTGCACAATAACTTTTGGGGTCCTGTTACCCTTTGGAAAATAACAATTGGGGGTGGAAAGATCATTTTTGTGGAAAAGATATGATTTTTTAATTTTACTGCTCTACGTTATAACCTTCTGTGAAGCCCTTGGGGGTTCAAAGCTCTCACCACACATCTAGATAAGTTCCTTGGGGGGTCTAGTTTCCAAAATGGGGTCACTTGTGGGGGGTTTCCACTGTTTAGGCACACAGGGACTCTCCAAATGCGACATGGCGTCCAATCTCAATTCCAGCCAAAAAAGTCAAATGGCGCTGCTTCCCTTCCGAGCTCTGCCATGCGCCCAAATAGTGGTTTACCCCCACATATGGGGTATCAGCGTACTCAGGACTAATTGCCCAATAACTTTTGGGGTCCTTTTATCCTTTGGAAAATAATAATTGGGATGAAAAGATCATTTTTGTGGAAAAAATATGATTTTTTAATTTTACGGCTCTACGTTATAACCTTCTGTGAAGCCCTTGGGGGTTAAAAGCTCTCACAACACATTTAGATAGTTCCTTGGGGTCTAGTTTCCAAAATGGGGTCCACTTGTGGGGGTTTCCACTGTTTAGGCACACAGGGACTCTCCAAATGCGACATGGCGTCCAATCTCAATTCCAGCCAAAAAAGTCAAATGGCGCTGCTTCCCTTCCGAGCTCTGCCATGGCGCCCAAATAGTGGTTTACCCCCACATATGGGTATCAGCATACTCAGGACTAATTGCCCAATAACTTTTGGGGTCCTTTTATCCTTTGGAAAATAATAATTGGGATGAAAAGATCATTTTTGTGGAAAAAATATGATTTTTTAATTTTACGGCTCTACGTTATAACCTTCTGTGAAGCCCTTGGGGGTTAAAAGCTCTCACAACACATTTAGATAGTTCCTTGAGGGGTCCAGTTTCCAAAATGGGGTCACTTGTGGGGGGTTTCCACTGTTTAGGTACACAGGGACTCTCCAAATGCGACATGGCGTCCAATCTCAATTCCAGCCAAAAAAGTCAAATGGCGCTGCTTCCCTTCCGAGCTCTGCCATGCGCCCAAATAGTGGTTTACCCCCACAATGGGGTATCAGCGTACTCAGGAGAATTGCCAAATAACTTTGGGTCCTTTTTATCCTTTGGAAAAATTAAAAATTGGATGAAAGATAAATTTTGTGGAAAAAAATAAATGATTTTTTAATTTACGCTTCAATTAAAACCCTTTCTTGAAGCCTTGGGTTAAAAGCTTCACACACTTGAATGAGTCCTGAGGTCCAGTTTCCAAAATGGGGTCACTTGTGGGGGTTTCCACTGTTTAGGCACACAGGGACTCTCCAAATGCGACATGGCGTCCAATCTCAATTCCAGCCAAAAAAGTCAAATGGCGCTGCTTCCATTCCGAGCTCTGCCATGCGCCCAAATAGTGGTTTACCCCCACACATGGTATATCGGTGTACTCTGGAGAAATTGTACAACAAATATTGTGGTTCATTTTCTCCTGATACCCTTGACAAAATTTTAAAAAATTGTGTCGAAAGAAAAATTTTGGGAAAAAAAGTTAAATGTTCATTTTTTCCTTCCACATTGCTTCAATTATACCTAAAGGGTTAATAAACTTCTTGAATGTGGCTTTGAACACGTTGAGGGGTGCAGTTTTTAGAATGGTGTCACTTTTGGGTATTTTCTGTCATATTGACCCCTCAAATTCACTTCAAATGTGAGGTTGTCCCTAAAAAAATGGTTTTGTAAATTTTGTTGGAAAAATGAGAAATTGCTGGTCAACTTTTAACACTTATATCTTCGTAACAAAAAAAAATTTTGGTTCCAAAATTGTGCTGATGTAAAGTAGACATGTGGGAAATGTTATTTATTAACTAATTTTTGTGACATATCTCTCTGATTTAATGGCATAAAAATTAAAAGTTTGAAAATTCAAAATTTTCAAAATTTTTGCCATATTTCCATTTTTTTCATAAAAAAACGCAAGTTATATTGAAGAAATTTTACCACTATCATGAAGTACAATATGTCACGAGAAAACAGTCTCAGAATCGCCAAGATCCGTAGAAGCGTTCCAGAGTTATAACCTCATAAAGAGACAGTGGTCAGAATTGTAAAAATTGGCCTGGTCTTTAACCTACAAAATGGCTTGGTCATTAAGGGGTTAATATTTAGTAGATCCTCCTTTTGCAAAAATAACAGCCTCTAGTCGCTTCCTGTAGCTTTTAATGAGTTCCTGGATCCTGGATGAAGGTATTTTTGACCATTCCTCTTTACAAAACAATTCCAGTTCAGTTAAGTTTGATGGTCGCCGAGCATGGACAGCCCTCTTCAAATGATCCCACAGATGTTCAATGATATTCAGGTCTGGGGACTGGGATGGCCATTCCAGAACATTGTAATTGTTCCTCTGCATGAATGCCTGAGTAGATTTGGAGCGGTGTTTTGGATCATTGTCTTGCTGAAAGATCCATCCCCTGCGTAACTTCAACTTTGTCACTGATTCTTGAACATTATTGTCAAGAATCTGCTGATACTGAGTGGAATCCATGCGTCCCTCAACTTTAACAAGATTCCCGGTGCCGGCATTGGCCACACAGCCCCAAAGCATGATGGAACCTCCACCAAATTTTACTGTGGGTAGCAAGTGTTTTTCTTGGAATGCTGTGTTTTTTTGACAGCCATGCATAACGCCTTTTTGTATGACCAAACAACTCAATATTGGTTTCATCAGTCCACAGGACCTTCTTCCAAAAAGAAATTGGCTTCTCCAAATGTGCTTTTGTATACCTCCAGCCGATTCTGTTTGTGGTGTGCTTGCAGAAACGGCTTCTTTCGCATCACTCTCCCATACAGCTTCTCCTTGTGCGAAGTGCGTTGTATAGTTGACCGATGCACAGTGACACCATCTGCAGCAAGTTGATGCTGCAGCTCTCTGGAGGTGGTCTGAGGATTGTCCTTGACTGATCTCACCATTCTTCTTCTCTGCCTTTCTGATGTTTTTCTTGGCCTGCCACTTCTGGCCTTAACAAGAACTGTCCCTGTGTTCTTCCATTTCCTTACTATGTTCCTCACAGTGGAAACTGATAGGTTAAATCTCTGAGACAGCTTTTTGTATCCTTCCCCTGAACAACTATGTTGAATAATCTTTGTTTTCAGATCATTTGACAGTTGTTTTGAGGAGGCCATGATACCACTCTTCAGAGGAGATTCAAACAGGAGAACAACTTGCAAGTGGCCACTTTAAGTAGCTTTTCTCATGATTGCATACACCTGGCTATGAAGTTCAAAGCTCAATGAGGTTACAAAACCCAAAAAAAGTGCTTTAGTAAGTCAGTAAAAAGTAGGTATCCGCCCTTTTCTCACCATGGAAACAACAAAAACTCCTCACTGTAGCATTGATCCACTCCGCCTGGACTACTGCAACGCTCTATTACTTGGCCTCCCCATTACTCGACTATCCCCTCTCCAGTCCATCCTTAATGCAGCAGCCAGGGTCATCCATCTGGCTAATCGGTACTCGGACGCGTCCGCTCTTCGCCAGTCCTTACACTGGCTGCCCATTCATTATAGGATCCAATTCAAAGTACTGGTTCTCACCCACAAAGCTCTCCACAGTGCAGCACCCCCTACATCTCCTCCCTCATTTCTATCTATCGGCCTCACCGACTGCTGCGCTCTGCAAACGACTTTCGACTAACCTCTGCACTAATCCGTACCTCCCACTCCCGACTCCAAGACTTCTCCCGCGCTGCGCCAATCCTCTGGAATGCTCTACCCCAAGAAATTAGGACTATCCACAATTTGCATGGTTTCAGGAGCTCCCTCAAAACACATTTGTTCAGAGTGGCCTATCACATTCACTAACCAAAGTCGTTCTATGTTTAAGTGTGTATGTGTAGCCCATTCACTATCTCCATCCATGCCTCACTCCCTCAAGATGGCTGGACCATCATTATAAATGCACCATTGTATATACACACCTGTACTTTGTATCTCCCCCACCTCATTGTAGATTGTAAGCTCTCACAAGCAGGGTCGGCTTATTTTGCTTTAATTATTGTATTGTTAACGTTGTTACCTATGACTTGTGTTTTGAAACTGTTAAACTGTAAAGCGTCTGCGGAATATGTTGGCGCTATATAAATAAAGATTATTATTATTATTATTATTATTAGGTAGGAGTATTTAAAACAAGAAAATGATAAGGGTGGCCATACTTATGCACCTGTCAAATTTTGTTTGAATGCAGATTGCACATGTTCTGCTAGTACAATAAACCTCATTTCAAGGCAGAAACATTACTGTGTCCAATAGTTATTAGATATATCAAACTGAAATAGCTGTTGCAAAAACACCAATTTTTATAAAACATTAAGCTTAAGATTAATAGGGGTGCCCAAACTTTTTCATATAACTGTATGAGTCTTTCATCAGGAAGTTACATCATGGATCTGCATATTTAGATTGACTTACAACCATACTTTGTTGCACCATGATATGATCCATATTTCCACTGGTATTGGATTAACTATGCTATAACAAGTACCCATTGGCATTTGCACTTTATTACATTGGCATTTCTTAATCCTATAGAACAGTTTATACAAATGTACCTGCATTTTGCACTTTTCTTACCAACAACATATTCCATGTTTTGATCCATATAAGGCTGTGGTTCCACGGTCCGGAACCACAGCGCTTTGGACAGAGCGGAAATTCCGCTCCGTCTAAGCCCCGCCCCTTTCTGACACGCGCTCTTTCCGGAGGTGTTCAGGACACCTCCGGAACACCTCCGGAAAGAACGCAGGGTACATAGCCCTGTGTGAAATTCTGTTGCGGCGACGCACCGTCGCCGCAACACGCGAGGACATGCTGCGGTCTGAAAAGACGCGCCGCATGTCCGTTTACGCAGGTCTGCCACCTGCGTGTTGTTACGCATAGTGGAGACGGGATTTCTTGAAATCCCCTCCACTATGCTGTAACATCTGGACGCTGCGTGTTTGGCGCTGCGCCAGCGCACAGCGCCAAACACGCAGCGTTTACTGATCGTGGAAACTCACCCTAAGTGATTCAAATTATATCAATATGCACTGCATAATTGCATTAGCCTCATATGTGTCATAGCTATATACATTGCATATTTGCATTACATATCTACAACAAGTCAATCAGTATTCACAATATACTTCAATAATGATGCAATGTACAGTGGAGAAAATAAGTATTTCACACACCCGCCGATTTTGCAAGTTTTCCCACCTACAAAGAATGGAATGGTCTGTAATTTTTATTGCAGGTACACTTCAACTGTGAACAACAGAATCTAAAAATAAAAACCAGAAAATCACATTGTATGATTTTTACATACGGTAATTAAATTGCATTTTATTGCATGAGATAAGTATTTGATCACCTACTAACCAGCAAGAATTCTGGCTCCCACAGACCTGTTAGTTTTTATTTAAGAAACCCTCCTATTCTGCACTCATTACCTGTATTAATCGCACCTATTTGAACTCGTTACCTGTATAAAAGACACCTGTCCACACACTCAATCAATCACACTTCAAGCTCACCACCATGGCCAAGACCAAAGAGCTGTCTAAGGACAAAATTGTAGACCTGCACAAGGCCATGATTAAACCGGCCATCATCTGCCAGGAATGGCATGTTAGCCTGCATCAAAAGCAGAAACATGACTTTTGATGAATATGTATGTCAGAGGTCATGAATGGGTTAATAAGATGTTTAGTAGAGGAGCTACAAACTGGGACTGTAAACTGGTGCTATAAACTGGGACAATGTTCTGAGAAGTAGTAGCACTCAAAGCAAATAGGACACTTTTATAAGCAGGGCCGGCGTCAGCACCCGGCACACCCGGGCAAGTGCCGGGGCCCTGAGCAGGCGGGGGGCCCACTCGCCGTCTGGCACCCCCGCGCCCGTTAGCGGAGGAGAGCGGTGTCAGCGCCGCCACTGGGCCCCCCCCGCTTGCTCAGGGCCCCGGCATCAGCTGGCACAATACTTACCTCTCCCGTGCCTCGCTGCCGCAGCTCCGGGCTCCAGGGGGCGCCGGCGCTTCCTCTCACAGCAGCGCCGCTGAATGACATCATCATTCAGCGGCCGGCTGTGGCAGAGAGCGCGGACGCTGGACGGGTGAGACGTGTGTGTCTCTGTGTGTGTGTGTCTGTGTGTATGTAGTGCGGTGCTTTGTGTGTGTGTGTGTGTATGTGTGTGTGTATGTATGTGAGAGAGTGCTTGTGTGCTGTCTGTGTGTGATGATGGGCAGGCATTGCTGATAATGGGGAGGCATTGATGATGATGGGGAGGATGATGATAATAGGTGAGGCAGGCATTGATGATGGGGAGAAGATGATGATGGGCAGCATTGATGATAATGGGAGGCATGATGATGATGGGGAGCTGATGATATGGGCAGGCATTGATGATGGGGAGGATGATGATGATGGGCAGGCATATGATGATGGGATAATTATGGGCAGGCAATGATGGGGGTGATGATGATGGGGAGACAATGATGATGATAAGGAGGCAATGATGATGATGAGGAGGAAATCATGATGATAATGGGGAGTCTTTCCACAGCGCCCTTTCCTGAGCGTAACAGTGCAGAACGCAGTACAGCGCAGAGGAGAGCTCCATATTTTGTATGGAGCATTATATGGGGACCAGTATCTTGTATGGAGCATTATATGGGGACCAGTATCCTGTATGGAGCATTATATTGGTCCAGTATTCTGTATGGAGCATTATTTTGGGTCCAGTATTCTGTATGGAGCATTATATGGGGGGTGACATCCTGCATGGGGTATTATATGGGTGATGAGGGGGAGACTATGTGGTGCCCATAATATTGTATGGAGGACTGTACTGTCCAGTCTTCTGTGCGCTGTGAGGATTTGGCGGTTTTTGAGCTATTGTACAATTTCCAATAGATATCACTCATGTAATGGAAGAAGTGAAGTGTTTGGCACTGTACTGTACCCATATTTCTCTGCTGTATCTGTGCATCATGAATCGTGGTCTGTGTTAAAGGGGCCCACTGAGGCTCTTTCGCCCGGGGCCCATAAAAATCTGGAGCCGGCCCTGTTTATAAGCATCCTAAATAGCATCTGTGCACAATATATACCCTATGGGAATAAACAAGAGAGAAGTAGGAGGGATAAATTGCTTTGAAAAGTAGCAACATTTTTGCACAATTTGGAGTGGGTGGAGCTGGAGCAGGCGTGCATCGCCACAGTTCATCTAACTCATGTCAAGCTGTGGTGTTCCTTATGCCAGAAATCTTACTCCAGTCAAGGACTCTTATAAGCCTCTGACTCCAACACATCCCTATGTCAAGAGCAGTGTGAAAATCTCCGGTCTCTGGCCTAAAAGACCTAAAAATAATTGTGTTAGCCCCTTCAGAAATATTCTGGATGAAAGAGGATATGGGAAAATCCAATGTATCAAACGCCTTCTTCTCTACAGTATTTACACATGAAAATCCCATGACATGATGATCAGAGATACCATAAATTGTCCATTAAATGTCACCTGCTTAACCAAGCAGGAAGTATGGTGCCTCCTCAACATTGCTGACGTAGACAAATCCCCGGGCCCAGATGGCATACACCCCCGAATACTGCAGGAATTAAGTACAGCGATAGACAGACTGTTAATTTAATATTCACAGATTCCATAATAACAGGGTCTGTACCACAGGACTGGCGCATAGCAAATGTGCTGTCAATATTCAAAAAGAGGACAAAATCTGATCCTGGAAATAATAGACCGGTAAGTCTAACCTTGACTCCTTGAGGGTTTCCTAAAGGCTCTGTCTCACATAGCGATACACCAGCGATCCCGACAACGATCAGGATCGCTGGTGTATCGCTATATTATCGCTGCTGAGCTGCCAAACAGGCAGCTCAGGCAGTGATCAGCACAAGGACACTGCGGGTAAACATCGCTAGTTACCCGCAGTGTACCTTGGATACCAGCGCCCTGATGCAGGGAGCTGGTAACCAGGTACACATCGGGTTTCCAGGCGCTGCGCGGTGCCTGGAAACCCGCTGTGTACCTTGGTTACCAGCTCCCTGCATCAGTGCGCTAGTATCCAAGGTACACAGCGGGTTTCTAGGCACAGCCCCGCGCCTGGTAAACACGCTGTGTACCTTGGTTACCAGCAGATCGCTGGTCTCCCGCCTGTCACACCGCAGCGATGCGTGCCTGTCAGCGGGAGACCAGCGATCAAAAAAATGTCCAGACATTTCAGCGACGATCAGCGATACCCAGCAGGGGGGCTGATCATCGCTGAATGTCACACACAGCGATATCGCTATGTGAGACGGGGGCTTTAGAGTTGCTATCCTGGAGTATCTCAATAAGAATAACCTAATGACTAGGGATGAGCGAGTATATTCGTTGGGATTCGGTACTCGGTGAGTAATGCGGTACTCGAATCCTAGCGAGTATTTCACTACTCGCCTCGCAATATTCATATCTCCTGCCCAGCATCGTTAGCCAATCACTGTATTGCCGCAGCCTTCTTGGTTGTGGCATTACTATGATTGGCTGGCCGCACAGCGTCATAGATGAGTCATAGCCTATGACTCATAGGCTCTAAAGACTATGTGCAGAGAATGTGTGCGGGGGTCTGTGTATATCTGTGTGTGTGCATGCGGGTCTGTGTGTAGGCAGGTATCGTCCGATGGGACTACAAGTCCCATCCGGCTATGTCTGCTACAGTGACAGCATTAGCGGATGATGGGACAGTAGTAGTCCCATCATCCGGCTAATGTGTTGAATAGTAAAAAAAAAACACACACAGAGTACATACTCACCATATACAGCTAATTCCACAAAGCCCTCAATCACCTGGAAAAAATAAAATAATAAAGAAACAATATACTCCCTGTTCCAACATAGTCCGGATTGCCCGCCAGGGCAGTGGGATACTCGGTACCGGGCCGGTGTATCGAAGGGATGTGTCACAGCGGCAGTGACCCGGTCTGTGGACCTGAGCGCCCAATGAAAGGGGAATTATTTACAGGGGATGTTAGAGTTTGTAGTAAGGTATTCGTGACGCCACCTGTGGTATTGTCAGGAATTGAACCCAGTACCTCTTGTTCACCGGCCAGCAGCTCTACCATCTGAGCTATTCTGCTGGCTGCAAGGTTCCTTGCTGAACCCAGATACCATTGACTGTTCTTCCTGATCGGCTCCACCCAGTGCTCTCTTGATTGGCCTCTGATTGGCCAATTACACACCCTATATAAGCCTGGCCCTGTGGGTATGTCATTGCGAGATTATTGTGCTCTTAGCCTCTAGTCAAGCGTTTCCTGCTGTTCCTGCTGCTACCAATACCGCTCTCCTGTGAACTGACCTCGGCCTGCCCTTCTGACTACGCTCTCCGCCTGATCCATTGCTACCAATACCACTCTCCTGTGAACTGACCTCGGCCTGCCCTTCTGACTACGCTCTCCACCTGATCTAGTGCTACTAATAACGCCTTTCCAGTGTACCGTTCCGGCTATCTCTGACCACGTTACCTGTCTCTGCTTCCCCTAGTGTTTGCAGTAACATCGGCTCCAACCCAGACGGGATCCTGACAGAATAATCTCGCGCCAAAATGGAGTCCGCTGTAAACACCCTGAGGCAGCAAGTTACGGAACTTCAAAATTTTTGTACTAACTATCAAGGAAAATATTCCAAGTTACAAACGGAGTTCACGGGTCTACAACAGGAAGTAATTGAGCTACAAAAACAACTTCTGGACGTGCGCAATTCAGGGTCCGAATCAAACGTGCGGCTGCCGCTGCCTGCAAAGTTCAGTGGGGATCGCCAGCAGTACCGAGGATTCCTCAATCAATGCCGCTTATACTTCCAGATGCAACCTGCTCCCTTTACCAGTGAGAGGAAGAAAGTTTTTTTCATGATAAATCTCTTGACGGATGAAGCTCTTGCTTGGGCTTCACCTTATGTAGAAAAGGACTATGGCCTCCTTAATGACCTGGAAGCTTTTACTGCAGCTATGAATCAAGTTTTTGATGACCCAAACCGCTGTGCCACAGCAGAAACCAAATTACATAATTTGCGCCAAGGACATCGCTCTGTTGCAGAATATACATCGGAGTTCCGTCGCTGGGTGGCCGACACCACCTGGAATTCAGCGGCCCAGAGAAGTCAATTTCGACGAGGGTTATCAGAACCAGTGAAAGACGAGCTTGCCAGGGTTGAGACCCCTGACCAGTTGGAGGACTTTATTCAACTGTGTATCCGGATAGACCAGAGACTTACTGAAAGGAGAAAGGAGAGACTGCGAGCACTTGGGAATAGCCCTGGCTTCTCATTTTCAGCATCAGACCACCAAGAAAAGACGCAAGGCGTGTCTGAACCGATGCAGATCGACGTCATCCGAAGACCACTCTCTGCACAGGAGAAGGAGAGGCGACGTGCAGAACATCTCTGCCTCTATTGTGGGGACCCTGGAAACTATGCCATCAACTGTCCTAACAAAAGGACTATAGCCTTTACCAACAACAGGTCTGCCAGCAATATGGACCTTTCTCAGCAGTCGGATTCCATCATGCAGACTATCTCATCAGTAACACCAGAAACAGACAAAATACATACTACATCATCTCATTTTGTAATCCCCATTCAGGTTGTAATGGGCACCCAAAAAATACAATGCTCTGCCCTGTTGGATTCGGGAGCAGGAGGAAATTATATGGACATTTTGAATCTCTGGTTATGCCCTTTGGCCTTAGCAATGCCCCAGCCACCTTTCAACATTTTATTAATGATGTATTTCGAGATTTCTTGGATCAATTCGTTGTGGCTTATCTCGATGACATTCTTATATTTTGAGACACCTTGGAAGAGCACCGCAGGCACGTCCAGTTAGTCTTGGAACGACTACAGGAGAACCATCTTTACATTAAACTTGAAAAATGTGAGTTTGAACAAACCAGTATCCAATTTCTGGGATATATCATCTCCCCAGAAGGTCTGAGCATGGATCCCAGCAAAATCAATGCTGTAGTGGACTGGCCTGTTCCAAGAAATTTAAAAGCGTCCAGCGTTTCATAGGATTTGCAAATTTTTACCGAAAATTTATAAAGAACTTTTCACGGATCATACTACCAATTACCACACTAACAAAAAAGACCAAAGCATTTTTCTGGTCTCCGGAGGCACAGGAGGCTTTTGACAAGTTGAAAACTCTTTTTACGTCTGCTCCATTGTTAGTACACCCAAATCCTGAATTGCCATTTACTGTCGAAGTGGACGCCTCGGACTCTGCAGTGGGAGCCATTCTGTCTCAGCGAGTTGGGGACAAAATGCAACTTCACCCATGTGCGTTTCTTTCCCACACCATGTCATCTGCAGAAAAAAACTACGACATCGGTAATAAAGAACTGTTAGCCATTAAAGTTGCCTTTTCCGAGTGGAGACATCTTCTGGAAGGCGCTAATCACCCTGTGACTGGCCTCACGGACCACAAGAATCTTGAATTCCTCCGTACAGCAAAAAGATTGTCTGCAAGACAAGCACGATGGGCCTTATTTTTCTCAAGATTCAATTTATAATTTCTTACCGGCCTGGTTCAAGAAATGGCAAGGCTGATGCCCTGTCCAGGATGTGTTCGGAACCTCAGGAGAGGTCTAGTAATGACGATACAATTCTAGGCCCTAAAAATTTTTTGGGAATATTGCACTCTAAAGGACTATGTAATAGAATTAAAGATGGATACCAAGAGGACTCTTTCCTTAACCATCCTTCGGAAGACTGTCGATCTTTCATTCAAAGAGGGGTTTTGGATGCAGAAACACAAAATATATGTACCTGAATCTTCTCGCCTTGAAGTCCTCAAAAGTGTCCATGATTTCTAAACTGGCAGGACATCCTGGAGTTGCAAAAACACAAGACTTACTACTTCGTTTCTTTTGGTGGCCTAATTGTAGGAAGGACGTGAGGAAATATGTTTCAACCTGTTTAACATGCGCACGAAACAAGACCCCACGATCGTCTCCTCTAGGACTCCTGCAACCACTCCCAGTTCCATCCTTTCCTTGGGGATCTATTTCCATGGATTTTATTGTGGAACTACCCCCTTCCAAACAGATGACTGTCATCCTTGTCATAGTGAACCGACTCACAAAAATGGCCCACTTTATTCCAACTGAAGGAATTCCTACTGCTGAAAAAACTGCAGAACTGATGATCAAAGAGGTATTCAGGTTACATGGAATTCCTGACAGCGTGGTGCCTGACAGAGGCGTTCAGTTTACGTCAAAATTTTGGAAGAGTTTCTGTACAGCCTTGGGAGTCACGGTGAATCTTTCTACCGCTTTCCATCCTCAGTCCAATGGCCAGACGGAGAGAACGAACCAGACTTTGGAGCAATACCTCCGTTGCTTCATTTCCTATCTTCAGGATGACTGGGTGGACTATTTACCAACAGCAGAGTTTCCTACAACAACTCCATACATAGCGCTACATCTCAAACCCCATTTTTTGCTAACTATGGATTACATCCAGTATTTATCCCTAATCTGCCAGTAACACTCCCATTCCTGCTGTTAATGACAGGCTTGCAAAATTACAGGAATCCCAGAAGGAACTATCAGAGATGTTACTCAAGACCCAGGAAGAATACAAGGAAGCAGCAGATAAACATCGGAGAGTGCCCCCTGCTCTTCAGTTGGAGACAAAGTTTGGCTGTCCACTAAAAATCTAAAGACACATGTACCATCCTCCAAATTTGGTCAAAAATTCATTGGACCTTTTCAAATTTCTGCAAAAATTAACCAGGTTGCTTTTCGTTTAAAACTTCCCAACAATCTAAAGATTCATCCAGTATTTCACATATCCTTGCTCAAACCCTTTTGTGAAAACCCGTTTCCAGGAAGAATTCAGCCACCTCCTCCACCAGAAAGGATCCGTGGTGAAGAAGAATACATTGTGGATAAGATTCTGGACTCCCGAAAATTCAGAGGTAAACTGCAGTATCTGGTGCAGTGGAAGGGTTATGGACCAGAGGAAAATTAATGGGAACCAAAGGACAATGTCCATGCTCCTAGACTTACAAGAGCCTTTCATCAGAGGGACCCAGATAAGTCATCTCCTGAGATGTCCAGAGGCCATCCTGGAAGGAGGGGAGTACTGTCAGGAATTGAACCCAGTACCTCTTGTTCACCGGCCAGCAGCTCTACCATCTGAGCTATTCTGCTGGCTGCAAGGTTTCTTGCTGAACCCAGATACCATTGACTGTTCTTCCTGATCGGCTCCACCCAGTGCTCTCTTGATTGGCCTCTGATTGGCCAATTACACACCCTATATAAGCCTGGCCCTGTGGGTGTGTCATTGCGAGATTATTGTGCTCTTAGCCTCTAGTCAAGCGTTTCCTGCTGTTCCTGCTGCTACCAATACCGCTCTCCTGTGAACTGACCTCGGCCTGCCCTTCTGACTACGCTCTCTGCCTGATCCATTGCTACCAATACTGCTCTCCTGTGAACAGACCTCGGCCTGCCCTTCTGACTACGCTCTCCGCCTGATCGATTGCTACCAATACCGCTCTCCTGTGAACTGACCTCGGCCTGCCCTTCTGACTACGCTCTCCGCCTGATCCAGTGCTACTAATAACGCCTTTCCAGTGTACCGTTCCGGCTATCTCTGACCACGTTACCTGTCTCTGCTTCCCCTAGTGTTTGCAGTAACATCGGCTCCAACCCAGACGGGATCCTGACAGGTATCTGGTCAGAGATGACCAGCG